>OZ012735.1:842125541-843325541 GCA_963859935.3 Lathyrus sativus
GAAAACCACCTACTTGTTAACAAAATATATATATTTATATAATATATGTATTTTCATTTTTCATTACAACAATCCTGAACTGAAACATATTTTAAAACAATCTCAATATTACAATTCCTTAAATCGTGACAAATATAAATCTCATCTCTACCTCTAAAAAAATCTTCTCATATTCATTGATCATCAATAGAAAAATGTTTTGCATTTATTTTAACACAAAGAAAAGCATATTGAATTGTATATTCTACTTATGTATTACAGTGTGTAGACATGGAGACAGATGTTCGAGATTCCACACAAAGTAAAGCATACGCCTAATTGTATAGAAATATCTGACATTGTTCCAATAATCTTTATTCTGATGTTTGGTGAGAATAATTTGGTCACTATAGATAGATATCATTAAACAATAGACACATGCATAATTTACACATAGAGGAATCATCCAAAGGATAAGGATTGTCTATGTTCTGGTCTGGGCCCAGCCTCGCGATCCAGCCCAATAACGCACAAGGCCCATTAAGTGGACTAGCCTGACCGGGCACACACCCCCATAGGACGGGCAGGGCACGCTCCCCGCCGGGATGGACGGCACGTCCCGTAGCGTCTTCAACGCCCCCTTTGTCGGCCGAACAGGGCACCCCCGGTCCTTCAAGCAAGACCACATGGCTCTTCCGCGTCCTTGCGTGCTCCCCTCCGTGGGGAGAACAACGCCCTCCGGGGAACCTTACGAGCCCCCCTCCGTGGGGAGGACAACGTGCCCGGCGCATGCTCTCCACGTGCCCCCCTCCGCGGGGACACGTCACCTAACCAACTGCCCGAAAGAGCAGGTAAAACCCACTTTCCGGAGATCACGGGACGGTTGGACTAGGGCGAAGACCACGTTCTGGTCTTCACTACGCCACGTAAGCCCTAACAGTCACCTGGGTTGGGCCTGGCAATCCAGCCCAACGCAAGTGACCATTGGCCCAGCGTTGGGGTCTCTCTATAAATACCCTCTTCCTCAAGAGGGTCAGGTAATTCACATCTTGCCCTTTCTGTATTTTGCTCTCACTCTGCCCAATTTCTTACTTTGGCATCGGAGTGTTCGCAGGTACACCCCTCACTTCCTCCTCATCATCGGCGAACAGATAGCAGTCCAACAGCGAGTGGCCAGTCCATGATCCCCTTCTGGTCAGGTCAGATCAGTGGCGCCGTCTGTGGTAGCTGAAACTTCCCCGTTACTCCGAGCAGAAAATTAAAGTTTCACCAACACTCCACGATCATGGCTAGCCCACACCGCGACGATGCTCCGCACGACTTTGTGCTCAACGTCGCCACCAACGGAAACAAGCAGATGGAAACGTCGCGTCCGACTGAGACTGACAAGAGAGACGGCCAAACTGCATCACCGTCATCCGCAGAGCGGCTCCTTCAGGCCAACCACCGGCCCCCGAGCCCGGCAGCATTCCAACCTGTTCCCATCCCGGCGAGAGCAGACCCAACGGTGGCCGCCCTCTTTGCGGCCATCAACCAGACGAACCAGCTGCTGTTCCAGCAAAACGCGAGGATTGGAGCATTGAAGCGTGTCGACCCTCCTAGGTCCCCCCCGCGGGAAGACCAGAACGGAGGCTCGAGAAGCCCCTCACCTCGACCCAGAAATCGCCGACCGCGGCTGGAGAGACACCGCACACAGGTGGTGCAAGAACGCACCAGGTCCCCAGCAAGACAAGTTCGCGAGAGGCGCGAGAACACTGCGGCGATCCCGGCCAGGGATCCTCGCAGCGAAAACCCAGGCAGGAGGTCAAGAACCCAAAACCAGGGGCCTATTCTCAACGACTCGTCTCCCCATCGCTCCCCGGCTCCCAGCGACGAGGACGATTATCGCACCCCGTTGTCCCGAGAAATGATGGCTGCCCCCATACCCCAAGGGATGGAGAAGCCCCCGACACTATCGACGTACGACGGCACATTCGACCCGGACGATCACCTAGAAGACATCGAAGCCATGCTCGATTACCAAAACGTTCGGGGAGCTATCAAGTGCAGGTTATTCCCGACGACCTTGATGTTGCACCCTAAAATTTGCCCAACCTTATTCACTTGGTTTATGTTTCAATGTCATTAGCATTTGCATATAGAGTCATGTGCATAGTCTAATCATCTGCATAGCATAAGCATAGCAAGTCATACAACAGGGGGACCAATCATTATTCTCATCTCTAGAAGCCTATCAAGAGGTTATTATCCCAATTCAATCTCATTCAAGTCATCAGGAAAGAATTTGAAAGCAAAGAGTTCAGCAGATCAAGCCTTGAGTCCATCTCCTAGCTGAGGGTGTCTGAGGATCAACAAGGGAATTATGAGTTGTGAATTGAGAGCATGGGGAGTATCTAGACATCTTGGAGGACTTAGAAATTCATTTGGAGAAGAAAATAAGCCATTGATGAGAGCACAAGAGCTATAGCTGAAGGCAGTCAACTAGGGTTTCATCTGGGTCAATCCTAGGTCAACCCTAAGTCAATTGACTGATTTAAAGGGCATTCAGGTCTATTGGAGAGATGTGGGGTTCATCATTTGACATGTAAAGAAGTATATGGTGATATGCTAAGAAGAAATCAAGAGAAATCAAGGAGAAGAGGAGTTTCTAAATTAGGGTTTCTATGTAAAATCCCCTAGTTTAGGTCAAATTTCCAAGCAAGATAAGTCAAAATGCAAGCTTCAAATGGATCCTTGGCCAACATGAAACTTGTAGAGGATCTCAAGACCTTTAATTTGAGTGGTGGAAGACATCAAGGAGATTTATAGAACTCAAGTTATGGTTCTTGCAAGTTACAGGTCATCTGAGGTATCTGAAATTTTGTCTGTGAAAGTGGCTTGACTTCCAAGCAATTTTTACCCCTCAAGGAGATTTCAAATGAATTCTTGGTCAACATAAGAATTGTTCCTCATTGTCTTAGCTTTCTAGAATGGTATAGTATGCCTTCATATGATGTGTGGAACTCAACTTATGGTCTTGGCAAGCAAAGGGTATTTTGGTCATTTGTCAGTTGTAGGCCATTTTTAAGCAAAGGCCATATCTCCTATTTCCAAGCCTCAAATGGAAAAACTCAAAACATGAAAGTTGTTCAAAATGTGATTTTAAGTCTAGAAAGAAGGTCACAAATTGTTGGAAAAGCTCATAACATGAAGTTGCATGATTGGTCAAATTTGAACTAAAATGGCTTATAACTTAAATAAAGTCAAAGTGAAAAATGGTTTGAGAGATTTATAAGTCCAAATGGAGACTTCCCATATATGATTTTGGGTCCAAAAGACATTTCAAAGACAATGGTTCAAGCACTTTTTTGAGTTTAGAAGGAAAAAGAAAAGTTATTTATGGTTACTTGCATTTGAAGAAACATTTCAAAAATCAATCAAATTTGGAATGCAAGGGAAGTTGCAAGATGGTTCTAGAAGATTCATTTGAGCACTATATATTCATGAAATCAGAATTGAGCAAGGGTTGGATTCATTTTTCACCAAAAATTTCCCAAAGTTCTCTCATTCTCCAAGTTGCAAGTTCACTTCAATCTCACAAATTCAGCATCAATTCTCATCAACATTGATCCTCCTACATTTCACCATCATCATGGATCAGAATTGAATCAAAGATTTGGTGGATATTGATCAATTTCGTGCACTTTCATCAACAACATTCAAATTGCAATTTCCATTGGAACTCAAGATCCAAGGCCAAATTCATCAAGGTGTTGCATACAAAATCAAATATAGCAAGAGTAGATCCAGATCCAAGCATCAAGGCTCTCAGATCCACGAATTTCATCATCATCCACAAGCTTTTGCATCAGGTGCATTTTCTCTGCCATTGCTTGATATAGATAGATTTACATTAGTTTGTTAGTATAACAATGATGTAGGATGTTAGTAGAGCATTTCTGGTTAATTAGGAGTAGTTTAGTGATAATTCATAGCAGGTTGTTAGAACTGGTTTGACTTAGAACTCTTAGGATAGGCCATAATAATCTTAGGTTGTTAGTGCAGAATGATCTACGTGAAGTGTAGTTTAGATTAGTATAGGTTTGATTAAGAATCTTGAGGATGAGTTGCAGAGTATTTTAATGGAACCAAGAATGTCATGCGCTCGGGTTGAGTGATTTGCTGAGTTTCAGTGCAAACTATGATCATAGGCTTGTAGAGGGAAAGATTTGGAGTGATTCTCATGTTTGGATCGTGATGTTTCGTGCACTATGGAGAGAGAACAGATTGATGGAAGGTTGGTACGTGCATGTGTATCCATGGTGGAAACCCTAGCCTCATGAACACAAGGAGGAAGAAGAAGCAATCGTGATCGTCCATTGCTTGTTGGACCTTGGACCAAAGAGCCAATCGTGTGGCTGGAGTTCAATTCTGAGTTTTGGAGGGAGTTGAGAGAGGTGCCCTAAACGCACCGTTTCATTTAATGAAACGGGCGGGCCTAGGTGTGTTAATGATATCCCCACCCCCCAGCACTGAGCCCATTGTGAATTGCACGTGAAAACCCTACTGAATACACCCCCTGCTTCCTCTTACCTTTTTTTTATTTTCATTAATTCTGACTTGTTCTGGGCTTAATTCAAACTCGCTAGTCACACCCCCACTGCCTGGCCCATCCAAGAATACAACTAGGGCGCCCTGCTATTCAAACCCCCTCCATTTTATTTCATTTTATTTTCTTTTATTTTCTTTAATTTTTTTTATGCATCTTCTAAAATTCATAATAAATAGCAAAATAATCATTTTTAATTCATTCTTTTTGCATCATTTTCTTTGAAGTGTCTAGAAAATTATAAAAAATAAAAATTGCATTTTATTTTTTATTTGATATTTTTTCCATATTTTCTAAATAAATAGCATTTTAAATAGTTTCATTTCATGCATGATTTTGTTAATTTTTGTTCTACTAGATGCTTTCATATTTTTTGTTCATTCTTTTTAGGTTGTTTAGATTAGACACTGAACTTGTAGATACAATTTAGTTCCCATTTTTAGAAATTAATTTTAGGTGCTTAGTGTAGGTGTGAACAACATGAACAAACTAGGGTTTTAGGTGATGACTTAGGAGAATCAATTCATTTCCCTTAGGACTTAGGGTTTGAATAGTTTAGCTATGGGACTATAGGGGCTATGGGTAGTTATTAGATCCCCTTAGAAAAGTCAGGATTCCCCTACTGCTATTAATGTACTGTATATATCTGATTGACTGGTGTGGTGTGCCCTCAGGGGATTATTGCTTGTATGTGCGGGTATTGGGATTGTCTGGGGACTTGGGAGAGCTGAAGACTTGAGAAGGGGAAGCCATTGGAGATCCAGATGTTGAAGATCAACTTCCAGAGTTGAAGAAGAGATTCTTGCTAGCAGATGCTGAGGAGACTAGGGTTTAGGAGCTAGGCAGAGCTCTAGATTAGAAAGCTTGTTTCTCAAACATGGATTGCCTTGTCTGCATCCATTCTTCTCTGTGATTCAGAGTCTCTCTAAGACACTCACCCCCTTCCTTTGGAAGGCTTGGTGATAGTGTCTATGAGATAGAACTCTTGAGAGAAAATGTCTCTTGTGTTAGAAGCAGTCTGTTCACCACCCTTGGTAGTCAACTGATTGCTTAACACCCAATCCACTCTTGTGACTAATCCCTCATCCTGGAGGTTTGAACTTGAAGAAAAGCCATTGTAGATGGAAGAATGATGATCAAAGCCCTTGCCTAAAGGTCATGAAGATGGAGACTGATGCTTGTTGAAGCCTGTAGCTGATTGGAGATTACTTGAAGCCAGATGTTGATTCAGAGTTGTTGATGCTGTTTCTTTTGCTGTTGTATTTCATTCCTGATGTACTTGTTTACTGGACTGTATTGTTTGCTGTCTACCCTGCTGGGTTGAAAGTGAAGTCTGTTCACTTTTGCCTATTGTTTTCTAGGTTCGAGGTTGAGTGGGACTCCCTTGCCTCGCTTGTACTGTTGCATCCATGCATTTTACTGCTTTATTATATCTGTTATTGTTTCTGTTTCTGCCTATCCCGTAGGATCTCTGTTTCTCTCTGTGCAAGAGAGGAGCATGATAAACACTAGGTCTTAACCCATGCATGATAACATTAGGTTAGTTTGATTCCCTTTGCAACCGTAGGTTAGAGTTCTGTCTCTTTCTTTCTCAAAACAAACAGAAAAACACATAAAGATTTCAAACACAATAAAAGACACTTCTTTCGTAAAAGAATGTGAACTCATCAAAACGTCATTTTTGTCCGCCGGGACTGCTAATCAAGAAAACCTTTTTCAGAAGGAATAAAAACAATCAAGACAAGCTTGTGTCGTACGTGGCCCAAACTACGTTTGCTCTGATCTTTCATGCTGTATGAAAGTACGTAGGCATAGGATGCGATATCCTAGCGAGCAACCTTCCCCTCCTTTCCCGTAGTTAGGCGAACTACGTTGACTCTGATTTCTCGTTCCAGACGGGAATACGTAGGCATAAAGTGCGATACTTTGCCGAGTCATTTTTATTTTCATTTTATTTTCTTTTTCACCCTTGACCTTTAGCGTAGATAGAATAACAATCCATACCCGAAAACAAGCGTGGATCCCGTCGAGTACGACGGACGTGAGGGGTGCTAATACCTTCCCCTTGCATAACCGACTCCCGAATCCAGGTTTTGGTTGCGACGACCATACCTTTCCCGTGTTGTGCGAGGTTTACTCTGAGCGTTTCCTTTCCCTCCCGTGGGGTAAATAACGCACGGTGGCGACTCTTCTGTTCAGTCGGCGCCGATTTTCGCAGTAGCGACAGCTGGCGACTCTGCTGGGGATCCAACGTCCCCTGGCTGCTAAGGACTGCGATGGTTCTTATGCATTTGGGATCCAACGTCCCTTAAGAGAGTCAATCCTAACGCTTGTTTTCCCGTCGAGGACTTTGTATGAAGTTATTTTATATTTCTAACCTTGTATTTTCAGCTTTATATGTTGATTATTATTGCTGTATCTGGGGTGTGACGGGTGTTCTGATATTGAGAGATAAGCCGGACCTGGGCTTGAGTGCACCTAGAATTAGAGTAGAAATTAGTGGGTGCCCGCTTGCTTTGCTTGCTTTGGTGTCCCATGAAATCTACACTCAGACGAGGTTCCTCTGGTTGGCCTCCTGCCCCTTCCTTTGGTTGGCGTGGGTTGCTGGTTAGTTGGATTGTCGACTCTGGGGACCGATCATTTGGAAGTTGGCTAAGTGAGGCCTCTTCAGGAATTGATGATGCCACTCCTTCTGGGAATCGTATCATCAACCCTGAAAGTCTGTGACGCCGACGACCGCATAGGATGCCGTACCTTGTGCCAGTTATAGGGCCACCCACCTGTGAGGGGATTCAGGGTTATGCAGGTAACTAGACCTTCAGACCACCGGTTTGTTTCTTGATCAGGATCCTGGATATTTATGGAGGGTTCTAAGGTCTGTCAGAGACCAGTTGGTGTGTTCCGAGGTCTGTCAGAGACTATTTGGAGATGTGTTCTGAGGTCTGTCAGAGACCAGTGGGAGAAATGGTTTGAGGTCTGCCAGAGACCATTTAGGTTATGATTATGGGGTCTATCAGAGACCAGTATTGGAGCTTTGTTTGAGGTATATCTGAGACCAGGGCTTGAGGACTTCTGGATGGTCTATATGAGACCTTTCTTGATTGGGTTCAGGCTATTCAACTACAGCTTTGGTCCCTGTTGCATGTTACTTGCATTGCATCACTGCATATCCATTACCATTTGCATTTCACTAACGTGTGTCTGTGCTGCAGGTGCATTTGCATTTCCCTAGTTCTAGTGCCCAGACTTCTGAGTGTTTGATCATGACTAGCTTAAGGAGAACGGTTGCTTACAAATTGCCTACGCCTGATATTGTTCCTCTACTTGGGTTGATCTCTCTTGCTGATGAGGGTGTTCGTAGGAGCTTCCGGATGAGCTATGGTAGACTACTGAGATTGGTGTGCAAACCTACAGAGGTAGAGTTAGATGGGCTGTATGCTTTGATGCAATTCTACGACCCTGCTTTGAGGTGCTTTACGTTCTCTGACTTTATTATGGGACCAACCCTGGAGGAATACGCTGAGTATGTTGAGCTGCCCGTGCAGAACCAGGTTCCATTCATTCATTATGACGCTAAGCCCAAGCCGGAGGATTTGGCAAAGGCCTTGCATATTGATGCTTCTGAACTTGTGACTACTGTTTCCCGTGGAGTTCCAGGCTTCTCACTCCAGTTCTTAGTCGGTAAAGCCCAAGAGTATGCCAAGAGCGGGTGCTGGGTTGCTTTCAATGCTGTGTTGGCTTTGTGCATTTATGGCATAATTTTGTTTCCCAACATACCGGATTTTGTGGACTTCGACGCCTTCTATTTGTTTGCCGCTGGTAATCCTGTACCTACCTTACTCGGAGATCTCTACCACTTACTGCATTACAAGAATGAGAAGGGAAGAGGGAAGAATGTTCATCTGTGTGTACCCTTGTTGAGTATGTGGTTTGAGAGTCACCTTCCTAAGAGAGGATCTGTTGCAGAGACTACAGTCCCAGTTGGTTGGCCGGAGCGCCTGATGAGGCTATCGTCGGAAGATATGGAGTGGTTTGATAGAGATCTGTTGGGATCTGAGCTCATCTTCAGTTGTTCTGGGTACCCTAATGTGCCGTTGATAGGAAGAAAAGGGTGTATCAATTACAACCCTTCTCTATTCATTCGCCAGTTCGGATATGCACTGAAGAATCCACCTAAGGAGGAGGAAGTACAGGAATCTCTGTACTTCATTGGAGACGTGAAGGGGGAGTTACTAGCCAAGCTGCAGCATGTCTGGACGCGTATTAACCGCAGAGGGAAGCCGTTGTTAGGAAAGAATGACTGTCAGGCCTATGCACCATACAGAGTTTGGGTCCAGGAGAGAGCAAGTCAGTTGCGGATGCCATTCCCAGATGTACCAATCCTTGTTCCTATTCCGGTAGCAGAGCCAACCACTGTTTCTCGGGAAGCCTACGAGCAAGTTGTGAAAGAAAAAGAAGCCTTGATGAAGATCAATGAAGGGTTAGAGCAAGAGTTAGCCCAGGTACGCAGTGAGAAAAACAAGGCCGTGTATGCTTTCCAACAGCAGATTGAGCTAATGAACAGGTTAGGGGCTGAGTTGACTGAAGAAAAGAAGAAGCGCGAACGTCTGTGGCAAGAGTTCAGAAGCTCCCATGACATGCTTGAATCCAAGAAGAAGGCGCTTGACATCGCTCACCGAGAGATATCTTCTTGCAATAAAACTTGGAATGCTACACTCACTAACAACAAGAAGAGGGAAGATAAGCTAAAGCAGCAAATTTCCGACCTCGAGGAGAAGTTGAGGTCTAGCATTAAGAAGTGTGAGGAAGAAGTGATAACCCGGTATAGTGTCCAGCATGCACTGAACAAGGCAATCAAATCCAGAGATGAAGCAGTGTCTCAGAAGCGAAAGTTAGAAGATTGCTTCGGAGAAGCAACATGGGAAGAAACTGCTGAAGACGTACGCCGTGTCCTTAAGAGGAGAAACCAGCTTGTTGAAGGGCTGCTTGATCGACCAAGCCATCCGGAGACCAAGAAGTTGATAGAGGAGTACCAGACTTTTGGGAGGATTTGATCATTTCATGTAGTAACTTGTATGCTTTATTTGCATAGTGCTGACCATTACCAGGATTGTTGGTTGAGGTCATGCCTTCTTTGTACTCTCAGTGATATTGTACCCTGGGCTTATTGATTCTCCCTGCAATATATGAGGCTTTCTATGATTCAGCTCCGATATTCCTATTGTCAACACTATCACTGCACCGGCACCTTCACACTAGAACTGGGGGAATGAACTTCCCTAATGCACAGACACATTGCATTACATTCATATTGCATTACAGGTAATCTTTGAATAGTGTCTTATTTCCCGCTTTTAACAGGTACTTAACAGGATTGCAGATCAACATCCGCATCGCTATTCTACCCGCTCCAATTGTCGAAAAATCATGGACCAAATGCAGAACGAGATGCAAGATGTGCGCGAGAAGCTCGCTCTCTTCATGCAAACCATGGAAGCTATAGCAAAAGGGCAGGAGAATTTGCAGGCCATGGTTCAGCCTCTGTTGGCCCGAAACGCTGGTCATGGTAATGAAGATCATCAGTCTGTACGGGTCGATACTGTTCATGGAGACGGCACTCCCACGCCAGTGGCTCCGCCTGTAGTCAATACACCTGCTGCTAATATCAACAACACTACCGCTGCTGTGAATGGTAACGTTGGAGTGGGGAATGAGACCGCTGTCCATAATGTTGGGCTGGGTGATGTCAATTTGGGAGATAATCTAGGGGGCAATGGCTTTGTCAATACTGGATTCGGATTCAACGATCAGGGATTCGATAACACTGGGAAGTATGGCTTTAATGCTCAAGGCTTTGGGCAAGATGGTTATGGTATGGTCAATCAGGGTTACGGAGGCTTTGGAAACGGAAACGGAATTGGATTTATGGCTTTTGGTCCTGCTGGAGGTGTTCAAGGGTACGGCAACAGAGGCCGAGGTCCGGGGATGAATCAGATCAGAGCTGGACGTAATAATGGATATGATGGGTACGGAGCTGGAAATGGTATGTGGCAAGAAGATCAGCAGGAGGACGCCTTCTCCGGAGGAGGTTTTGAAGGGCCGATGGATGATTCCCAAAAGATTAGAATGCTGGAAGAGCAGATGAAGGGAGTCTTAAATCAAAGTGCTGTGGGATTGGACATGGCAACCATGGGTCTGGTACCTGGTTTGAGGGTGCCAATTAAATTCAAAGCTCCTGCGTTCGATAAGTATAAAGGAGACACATGTTCGAAAGTGCATGTACGAGCTTATTACAGAAAGATGTCTGCATACTCAACTGATGAAAGAATGCTAATGCATTTCTTTCAGGATAGTCTATCGGGTCCTTCCCTAGAGTGGTACATGGGGTTGGAGCCAACTGATATCAAGACATGGAAGCAATTGGCGGAGGCGTTCGTAGCTCACTACAAGTATAACAGCGACTTGGCACCCAATCGGGTCCAGTTGGCCGGGCTGTCGCAGAAGAAGGGGGAGAGTTTTAAAGAGTACGCGCAAAGGTGGCGCGATATGGCTGTCAGGGTCCGTCCTCCGGTGGAAGATAAGGAAATGAATGACATGTTTGTCGGCACATTCACAGGGCTGTTTCATGACATGTTGTTTCACACGTCTCTGGCCAGTTTTTCAGACCTGATTCTGATGGGGGAAAAGATTGAACGTAATATTAAGCAAGGAAAGTTCCAAGTCGAGGAATCAACTGCATCTGGCAGTAATAGGAAAGCTTATGGTGGACGCCGTCAGGGCGAGGCAAGCGCACTATTTGGAGGCCGAGGCCGGGGCCGAGGCAGGGGACGAGGTCAATATCGTCAGCCGCAGCAGGTGGCGAGTGTTACTATCCCATATCAACAACAACCACTCCAGCAACAACAACCGGTTCAGCAACAGCCAATGCCACAGCAGCAGCAGCCTCAGCAGGGGGCACAGCAGGCTCAACGAAGATTCCAGGGTAGTAAGCCGAGAAGAGTGTTTGAGAAGCCTCCCTCAACATATGCCGATTTGTTGCAGACATTGTTGGGATTGAATCTGGTAGAGAAAAGAACTCTGGCACCAATAACGGGAGCTCCCCCGTTCGGCTACGACGCAAACAGACACTGCGAGTTTCATTCTGGAGCCCCGGGTCACGATATAGAAGGTTGCCATGCTTTTAAGCACGTTGTGCAGGATCTTTTAGACAACAAGACTATCAATTTCGGAACGGCAGGTCCGAATATAGTCCAGAAACCCATGCCTAATCATGGGGCAAACGCCGTTCTGACTGAGGAGGGTCTGAATCTTATTATGAATGTTGAAGATTTAAAGACGCCGCTGAGCGAGATAAAGAGCCGACTGTTACAAGGAGGTGTTTACCCAGGATGTAACGAGTATTGCTTAGATTGTTGGACCCTAGCTGGGGGGTGTGAGGATTTGAAGAAAGGCATTCAGGCCTTAATTGATGAGGGCATATTGCAGTTTGATCGAGCGGCAACTGACGAGCCTGCAGGGGCAGCAGTGGATGAGCGGAGTGATGTGGCCACGGTAACGATTCCTCGGAAGACGATCACTATTGCAGCACCAGCTCAACGGCCACCGATCACCATAACTAAGGCCGGGCCAATCCCGTACGAGAACACGAAAGCAGTCCCATGGTCATACGGGTTGGAAGTATATTGTGACGGGATAAGAATTGATGTTAACAAGCAGCCAGTGGAGATTGTGGATAATGTTGTTGGTTCAGGAGGCATGACGAGGAGTGGCAGGATCTTTATATCTCCTGAAGTGGAGGCTGAAAGACTAGCGAAAGGAAAAGGGAAAGTGGTTGAAAATGTTCCGGTACAAGCAAGTGAAAAAGAAGCAGCATCGAAGGATGTAGAAGAGTTCATGCGCTTGATTCGAAAAAGTGATTACAAGATTGTGGAGCATCTGCAGCAGACACCGTCCAAAATATCTATCCTATCATTGCTGTTGTGTTCGGAAGCTCACAGAAATGCTTTGCTGAAAGTCCTGGACACTTCTTTTGTACCCCAAGATGTCTCCGTAAATCAGCTAGAAGGAGTATTGGCACATGTGAATGCAGGCCACAGCTTGGGTTTTACCGATTTTGACTTGACTCCGAAAGGGAGAGATCATAATATGGCATTACACGTATCTGTTGAGTGTAGAGGATCAGTAATGTCGCACGTATTGGTTGACACCGGGTCATCTTTGAATGTGTTACCCAAGAAGGCGATGATGAAGCTGGATGTTAGAGGAATTTTGTGTACGCCCAGTGATTTGGTAGTCAGAGCGTTTGACGGCACGCGGAGAACAGTCTTCGGATCGATTACCTTGCCTCTGCAAGTGGGGCCGGAAGTGTTTGCAACGGAGTTTTATATCATGGATATACAGCCTGCGTACAGCTGCTTGCTTGGAAGACCCTGGATTCATGGGGCAGGGGCAGTCACGTCTACCCTGCATCAGAAGTTAAAATATATGGTCGGAGACAGCGTAGTCACCGTGTGCGGGGAAGAGGACATCCTGGTCAGCCATCTATCGTCATTTAAATATGTGGAAGTCGACGGAGAGATCCATGAAACGCCCTGCCAGGCATTCGAAGGTTTGCGCATCAAGGACAAAGGTCCCAGGCCGAGCAAAGTGCCAGAGATAGCTGTCTCATCGTATAAGGAAGCTCGAGCTCTAGTGGAAGCAGGAGAAGCCAAGGGCTGGGGCAAAGTGCTGGACATTCCTGTGAAGATGGACCGGTTCGGACTGGGGTACCAACCGTCGTCATCAACTCCTTCCATGAGAGCCCCCCGTTTCAGAAAGCCGATTACCATCTCTGCCAGTGGAGTATGTCATGAAACTGTCAATGCTGCTTCAGAGTCTGATGAAGGGGACAGCGACTGTGATATGGATGCCTGGATTCAGCCGAGCACGCCAGGACAAGGACTGTGCAACTGGTCTATTCAGGAGCTTGTTCCTGTGACTTTTAAACAGTAATGCTTTGCTTTATTAATTGTTGAATAATCTGATGTCTTGCCCGGGGCATCGAGATTTGCTTAGGGTTGTGTTGTTATAAACATTGCGCGTTAATCATTAAATAAATGGCGTTTTTTTCATGTGCAAATACCGTAATCCCTGTCTTTCTTGTTTTATATTTTTCAATAAAATGGCAATGTGGTTACTCGCTTTATATGCATTTTGAAGCACTTAACCATTCCTTTTGCAGGATAACATTTTCAGATGACATCCTTGAACCACCTATGACTCGCCCCGACTTTGAGCACCCGGTGTTTCAGGCCGAAGAAGAGGTTGTCGAAGATAGCGACGTTCCTGAAGAACTGTCTTGGTTAGTAAAGCAAGAGGAAAGAGCCATTCTGCCTCACGACGAGGTCATCGAAATTATCAATTTGGGGTCGGAAGGGGTTGAGAAAAACATTCGTATCGGAGCCGCGCTGCAGGAAGATATCAAGCGGAGGCTGGTTGAAATGCTCCAAGAGTATAGTGATGTATTCGCTTGGTCGTATGAAGATATGCCAGGGCTCGATACAGATATGGTCGTGCATCGCCTGCCATTGAAAGAAGATTGCCCGCCGGTCAAACAAAAGCTTCGCAGAACACGACCAGATATGGCAATGAAGATCAAAGAGGAGGTGCAGAAACAGTGGGACGCTGGTTTCCTGGCTGTGATGAAGTATCCTTCATGGGTTGCCAACATCGTACCAGTGCCAAAGAAAGATGGCAAGGTTCGAATGTGCGTGGATTATAGAGATTTGAATAAAGCAAGCCCAAAAGACGATTTTCCACTTCCTCACATTGACGTGTTAGTTGATAATACTGCCCAGTACTCCGTATTCTCCTTCATGGATGGCTTTTCAGGCTATAATCAAATTAAAATGGCGCCAGAGGATATGGAGAAGACTACTTTTATAACACCTTGGGGAACATTTTGCTACAAAGTGATGCCCTTTGGTTTGAAGAATGATGGGGCAACATATCAGCGTGCGATGACGACTCTTTTACATGACATGATGCATAAAGAGATCGAAGTTTATGTTGACGATATGATTGCCAAATCCCAGACGGAGGAAGAGCATCTGGTGAATCTGCTGAAGTTGTTTAAAAGACTTAGGAAGTTCAGGCTGAGGCTGAACCCTAATAAATGCACCTTCGGGGTGAGATCGGGTAAACTGCTGGGGTTTATCGTAAGCGAAAGAGGAATAGAGGTCGATCCTGCTAAAATAAAAGCGATTCAAGAAATGCCGACGCCTAAAACAGAGAAAGAGGTGCGCGGGTTTTTAGGGAGGTTGAACTACATCGCCCGGTTCATATCTCACCTAACGGCCACGTGTGAACCATTATTCAAGCTGTTGAAGAAAGATCAAGCTGTGACGTGGAACGAAAATTGTCAAAAGGCGTTCGATAAAATAAAGAAGTATTTGCAGGAGCCTCCGATTTTAATACCCCCAGTGGCAGGTAGACCCTTGATAATGTATTTGACGGTTCTTGAGGGAAGCATGGGTTGTGTTCTCGGTCAACACGACGAGACAGGGAGAAAAGAGCATGCGATCTATTACTTGAGTAAGAAATTTACAGATTGTGAATCTCGGTACTCAATGTTGGAGAAAACTTGTTGCGCGCTAGCCTGGGCCGCCAAGCGTTTGAGGCAGTACATGCTGAATCATACAACAATGCTCATCTCGAAGATGGATCCTATCAAATATGTATTTGAAAAGCAAGCGTTGTCGGGTAGAATTGCCCGTTGGCAGATGGTCTTGACTGAATATGATATCCAATACGTCTCGCAAAAGGCTATAAAGGGGAGTGTGTTGTCTGAGTATCTGGCGGAGCAGCCTATTGAAGAGTACCAATCGATGAGGTTTGATTTTCCTGACGAGGATATCATGTACCTAAAGATGAAAGATTGTGAAGAACCGTTGCCAGACGAGGGACCAGAGTTGGGTTCCAAATGGAAGATGATATTTGACGGAGCCGTGAATGCTTACGGTAGCGGAATAGGGGCAATCATCACCACGCCACACGGGTCGCACATCCCGTTTACTGCCCGATTGACCTTTGCCGTTACCAACAATGAGGCCGAATACGAAGCTTGTATAATGGGGCTCGAAGAAGCCATTGATTTGCGAATCAAACATCTAGACGTATACGGAGACTCAGCCCTGGTGGTGAATCAGATCAAAGGGGAATGGGAGACACGTCAGCCCAATTTGATACATTACATGAATTATGCAAGGAGATTGTTGCCTTTCTTCGACAAGGTTGAATTGCATCACGTACCGAGGGCAGAAAATCAAATGGCTGACGCCCTTGCCACTTTGTCCTCCATGTACAAGGTCAACTTCTGGAACGAAGCTCCCCAAATCACTATCTCTCGGTTGGACAGGCCAGCTTATGTATTTGCTATTGATGAAGCATCTGATGGCAAACCATGGTATTTTGATATCCTTAATTTCCTGAAGAATAAAGAGTATCCGGCTGGGGCATCCAGTCAAGATCAGAAGACTCTCAGGAGATTAGCGGGCAATTTCTACTTGAATCCGGATGGCGTCTTGTACAGAAGAAACCACGATTTGGTGTTGTTGCGTTGTGTAGACGAGAAAGAGGCAAAACTTCTCATGGAGGAAATTCACGAAGGTACCTTTGGTACGCATGCTGGTGGACATGCTATGACGAGAAAACTGCTGTGGGCAGGTTACTTTTGGCTGACGATGGAAACTGATTGTTTCAAGTTCGCGAGGAAGTGCCACAAGTGCCAAATCTATGCTGACAAGATACACGTGCCTCCGAGTCCTCTAAATGTGATGTCATCTCCATGGCCATTCTCGATGTGGGGAATCGATATGATTGGAAAGATCGAGCCGACGGCTTCTAATGGGCACCGGTTCATCCTAGTAGCAATCGATTATTTCACCAAGTGGGTGGAAGCGGCGTCTTACGCGAATGTAACGAATCAAGTGGTGGCCAGATTCATCAAAAGAGATATCATTTGCCGATATGGGATCCCCGAGTGGATAATCACGGATAATGGTTCAAATCTGAACAACAAAATGATGAAGGAGCTCTGTCAGAATTTCAAGATCGAACATCACAACTCCTCTCCTTACCGACCCAAGATGAATGGCGTTGTTGAGGCGGCCAACAAGAATATAAAGAAGATCGTCCAGAAGATGGTGGTGACCTATAAGGATTGGCATGAAATGCTACCTTTTGCTTTGCACGGTTATCGTACGACGGTACGCACATCAACCGGGGCAACTCCGTTCTCGTTGGTATACGGAATGGAAGCGGTATTACCATTGGAGGTTGAGATCCCTTCTCTGAGGGTATTGCGAGACGTTCAGCTGGACGAGGCAGAATGGGTAACGAATAGATTGAACCAACTGAGCTTAATGGACGAGAAGAGACTAGCTTCCCTAGCATACGGTCGTTTGTACCAGAGCCGAATGAAAAAAGCGTACGACAAGAAGATACATCCGCGAAGCTTTCAGACGGGCGACCTTGTGCTGAAAAGGATCCTCCCGCCGCAAGCAGATCACAGGGGCAAGTGGACCCCCAACCATGAAGGGCCATACGTTGTCAGTAAGGTCTTTTCAGGAGGAGCGTTGTTGTTGTCCACCATGGACGGAGAAGACTTCACGTCACCTGTGAATTCGGACGCAGTTAAAAAATACTTTGCTTAAAATAGACCCGCTGAACAGAAAAAGAGAGTCCAGGCAAAAATGGGGCATCCTGGCGAACCAAAAACAGAATGAAAGGTTCGGGCAAAAGTTAGGGATAAAATTGAAAAAAATGTACACCCGCGAAGTTGAAAACCTACACTGGGCGGCTTCGGCAAAAAAGGGTATCCCGGTGAACTGAAAACCCGTAAAGGGCGGTTCACGCAAAAGTTAGGGATTTGAAAAGCAAATGACTGCGGTCCGAATTCAATGAGCATCAATGCGGGATAATACATTTGAGGAGTCAGTTATCTGATACAATCGCTTCAGAAGTGGGGATACCGGGAAAGCATTAGAGTCGGGCGAGTCATGGGAGGATCAGTTCGTGGTGTTCATCTGCATCCCGTTGCCGACATGTGTACAAATTTAATTTGTCAAAATATTCATGCTTCTTGTGCATACTTATGTATTTGCTTTGCGTAGCTTCCTCATTTCAGGAGTTACATCCCATGTATAAAACTCCGCCCATTCAGGGGCCCGATCAATAAAATATGGTATTCAGTACTTGATGCTGGTTCTTTACTGTTTTGTGCATGATAAAACGCCTAAGTTTAGTGAAGCTAGCATGAGTATAACATCACTGGCCCTTGCCAACAATTGTTAAAGCTTTGAATTAACTGAGTGTAACGTCACTAACCTGAATTGATTTGATTGCATAGGCTTGTCGTGTCTTGTTTGTGTTGTTACAGGTTTCATAACCATACGAGGAAGATGATCAAAAGATTGCGATAACGAAAGACTTAATCCCCACGCAGGTCATGCATGTTCTTCCTGAAGAAGGATAGAATTCCCCAGCTAGCCGTAGCTTACCCAAAGGGAGCAGAAAAGTTATTCACCCTCAATAGCGTTTGGCGATTCCAAGATCGTAAGGCTGTATTCAGACAGGTTCATCTTTCGCCACAGGGTCATGCACTCTCCCCCAGCGGAGTCAGTGGATTTCACCCCGAGAGAATCGTCCTATCCCCAGCGGAGTTCTCTTTTCAGCAAGTGTTCTTTCCTCCCTGCGGAATTCGAAGATCAAGGCTCTCCCAAGAGCTGATGGTGGTTCCTGTCATTTATTTTGTCAGGGATACTGTGTAATATCAGTTCACTCTCCAGCAGAAAGTCCGATCATACTGTGCACATCTGCTATTCCCCAGCAAAGTTATATTCCCCAGCAGGGGGTTACCTCAATAGGGTGTTTGGTTTGAGTTCCCAATTTCCCAGCAGGGTTGACTTCACCTTTCCAGCATTTATTTTGCTGGAATAATTCTGTAGCATCTGGCTATCCCCGGCGGAGTCGGCATTATCTTCAGCGTTTATTTTGCTGAAGCAATTTCTGTACTCTAGCAGTTCAGGTGGAGAGAACTCTTGCTTAAATGAACAACCAAATGTTCAAGATCTCGGCATGAGACATCCAATGATAATGTCAGTTTCGGCAGTATTCCCCACAGAGTTACCAGGATAAGTCTCTCTTTATTCCCAAGCAGAGTTATTTGTCATCAAAAGGTTTCATGAACCAGAATTTCAGAAGTGGCCTCCGGGCATAAGAACAGGCATCCGGTAGTTTGGTTTCCAGATATCCCCAGTAGAGTCCGCCTCAAAGTCGCTGTCACGTCAGTGCTAAGAAGTTTGTGGGTCGGGACCAATGAAGAAGTGAGTCCTGACGTGGACAAGTTGTATTTCCCCAGCGGGTCGAAGATGCCTGAGTCCTGACGTGGACAAATCAAGGCGAAACATGGGTCCTGACATGGACGAATTTATTCCTTACGTGGAAAGAAGTTTAGTCCTGACGTGGACAGATCAGAGATTGGAGTCCTTACGTGGACACATCAAAAGGTATTCCTTACGTGGAAAAAAGATTGTACTTCCTTACGTGGAAAAGTTTAGTCCTGACGCGGACAGATGGGAAAAAGATCATATTCCTTACGTGGAAAGATTGGAGTCCTTACGTGGACAGATTAAGATTGTGTTCCTAACGTGGAAAGATGGAGATTCCTTACGTGGAAAGATTGAGTCCTCACGCGGACATATCAAGATTGATTCCTGACGTGGAAAGAAAGAGATAGATTCCTTACGTGGAGAGTTTAGTCCTGACGTGGACGGAAAGAAGAAACGGTATTCCTTACGTGGAAAGAAGAAGCATTCCTAACGTGGAAAGAAAGATTGATATAGTATTCCTCACGTGGAAAGATTGGGGTTCCTTACGTGGAAAATTTGTGATTCCTAACGTGGAAAAAGAAAGAGTCCTTACGTGGACAAAGCAAAAGAAGACGTATTCCTTACGTGGAAGAGTTTGACAAAGCAGAGAAAAGTCACCCCTGACGGGGAAAAGCGATGTATTCCTTACGTGGAAAGGTGAGTCCTAACGTGGACGGTGGTATTCCTAACGTGGAAGAGTTTATTCCTAACGTGGACGATTTATCTCTGATGAGAAGGCAGACGAGCCGTCCCTAGCAAAGTTGTTGAAGTTTTTTCCGAGTTGACAGCAGATAGAGTCCTGACGTGGACAAGCAAAGGACGAAGTTTCCGATAATTCAATCTTTTTCAGGATGATGAGAAGAATCCCCAGCACGGTCGCACGAGGTCAGTGGGTTGCCGTGACAGTTAAATTCAGCTGATGAATGTCGTTCCCCAAGCAGTGGCGCAGTTTATTTCTGCGGTTGGCAAATTTCTGGGTTCCTAGTATTCAACCGTCTCGTACCGCGAATGTCTGAAGGCTCCGGGCTCTTCACCCAATCGGGTCCAAGCCGCTGGAATAGGGGCAGCTGTTGCACCCTAAAATTTTCCCAACCTTATTCACTTGGTTTATGTTTCAATGTCATTAGCATTTGCATATAGAGTCATGTGCATAGTCTAATCATCTGCATAGCATAAGCATAGAAAGTCATACAACAGGGGGACCAATCATTATTCTCATCTCTAGAAGCCTATCAAGAGGTTATTATCCCAATTCAATCTCATTCAAGTCATCAGGAAAGAATTTGAAAGCAAAGAGTTCAGCAGATCAAGCCTTGAGTCCATCTCCTAGCTGAGGGTGTCTGAGGATCAACAAGGGAATTATGAGTTGTGAATTGAGAGCATGGGGAGTATCTAGACATCTTGGAGGACTTAGAAAGTCATTTGGAGAAGAAAACAAGCCATTGATGAGAGCACAAGAGCTATAGCTGAAGGCAGTCAACTAGGGTTTCATCTGGGTCAACCCTAGGTCAACCCTAAGTCAATTGACTGATTTAAAGGGCATTCAGGTCTATTGGAGAGATGTGGGGTTCATCATTTGACATGTAAAGAAGGATATGGTGATATGCTAAGAAGAAATCAAGAGAAATCAAGGAGAAGAGGAGTTTCTAAATTAGGGTTTCTATGTAAAATCCCCTAGTTTAGGTCAAATTTCCAAGCAAGATAAGTCAAAATGCAAGATTCAAATGGATCCTTGGCCAACATAAAACTTGTAGAGGATCTCAAGACCTTTAATTTGAGTGGTGGAAGACATCAAGGAGATTTATAGAACTCAAGTTATGGTTCTTGCAAGTTACAGGTCATCTGAGGTATCTGAAATTTTGTCTGTGAAAGTGGCTTGACTTCCAAGCAATTTTTACCCCTCAAGGAGATTTCAAATGAATTCTTGGTCAACATAAGAATTGTTCCTCATTGCCTTAGCTTTCTAGAATGGTATAGTATGCCTTCATATGATGTGTGGAACTCAACTTATGGTCTTGGCAAGCAAAGGGTATTTTGGTCATTTGTCAGTTGTAGGCCATTTTTAAGCAAAGGCCATATCTCCTATTTCCAAGCCTCAAATGGAAAAACTCAAAACATGAAAGTTGTTCAAAATGTGATTTTAAGTCTAGAAAGAAGGTCACAAATTGTTGGAAAAGCTCATAACATGAAGTTGCATGATTGGTCAAATTTGAACTAAAATGGCTTATAACTTAAATAAAGTCAAAGTGAAAAATGGTTTGAGAGATTTATAAGTCCAAATGGAGACTTCCCATATATGATTTTGGGTCCAAAAGACATTTCAAAGACAATGGTTCAAGCACTTTTTTGAGTTTAGAAGGAAAAAGAAAAGTTATTTATGGTTACTTGCATTTGAAGAAACATTTCAAAAATCAATCAAATTTGGAATGCAAGGGAAGTTGCAAGATGGTTCTAGAAGATTCATTTGAGCACTATATATTCATGAAATCAGAATTGAGCAAGGGTTGGATTCATTTTTCACCAAAAATTTCCCAAAGTTCTCTCATTCTCCAAGTTGCAAGTTCACTTCAATCTCACAAATTCAGCATCAATTCTCATCAACATTGATCCTCCTACATTTCACCATCATCATGGATCAGAATTGAATCAAATATTTGGTGGATATTGATCAATTTCGTGCACTTTCATCAACAACATTCAAATTGCAATTTCCATTGGAACTCAAGATCCAAGGCCAAATTCATCAAGGTGTTGCATACAGAATCAAATATAGCAAGAGTAGATCCAGATCCAAGCATCAAGGCTCTCAGATCCACGAATTTCATCATCATCCACAAGCTTTTGCATCAGGTGCATTTTCTCTGCCATTGCTTGATATAGATAGATTTACATTAGTTTGTTAGTATAACAATGATGTAGGATGTTAGTAGAGCATTTCTGGTTAATTAGGAGTAGTTTAGTGATAATTCATAGCAGGTTGTTAGAACTGGTTTGACTTAGAACTCTTAGGATAGGCCATAATAATCTTAGGTTGTTAGTGCAGAATGATCTACGTGAAGTGTAGTTTAGATTAGTATAGGTTTGATTAAGAATCTTGAGGATGAGTTGCAGAGTATTTTAATGGAACCAAGAATGTCATGCGCTCGGGTTGAGTGATTTGCTGAGTTTCAGTGCAAACTATGATCATAGGCTTGTAGAGGGAAAGATTTGGAGTGATTCTCATGTTTGGATCGTGATGTTTCGTGCACTATGGAGAGAGAACAGATTGATGGAAGGTTGGTACGTGCATGTGTATCCATGGTGGAAACCCTAGCCTCATGAACACAAGGAGGAAGAAGAAGCAATCGTGATCGTCCATTGCTTGTTGGACCTTGGACCAAAGAGCCAATCGTGTGGCTGGAGTTCAATTCTGAGTTTTGGAGGGAGTTGAGAGAGGTGCCCTAAACGCACCGTTTCATTTAATGAAACGGGCGGGCCTAGGTGTGTTAATGATATCCCCACCCCCCAGCACTGAGCCCATTGTGAATTGCACGTGAAAACCCTACTGAATACACCCCCTGCTTCCTCTTACCTTTTTTTTATTTTCATTAATTCTGACTTGTTCTGGGCTTAATTCAAACTCGCTAGTCACACCCCCACTGCCTGGCCCATCCAAGAATACAACTAGGGCGCCCTGCTATTCAAACCCCCTCCATTTTATTTCATTTTATTTTCTTTTATTTTCTTTAATTTTTTTTATGCATCTTCTAAAATTCATAATAAATAGCAAAATAATCATTTTTAATTCATTCTTTTTGCATCATTTTCTTTGAAGTGTCTAGAAAATTATAAAAAATAAAAATTGCATTTTATTTTTTATTTGATATTTTTTCCATATTTTCTAAATAAATAGCATTTTAAATAGTTTCATTTCATGCATGATTTTGTTAATTTTTGTTCTACTAGATGCTTTCATATTTTTTGTTCATTCTTTTTAGGTTGTTTAGATTAGACACTGAACTTGTAGATACAATTTAGTTCCCATTTTTAGAAATTAATTTTAGGTGCTTAGTGTAGGTGTGAACAACATGAACAAACTAGGGTTTTAGGTGATGACTTAGGAGAATCAATTCATTTCCCTTAGGACTTAGGGTTTGAATAGTTTAGCTATGGGACTATAGGGGCTATGGGTAGTTATTAGATCCCCTTAGAAAAGTCAGGATTCCCCTACTGCTATTAATGTACTGTATATATCTGATTGACTGGTGTGGTGTGCCCTCAGGGGATTATTGCTTGTATGTGCGGGTATTGGGATTGTCTGGGGACTTGGGAGAGCTGAAGACTTGAGAAGGGGAAGCCATTGGAGATCCAGATGTTGAAGATCAACTTCCAGAGTTGAAGAAGAGATTCTTGCTAGCAGATGCTGAGGAGACTAGGGTTTAGGAGCTAGGCAGAGCTCTAGATTAGAAAGCTTGTTTCTCAAACATGGATTGCCTTGTCTGCATCCATTCTTCTCTGTGATTCAGAGTCTCTCTAAGACACTCACCCCCTTCCTTTGGAAGGCTTGGTGATAGTGTCTATGAGATAGAACTCTTGAGAGAAAATGTCTCTTGTGTTAGAAGCAGTCTGTTCACCACCCTTGGTAGTCAACTGATTGCTTAACACCCAATCCACTCTTGTGACTAATCCCTCATCCTGGAGGTTTGAACTTGAAGAAAAGCCATTGTAGATGGAAGAATGATGATCAAAGCCCTTGCCTAAAGGTCATGAAGATGGAGACTGATGCTTGTTGAAGCCTGTAGCTGATTGGAGATTACTTGAAGCCAGATGTTGATTCAGAGTTGTTGATGCTGTTTCTTTTGCTGTTGTATTTCATTCCTGATGTACTTGTTTACTGGACTGTATTGTTTGCTGTCTACCCTGCTGGGTTGAAAGTGAAGTCTGTTCACTTTTGCCTATTGTTTTCTAGGTTCGAGGTTGAGTGGGACTCCCTTGCCTCGCTTGTACTGTTGCATCCATGCATTTTACTGCTTTATTATATCTGTTATTGTTTCGGTTTCTGCCTATCCCGTAGGATCTCTGTTTCTCTCTGTGCAAGAGAGGAGCATGATAAACACTAGGTCTTAACCCATGCATGATAACATTAGGTTAGTTTGATTCCCTTTGCAACCGTAGGTTAGAGTTCTGTCTCTTTCTTTCTCAAAACAAACAGAAAAACACATAAAGATTTCAAACACAATAAAAGACACTTCTTTCGTAAAAGAATGTGAACTCATCAAAACGTCATTTTTGTCCGCCGGGACTGCTAATCAAGAAAACCTTTTTCAGAAGGAATAAAAACAATCAAGACAAGCTTGTGTCGTACGTGGCCCGAACTACGTTTGCTCTGATCTTTCATGCTGTATGAAAGTACGTAGGCATAGGATGCGATATCCTAGCGAGCAACCTTCCCCTCCTTTCCCGTAGGTAGGCGAACTACGTTGACTCTGATTTCTCGTTCCAGACGGGAATACGTAGGCATAAAGTGCGATACTTTGCCGAGTCATTTTTATTTTCATTTTATTTTCTTTTTCACCCTTGACCTTTAGCGTAGATAGAATAACAATCCATACCCGAAAACAAGCGTGGATCCCGTCGAGTACGACGGACGTGAGGGGTGCTAATACCTTCCCCTTGCGTAACCGACTCCCGAATCCAGGTTTTGGTTGCGACGACCATACCTTTCCCGTGTTGTGCGAGGTTTACTCTGAGCGTTTCCTTTCCCTCCCGTGGGGTAAATAACGCACGGTGGCGACTCTTCTGTTCAGCCGGCGCCGATTTTCGCAGTAGCGACACTTGAGGAAAGGCGCCATGACCTGGTACAAAAGTTTGGAGCCCGAATCAGTTACGTCGTGGAGAGTCCTGAAAGACCTGTTCTCCGAACACCTTACGGTGTCCCGGCGCCACCCGAAGACGGAGGCCGTCCTCGGGGCGATAATCCAGGGCCCCGACGAACCTCTCCGAAAGTACATCGAAAGATTCACCCGGGAAGCAGTGCAAGTGACAACGTCAGACGAGATGAAGCGCTACTTAATGGAGCAGGGTCTACGCCACGACTCTAAGTTCTACGAGGCCGTAGGCATACACCGCCCAACCTCCCTCCAGGATTTCCTCGACAGAGCCGCGCATTATATCCGATTCGAAGAAACACAAGCGGCTAACTCCACTCGAGACACCCGAGATAGGGAGGCCCCTCGCGGCCACCGAGACGACGGAGCCTCGAGCCATCGACGGGGAGGGGACCTCCATCGCGAAGATCGCCCCTGCGAGCCCCGCGAACAACGCGAACCACGCGGCCCTGCCGGCCGATTCACATAGTACACGGCCTTAGTCGCTTCCCGCGAGCGCATACTGGACGAATGCGCCAAAACCGAATTCGTCCAGGGAGGTGTCCGTTTTCCGCGACCGACACCCCCCAAACCCAATGTGGACAAATCAAAATACTGCCGATTCCACAGGAGCCACGGGCACGTGACCGAAGACTGCATCCATCTCAAGGACGCGATCGAAATTCTGATCAAAGACGGTCACCTGAAGAGATACACCCGGGGAGGCGAACCACCGAGGCAAAAGGCCCCAGAGGCCAAGAAAGTCGAGGAACTCCCCTCCCCAGAGGACAACAGCAGGCTCCAGGTCGCACTTTGTGTCAGCCGCCTCGAGGATTGGTTCGCGGACAGAGAATTCGGTCTTCCCGAAGGACCCGACCTAATCGACGAACCAATCCGAGCAACCAGCCGATGGGAATACTTCGCCAGAGCCATGGTCATCTTAGATGGAGCCACGAGAAGCCTTTCCATAGGATCAGTGAAGAGAAAGTTCGACGAGCTCATCACGAACAACTCCGTAAAAATGAGCACGCTCGAAAAATTCCAAGGTCGATCCAATCCGATCACATTTTACCTCGAGGAACTCCCCGGGGGATACCCCAACTCCAACATTCCCCTGCTCATACGGGCGCGGATGGAGAACTTCGACGTCAGGCGCCTCCTCGTCGACGGGGGAAGCTCGATTGACATCATGTACACGCACCTGTTCACAACCCTCCAACTCGACGAGTCCAACCTTTCCCCCTACGTAGGCTCCGACCTTCAGGGGTTCAACGGGACGACGACGAGACCTTAGGGGTACGTGGAGCTGAAAGTCACCTTCGGAGAAGAGGAAACGGCCAGGGAAATCAGCATCCGCTTCCTAGTCATCGAGTGTCCGTCCCTCTATAACTGTATCCTGGGCAGAACAACGATAGCAGAACTCACCGCGGTACCCTCCACCGTCCACCTGAAGATGAAGTACTACACAAAATGGGGGTCCGTGGTGACCCTTAACGGAGACATCGAGGCCGCCCGAAGGTGTTTTGAGGCCACGCTGAAAGGTTTAGACTCCATCGCTCCAACGACCAAGAGGACAACTCCAATCGTAGCACCAAAGGGCAAACCAAAGAAGCTGGTCGGATCTGTGGACCTCGACAGTCGCTTCACCGGGGAGCACGACCCCGAAATAAAGACCAGCGAGGTCAACGGGCAAACCTCCCACCCAGCACGCCCCATCCCGGACGGAGAATTCGAAATCATCACACTCGGGGAAGACACGAGCAGAACCGTGAAGATCAGCGTCGGACTCCCAGACCTCGCGAAAAGACAGCTCCAAGCCTGCCTCCGGGAGAACGCCGACCTCTTCGCCTGGAGCGCCGCGGAAATGCCCGGACTCAACCCCGAGGTCGCCTGCCACCAGTTGTCCATCAGCCCGACAGCGAAAGCCGTTGTCCAACACTGGCGTCGCCAATCCCCGGAAAAATCGGCAGCAGCCGAAAAAGCTATAAAAGACCTCCTAGAGGCAAATT
Organism: Lathyrus sativus; assembly: GCA_963859935.3. Taxonomy (NCBI): domain Eukaryota; kingdom Viridiplantae; phylum Streptophyta; class Magnoliopsida; order Fabales; family Fabaceae; genus Lathyrus; species Lathyrus sativus. Next base: position 842,152,372 of record OZ012735.1, read on the forward strand.
TTATTTTGGAAGCCCGGTATTCAACCTGGTTGTCCAATGTTGTACTCGTTAAAAAGAATAATGGGAAATGGCGCATGTGTGTTGACTATACTGATCTCAATCGGGCATGTCCTAAGGACGCCTACCCCTCCCCAACATCGACAAGCTCGTCGACAACTCCGCGGGCTTCCGGCTGTTGTCCTTCATGGACGCATACTCGGGGTACAATCAGATCCCAATGGCCGAGCACGATAAACAGAGCACGACCTTCATGACAGCGTCGGGCAACTACTACTACAACGTCATGCCCTTCGGCCTAAAGAACGCCGGAGCCACGTACCAACGAATGATGAACAATGTCTTCCAAGACGAAATCGGTGACATGCTCGAAGTATACATGGACGACATGATCGTCAAATCTTGCACAGAGGACGACCACACGGCCCACCTCAGGAAGGTCTTCGAGACCGCAAGGACGTGCCGAATGCGCTTCAACCCGGAGAAATGCACCTTCGGTGTCCGCGCCGGTAAGTTCCTCGGCTACTACTTGACTGAACGGGGGATCGAAGCCAATCCAGACAAATGCCACGCCTTCTCAGATATCACCACGCCCACCACGAAGAAGTCCATCCAATCCCTCAACGGCGTGCTCGCCTCCCTTTCCCGGTTTATTGCCAAGTCCGCCCAGCATGCCCTCCCCTTCTTCAAACTGCTCAGGAAGGAGACCAAGTTCGAATGGACGGACGAATGCGAGCAAGCCCTCTGCCACCTCAAACGCGTCTTGTCCGAACCACCAGTGCTGACACGTCCCGTGCCGGGCGAATCCCTATACCTCTATCTGGCCGTGGCCAGCGAAGCCGTCAGCGTCGTCCTCGTCAGCGAAGCCGGAGAGGGCCAAAAGCCCATCTACTTTACTAGCAAAGCCCTCCACGGCCCCGAAATCCGATACCAGCTGATCGAGAAGGTCGCCCTAGCCCTCATCACCGCAGCACGACGGCTCCGACATTACTTTCTCGCACACACCATCGTGCTCCGCACCGATCAGCCCATCCGCCAGCTCCTCGGCCGTCCCGACATGGCCGGACGCATGCTGAAATGGTCACTAGAACTCTCTGAGTTCGACATCACCTACGAGGTCCGGCACGCCATCAAAGCTCAAGCCTTGGCAGACTTCGTCGCCGAGATGACCCCGTCACCCGATCCCACCACCAAGAGCCACATCTGGACCATTTTCGTGGACGGCTCCTCCAACTCCGCGGGAAGCGGCGCCGGCATCGTCCTCGACAACGACGAAGGCACCCTCATCGAAGTCTCCCTCATGCTGGCCTTCCCGACGACTAATAACCAAGCCGAATACGAAGCATTTCTAGCCGGACTTCGCTTGGCATCTGACCTCGGGGCCAGAGACATCTGAATCTACACAGATTCTCAGCTAGTCGCTTCACAAGTACGAGGGAAATATCAAGCGAAGAACGACAACCTCGCCGAGTACTTAGCACTCATCACCGAAAAACTGCGAGGTTTTAACACATCGGAGATTCAGCACGTCCTGCGTGAGCAGAACACCCGCGCCGACATCCTCTCCAAATTGGCGAGCACCAAAAAGCGAAGCGGCCACAAGTCGGTCATCCAAGAAGTCTTGTCGCAACCGAGTACCAGCGCAACCACTACCCTTCTCGACATCAACGCCATCGAGTATACTGACTGCTGGATGACCCCACTTCACGCCTACCTCAGCACCGGCCACCTTCCGGCCAACCCCAAAGAAGCTAGCGCAACCAGACGATGAGCCTGCTCGTACGTTCTCCTCGAAGGAAGGCTGTATCGTCAAGGCTTCGCGATCCCACTCCTCAAATGCATAGATAAATCCCAGAGCGCAGCCGTCCTAGAGGAAATCCACGAGGGCATCAACGCGCAGCACCTCAGAGGAAGATCCCTAGCACGAAAGGCTCTACGAGCAGGCTACTACTGGCCCTCGATACAATCGGACGCGAGGGAACACGTCAAACGATGTGACAAATGCCAACGACACGGTGACATGCACCTCGCCCCCCAGCCGAACTCACATCCCTCTCCTTCCCATGGTCGTTCGCCTGGTGGGGGCTGGACATCCTCGGGCCCTTCACCCTAGGGTCCTATCAAAACAAATACCTCATCATGGGCGTCGACTACTTCACCAAATGGATCAAAGCCGAAGCTCTGGCCAAAATCACGGCCCACAACATACTCTGATTCTATAAACGAAACATCCTCGCCAGATTCGGGGTCCCACTCACCATCGTCAACGACAACGGCACACAATTCACGGACAAAAACTTCCGCGACTTCGTCACCAAGCTCGAAACCAAACACCACTTCACCTCGGTCGAGCACCCTCAGAAAAACGGCCAGGCAGAATTCGCGAACAGGGTCATACTCAGGGGACTCAAACGACGACTCGGTGATGCAAAACGAGCATGGGTCGAAGAGCTCCACAACGTCCTCTGGGCGTACCGCACCACCCCCCACTCAACCACGGGGGAAACCTCATTTCGCCTCACGTATGGAACCGAAGCCGTGATACCTGTCGAAATACGCGAACCATCCAGATGAACGGAAGCTCCCCTGGACACCGACGACAACGACGGCGCCCTACGAGAAGAGCTCGACCTCGTCGAGGAAATCCGCTCAGGAGCAGCCCTCCGAGAAGCCCGGCTGAAACAACAAGTAGCACTTCGCCACAACAACAAAGTCCTAAAACGCGATTTTCAAAATGGCGACTTAGTTATGCGCCGAAACCAGATAGACTCCCACGAGGGTAAATTGGCTGCGAATTGGGAAGGCCCCTACCGTGTCCGTGACAAGACCGAGCACGGGGCCTATTACCTCGAAAACCTGCACGGTGAACAACTAGCTCGACCATGGAACGTCACGAAACTTAAGCGGTACTACAGTTAAAACATTGCCCGCGACGACCCCTCGTCCCGACCACTTGGGGGCGACATGGTACCACCGTACTCCCACGCGTCCACTAGCGACCACAGAAAAGCAAGCCCTGCCTCTTGTGTGCGCGGGCAGACGGCCTCGCTCGGTGGGGAACACCTCGACCGAGACTTCCCACCGTTGTACCAAAATCGGCAAGACGCCTAGCTCGCGATGGGACGTCCACGCCACGGGGAGAACTACCCCCTAAACGGTCCGGCCACACCGCCGGCCAAACCGGCCGGTTCCCTTCACCGCCGGTAATAAGTTTGTCGAGCTAACACCCGGACAGGCCCGAAAAGCATACCAGCACATACACATCAAACATCATTCAAGCAAACAAATAAATACGAAAATAAGACGAGCATAAACATCATGCGAATACCGAGCGCACACTTAGAAAATTCTCAAAAAATATATTAAACAAAAGTGGGCACCAACCCAGTAATCAATATTACACGAACAGGGGCGCGCAGGCCCAACAAAGAGAAACAAGTTACAAAATGTCGGCACGCAGGCCAGAAAACTACGAGCACGCAGGCCCGGGAACCTATACCACTTCGCCCTCCTGCTCAGCAACCACGGGGACCTCCTCGGGAACGACAAGCTCGGGGTCGACCACCTTCCCGCCGAAGATCTCATGATACGGCCCAATCCCGTCCACGACCAGCGCGACGCTGGGGTTGACAACCTGGATCTGTGCAACGGTGCTCTTGAACCCAACCTCGACAGCCTCCAGACAATCGCCTTCCAACACCCAAATTTGGGCGAGCAAATTAGCACGCGTGATCAACCGCTGGTCCTCCTCAGTCTCGTCCTCGGCCGGACGAAGTGCACTGTCCAGGACTTCCATACGAACTTTCAACGCCTGCACCTCGGCCGTCGTCGCTCCCATCTTCTCCTCCATCGAGGTCACCTTCTCCTCAGCGCCCTCCGCTCGCTTGCGCTGGTCAGCAACATCTTTCCGACTCTTCTCCAGCTCCTCGGTAAGATTGGCCAGGTGCGACTACATGAAGGTAAGGTCCCCCTGCAATTTGGACAGCTCAGCGGCGGAGCAACCCTCCTCGTTCAGGACAAGGGCCATCGTGAACGTCCGCATCATCGCGGCCAAATCCTCCGCCAGGATACGTCGACGAGACTCTCGATCGGCTTCACGGACAGCCTTCACTTCCCCAGCAGAGACGGTAGGAGACCGGGCACCATGAAAATAGCCCGGATGTTGATGGCACGGCATAACGACATAACCCTCCTCGGCCGAGCTGGTCGTCAGATCAATCAAGCCGCGGGGCTCCTCGGATCTCGGTCTCTTCGCAGCTCCCTGGGACGTAGGAGACTGACTCTCCTGGGGAGAAGAAGACGAACTCTGGCCTCCCGGCGTCACGGCCTCCTGCCTAACCAGTTGACTCACCCGCGTCTTCGGGACCACGGCGTTCCTTGAGGCGCACAGCTTCTTGACTCGCTCCTCGATGGAAGACATGTTCGCTGCAAAAACAAACAGATAGTTAGCAACGGTCAAAACATACGATCACAGGAAAAAAGAAACGTCCCTACCTAGATATTCCAGAGCATCCGCCCCCGTGGCGCAACCGAGCAGGGTCTTAGTGTTAATCAGCCTCTTCTTGGTCCGCATGTTCCCCTGCGCATCGAGGATGTACCGACCATCGGGCGTCACCAGTTTCGACGGGGGAAGATCCCGCACAAAGGCAACTATTTTCATATACGCGGCCATATCCTTCTCGTCGAGAGTCCCGGCCCGCACGATATACCTGTCAGTATCGCGGTTGAAGTGCTCCGAGGTCCACGATAAATGTACCTTGGGGAGCCACGCGAGGAATCAATGGCCGTCTACCATTCGCTCCCCCTCGGTGAAAAGAGTATCCGAGCCTTCCTGAGTGATCGGTTTCACGAGGAAGAACCGACCCTTGAAATCTCGAACAGAATCGTTGTACGTCTTAAAGAGCTTGGTCGGCTGCTTAAACGAGACCCATCCCTGACGGCCGTTCACCGACTGGCATTGCAGGTGGAAGATACGAAAAAACAAGGACACCATGGCCTCCACCTCGAGATAAAAGCACACCACCTCGAAAGCGCGGATAAAGGCCAGAGCGTTAGGGTGCAGTTGGGATGGGGCCAAACGTAACCAATCAAAGAGGCCCAGATGGAAAGCGGAGAACGGCAACCTGAGCCGAGCCTCTTTGAAGTAGAACTCGAGCATGGGAAACATCCGTCGCCCATATCGCGAGCAGATGCGATGGTGTTCCTTCGGGAGATACACCTGCCAGTGTTACGGCTCCCCTTCAGGCGTATCCTCGATGGTAGCGTAGACATCAGACGCGTCGGCCACGAAGCAGGATGGGGTGGACAACGGCTCTTCGGCCACCCACTCCTCGACGGGGAGGACGCGCTCGTCGAAATCCGGGACCTCGGGTTCATTATCTTCGACCATCGTCCTCGGTACCAAGGCCGACATCTACACCTGAAAAGCAGAGGACAACGGTGAATTCGATAGCCAAGATCAAATCCACCCTTCCACCGCAGGTCAAGTGAAAGGGCGACAAAGGCGGGAGAACGACGAGCGAGTAGGTGCTCCCCGCCGCTCCTCCACGGGGCGTTCAAAGACCAACTTATCATCCCTCCTCGGGATATTTATCGCAAAAGGCGCGCGTCCCCGGGGCGTTCATCGGAGAAAGCCCCCGTCCTCGGGACATTCACCGGAACAACCAATTCTCCCTGGGGCATTCATCGGAACTGAACTAGAAAACCTCCAGATACGGCGGAACTCGCGTCTCTCCTCGGGGCATTCATCATGCCCCTACCACAGACCCTAATTAAACGGCGAAAATAAAAGGAGAAAAGAGAGAAACTCACTTGTAACGGCGGCGAACGGGAGGAAGAACTAAACGGCGCAGCGGCGATCTACAGCGACGGCGGACGAGCAGGAATCTCAGAGCTTCGCAAGTAAGACAGCAAGGTGGAAAGTAGAAAAATGAGCGGGGACCCCCATATTTATAACCCGGCGCGGGACTCGAAGCGACACTAGGCTCTTAAATGACCTAGGGTAGCCGCCCCTACTACCACTTAACGTGCGACACGTGGCGGTAACCTGACAGTCGCGTCCTTTCACATGCCTTTGCCCCGCTCTACCGACGACGAGGAGACCCTCGCGCAAGCACGCGTTCCACCGAGCACAAACCCGACGAACCTCCCACTTCGCTACCTCTCTCCCCGACGTAGCGACCTTAAGTCCTCACTCTTTCACCACAGAGCTTCGACTTGGGGGGCTCTTGTTCTGGTCTGGGCCCAGCCTCGCGATCCAGCCTAATAACGCACAAGGCCCATTAAGTGGACTAGCCTGACCGGGCACACACCCCCATAGGACGGGCAGGGCACGCTCCCCGCCGGGATGGACGACACGTCCCGTAGCGTCTTCAACGCCCCCTTTGTCGGCCGAACAGGGCACCCCTGGTCCTTCGAGTAAGACCACATGGCTCTTCCGCGTCCTTGCGTGCTCCCCTCTGCGGGGAGAACAACGCCCTCCGGGGAACCTTGCGAGCCCCCCTCCGTAGGGAGAACAACGTGTCCGGCGCACGCTCTCCACGTGCCCCCCTCCGCGGGGACACGTCACCTAACCAACTGCCCACCTCCGAAAGAGCAGGTCAAACCCACTTTCCGGAGATCACGGGACGGTTAGACTAGGGCGAAGACCACGTTCTGATCTTCACTACGCCATGTAAGCCCTAACAGTCACCTGGGTTGGGCCTGGAAATCCAGCCCAACGCAAGTGACCGTTGGCCCAGCGTTGGGGTCTCTCTATAAATACCCTCTTCCTCAAGAGGGTCAGGTAATTCACATCTTGCCCTTTCTGTATTTTGCTCTCACTCTGCCCAATTTCTTACTTTGGCATCAGAGTGTTTGCAGGTACACCCCTCACTTCCTCCTCATCGTCGGCGAACAGATAGCAGTCCAACAACGAGTGGCCAGTCCGTGATCCCCTTCTGGTCAGGTCAGATCAGTCTCTAATAACTATATCACGGGTGGAAATAATGTAAGAACTTTGTCCATTAAATCATTTTTAAATATTTTTATTTTAATTAAGAGTGAGAAAATGAAGGGTTCAAATTACACTAAATTATAAATGTTACTAGACACAATCAACCCCCTCACAAAACATGTCTAAGTAAAACGATGTCTAATAAAAGGTACAACAATCAACCAAAATTCTTCAATAAATTCATTAAAGCACAAAAACAAAAACAAAAAATCTTTGCCTCACACAAAAAGAACCACTGTCATTTTTCCCAATCATAACTTAATTAAACTAAAAATCACAAAAAAATACATCATTTAAGACTCTCATTTGTAGATATGATATTTCGAAGATGATTTCAGGTGTATGTATTCCCATATTGTCACTTGGATCATATACATTTGTTACCAGTATTATTTCATCAAACTTTCATTTCCAACCAGCAATAAGACATGATTAATACACATTGAATACTCTACCTCCGCCAAATTAACGTCCCTATACATATTAAGAATCCTTCTTAAATAGAATTGCAGGTTATTTGATTCTCGTAGGATTTCAAACGCAATATTATAAATAATTTTCATCTTAGTTTCTTATATGCAAACTAAATATGGACATTATTATTATAATTAAAGATATAACCTCCTTATTTTACATCAAATCACTAAACCCTCTAGTATGATAATTAACTTTCTTTTTCTAATACACAAACAACTTAGTTATCCATTCAACCATTAACTGTGTTCCCTTTTCTTATTCTTTTTTAAATAAATAATACATCTATGTCTTTAAACTATATTTTTTTTATTATCTCACATTTAGGTTAATATTCTTTTGAGTGAGTTTTCTCCTAGTCTCCCCAACTTTTGTATCTCCTAATTTTCTTTCAATATAATAGCGTTGTTTATATAAAAAAACATCTAGTACATACTTTAAATATTTATCAAGGCATCTCAAATAGTTGTTTATTGTGAAACCCCCTTTAGATTTCAAACATTATTCTAGAGGCCTCACTCCATAATGGAACATGATAAGTACGCAATTCCTTACATTTCTCTAAGAATTAAAAAATTATGTAAAAATGTTTGAGATTAATGAAAAGAAATTATACCATGGTGTCATAGTTAAATTGACATAAAACAAAAACAGTGAATTTAATTTGATTTAATTGATTCACATACACACTTAATGAGCCGCGTGATAACTTTTATATTCTAATTTTCACAAATAATTGGTTGTTTGAGATTAATGAAAAGAAATTATAACATCGTGTCAAATTTAAATTGACATCAACCGGTCACAATTAATTTAATTTTATTTAAATGATTCACAAATACACTTAATGATTCGCATTATAACTTTGATATCCTAAGCTTCTCAAATAAGATACTTAGTAAGATCTTAATCAATGCTTCTATTATTTTCTCTTTGATTTTCTTCCTATTCTATACAAAAATTCATTCCTTCAACATATAATAGTTCTCTTTTTAAAGGATTAAACAACTCTGTGGTCTCTTAGATATGTCAATTTTTTTATTTCTTAAAAATATTTTGTATTGGTCTAAAAGTACAAATGTATATGTTTCTCATGCAACAGAAGGGGGACTCAGAGGCCTAGTAGGTATGTTATTGTTGGAACTTTAATTAATTAATGTTGGAACATAAATTATTTAGAGTGGGAATTGGAAACATTTGTTGACAATTAATGAGCAATAAATGAACACAAGTGAGAACTAATATAGAAGTGAATTTGAAAAGATTCATTTTAGTCCCACATTGAAGGGAATGGAAATATTAGTAGTGTTTATATATTCCAACTTTGTCTATTGGGTTGGGCCCTAAAGGGCACCCAATTTTGTGAAAGGAGTGAGGATACACCCATGACCAACAAGACACACGCGCGCGCCGCCGCCGTCCGTCCGGCCGGCCGGCCGGCTCGGCTCGGTCCGGTCTAGATGAATTATTTTTTGGACCCAAATTTATATAATTTAATTATCATTAATTAATTAATATAATTCGGTGGAAAATTAATTAATAATAAATATTAATTAATTAAGAAAATAATTGGTCAGTAACTGCCAGATCCAGTCCTCCACGAATTTCTCAGTCTCCCACCATTTTCTCCACTCCCCACGAATTTCTCAGTCTCCCACCATTTTCTCCACTCACCACAAATTTCTCCCCACTCAGGTGCAGTTTGCTGCCTATAAATACAGGGTAGAAATTCAGAAGTGAACACATCGGATTTCACAAATTCACACGAATTTTGATTTTCCTCTTCTCTTTCTCATTTCTCTTCATCTCAAAAACTCTCTTTTCTTGACTGGTTATTTTCACCAGATACTTTGACAGGTGTATTTCTAGAGCGATTTATCAGTGTGCAACTGATAATCGTAAGTTGTTTGAACGGGCTGTTTTATCCTGGAGGCGTCGTCGTAAATTCGACTGCTTTGCATAATTTGGCAGTACGGCGAAACGTCTTAAAGAAAGCGACCTAGTACGCGACTCGTCCCGATAATTTCCTTGTGCCAAACTCTAATTTTTTCAAATCCGAAAGCAACAATTTTAAGACGTTTTCATAACTGCCATGGCAACTGAGGAAATTATCGGTACTACTGCGGCCGCTTCGGTCTCTGACAAACCTTTCAGGTTTGAGGGTTCCAATTTCAAACGTTGGCAAGCTAAGATGAAATTTTTCTTAACTCTGAAAAAGGTTGCCCACGTTCTGACTGAGGATATCCCGGTTGTCCCTTCTGCATCATCTGAACTACCTAACGGTAACTCACTTGCAGATTCAGACGGGACTTCCAAAATGTCTGACTCAGATGCTGCAAAAGCTAAGGCTGCAGCAGATGATCTACAGCTCCGAAAAGAAATCACCTTATGGCACGAGAATGATTATCTGTGCAAAAATCACATTCTGAACAGCCTTGCTGATGATCTGTACGACTACTACAGTAGCTACAGAACTGCTAAACAGGTATGGGAGGCTCTGCAAAGAAAATATGATACTGAAGAAGCAGGTGCGAAGAAATTTGCTGTCAGCCGCTACTTGAACTACAAGATGGTGGATGAGAAGTCGGTGGAAGCTCAAAGTCACGAAATTCAGAAGATTGCTCATGAGATAATTACAGAAGGTATGCCCCTCAATGAACAATTTCAAATTGCTGTAATTATTGACAAACTGCCCCCTGGTTGGAAAGATTTCAAAAATGTGCTTCGTCACAAAACAAAAGAATTTTCAATCGAGAGTCTGATAACTCGCCTCCGAATTGAAGAGGAGGCTCGAAAACAAGACTAGAAAGAAGAAGTCTTAGTTGTGTCTAACAACAAAAAGAAATTCGGTGCAGTTCTGAAGCCTACGGGCAAACCTTTAAAGAATCAGAACCGCAATGCTATGAACCGAACTAAGAATGGGAATCCCTCTAGGGCCCCATCGGCTCCATTTGCTAAGCAACAGCCACCACCTCAAAGAAATGATGCTCCGGTTTTCACCTGCTATAATTGTGGGAAACCGGGAGATATGGCAAAGAAATGTAGGAGCAGGCCTAAACCTGCAGCTGGCTCAAATGCTCAGGTCAACCTGACTGATGAGCAACTTATTGCCATGATCACTGAAATCAACATGGTTGGTGGATAGACACTGGCGCCACTCGTCATGTCTGCTATGATCGTGCTATGTTCAAGACATACATGAATGCTGAAGATAAGAAAGTGTTGTTGGGAGATGCTCACACCACTAATGTTGTTGGAATTGGAGATGTTGAGCTGAAGTTCACTTCAGGAAAGACTTTGATCTTGAAGGACGTCATGCATGTCCCTGAAATTAGGAAGAATCTTGTTTCTGGTTTTCTTTTGAATAAGGCTGGGTTTAGTCAAACTTTAGGGGCAGATTTGTACACCATCACTAAGAATGGTATTTTTGTTGGAAAAGGGTACGCCACTGATGGCATGTTTAAGTTGAATGTTGATTTGAATAAAATTTCTCCTTCCGTTTACTCTGTGTGTGACTTCAATATTTGGCATGGTAGACTTTGTCACGTTAATAAACGAATCCTTTCTAATGCAAGCAACATAGGCCTAATCCCTAAACTAAACGTTAATGATTCCAATAAATGTGAATTTTGCAGTCAAGCTAAAATAACAAAAACTTCACATAAGTCAATTATAAAAGATTCTGACCCCCTAGATCTTATACACTCTGATATATGTGAATTAGATGGAAGTTTAACTAGAAATAATAAACGTTATTTTATCACTTTTATTGACGATTGCTCTGATTACACTTATGTATATCTAATGAAGAATAAAAGTGAAGCGCTTGACATGTTCAAGGTGTATGTAACTGAAATTGAGAATCAATTTAACAAGAAGGTTAAGAGACTTCGCAGTGATAGGGGAACCGAATATGACTCCAGCTTGTTTAATGAATTTTATGCTGAACATGGTATTATACATGAAACGACTGCTCCATACTCTCCTGAAATGAATGGTAAAGAAGAAAGAAAGAATAGGACTCTTACTGAACTTGTAGTTGCAATCATGTTGAATTCTGGTGCTGCACCTCACTGGTGGGGGAAATTTTATTGACTGTTTGCTATGTCCTGAATAAAGTTCCCAAGTCAAAAAGTAAGATCTCACCCTATGAGATATTAAAGAAAAGACAACCAAATTTGTCTTATTTAAGAACTTGGGGCTGTCTGGCTTATGTCAAAATTCCGGATCCGAAACGAGTTAAACTCGCTAGTAGAGCCTATGAATGTGTTTTCATTAGGTATGCAGCAAATAGTAAGGCATACAGGTTTTATGACCTAACTGCCAGAGTAATTATAGAATCAAACGATGTTGAATTCTTTGAAGACAAATTTCCTTTCAAATCGAGAAATAGTGGGGGCACACAATTGAGTCACATTCCTGTGATAAAAGGCACTGAAAGCAGCGACAATGTAGAAACAGAGCTTCGAAGAAGTAAAAGAGCAAGAGTTGCTAAAGACTATGAGCCCGATTATGAGGCCTATAATGTAGAAGAAGATCCAATAAATCTTCAAGAAGCACTGTCATCTATGGATGCAGACTTGTGGCAAGAAGCCATTAATGATGAGATAGATTCTCTAGAATCTAACAAGACCTGGCACTTAGTAAACTTACCTCCGGGTTGCAAACCAATTGGTTGTAAATGGGTTTTGAAAAAGAAACTAAAACCTGATGGAACGATTGAGAAATACAAGGCTCGCCTTGTAGCCAAGGGTTTTAGACAAAGAGAAAATATAGATTTCTTCGACACCTTTTCTCCGGTCACTAGAATTACATCCATTAGGGTACTCATTTCAATAGCAGCCATTTATAACTTAATAGTACACCAAATGGATGTTAAAACAGCTTTTTTAAACGGTGACTTAGAAGAAGAAATCTATATGGAACAACCAAAAGGATTTGTAATCCAAGGACAAGAAAGCAAGGTCTATAAGTTAGATAAGTCTCTGTATGGACTAAAACAAGCCCCTAAACAATGGCATGAAAAGTTTGATAACCTAATGATAATTAATGGGTACAAAGTGAATGAAAGTGACAAGTGCGTCTATTACAAATCTGAGAATCGCATTTGTACTATCATATGCCTATATGTAGACGATCTACTTATATTTGGATCAAACATTCAGGCCATTAATGATATGAAATCATTGTTATGCAATAACTTTGATATGAAAGACCTCGGAGAAGCAAGCGTGATCCTGGGTATCAAGATCACGAGATCCAAACAAGGAATTTCTTTGGATCAATCTCACTATATGGAGAAGATCTTAAAGAAATATAAATACTTTGATTGTAAACCTGCATGCACTCTGTATGATCCAAGTGTGAAACTATTTAAGAACACTGGAGAGAGTGTCAAACAAGCAGAATATGCGAGCGTCATTGGCAGTCTTAGGTATGCCACTGATTGTACTAGACCCGACATTGCATATGTCGTAGGACTGTTGTGCAGATTTACAAGTAGGCCGAGTAATGAACATTGGCAAGCTATTGAGCGAGTAATGAGGTACCTTAAAAGGACTATGGACCTTGGCCTACACTATCAGAAATTTCCTGCTGTACTAGAAGGGTATAGTGATGCAGATTGGAACACCTTATCAGATGATTCCAAAGCTACTAGTGGTTATATATTTAGTATATCCGGAGGAGCTGTATCTTGGAAATCAAAGAAACAGACCATTCTGGCACAGTCCACAATGGAGTCTGAGATGATAGCATTAGCTACAGCGAGTGAAGAAGCAAGTTGGTTAAGATGCTTGCTAGTTGAGATTCCTTTATGGGAAAAACCTATACCAGCTGTGTTGATCCACTGCGATAGTACCGCGGCTATTGCAAAAGTTGAGAACCGTTATTATAATGGTAAAAGACGTCAAATTAGAAGAAAACATAGCAATGTTAGAGACTGTATCTCTAAAGGAGCTGTGAGAGTGGATCATGTACGCACTGATGAGAACTTAGCAGATCCTTTGACGAAAGGATTAGCTAGAGAGAAAGTCCATAATACTTCCAAAAAGATGGGACTAATGCCTATAAAGTAATTTGTTACTCATGATGGTAACCCGACCTAAATGACTGGAGATCCCAAGACTTAGGTTCAATGGGTAATAACAAGTTATGAGTAATATGAAAATGATCATGAAAGTAAAGCATGAATCCTGAAGTAATGAAAGGATGAGATAATAGAAACTCTTAATGAGATCTATACTCTGTATGAGGGAGTACCTAGGCTACAGGAGTACTCTTGATAGATTCACCTATGTGACTGTGGAACTGAGGCCGGTTCCTATGGAATTTCGAGGCAGAATTCCTAGAGCATTCACTAAACCAGGATACACGTGCAGGGCCACTAAAGCACGGGCTACAAGAATACACCTTACGGAAAGGTTGTGTGCGGGTCTGATGTCCGAGATAGAGTTCAAGACAATGGTGTCACTCTTGTTGAATCAGAATCCTATTCGCTACGCTAAGGTTCAAGTTGTAGACACCTTTGCTTATGCTCAACCTTAGAAACGTCTGACGTACTTCTAAAATCTCTTTTAAATTCAAGTGGGGAAATGTTGGAACTTTAATTAATTAATGTTGGAACATAAATTAGTTAGAGTGGGAATTGGAAACATTTGTTGACAATTAATGAGCAATAAATGAACACAAGTGAGAACTAATATAGAAGTGAATTTGAAAAGATTCATTCTAGTCCCACATTGAAGAGAATGGAAATATTAGTAGTGTTTATATATTCCAACTTTGTCTATTGGGTTGGGCCCTAAAGGGCACCCAATTTTGTGAAAGGAGTGAGGACACACCCATGACCAACAAGACACACGCGTGCGCGCCGCCGCCGCCGTCCGTCCGGCCGGCCGGTCGGCTCGGTCCGGTCCGGTCTATATGAATTATTTTTTGGACCCGAATTTATATAATTTAATTATCATTAATTAATTAATATAATTCGGTGGAAAATTAATTAATAATAAATATTAATTAATTAAGAAAATAATTGGTCAGTAACTGTCAGATCCAGTCCTCCACGAATTTCTCAGTCTCCCACCATTTTCTCCACTCCCCACGAATTTCTCAGTCTCCCACCATTTTCTTCACTCACCACAAATTTCTCCCCACTCAGGTGCAGTTTGCTGCCTATAAATACAGGGTAGAAATTCAGAAGTGAACACATCGGATTTCACAAATTCACACGAATTTTGATATCCCTCTTCTCTTTCTCATTTCTCTTTATCTCAAAAACTCTCTTTTCTTGACTGGTTATTTTCACCAGATACTTTGACAGGTGTATTTCTAGAGCGATTTATCAGTGTGCAACTGATAATCGTAAGTTGTTTGAACGGGCTGTTTTATCCTGGAGGCGTCGTTGTAAATTCGACTGCTTTGCATAATTTGGCAGTACGGCGAAACGTCTTAAAGAAAGCGACCTAGTACGCGACTCGTCCCGATAATTTCCTTGTGCCAAACTCTAATTTTTTCAAATCCGAAAACAACAGTTATGATGTATGGTGGTTGAGGTATACACACGGCGACGAGAAGCCCTTTATTGTTATATTTGGCAATAGTTTAGAGGTTCTGCTCGCATGAGATGAGAGGCCTTTTTAAACAAGTTTATGGTCTCTTAAATATGTCAATTTTTTTATTACTATAAATTATTTTCTATTGGTCTAAAAGTATAAATGTATATGTTTCTCAAGCAACGGAAGGGGGGCTCAGAGGCCTAGTGGGTATGTTATGATGTATGGTGGTTAGGGTATACACACGGCGACGAGAAGCACTTTATTGTTATATTTGACAGTAGTTTAGAGGTCATGCGTGCATGAGATGAGAGGCCTTCTTAATGAATAATGTAGGATAAAAATTGCTGTCTTGTTAATAATGAGATCAAAGGCCTAGTGGGTATGTTATGATGTATGGCGGTTAGGGTATACACACGGCGACGAGAAGCCTTTTATTTTTATATTTTTGAGTAGTTTAGAGGTCCTGCTCGCATGAAATGAGAGGCCTTGTTAAACAAGTTTGTGGTCTCTTAAATATGTCAATTTTTTTATTACTATAAATTATTTTCTATTGGTCTAAAAGTATAAATGTATATGTTTCTCAAGCAACGGAAGGGGGGCTCAGAGGCCTAGTGGGTATGTTATGATGTATGGTGGTTAGGGTATACACACGGCGACAAGAAGCACTTTATTGTTATATTTGACAATAGTTTAGAGGTCATGCACGCATGAGATGAGAGGCCTTCTTAATGAATAATGTAGGATAAAAATTGCTGCCTTGTTAATAATGAGATCAGAGGCCTAGTGGGTATGTTATGATGTATGGAGGTTAGGGTATACACACGGCGACGAGAAGCCTTTTATTGTTATATTTTTCAGTAGTTTAGAGGTCCTGCTCGCATAAAATGAGAGGCCTTGTTAAACAAGTTTGTGGTCTCTTAAATATGTCAATTTTTTTTATTACTTAAAATTATTTTTTATTGGTACAAAAGTATAAATGTATATGTTTCTCATGCAACGGAAGGTTGGTTCAGAGGCCTAGTGGGTATGTTATGATGTATGGTGGTTAGGGTATACACACAGCAACGAGAAGCCCTTTATTGTTATATTTGACAGTAGATTAGAGGTCCTGCTCGTCTGAGATGAGAGGCCTTGTTAATGAATGATGTACTTAGAAGTAAACTTATATAGGGTGTGATTTGTATGACTTGAGATCTGTCCTTTTCTCTTCTGGTGATTTTTTAGACAAAAACAGGATGAACATATATATTTTGTATTGGTCTAAAAGTACAAATGTATATGTTTCTCATGCAACGGAAGGGGGACTCAAAGGCCTAGTAGGTATGTTATGATGTATGGTGGTTAGGCCTTGTTAAACAAGTCAGTGGTCTCTTAAATATGTCAATTTTTTTACATAGGGTGTAATTTGTATGACTTGAGATTTTTCCTTTTCTCTTCCGGAGATTTTTTAGACAAAAATAGGATGAACATATAGTAGGATAAAAATTGCTAGCTGTGGGGTTCGAACCCACGCACACTTATGTTCAGAAGATCTTAATTCTTCCCCTTAACCACTCAGGCAAACCAGCCACTTGTTAACAAAATATATTTAATTATATAATATATGTATTTTCATTTTTCATTAGAACAATCTTGAACTGAAACATATTTTAAAACAATCTCAATATTACAATTCCTTAAATCGTGACAAATATAAATCTCATCTCTGCCTCTAAACTTTTTTCTCATATTCATTGATCATCAATTGAAAAATATTTTACATTTATTTTAACACAAAGAAAAGCATATTGAATTGTGTGTTCTACTTATGTATGAAAGTGTGTAGACATGGAGACAGACGTTCGAGACTCCACACAAAGTAAAGCATAAGCCTAATTGTATAGAAATATCCGACATTGATCCAATAATCTTTGGTCTGATGCCTGGTGGGAATAATTTGGTCAATATAGATAGATATCATTAAATAATAGACACATGCATAACCTACTCATAGAGGAATCATCCAAAGGATAAGGATTGTCTCCAATAACTATATCACTGGTGGAAATAATGTAAGAACTTTGTCCATTAAATCATTTTTAAATATTTATTTTAATTAAGAGTGAGAAAATGAAGGGTTCAAATTACACTAGATATAAATGTTGCTAGACACAACATATCCCCTCATCAAAACATGTCTAAGTGAAACGATGTCTCATAAAAGGTACATCAATCAACCAAAATTATTCAATAAATTCATTAAAGCACAAAAACAAAAACAAAAAATCTTTGCCTCACACAAAAGGAACCACTGTCTTTTTTCCCATCATAACTTAATTAAACTAAAATCACAAAAAAAATACATCATTTAAGACTCTCATTTGTAGATATGATATTTCGAAGATGATTTCAGGTGTATGTATTTCCATATTGTCACTTGGATCATATACATTTGTTACCAGTATTATTTCATCAAACTTTCATTTCCAACCAGCAATAAGACATGATTAATATACATTGAATACTCTACCTTCGCCAAATTAACGTCCCTATACATATTAAGAATCCTTCTTAAATAGAATTGCAGGTTATTTGATTCTCGTAGGATTTCAAACGCAATATTATATATAATCTTCATCATAGTTTCTTATATGCAAACTAAATATGTACATTATTGTTATAATTAAAGATATAACCTCCTTATTTTACATCAAATCACTTAACCCTTTAATATAATAATTAACTTTCTTTTGCAAATACACAAACAACTTAATTACTCATTCAACCATTAATTATGTTCCCTTTTCTTATTCTTTTTTAAATAAATAATACCTCTACGTCTTTAAGCTATATTTTTTTTAGTATCTCACCTTTAGGTTAATTTTCTTTTGAGTGCGTTTTCTCCTAGTCTCACCAACTTTTGTGTCTCCTAATTTTCTTTCAATATACTAGCGTTGTTTATATAAAAAAAACATCTAGTACATACTTTAAATATTTATCAGGGAATCTCAAATAATTGTTTATTATGTAACTCCCTTTAGATTTCAAACATTATTCTAGAGGCCTCACTCCATAATGGAACATGATAAGTACGCAATTCCACACATTTCTCTAAGAATTTAGAAAATTATGTAAAATTATTTGAGATTAATAAAAAGAAATTATACCAGGATGTCATAGTTAAATTTACATAAAACAACAATAGTGAATTTAATTTGATTTAATTGATTCACATACACACTTAATGAGCCGCATAAAAACTTTTATATTCTAATTTTCACAAATAATTGGTTGTTTGAGATTAATGAAAAGAAATTATAACATCGTGTCAAATTTAAATTGACATCAACCGGTCACAATTAATTTAATTTTATTTAAATGATTCACAAATACACTTTATAATTCGCATTATAACTTTGATATCCTAAGCTTCTCAAATAAGATACTTAATAAGATCATAATCAATGCTTGTGTTATTTTCTCTTTGATTTTCTTCCTATTATATACAAAAATTGATTCCTTCTACATATAATAGTTCTCTTTTTAAAAGATTAAACAAGTCTGTGGTCTCTTAAGTATGTTGATTTTTTTTATTTCTTAAAAATATTTTGTATTGGTGTAAAAGTACAAATGTATATGTTTCTCATGCAACGGAAGGGGGACTCAGAGGCCTAGTAGGTATGTTATGATGTGTGGTGGTTGAGGTATACACACGGCGACGAGAAGCCCTTTATTGTTATATTTGGCAGTAGTTTAGAGGTCCTGCTCGCATGAAATGAGAGGCCTTGTTAAACAAGTTTGTGGTCTCTTAAATATGTCAATTTTTTTTATTACTTAAAATTATTTTTTATTGGTACAAAAGTATAAATGTATATGTTTCTCATGCAACGGAAGGTTGGCTCAGGGGCCTAGTGGGTATGTTATGATGTATGGTGGTTAGGGTATACACACAGCGACGAGAAGCCCTTTATTGTTATATTTGACAGTTGTTTAGAGGTCCTGCTCGCATGAGATGAGAGGCCTTGTTAATGAATGATGTACTTAGAAGTAAACTTATATAGGGTGTGATTTGTATGACTTGAGATCTGTCCTTTTCTCTTATGGTGATTTTTTAGACAAAAACAGGATGAACATATATATTATTTTCTCTTTGATTTTCTTCCTATTCTATACAAAAATTGATTCCTTCTACATATAATAGTTCTCTTTTTAAAGGATTAAACAAGTTAGTGGTCTCTTAAATATGTTGATTTTTTTTATTTCTTAAAAATATTTTGTATTGGTCTAAAAGTACAAATGTATATGTTTCTCATGCAACGGAAGGGGGACTCAGAGGCCTAGTAGGTATGTTATGATGTATGGTGGTTGAGGTATACACACGACAACGAGAAGCCCTATATTGTTATATTTGGCAGTAGTTTAGAGGTCCTGCTCGCATGAAATGAGAGGCCTTGTTAAACAAGTCTGTGGTCTCTTAAATATGTCAATTTTTTTATTACTTAAAATTATTTTTTATTGGTCTAGAAGTATAAATGTATATGTTTCTCATCCAACGGATGGTTGGCTTAGAGGCCTAGTGGGTATGTTATGATGTATGATGGTTAGGGTATACACACGGCGACGACAAGCCCTTTATTGTTATATTTGGCAGTAGTTTAGAGGTCCTGCTCGCATGAAATAAGAGGCCTTGTTAAACAAGTCTGTGGTCTCTTAAATATGTCAATTTTTTTTATTACTTAAAACTATTTTTTATTGGTACAAAAGTATAAATGTATATGTTTCTCATGAAACGGAAGGTTGGCTCAGAGGCCTAGTGGGTATGTTATGATGTATGGTGGTTAGGGTATACACACAGCGACGAGAACCCCTTTATTGTTATATTTGACAGTAGTTTAGAGGTCCTGCTCGCCTGAGATGAGAGGCCTTGTTAATAAATGATGTACTTAGAAGTAAACTTATATAGGGTGTGATTTGTATGACTTGAGATCTGTCCTTTTCTCTTCTGGTGATTTTTTAGACAAAAACAGGATGAACATATATATTTTGTATTGGTCTAAAAGTACAAATGTATATGTTTCTCATGCAACGGAAGGGAGACTCAGAGGCCTAGTAGGTATGTTATGATGTATGGTGGTTAGGGTATACACACGGCGACGAGAAGCCCTCTATTGTTATATTTGACAGTAGTTTAGAGGTCCTGCTCAGATGAGATGAGAAGCCTTGTTAAACAAGTATGTGGTCTCTTAAATATGTCAATTTTTTTTTATTTCTTAAATATATTTTGTATTGGTCTAAAAGTACAAATGTATTTGTTTCTCAAGCAACGGAAGGGGGCATCAGAGGCCTAGTGGGTATGTTATGATGTATGGTGGTTAGGGTATACACACGACGACGAGAATCCCTTTATTGTTATATTTGGCAGTAGTTTAGAGGTCCTGCTCGGATGAAATGAGAGGCCTTGTTAAACAAGTTTGTGGTCTCTTAAATATGTCCAATTTTTTTATTACTTAAAATTATTTTTTATTGGTACAAAAGTATAAATGTATATGATTCTCATGTAACGGAAGGTTGGCTCAGAGGCCTAGTGGGTATGTTATGATGTATGGTGGTTAGGGTATACACACGGCGACGAGAAGCCCTCTATTGTTATATTTGACAGTAGTTTAGAGGTCCTGCTCGGATGAGATGAGAAGCCTTGTTAAACAAGTATGTGGTCTCTTAAATATGTCAATTTTTTTTATTTCTTAAATATATTTTGTATTGGTCTAAAAGTACAAATATATTTGTTTCTCAAGCAACGGAAGGGGGGATCAGAGGCCTAGTGGGTATGTTATGATGTATGGTGGTTAGGGTATACACACGGCGACGAGAAGCCCCTTATTGTTATATTTGGCAGTAGTTTAGAGGTCCTGCTCGCATGAAATGAGAGGCCTTGTTAAACAAGTCTGTGGTCTCTTAAATATGTCCAATTTTTTTATTACTTAAAATTATTTTTTATTGGTACAAAAGTATAAATGTATATGATTCTCATGTAACGGAAGGTTGGCTCAGAGGCCTAGTGGGTATGTTATGATGTATGGTGGTTAGGGTATACACACAGCGACGAGAAGCCCTTGATTGTTATATTTGACAGTAGTTTGGAGCTCCTGCTCGCCTGAGATGAGAGGCCTTGTTAATGAATGATGTACTTAGAAGTAAACTTATATAGGGTGTGATTTGTATGACTTGAGATATGTCCTTTTCTCTTCTGGTAATTTTTTAGACAAAAACAGGATGAACATATATATTTTGTATTGGTCTAAAAGTACAAATGTATATGTTTCTCATGCAACGGAAGGGGGACTCAGAGGCCTAGTAGGTATTGTTGCGGTGGAAATAGGATCACAAACTATTAATGAGTTTGAATCGCAATTCAATTCACAACCGCTCTTTGATTTATCCGAAGGAAAAGGTCAAAAGAGGGAAAACCTATTTTGTATCGTAAACACAATGCGGGGAAAGATCTAGGGTTCGGGGGTTGGTTAAATTTAGGGAAGGTATTAGCATCCTAAACTTCTGTAGTACTCTACAGGAACCTTTTGTTCAATGCTTACTATTTGCTTTATTTATTTGCTTAAGGTATATGTACAAAGGGATTAAAAGTGAGAAAAGAGACCTAAGGGGTTAATTCTAAGTTTACTCGGCAAGACATCGCATCTTGTGCCTACGTATCCTTACGGGAGTGGAATCAGAGTAATCGTAGTTCCCCTCAAAAGGGAGGTTAGAAACTTCTTGACTGTGGTCAAGGTCTCAAGGGGAATAAACGCATCTTAAGGACACGCTTACGTGGAGTGTAGGAACTCCAAATCTCTATGTTGAATTGTTAAGCTGTAATTAGGGTTGAATTAGGTTAGGGATTCCACGGCGGGAAACCCTAAACTGAGCGCGGCGGCTCTTTGACCTAATGCTAGGGGTAAAATTGTAATCTTGCCTGCGGCGAGGCATTTGTGAAAATTAGGGTTTGTAAGATTGTAAGGGTTTGAAGTGGAGGACTATTGGCGCGGCGACCAAAAGCTAGACCTAACCTTCGGATGTGTGTAGTGCGACAGAATAATTGATAAGTGTGTGAGACGATTGAATTGTGCCAACAGAGAATAATGACCTAATTTAACTATGCAAGCAAAAATTAAAAGGGCAGGAATTAAAGCGCGATTATTGGTTCGCGAGGTTACAACCGAGAAACATATACAATATGATAATGAACTTTGAGTGAAAAATAAGATGAAATAAATAATGGTAAATGTAATGAGCTGCAAAATGAACAAACGACGTTAGTGGGCAGAGTTAGGCGGCAATCAAATGAATTACGAGACAATGAAGAAAAAGATGCAAACTTGAGATTTTTAATATTTGTTCTATTAAAATCTTAAAAAAACTTAATATTAGCTTGCAAAAAGATTTAATTTAAAAAAATGTTTTACTCTTTTTTTAAAAGAGGTTTTATTTTTTAATATTTTTAAGAAAAAGTTTTCTGATTTTAGTTTAAAAAAAAGAGTTTTTTTTAATTATTCTTAGTATTTACATAAAAAGGTTTTTTAAAACAGTTTTTTTAAATTTTAAAAGTAAAATGTAAAAAAAAACAACTTAAAAAAACAGAAAAACAATTTTAAAAAAAACAAAACAAAAAAAAAATAAAAGATAAAGGGGTTGGGCCGGTCATCACCCCGGTCCCAACCCAGTTGTTGTGAATACCCCCAAAACTTCATTTTAGGGTTTCAGAACCCTCGTCTTCGCGGCTACCCGTTAGGGTTTTCTCATCTCTCTCGCGATCGCTATGTTTCTCCCCTTTGTTTGATCACGACCGAAACTTCTTCTTCCTACATGAACAAAACAACAAGAATGCATGAAATAGTAATCTCCCTACCCAGATTCTGACGATGATTTTGACGGTGATCTTGACGGCGATGAAGATGTTATAATCTGAGCCTCGAAGGGGTTTGCCCATTGTTGTTCGAAACGGCGCCGGTGAACCTTCTTCTCTCTCTCGCGATCGCTTAGGGTTTGTTCGCGGCTTCGTCGCTTTGATGTCCTCCCTTTCGCGATTTCTCGTTAGGGTTTGCAATGGTGGTTCCTCTCTCTCTCTCTCTCGCGGCTACCCGTTAGGGTTTTCTCACAGGTGAAATTGTTCCTTTTATAACTTCTCTGACTCTCTCCTTTTGGGCCTTTGGATGTTGGATTTGCGTTACTCTTGGCTGAGATTTGATTTCGTGTTGATTTTGTCTGATTTGATTTTATCTGATTGGGTTTCAATTGGATGTTTTCTGATACGGATCAGATTCATCTGATACTGATTCAAAACTTTCCATTTTCAGAACTCCTTGATGGATTCGCCCGGATTCCATTTGATTCGATTTTGTTTGATCAATTTCTGATATACTGATTGAACTTCTGCAGATATGGATTCAATTGCATTTGGGGAACTTGGAGACCTATTTCTGATACAACTTGGTTCCTTTCTGATAAAATTTTGTTTTGCGATTTATCAGGACACGTTCTTTGATTGTGGATTCATTTGGCTATCTGTCTAATATCGAATTTGGATATCCATCTTCACGACTTTTCTTCTTCTTTTTCAGAATCACTACTACGGCTTTGGTTGAGCTAAACGATGGTGAGAATGGTATACGGCATGATGTTTATCTGAGCCCTCGACGCTTGTATTCTTCGATGACGCTGCGATTGCCTTCTGTTGTGTTCTGTGGAATGTGGTTCAGAACATGAGTTCTGGGCTTGTTGCGATTTCTTGCTTTTTCTGCACTTGTATCCCTTTCTGAACTGGTATATTTTGTTGTGTATTCGGTTATCCAGTTTGATTTGTTCTTCGGATTTCAGGTGATGGATTTATGGCTCATGGTTTTGTTGATGGTCTTTCTGCTACGGTTTGTCGGGCAATGATGTTTGCTGAGCCCTTGTCCGTTCTGGTACAATTCGTGCCATGATTTTGTGCTGTTTGTATTCTGAACTGATGTGATTGCTTTGTGATAGTCTGATTTTGAACTTGCTGCTACACCATGTTGGATGCTGTTGTGCTTTTTTTGGATCCTGTTGAATACCTTCTGTTATCAGGGACTGAACTTTGTGATTTGCAGGATGTTTTTGTGCCCTTGCGCATGGATTGAAATTGATACTCTCAACTCATTAGTCCCTCCTTTCAACCTTGGTGCCGTTTATGAGTTGTTTTTCATATTTTCCATTCTGTTGGTGTTCTGTTTTCCTGAACTCAGAATTAATGCAGTTTGATGCAGTTTTGGGTTTCAGTTTGAATTTCCATTTACTTATGGCAGCTTATGAACTATCTTGTTTCTGAGTTTTGTCATCAATTTGTACTGATGCAATTGTGGAATTTCAGGTGTTGGAAAAGACTTAGAGCACAGAGTGATTTAGACCTGCCGGCATCCGGGTCCGAATCCAGATTGACTATGTTGCCTTACTCTCGTATCAGTTTGAAAATCCAATCGCGGCAAAACGAATCAGCCCCGCTTCTTTTATCACTTCTATCTCTCGGATGTCCCGTAATAATAAGAACAGGTGTTACCTGATCTGACGCCAACGACGCGGATCGGTAACGGGGGTAGGACGCAGCTTCGGTTGTGCCACTCCCGGCACTCGATGATGACACTGTTCTGAGAGTGTCAAAAACAATTTCTAACATTCTTTTCTATCTGTTTGTTCTGTTTTGATGTGCAGGTGAATCGGGGATTCGTGGAGAAGCTCAAGGACACCGCAAAGGACACTTAGCAGTCTTTAGGATTTAGGACCTTTTTAGAGTAAATGTAATATCTGTAATTGTAATTTTACCACAATTAAGAATGTGAAACAATTTACTCCCTTTTGTATGATGATCTCTTTTATGAAATAAAATGTCAGACCTTCCTTTATATTCATTACCTGCTCAGTTTTGAATTTACTTATTTTATTTCTAGTTATAAATTATAACTACTCGCGAATGATGTTCTTGTTCGTGCACTTGTCTCATTTGTAATCTTAATCTCATCACCTGATTAAATTCACTCGCATTCCAACTTTAAATGCTAACCAGCAACTTTATAACCGAACACGGATGCGCGCCTTAATCACAACATATTCAGTATCAACAATAACATTGCACGTAATTGAACTCCACTGACCAAATGCTAAGAGCAAACAATCCAATAATACCCCGTTAAACTGTGCCTTGTTAACAGAAACGGAAGCGCTTTTGGAAATAAACCATGAGCGATGGAACGGATCTTAAATCCAGCTGTGCTCGACAAGTTTTAATACCGACCACATCAAATTGGCACCTTGATATAATCAGACCTGGTGATAGGTAAATGCCTCAAATGCCTCAAAATTTAGTAACAGCCTGTCTTCAAGGAATTAGCGGAATCCACGTAAAATGACCAAAATACCCCTGGATCCAATCCTGCAAAACAAATACCTCCATGACTTGTTAGTGGTTAGCAAATGCACAGATGATATGATATGCGAAATGACCGACTAAATATAAGGGTAAAATTTGGGGTATTACAGTTGCCCCTATTTAAATAGCTACACCGGACGATTTGAGTGACAGAGACTCGAGGAATCGTGGTGGAGAAATTTAAATATAGATAACCGAAAATTTTGCCCTTATATGCGGCGACATGCAATGCTATGGACAAAGCGAGAACACATTAATGCATGATGCGTATGATGGAACGATGAATGCGAAAATGCTGACGAATACGACGACACAGGGACAAACGCTACGAGAAGGACACACTGGGGAAAATGACGCGCTGAGTCACAGTACAACACTGGGGAATTCTAAAATGATGGTCAACTGGTGCGAACACGACCAATTGTCATTTTTAGAAAAGGAACGAGATTCTCAAATGGAGATGGCACCTATGAGATGACCTCCACCGGGGAATCTAAAGGTAAATCTGGATCATGTACGACTGCAAGATTGATCACAGAACGCTGGAGCATTGAGCAAATAATAACATCCAAGCTTTTGTAAACTATCTCTCGTGACAAGATCAAACGGACTGTTCGGGAATCCGTAGCAAATATACAGGGTAAAAACCGGCTGTACGCCAAAATAAATGGGCTTTGAGAATAAGATCCTTAAATGGAGATGGCACCCATGAGATGACCTCCACTGGGGAATGTCAAATAATAAAACTGGATCTACACGGTTGCAAGATCGATTAAAGAACGCTGGAGCATTGAGCAAAGAATAACATCCAAGCTTCTATAAACTATTCTTCGTGATGGGATCTAATGGACTTTTCAGAAATCCATATCATATATACAGGGTAAAGACCGGCTGTATGCCAAAATAAATGGACTTTGATGGGAACTGCCCTGATAAGCTTCTCGAGGGAGAACTGTCACTTATCGTTGGAAGGGACTTACATGCCAAAACGAATAAGCACTCAAATAAAGAGGCTGCTGCTTATCTGGTAAATAAATCTTCTCGTATTTATGGTCGGCGCCTGGAATACGGTTCTGATTTTTCTTTTACATAAAGGATAAATGAAATTCTTCATACTTCAAGATCGTGCTCTCCTGAGTATGAAAAGGGTAAACTGAACATCCTCATAATTCAAGATCGTGCTCTCCTGAATATGATTCGGCTAAAAGGGTAAATGAAATTCTTCATACTTCAAGATCGTGCTCTCCTGAATATGAAAAGGGTAAACTGAACTTCCTCATACTTCAAGATCGTGCTCTCCTGAATATGATTCCGCTCCTTCGGGTAAATGAAATTCTTCATACTTCAGAATCGTGCTCTCCTGAATATGAAAAGGGTAAACTGAACTTCCTCATAATTCAAGATCGTGCTCTCCTGAATATGATTCCGCTCCTTCTTTTACTAAAGGATAAATGAAATTCTTCATAATTCAAGATCGTGCTCTCCTGAATATGATTCGGCTCCTTCTTTTACTAAAGGGTAAATGACTTCTTCATACTTCAAGATCGTGCTCTCCTGAATATGAAAAGGGTAAACTGAACTTCCTCATACTTCAAGATCGTGCTCTCCTGAATATGATTCCGCTCCTTCTTTTACTAAAGGGTAAATGAACTTCTTCATAATTCAAGATCGTGCTCTCCTGAATACGATTCGGCTCCTTCTTTTACTAAAGGGTAAATGAACTTCCTCATACTTCAAGATCGTGCTCTCCTGAATATGATTCGGCTCCTTCTTTTACTAAAGGGTAAATGAACTTCTTCATACTTCAAGATCGTGCTCTCCTGAATATGATTCCGCTCAAACCTCCCCGTACTGCAAGATCGTGCTCTCCTGAATATGATTTGGTTCAAACCTCCCCATACTTCAAGACGACAGGGAAAATGGAAGCCCAACTGCTCAATGGAGATGGCCATTTGCTGCGAGTCATAACGAAGATAGGATTGGCTTCTCAATGCGAGAAATGTCGCTTACCGATGTTGTAAGATGTAAGGTGTTGTAAAGTGTTGTACTGATAGATTTTCCAGGCATGAACTGGCGTGTATCTGTAAAGGATTGTGGTTGAAAGATAGTGCAAAATAAATGCACGTCCGGGTACAGTGATAAACTTCTCGGGCGAAAACAGTCGCGTATCTGCCATGGTATGGTGAAAATCTTTAGATGGTGCAAAATAAATGCACGTCCGGTTGGGCTCGACGACCGACAATACTGAGATTCAATCTAGGATCGAGCTAGAAAGAAGACTGGTAATCAAGACTCCATCGAGGGAATGAACTCGAAGGGTAAATATCTTATCCTGGCGAGGAAAGATAGCTGAAGTAACCGTCATCCACGAGGATTGAGCCCTGTGGGGAAACTGGAAACAAATCAATATTTTATGCTTAGGGCTGACAATCTATTTGGAGAGAGCGGACGAACCCAGTTACTTGGCGGTAATGACCAATGATGGAGACTCAATGAACCTGTGCATGTTAACGCGTATGTTAATGAATATGTTAATATGAATGTATGTTGATGTCTATGTATGTAAATATGCAGGATGTTATGAAATGAGTATGTAATGAATATGTAATGAATATGTAATGAATATGTAATGAAATAGGCATGTGATGCTTATGCCCTTGCGTATGCTGACGAAACAGACTAGAGACGGGACGAGAGATGAAATAAACATCTCGACGGAAATACCCTGCGTTCTCTGCAACCAATACGTCAATCATGGGTAAGAAAGATCAATGGTAGAACCAAATCTGGTTTTAAAGTTCTGAATTCTCTGGGGAGAAGGTAATCTGCTTGGGTGTACAGTATCACGTCTTCACATGGGGAGAAGAAAACCTGAGGGACACTTTTGAGTTACCCAAGAAAAAGTTGTCAGCTTATAGTCTCTCTGGGGACTATGAAGAGGCAATAGTTTAGGAGCCTGTTGCAACACTGAGATTCATTGGGGAATGAAGGCCGCTGCGAGTAAAATCCATTGGGTGTATGAGGAAAAGTTGTGAAACCACATAGTTTTGATCTTGAAGGATCTTGTAGTAGTCGCTATTTGTTTCCTTTAAAAACATGGTGCCCCAGGATACTTGCGTTGCGAGGTACGGTCATCTCAAGAGGATTTTATAGAGAACACCGAGTCCGGTTGCCCCATTGTTCTCAAACTCTTTGAGAGATTTGTCAGGTCTCGACGTAACTGGCACAAATTAATCGTGTTACGACGAAATCTTTGGGAAATAGCTCTTAAGAATGTCAGACTCGCGTTGGTAAGCGAATTGGGAAACTGCCTGCCCCTGTTCAGCAGGATCTTCAAGTTTCACGGGTTATGTTCATATGTAAATCTCTAAGATATCAAGCAAAGTTGTCATGCCTGAAATGCCTATCCTGAGCTTGTCAATGTACACATATATTTGTCCTGAATTTTTGTTTTGAAAAAAGATATCGCGATAACTTGTGACCGAAATCACTAGTCAGGATATAAGTTTTAATTATAATGCCAACATGAATTTTTTTTTTGAGCATAGCTCGTAGGAGTCAGGAAACGTGATCTGGTCGAGTATGCTTTCAACCGAAGTCCTACTTCAATTAGGTCTTTTAAAGGTTGTATCGTGGCTCGGTTCACGGTTTAAGAAACAAAGGATAAATGCTCAAAGTTACATTTGTACCCACCCCTTCTTCGTGATGTTCTCCAATCCTAATTCAGTTAATCGGATACGAACACTCATATCTCAAGCGGATTTGCTATGGTCGAGAACTTATCAAGGCTTTGGACATGGCAGTCACTCACCTATTTCTAATGGCGTTTCGATCACACGACTTTGTTTTTTTATAGGGATTCTAAAAAAACTACTGATTTGTTGTTCTTATTCCCTAACTTTTGCCTGGACAACGTCTTTTGATTTGACTTTGGAGTCCAGCGGGATGCCCCAGTTTTGCCTAAGTCTCCTTCATAGGTTTTGACTTAGCGGGCTTTTATTATTTTTTTTAATATTCTTTTATGCACAAGTCGTGTAAATCTTTCGAAAGGCTCGTGACTGCCCCACTCCTTAGGTAACCGAGGGATAGCCATTGTATTGGACTTCTTAAGATGCTAAGGATAAATTCTCGAAGGTTGGCTCTTCCTTTTTAAGAGTCTAAGCGCTCGATCGGTTTAACTGAAACCTACCCTGCCCCAGGTTAGGATGAAGGTTCTTAAAAAGAAAGAAAAACTCCTACTTTAAGGCTCAAAGGGTTGACTAGGGATTAACATCCTTATATCTCCAGTGTTTGGGATTTGAAACAATGCCTTACATCATCAGCGGGTTTCAATCGAAAGCATACGACAAGAAATCTGACGTTTTGGGTTCGTCATCCTCCCCCTAATTCTCCATCAGAACAAGAGATCGGGTAAAGTTGGCATTATGATTTATGAAAACGTTTTTTTTTTGAATGAGTGAAACGAATGGATTTATTCAAGACAAACATATGCGTTGTATTAATTAATCAAAGATAAACAAGTTCGTACATGCTAAATATGCTTAATCAAAGAGAAATACATATAAATAAACAAATGAACTGTCGGAAAAATCCTTCTAAATAGTTTATGAAATTCAAAAGCAACAGTTTCCTTTGGCGGAGCCTTAATGGAAAGGTCGTCTGGTTTATGATCCCTGTGAGTCGTCATGGCTTGCCCCAGTTAGGCTGGTCACATCTTCAACAGTTTTCAGTCGCTGCTTCAAAATAACTTTCCCAGATTCTTTGTTGATCCCGGTCATATCATCTTGAGGATTGCTGAAATGAAGCGAGCTAGGCCTTTGAATAATTACTGGATTCGGCTGATTTGCTGAGAGGTCAACATACTTTGCAGAATTCGAACTCGACAAGTGAGGGACCCCGAGAGGAATCTCGATCTTCGGCTGAGCATTGCTAAAAGACAACTTCTTCGCTTCTAGCAAATTTCTGACAACTTTCTTAAGAGCATAGCAATTCTCTAGATCATGGTCGGGCGCACCCTCATGAAATAAACAATGAGCGGCGGCGTTGTAACCTGCAGGTAACGGATTAGGCGGAGGACCCAAAGCACGGGTGGTAATCAGACCCTGTTGTACCAAGTGGGGGTATAACTCAGTGAAAGTCATCGGAATTGGAGGACAAGGCTTATACTGACTTTTACGGAGGTAAGGAACCTGATCCTGTGATTGTTGGTGAACAGGAGCGTTGGGCACTCGTTGACTGTTGACCGGAACTTGCAAGGGCGGACAACCGGAAGGTTGTTGATGAGTCGGTGTTTGATATACCGGAGCTGACTGCACAGGCTGGTATGTAGGAAACTTCTGATCGTAAGAAGGCGCTACAGTAACTACATAGGGTTGTTGGACATATGGAAGCGGATAACCTTGAACATAACTCTGCTGATGTTGCCAAGGTTGAGGAGTATCCATTTTGCGGTTCCTTGAACGTGCAGGTCCTTTACCATGGTCGGAGTTAGGAGTTTTACACTTTGGAGGGGTAGCTCGTCGAATTGGCTGAGCACTAGGAGGCACCAAACCGGATTGAAGACCGTGAGGAGGTACATTCTCGACAGTAACAGCTGGTTGAGATTCCATAACGGTATTAGTAGTCTCAGAAACAACAGTAGACTGAGCGTCCACCTTCACACTAAGAGCTCGTAACATCTCCAAAATCTGCCCCACACTTCCTCGAAGATCTTCGAGTTCATGGCTGACACGGTTGATCTCTTGATTTTGATCTTCCATCCTTTTGAAGGGTCGTATTGATGCAGAGAACTTAGGGTGACAAAACTGGAAGGTAAGAGAACCGAGTATGAGAAATCGGGAGACACATGCAATGCAAAAGTATGATGCTAAAATGTGAATGCAAATGAAGATTTCATGGAATTCAAATATTTACGAATATTGCGGAATACCAAAGAAACTTTTAATTTATTGAAGACAGATTACAAATAATATTCTTGCAATCAAAATAGCTAAATAAAAGCCTAGAAAGTCCTAGAGAAGCATCTTCCACAACTTCAGTGGGCAGACGGAGATCCGGAGGAAAATAAATATTCGTAGAGCCTTCTCTTCTTGTAGGATTGTATCTCATCATTCTTCGACTGAATCTGCTTTTGAAGTTCTTCGTACTCGCTGGCCATCACATGGTATTTGTTTTTCCATGCTTCGGTTTCGCATTGTGATCTCTTCAAAGTAGTCTTCAAAGTCTCAGCCTCGGTCATGAAATACTGGACAGGTTCTTCGCTTTGAGGTGAAGGATCTTGGCGAGAGTAGGGCATCTTCAACTCAATAGCTCTTCCTCGGACCCATTGAAGGTATGGTTCCATGGACACACAATTAGGTCTTCCCAAACTTTCTTTGTCTTTCCTATGCAGATGATTCCAAGAAGATAGAATCTGACCTTGAAGCTTTTTGTCGTCTTCGAAAAAGATTTTCTCCACATGAATACCTTTAGGCGGTTCCTTCAAGGGGTATCCCAACTGTCGGCGAGCTAAGACTGGATTGTAGCTAATTCCTCCATTGAAACTGAGCAAAGGCACATTGTTGAAGTTTCCACAACTATCAATGATCGATATCCCATCGTACATGCGATTATACCAATCAATATCAGAGTGAGTTAAAGCCATAACTTTTTGCGACCAACGTTCTTGATTAAGTCTCCAGAAAGGACCGGACTTGGGTAAGTGAGAAATAAACCACTTGTATAGTAATGGCCCACAACATGTAATCATTCCTCCACCATGAAAGTTTCGAAGATGTACTGAATGATAAGTATTACCCAAGAGTGTTGGAACTGGATTTCTTCTCATGAAGGTCTTGATTGCATTAAGGTCCACAAACCCTTCAAAACTAGGAAAAAGCAGCAACCCATAAATAAGCAAGGCAAATATTGTCTCAAAGGCAAACATGTCTTTATGATCGGCATAAAATTGGGCTTTCTTAATTAGGAAGTCCCTGAGAAAACCGGAGGTCCCCCCTTTGGTGATCATATTGTTTTTGACATCGGATATCCTTAGACAAATGGCTTTAGCAATATCTCGTTCTTTAGGGTCTTCCTCCAAGAAAGGGAATGGAGACTTATCCAAGATAGATAATCCCACCAACTGAGAGTACTCTTCTAAGGTAGGTAAAAGCTGATAATCTGGAAAGGTGAAGCAGTGATAATCTGGATCATAAAACTGTAGCAAAGTCGCAAGAAGTCCTTCGTTTACTTGAACCTTCAACAAAGACAATAGCCTTCCATATCTGTTTTGGAACTTTTCTGGATCTTGAACCAAATCTCTTAGCTTCTCTAGGACTTCCAAATTAAAACCCTTAAAAGTAAATTTCAAAGTATGCCTCCTAGAGTGATCCATGGTATCCTGCAATATCCATAAATAGAGTTTGAATTCCATGAAATCTTAATGCGATGTTTTATGAATGCAATGCATGAAAACACACAAAGTCCTAGGTTAAAGGAACGTGAGTGGAGTTAAGGTCTACCCATCCCCAAAAGGAGTGTAACTATAGGTTAGTTGTACCTGCAGAACAAGGTTCTAAAAAGTGCCCAAAGTCATCAGCCCATCTTTCGGATATTATCGACCTTCCGATTGACTCGGGGGTTAATAATATTCTCAAGAGAACCTCTTTTGAGTGTAGTATCGCGTAGCAACCGTTGTAGGACTACTCCCACATAGTTCCTGAACTACGTCCTAAATAAGGCCAAGGTGGTGTTAAGGTACTACGGTCCTCAATATCACAGACTCCAATCGACCATGGAAAAAGTTTTCACGATTACTCGTTCAACCGAACCATTTTCGAAAAGGTCTCAACTGAGCGGTGATTCTCGAATCAGCTTGGTCGGGATTCAACTCCCGATAAGCCTCATCGAATATATCCCCATCCTATAATAATGTCACTAGTCCGGGCGTAGGACTTATCTCACTGCACAAGGAACAATCCCCCAAACCAGGGCACAAATATATACATGCAAAATAACAAAACAAGTAGCAATAAATATGAACAAATTAGGGATAACCCTCAAAAATTAAGAATTTCTTGTCCCCAGTGAAGTCGCCATTTTCTGTTGCGGTGGAAATAGGATCACAAACTATTAATGAGTTTGAATCGCAATTCAATTCACAACCGCTCTTTGATTTATCCGAAGGAAAAGGTCAAAAGAGGGAAAACCTATTTTGTATCGTAAACACAATGCGGGGAAAGATCTAGGGTTCGGGGGTTGGTTAAATTTAGGGAAGGTATTAGCATCCTAAACTTCTGTAGTACTCTACAGGAACCTTTTGTTCAATGCTTACTATTTTCTTTATTTATTTGCTTAAGGTATATGTACAAAGGGATTAAAAGTGAGAAAAGAGACCTAAGGGGTTAATTCTAAGTTTACTCGGCAAGACATCGCATCTTGTGCCTACGTATCCTTACGGGAGTGGAATCAGAGTAATCGTAGTTCCCCTCAAAAGGGAGGTTAGAAACTTCTTGACTGTGGTCAAGGTCTCAAGGGGAATAAACGCATCTTAAGGACACGCTTACGTGGAGTGTAGGAACTCCAAATCTCTACGTTGAATTGTTAAGCTGTAATTAGGGTTGAATTAGGTTAGGGATTCCACGGCGGGAAACCCTAAACTGAGCGCGGCGGCTCTTTGACCTAATGCTAGGGGTAAAATTGTAATCTTGCCTGCGGCGAGGCATTTGTGAAAATTAGGGTTTGTAAGATTGTAAGGGTTTGAAGTGGAGGACTATTGGCGCGGCGACCAAAAGCTAGACCTAACCTTCAGATGTGTGTAGTGCGACAGAATAATTGATAAGTGTGTGAGACGATTGAATTGTGCCAACAGAGAATAATGACCTAATTTAACTATGCAAGCAAAAATTAAAAGGGCAGGAATTAAAGCGCGATTATTGGTTCGCGAGGTTACAACCGAGAAACATATACAATATGATAATGAACTTTGAGTGAAAAATAAGATGAAATAAATAATGGTAAATGTAATGAGCTGCAAAATGAACAAACGACGTTAGTGGGCAGAGTTAGGCGGCAATCAAATGAATTACGAGACAATGAAGAAAAAGATGCAAACTTGAGATTTTTAATATTTGTTCTATTAAAATCTTTAAAAAACTTAATATTAGCTTGCAAAAAGATTTAATTTAAAAAAATGTTTTAGTCTTTTTTTTAAAAGAGGTTTTATTTTTTAATATTTTTAAGAAAAAGTTTTCTGATTTTAGTTTAAAAAAAAGAGTTTTTTTTTATTTATTCTTAGTATTTACATAAAAAGGTTTTTTAAAACAGTTTTTTTAAATTTTAAAAGTAAAATGTAAAAAAAAACAACTTAAAAAAACAGAAAAACAATTTTAAAAAAAACAAAACAAAACAAAAATAAAAGATAAAGGGGTTGGGTCGGTCATCACCCCGGTCCCAACCCAGTTGTTGTGAATACCCCCAAAACTTCATTTTAGGGTTTCAGAACCCTCGTCTTCGCGGCTACCCGTTAGGGTTTTCTCATCTCTCTCGCGATCGCTATGTTTCTCCCCTTTGTTTGATCACGACCGAAACTTCTTCTTCCTACATGAACAAAACAACAAGAATGCATGAAATAGTAATCTCCCTACCCAGATTCTGACGATGATTTTGACGGTGATCTTGACGGCGATGAAGATGTTATAATCTGAGCCTCGAAGGGGTTTGCCCGTTGTTGTTCGAAACGGCGCCGATGAACCTTCTTCTCTCTCTCTCGCGATCGCTTAGGGTTTGTTCGCGGCTTCGTCGCTTTGATGTTCTCCCTTTCGCGATTTCTCGTTAGGGTTTGCGATGGTGGTTCCTCTCTCTCTCTCTCGCGGCTACCCGTTAGGGTTTTCTCACAGGTGAAATTGTTCCTTTTATAACTTCTCTGACTCTCTCCTTTTGGGCCTTTGGATGTTGGATTTGCGTTACTCTTGGCTGAGATTTGATTTCGTGTTGATTTTGTCTGATTTGATTTTATCTGATTGGGTTTCAATTGGATGTTTTCTGATACGGATCAGATTCATCTGATACTGATTCGAAACTTTCCATTTTCAGAACTCCTTGATGGATTCGCCCGGATTCCATTTGATTCGATTTTGTTTGATCAATTTCTGATATACTGATTGAACTTCTGCAGATATGGATTCAATTGCATTTGGGGAACTTGGAGACCTATTTCTGATACAACTTGGTTCCTTTCTGATAAAATTTTGTTTTGCGATTTATCAGGACACGTTCTTTGATTGTGGATTCATTTGGCTATCTGTCTAATATCGAATTTGGATATCCATCTTCACGACTTTTCTTCTTCTTTTTCAGAATCACTACTACGGCTTTGGTTGAGCTAAACGATGCTGAGAATGGTATACGGCGATGATGTTTATCTGAGCCCTCGACGCTTGTATTCTTCGATGACGCTGCGATTGCCTTCTGTTGTGTTCTGTGGAATGTGGTTCAGAACATGAGTTCTGGGCTTGTTGCGATTTCTTGCTTTTTCTGCACTTGTATCCCTTTCTGAACTGGTATATTTTGTTGTGTATTCGGTTATCCAGTTTGATTTGTTCTTCGGATTTCAGGTGATGGATTTATGGCTCATGGTTTTGTTGATGGTCTTTCTGCTACGGTTTGTCGGGCAATGATGTTTGCTGAGCCCTTGTCCGTTCTGGTACAATTCGTGCCATGATTTTGTGCTGTTTGTATTCTGAACTGATGTGATTGCTTTGTGATAGTCTGATTTTGAACTTGCTGCTACACCATGTTGGATGCTGTTGTGCTTTTTTTGGATCCTGTTGAATACCTTCTGTTATCAGGGACTGAACTTTGTGATTTGCAGGATGTTTTTGTGCCCTTGCGCATGGATTGAAATTGATACTCTTAACTCATTAGTCCCTCCTTTCAACCTTGGTGCCGTTTATGAGTTGTTTTTCATATTTTCCATTCTGTTGGTGTTCTGTTTTCCTGAACTCAGAATTAATGCAGTTTGATGCAGTTTTGTGTTTCAGTTTGAATTTCCATTTACTTATGGCAGCTTATGAACTATCTTGTTTCTGAGTTCTGTCATCAATTTGTACTGATGCAATTATGGAATTTCAGGTGTTGGAAAAGACTTAGAGCACAGAGTGATTTAGACCTGCCGGCATCCGGGTCCGAATCCAGATTGACTATGTTGCCTTACTCTCGTATCAGTTTGAAAATCCAATCGCGGCAAAACGAATCAGCCCCGCTTCTTTTATCACTTCTATCTCTCGGATGTCCCGTAATAATAAGAACAGGTGTTACCTGATCTGACGCCAACGGCGCGGATCAGTAACGGGGGTAGGACGCAGCTTCGGTTGTGCCACTCCCGGCACTCGATGATGACACTGTTCTGAGAGTGTCAAAAACAATTTCTAACATTCTTTTCTATCTGTTTGTTCTGTTTTGATGTGCAGGTGAATCGGGGATTCGTGGAGAAGCTCAAGGACACCGCAAAGGACACTTAGCAGTCTTTAGGATTTAGGACCTTTTTAGAGTAAATGTAATATCTGTAATTGTAATTTTACCACAATTAAGAATGTGAAACAATTTACTCCCTTTTGTATGATGATCTCTTTTATGAAATAAAATGTCAGACCTTCCTTTATATTCATGACCTGCTCAGTTTTGAATTTACTTATTTTATTTCTAGTTATAAATTATAACTACTCGCGAATGATGTTCTTGTTCGTGCACTTGTCTCATTTGTAATCTTAATCTCATCACCTGATTAAATTCACTCGCATTCCAACTTTAAATGCTAACCAGCAACTTTATAACCGAACACGGATGCGCGCCTTAATCACAACATATTCAGTATCAACAATAACATTGCACGTAATTGAACTCCACTGACCAAATGCTAAGAGCAAACAATCCAATAATACCCCGTTAAACTGTGCCTTGTTAACAGAAACGGAAGCGCTTTTGGAAATAAACCATGAGCGATGGAACGGATCTTAAATCCAGCTGTGCTCGACAAGTTTTAATACCGACCACATCAAATTGGCACCTTGATATAATCAGACCTGGTGATAGGTAAATGCCTCAAATGCCTCAAAATTTAGTAACAGCCTGTCTTCAAGGAATTAGCTGAATACACGTAAAATGACCAAAATACCCCTGGATCCAATCCTGCAAAACAAATACCTCCATGACTTGTTAGTGGTTAGCAAATGCACAGATGATATGATATGCGAAATGACCGACTAAATATAAGGGTAAATTTTGGGGTATTACAGGTATGTTATGATGTATGGTGGTTAGGGTATACACACGGCGACGAGAAGCCCTCTATTATTATATTTGACAGTAGTTTAGAGGTCCTGCTCGGATGAGATGAGAAGCCTTGTTAAACAAGTATGTGGTCTCTTAAATATGTCAATTTTTTTATTTCGTAAATATATTTTGTATTGGTCTAAAAGTACAAATGTATTTGTTTCTCAAGCAACGGAAGGGGGGCTCAGAGGCCTAGTGGGTATGTTATGATGTATGGCGGTTAGGGTATACACACAGCGACGAGAAGCCCTTTATTATTATATTTGACAGTAGTTTAGAGGTCATGCTCGCCTGATGATGTATGGCGGTTAGGGTATACACACAGCGACGAGAAGCCCTTTATTGTTATATTTGACAGTAGTTTAGAGGTCCTGCTCGCCTGAGATGAGAGGCCTTGTTAATGAATGGTGTACTTAGAAGTAAACTTATATAGGGTGTGATTTGTATGACTTGAGATCTGTCCTTTTCTCTTCTGGTGATCTTTTAGACAAAAAAAGGATGAACATGTATTGCTGGCTGTGGGGTTCGAACCCACGCGCACTTATGTGCAGAAGATCTTAAGTCGTCCCCCTTAACCACTCGGGCAAACCAGCCACTTGTTAAGTAAATATATTTAATTATATAATATATATGTGTTTTCATTTTTCATTAGAACAATCTTGAACTGAAACATATTTTAAAACAATCTCAATATTACAATTCCTTAAATCGTGACAAATATAAATCTCATATCTACCTCTAAAAGTTTTTCTCATATTCATTGATCATCAGTAGAAAAATATTTTACATTTATTTTAACACAAAGAAAAGCATATTGAATTGTGTGTTCTACTTATGTATGAAAGTGTGTAGACATGGAGACAGATGTTCGAGACTCCACACAAAGTAAAGCATAAGCCTAATTGTATAGAAATATCCGACATTGATCCAATAATCTTTGTTCTGATGCCTGGTGAGAATAATTTGGTCAATATAAATAGATATCATTAAATAATAGACACATGCATAACCAACTCATAGAGGAATCATCCAAAGGATAAGGATTGTCTCCAATAACTATATCACTGGTGGAAATAATGTAAGAACTTTGTCCATTAAATCATTTTTAAATATTTATTTTAATTAAGAGTGAGAAAATGAAGGGTTCAAATTACACTAGATATAAATGTTACTAGACACAACATATCCCCTCATCAAAACATGTCTAAGTGAAACGATGTCTCATAAAAGGTACATCAATCAACCAAAATTCTTCAATAAATTCATTAAAGCACAAAAACAAAAACAAAAAATCTTTGCCTCACACAAAAGGAACCACTGTCTTTTTTCCCATCATAACTTAATTAACCTAAAACACAAAAAAATACATCATTTAAGACTCTCATTTGTAGATATGAAATTTCGAAGATGATTTCAGGAGTATGTATTTCCATATTGTCACTTGGATCATATACATTTGTTACCAGTATTATTTCATCAAACTTTCATTTTCAACCAGCAATAAGACATGATTAATATACATTGAATACTCTACCTTCGCCAAATTAACGTCCCTATACATATTAAGAATCCTTCTTAAATAGAATTGCAGGTTATTTGATTCTCGTAGGATTTCAAACGCAATATTATATATATTCTTCATCATAGTTTCTTATATGCAAACTAAATATGTACATTAATGTTATAATTAAATATATAACCTCCTTATTTTACATCAAATCACTTAACCCTCTAATATAATAATTAGCTTTCTTTTTCAAATACACAAACAACTTAATTATTCATTCAACCATTAACTATGTTCCCTTTTCTTATTTTTTTTTAAATAAATAATACCTCTATGTCTTTAAGCTATATTTTTTTTATTATCTCACCTTT
This sequence comes from Lathyrus sativus, assembly GCA_963859935.3. NCBI lineage: Eukaryota > Viridiplantae > Streptophyta > Magnoliopsida > Fabales > Fabaceae > Lathyrus > Lathyrus sativus. The sequence goes on from OZ012735.1 coordinate 842,192,000, forward strand.
AGGTTAATTTTCTTTTGAGTGAGTTTTCTCCTAGTCTCCCCAACTTTTGTGTCTCCTAATTTTCTTTCAATATACTAGCGTTGTTTATATAAAAAAAACATCTAGTACATACTTTAAATATTTATCAGGGCATCTCAAATAATTGTTTATTATGGAACTCCCTTTAGATTTCAAACATTATTCTAGAGGCCTCACTCCATAATGGAACATGATAAGTACACAATTCCACACATTTCTCTAAGAATTTAAAAAATTATGTAAAATTATTTGAGATTAATAAAAAGAAATTATACCATGATGTCATAGTTAAATTTACATAAAACAACAATAGTGAATTTAATTTGATTTAATTGATTCACATACACACTTAATGAGCCGCATAAAAACTTTTATATTCTAATTTTCACAAATAATTGGTTGTTTGAGATTAATGAAAAGAAATTATAACATCGTGTCAAATTTAAATTGACATCAACCGGTCACAATTAATTTAATTTTATTTAAATGATTCACAAATACACTTAATGATTCGCATTATAACTTTGATATCCTAAGCTTCTCAAATAAGATACTTAATAAGATCTTAATCAATGCTTCTATTATTTTCTCTTTGATTTTCTTCCTATTATATACAAAAATTGATTCCTTCTACATATAATAGTTCTCTTTTTAAAGGATTAAACAAGTCTGTGGTCTCTTAAATATGTCAATTTTTTTATTTCTTAAAAATATTTTGTATTGGTCTAAAAGTACAAATGTATATGTTTCTCATGCAACGGAAGGGGGACTCAGAGGCCTAGTAGGTATGTTATGATGTATGGTGGTTGAGGTATACACACGGCGACGAAAATCCCTTTATTGTTATATTTGGCAGTAGTTTAGAGGTCCTGCTCGCATGAAATGAGAGGCCTTGTTAAACAAGTCTGTGGTCTCTTAAATATGTCAATTTTTTTGATTACTTAAAATTATTTTTTATTGGTACAAAAGTATAAATGTATATGTTTCTCATGCAACGGAAGGTTGGCTCAGAGGCCTAGTGGGTATGTTATGATGTATGGTGGTTAGGGTATACACACAGCGACGAGAAACCCTTTATTGTTATATTTGACAGTAGTTTAGAGGTCCTGCTCGCATGAGATGAGAGGCCTTGTTAATGAATGATGTACTTAGAAGTAAACTTATATAGGGTGTGATTTGTATGACTTGAGATCTGTCCTTTTCTCTTATGGTGATTTTTTAGACAAAAACAGGATGAACATATATATTATTTTCTCTTTGATTTTCTTCCTATTATATACAAAAATTGATTCCTTCTACATATAATAGTTCTCTTTTTAAAAGATTAAACAAGTCTGTGGTATCTTAAATATGTCAATTTTTTGATATCTTAAAAATATTTTGTATTGGTCTAAAAGTACAAATGTATATGTTTCTCATGCAACGGAAGGGGGACTCAGAGGCCTAGTAGGTATGTTATGATGTATGGTGGTTGAGGTACACACACGGCGACGAGAAGCCCTTTATTGTTATATTTGGCAGTAGTTTAGAGGTCCTGCTCGCATGAAATGAGAGGCCTTGTTAAACAAGTCTGTGGTCTCTTAAATATGTCAATTTTTTTTATTACTTAAAATTATTTTTTATTGGTACAAAAGTTTAAATGTATATGTTTCTCATGCAACGGAAGGTTGGCTCAGGGGCCTAGTGGGTATGTTATGATGTATGGTGGTTAGGGTATACACACAGCGGCGAGAAGCCCTTTATTGTTATATTTGACAGTAGTTTAGAGGTCCTGCTCGCATGAGATGAGAGGCCTTGTTAATGAATGATGTACTTAGAAGTAAACTTATATAGGGTGTGATTTGTATGACTTGAGATCTGTCCTTTTCTCTTATGGTGATTTTTTAGACAAAAACAGGATGAACATATATATTATTTTCTCTTTGATTTTCTTCCTATTATATACAAAAATTGATTTCTTCTACATATAATAGTTCTCTTTTTAAAAGATTAAACAAGTCTGTGGTCTCTTAAATATGTCAATTTTTTTATTTCTTAAAAATATTTTGTATTGGTCTAAAAGTACAAATGTATATGTTTCTCATGCAACGGAAGGGGGACTCAGAGGCCTAGTAGGTATGTTATGATGTATGGTGGTTGAGGTATACACACGGCGACGAGAAGCCCTTTATTGTTATATTTGGCAGTAGTTTAGAGGTCCTGCTCGCATGAAATGAGAGGCCTTGTTAAACAAGTCTGTGGTCTCTTAAATATGTCAATTTTTTTATTACTTAAAATTATTTTTTATTGGTACAAAAGTATAAATGTATATGTTTCTCATGCAACGGAAGGTTGGCTCAGGGGCCTAGTGGGTATGTTATGATGTATGGTGGTTAGGGTATACACACAGCGACGAGAAGCCCTTTATTGTTATATTTGACAGTAGTTTAGAGGTCCTGCTCACATGAGATGAGAGGCCTTGTTAATGAATGATGTACTTAGAAGTAAACTTATATAGGGTGTGATTTGTATGACTTGAGATCTGTCCTTTTCTCTTATGGTGATTTTTTAGATAAAAACAGGATGAACATATATATTATTTTCTCTTTGATTTTCTTCCTATTCTATACAAAAATTGATTCCTTCTACATATAATAGTTCTCTTTTTAAAGGATTAAACAAGTTAGTGGTCTCTTAAATATGTTGATTTTTTTTATTTCTTAAAAATATTTTGTATTGGTCTAAAAGTACAAATGTATATGTTTCTCATGCAACGGAAGGGGGACTCAGAGGCCTAGTAGGTATGTTATGATGTATGGTGGTTGAGGTATACACACGGCAACGAGAAGCCCTATATTGTTATATTTGGCAGTAGTTTAGAGGTCCTGCTCGCATGAAATGAGAGGCCTTGTTAAACAAGTCTGTGGTCTCTTAAATATGTCAATTTTTTTATTACTTAAAATTATTTTTTATTGGTCTAAAAGTATAAATGTATATGTTTCTCATCCAACGGATGGTTGGCTCAGAGGCCTAGTGGGTATGTTATGATGTATGATGGTTAGGGTATACACACGGCGACGACAAGCCCTTTATTGTTATATTTGGCAGTAGTTTAGAGGTCCTGCTCGCATGAAATAAGAGGCCTTGTTAAACAAGTCTGTGGTCTCTTAAATATGTCAATTTTTTTTATTACTTAAAACTATTTTTTATTGGTACAAAAGTATAAATGTATATGATTCTCATGCAACGGAAGGTTGGCTCAGAGGCCTAGTGGGTATGTTATGATGTATGGTGGTTAGGGTATACACACAGCGACGAGAACCCCTTTATTGTTATATTTGACAGTAGTTTAGAGGTCCTGCTCGCCTAAGATGAGAGGCCTTGTTAATGAATGATGTACTTAGAAGTAAACTTATATAGGGTGTGATTTGTATGACTTGAGATCTGTCCTTTTCTCTTCTGGTGATTTTTTAGACAAAAACAGGATGAACATATATATTTTGTATTGGTCTAAAAGTATAAATGTATATGTTTCTCATGCAACGGAAGGGGGACTCAGAGGCCTAGTAGGTATGTTATGATGTATGGTGGTTAGGGTATACACACGGCGACGACAAGCCCTCTATTGTTATATTTGACAGTAGTTTAGAGGTCCTGCTCGGATGAGTTGAGAAGCCTTGTTAAACAAGTATGTGGTCTCTTAAATATGTCAATTTTTTTATTTCTTAAATATATTTTGTATTGGTCTAAAAGTACAAATGTATTTGTTTCTCAAGCAACGGAAGGGGGGATCAGAGGCCTAGTGGGTATGTTATGATGTATGGTGGTTATGGTATACACACGGCGACGAGAAGCCCTTTATTGTTATATTTGGCAGTAGTTTAGAGGTCCTGCTCGCATGAAATGAGAGGCCTTGTTAAACAAGTCTGTGGTCTCTTAAATATGTCCAATTTTTTTATTACTTAAAATTATTTTTTATTGGTACAAAAGTATAAATGTATATGATTCTCATGTAACAGAAGGTTGGCTCAGAGGCCTAGTGGGTATGTTATGATGTATGGTGGTTAGGGTATACACACGGCGACGAGAAGCCCTCTATTGTTATATTTGACAGTAGTTTAGAGGTCCTGCTCGGATGAGATGAGAAGCCTTGTTAAACAAGTATGTGGTCTCTTAAATATGTAAATTTTTTTTATTTCTTAAATATATTTTGTATTGGTCTAAAAGTACAAATATATTTGTTTCTCAAGCAACGAAAGGGGGGATCAGAGGCCTAGTGGGTATGTTATGATGTATGGTGGTTAGGGTATACACACGGTGACGAGAAGCCCTTTATTGTTATATTTGGCAGTAGTTTAGAGGTCCTACTCGCATGAAATGAGAGGCCTTGTTAAACAAGTCTGTCGTCTCTTAAATATGTCCAATTTTTTTATTACTTAAAATTATTTTTTATTGGTACAAAAGTATAAATGTATATGATTCTCATGTAACGGAAGGTTGGCTCAGAGGCCTAGTGGGTATGTTATGATGTATGGTGGTTAGGGTATACACACAGCGACGAGAAGCCCTTTATTGTTATATTTGACAGTAGTTTGGAGCTCCTGCTCGCCTGAGATGAGAGGCCTTGTTAATGAATGATGTACTTAGAAGTAAACTTATATAGGGTGTGATTTGTATGACTTGAGATATGTCCTTTTCTCTTCTGGTGATTTTTTAGACAAAAACAGGATGAACATATATATTTTGTATTGGTCTAAAAGTACAAATGTATATGTTTCTCATGCAACGGAAGGGGGACTCAGAGGCCTAGTAGGTATGTTATGATGTATGGTGGTTAGGGTATACACACGGGGACGAGAAGCCCTCTATTATTATATTTGACAGTAGTTTAGAGGTCCTGCTCGGATGAGATGAGAAGCCTTGTTAAACAAGTATGTGGTCTCTTAAATATGTCAATTTTTTTTATTTCTTAAATATATTTTGTATTGGTCTAAAAGTACAAATGTATTTGTTTCTCAAGCAACGGAAGGGGGGCTCAGAGGCCTAGTGGGTATGTTATGATGTATGGCGGTTAGGGTATACACACAGCGACGAGAAGCCCTTTATTGTTATATTTGACAGTAGTTTAGAGGTCCTGCTCGCCTGTTGTTATATTTGACAGTAGTTTAGAGGTCCTGCTCGCCTGATGATGTATGGCGGTTAGGGTATACACACAGCGACGAGAAGCCCTTTATTGTTATATTTGACAGTAGTTTAGAGGTCCTGCTCGCCTGAGATGAGAGGCCTTGTTAATGAATGGTGTACTTAGAAGTAAACTTATATAGGGTGTGATTTGTATGACTTGAGATCTGTCCTTTTCTCTTCTGGTGATCTTTTAGACAAAAAAAGGATGAACATGTATTGCTGGCTGTGGGGTTCGAACCCACGCGCACTTATGTGCAGAAGATCTTAAGTCTTCCCCCTTAACCACTCGGGCAAACCAGCCACTTGTTAAGTAAATATATTTAATTATATAAAATATATGTGTTTTCATTTTTCATTAGAACAATCTTGAACTGAAACATATTTTAAAACAATCTCAATATTACAATTCCTTAAATCGTGACAAATATAAATCTCATATCTACCTCTAAAAGTTTTTCTCATATTCATTGATCATCAGTAGAAAAATATTTTACATTTATTTTAACACAAAGAAAAGCATATTGAATTGTGTGTTCTACTTATGTATGAAAGTGTGTAGACATGGAGACAGATGTTCGAGACTCCACACAAAGTAAAGCATAAGCCTAATTGTATAGAAATATCCGACATTGATCCAATAATCTTTGTTCTGATGCCTGGTGAGAATAATTTGGTCAATATAAATAGATATCATTAAATAATAGACACATGCATAACCAACTCATAGAGGAATCATCCAAAGGATAAGGATTGTCTCCAATAACTATATCACTGGTGGAAATAATGTAAGAACTTTGTCCATTAAATCATTTTTAAATATTTATTTTAATTAAGAGTGAGAAAATGAAGGGTTCAAATTACACTAGATATAAATGTTACTAGACACAACATATCCCCTCATCAAAACATGTCTAAGTGAAACGATGTCTCATAAAAGGTACATCAATCAACCAAAATTCTTCAATAAATTCATTAAAGCACAAAAACAAAAACAAAAAATCTTTGCCTCACACAAAAGGAACCACTGTCTTTTTTCCCATCATAACTTAATTAACCTAAAACACAAAAAAATACATCATTTAAGACTCTCATTTGTAGATATGAAATTTCGAAGATGATTTCAGGAGTATGTATTTCCATATTGTCACTTGGATCATATACATTTGTTACCAGTATTATTTCATCAAACTTTCATTTTCAACCAGCAATAAGACATGATTAATATACATTGAATACTCTACCTTCGCCAAATTAACGTCCCTATACATATGAAGAATCCTTCTTAAATAGAATTGCAGGTTATTTGATTCTCGTAGGATTTCAAACGCAATATTATATATATTCTTCATCATAGTTTCTTATATGCAAACTAAATATGTACATTAATGTTATAATTAAATATATAACCTCCTTATTTTACATCAAATCACTTAACCCTCTAATATAATAATTAACTTTCTTTTTCAAATACACAAACAACTTAATTATTCGTTCAACCATTAACTATGTTCCCTTTTCTTATTTTTTTTTTAAATAAATAATACCTCTATGTCTTTAAGCTATATTTTTTTTATTATCTCACCTTTAGGTTAATTTTCTTTTGAGTGAGTTTTCTCCTAGTCTCCCCAACTTTTGTGTCTCCTAATTTTCTTTCAATATACTAGCGTTGTTTATATAAAAAAACATCTAGTACATACTTTAAATATTTATCAGGGCATCTCAAATAATTGTTTATTATGGAACTCCCTTTAGATTTCAAACATTATTCTAGAGGCCTCACTCCATAATGGAACATGATAAGTACACAATTCCACACATTTCTCTAAGAATTTAAAAAATTATGTAAAATTATTTGAGATTAATAAAAAGAAATTATACCATGATGTCATAGTTAAATTTACATAAAACAACAATAGTGAATTTAATTTGATTTAATTGATTCACATACACACTTAATGAGCCGCATAAAAACTTTTATATTCTAATTTTCACAAATAATTGGTTGTTTGAGATTAATGAAAAGAAATTATAACATCGTGTCAAATTTAAATTGACATCAACCGGTCACAATTAATTTAATTTTATTTAAATGATTCACAAATACACTTAATGATTCGCATTATAACTTTGATATCCTAAGCTTCTCAAATAAGATACTTAATAAGATCTTAATCAATGCTTCTATAATTTTGTCTTTGATTTTCTTCCTATTATATACAAAAATTGATTCCTTCTACATGTAATAGTTCTCTTTTTAAAGGATTAAACAAGTCTGTGGTCTCTTAAATATGTCAATTTTTTTATTTCTTAAAAATATTTTGTATTGGTCTAAAAGTACAAATGTATATGTTTCTCATGCAACGGAAGGGGGACTCAGAGGCCTAGTAGGTATGTTATGATGTATGGTGGTTGAGGTATACACACGGCGACGAAAATCCCTTTATTGTTATATTAATTTGGCAGTAGTTTAGAGGTCCTGCTCGCATGAAATGAGAGGCCTTGTTAAACAAGTCTGTGGTCTCTTAAATATGTCAATTTTTTTGATTACTTAAAATTATTTTTTATTGGTACAAAAGTATAAATGTATATGTTTCTCATGCAACGGAAGGTTGGCTCAGAGGCCTAGTGGGTATGTTATGATGTATGGTGGTTAGGGTATACACACAGCGACGAGAAGCCCTTTATTGTTATATTTGACAGTAGTTTAGAGGTCCTGCTCGCATGAGATGAGAGGCCTTGTTAATGAATGATGTACTTAGAAGTAAACTTATATAGGGTGTGATTTGTATGACTTGAGATCTGTCCTTTTCTCTTATGGTGATTTTTTAGACAAAAACAGGATGAACATATATATTATTTTCTCGTTGATTTTCTTCCTATTATATACAAAAATTGATTCCTTCTACATATAATAGTTCTCTTTTTAAAAGATTAAACAAGTTTGTGGTCTCTTAAATATGTCAATTTTTTTATATCTTAAAAATATTTTGTATTGGTCTAAAAGTACAAATGTATATGTTTCTCATGCAACGGAAGGGGGACTCAGAGGCCTAGTAGGTATGTTATGATGTATGGTGGTTGAGGTATACACACGGCGACGGGAAGCCCTTTATTGTTATATTTGGCAGTAGTTTAGAGGTCCTGCTCGCATGAAATGAGAGGCCTTGTTAAACAAGTTTGTGGTCTCTTAAATATGTCAATTTTTTTTATTACTTAAAATTATTTTTTATTGGTACAAAAGTATAAATGTATATGTTTCTCATGCAACGGAAGGTTGGCTCAGGGGCCTAGTGGGTATGTTATGATGTATGGTGGTTAGGGTATACACACAGCGACGAGAAGCCCTTTATTGTTATATTTGACAGTAGTTTAGAGGTCCTGCTCGCATGAGATGAGAGGCCTTGTTAATGAATGATGTACTTAGAAGTAAACTTATATAGGGTGTGATTTGTATGACTTGAGATCTATCCTTTTCTCTTATGGTGATTTTTTAGACAAAAACAGGATGAACATATATATTATTTTCTCTTTGGTTTTCTTCCTATTATATACAAAAATTGATTCCTTCTACATATAATAGTTCTCTTTTTAAAAGATTAAACAAGTCTGTGGTCTCTTAAATATGTCAATTTTTTTATATCTTAAAAATATTTTGTATTGGTCTAAAAGTACAAATGTATATGTTTCTCATGCAACGGAAGTGGGACTGAGAGGCCTAGTAGGTATGTTATGATGTATGGTGGTTGAGGTATACACACGGCGACGAGAAGCCCTTTATTGTTATATTTGGCAGTAGTTTAGAGGTCCTGCTCGCATGAAATGAGAGGCCTTGTTAAACAAGTTTGTGGTCTCTTAAATATGTCAATTTTTTTTATTACTTAAATTTATTTTTTATTGGTACAAAAGTATAAATGTATATGTTTCTCATGCAACGGAAGGTTGGCTCAGGGGCCTAGTGGGTATGTTATGATATATGGTGGTTAGGGTATACACACAGCGACGAGAAGCCCTTTATTGTTATATTTGACAATAGTTTAGAGGTCCTGCTCGCATGAGATGAGAGGCCTTGTTAATGAATGATGTACTTAGAAGTAAACTTATATAGGGTGTGATTTGTATGACTTGAGATCTGTCCTTTTCTCTTATGGTGATTTTTTAGACAAAAACAGGATGAACATATATATTATTTTCTCTTTGATTTTCTTCATATTCTATACAAAAATTGATTCCTTCTACATATAATAGTTCTCTTTTTAAAGGATTAAACAAGTTAGTGGTCTCTTAAATATGTTGATTTTTTTTATTTCTTAAAAATATTTTGTATTGGTCTAAAAGTACAAATGTATATGTTTCTCATGCAACGGAAGGGGGACTCAGAGGCCTAGTAGGTATGTTATGATGTATGGTGGTTGAGGTATACACACGGCAACGAGAAGCCCTATATTGTTATATTTGGCAGTAGTTTAGAGGTCCTGCTCGCATGAAATGAGAGGCCTTGTTAAACAAGTCTGTGGTCTCTTAAATATGTCAATTTTTTTATTACTTAAAATTATTTTTTATTGGTCTAAAAGTATAAATGTATATGTTACTCATCCAACGGATGGTTGGCTCAGAGGCCTAGTGGGTATGTTATGATGTATGATGGTTAGGGTATACACACAGCGACGACAAGCCCTTTATTGTTATATTTGGCAGTAGTTTAGAGGTCCTGCTCGCATAAAATAAGAGGCCTTGTTAAACAAGTTTGTGGTCTCTTAAATATGTCAATTTTTTTTATTACATAAAACTATTTTTTATTGGTAAAAAAGTATAAATGTATATGATTCTCATGCAACGGAAGGTTGGCTCAGAGGCCTAGTGGGTATGTTATGATGTATGGTGGTTAGGGTATACACACAGCGACGAGAACCCCTTTATTGTTATTTTTTGACAGTAGTTTAGAGGTCCTGCTCGCCTGAGATGAGAGGCCTTGTTAATGAATGATGTACTTAGAAGTAAACTTATATAGGGTGTGATTTGTATGACTTGAGATCTGTCCTTTTCTCTTCTGGTGATTTTTTAGACAAAAACAGGATGAACACATATATTTTGTATTGGTCTAAAAGTACAAATGTATATGTTTCTCATGCAACGGAAGGGGGACTCAGAGGCCTAGTAGGTATGTTATGATGTATGGTGGTTAGGGTATACACACGGCGACGAGAAGCCCTCTATTGTTATATTTCACAGTAGTTTAGAGGTCCTGCTCGGATGAGATGAGAAGCCTTGTTAAACAAGTATGTGGTCTCTTAAATATGTCAATTTCTTTTATTTCTTAAATATATTTTGTATTGGTCTAAAAGTACAAATGTATTTGTTTCTCAAGCAACGGAAGGGGGGATCAGAGGCCTAGTGGGTATGTTATGATGTATGGTGGTTATGGTATACACACGGCGACGAGAAGCCCTTTATTGTTATATTTGGCAGTAGTTTAGAGGTCCTGCTCGCATGAAATGAGAGGCCTTGTTAAACAAGTCTGTGGTCTCTGAAATATGTCCAATTTTTTTATTACTTAAAATTATTTTTTATTGGTACAAAAGTATAAATGTATATGATTCTCATGTAACGGAAGGTTGGCTCAGAGGCCTAGTGGGTATGTTATGATGTATGGTGGTTAGGGTATACACACGGCGACGAGAAGCCCTCTATTGTTATATTTGACAGTAGTTTAGAGGTCCTGCTCGGATGAGATGAGAAGCCTTGTTAAACAAGTATGTGGTCTCTTAAATATGTAAATTTTTTTTATTTCTTAAATATATTTTGTATTGGTCTAAAAGTACAAATATATTTGTTTCTCAAGCAACGGAAGGGGGGATCAGAGGCCTAGTGGGTATGTTATGATGTATGGTGGTTAGGGTATACACACGGCGAAGAGAAGCCCTTTATTGTTATATTTGGCAGTAGTTTAGAGGTCTTGCTCGCATGAAATGAGAGGCCTTTGTTAAACAAGTCTGTGGTCTCTTAAATATGTCCAATTTTTTTATTACTTAAAATTATTTTTTATTGGTACAAAAGTATAAATGTATATGATTCTCATGTAACGGAAGGTTGGCTCAGAGGCCTAGTGGGTATGTTATGATGTATGGTGGTTAGGGTATACACACAGCGACGAGAAGCCCTTTATTGTTATATTTGACAGTAGTTTGGAGCTCCTGCTCGCCTGAGATGAGAGGCCTTGTTAATGAATGACGTACTTAGAAGTAAACTTAAATAGGGTGTGATTTGTATGACTTGAGATATGTCCTTTTCTCTTCTGGTGATTTTTTAGACAAAAACAGGATGAACATATATATTTTGTATTGGTCTAAAAGTACAAATGTATATGTTTCTCATGCAACGGAAGGGGGACTCAGAGGCCTAGTAGGTATGTTATGATGTATGGTGGTTAGGGTATACACACGGCGACGAGAAGCCCTCTATTGTTATATTTGACAGTAGTTTAGAGGTCCTGCTCGGATGAGATGAGAAGCCTTGTTAAACAAGTATGTGGTCTCTTAAATATGTCAATTTTTTTTATTTCTTAAATATATTTTGTATTGGTCTAAAAGTACAAATGTATTTGTTTCTCAAGCAACGGAAGGGAGGATCAGAGGCCTAGTGGGTATGTTATGATGTATGGTGGTTATGGTATACACACGGCGACGAGAAACCCTTTATTGTTATATTTGGCAATAGTTTAGAGGTCCTGCTCGCATGAAATGAGAGGCCTTGTTAAACAAGTCTGTGGTCTCTTAAATATGTCCAATTTTTTTATTACTTAAAATTATTTTTTATTGGTACAAAAGTATAAATGTATATGATTCTCATGTAACGGAAGGTTGGCTCAGAGGCCTAGTGGGTATGTTATGATGTATGGTGGTTAGGGTATACACATGGCGACGAGAAGCCCTCTATTGTTATATTTGACAGTAGTTTAGAGGTCCTGCTCGGATGAGATGAGAAGCCTTGTTAAACAAGTATGTGGTCTCTTAAATATGTAAATTTTTTTTATTTCTTAAATATATTTTGTATTGGTCTAAAAGTACAAATATATTTGTTTCTCAAGCAACGGAAGGGGGGATCAGAGGCCTAGTGGGTATGTTATGATGTATGGTGGTTAGGGTATACACACGGCGACGAGAAGCCCTTTATTGTTATATTTGGCAGTAGTTTAGAGGTCCTGCTCGCATGAAATGAGAGGCCTTTGTTAAACAAGTTTGTGGTCTCTTAAATATGTCCAATTTTTTTATTACTTAAAATTATTTTTTATTGGTACAAAAGTATAAATGTATATGATTCTCATGTAACAGAAGGTTGGCTCAGAGGCCTAGTGGGTATGTTATGATGTATGGTGGTTAGGGTATACACACAGCGACGAGAAGCCCTTTATTGTTATATTTGACAGTAGTTTGGAGCTCCTGCTCGCCTGAGATGAGAGGCCTTGTTAATGAATGATGTACTTAGAAGTAAACTTATATAGGGTGTGATTTGTATGACTTGAGATATGTCCTTTTCTCTTCTGGTGATTTTTTAGACAAAAACAGGATGAACATATATATTTTGTATTGGTCTAAAAGTACAAATGTATATGTTTCTCATGCAACGGAAGGGGGATCAGAGGCCTAGTAGGTATGTTATGATGTATGGTGGTTAGGGTATACACACGGCGACGAGAAGCCCTCTATTATTATATTTGACAGTAGTTTAGAGGTCCTGCTCGGATGAGATGAGAAGCCTTGTTAAACAAGTATGTGGTCTCTTAAATATGTCAATTTTTTTTATTTCTTAAATATATTTTGTATTGGTCTAAAAGTACAAATGTATTTGTTTCTCAAGCAACGGAAGGGGGGCTCAGAGGCCTAGTGGGTATGTTATGATGTATGGCGGTTAGGGTATACACACAGCGACGAGAAGCCCTTTATTGTTATATTTGACAGTAGTTTAGATGTCCTGCTCGCCTGATGATGTATGGCGGTTAGGGTATACACACATCGACGAGAAGCCCTTTATAATTATATTTGACAGTAGTTTAGAGGTCCTGCTCGCCTGAGATGAGAAGCCTTGTTAAACAAGTATGTGGTCTCTTAAATATGTCAATTTTTTTTATTTCTTAAATATATTTTGTATTGGTCTAAAAGTACAAATGTATTTATTTCTCAAGCAACGGAAGGGGGGCTCAGAGGCCTAGTGGGTATGTTATGATGTATGGCGGTTAGGGTATACACACAGCGACGAGAAGCCCTTTATTGTTATATTTGACAGTAGTTTAGAGGTCCTGCTCGCCTGATGATGTATGGCGGTTAGGGTATACACACATCGACGAGAAGCCCTTTATAATTATATTTGACAGTAGTTTAGAGGTCCTGCTCGCCTGAGATGAGAGGCCTTGTTAATGAATGATGTACTTAGAAGTAAACTTATATAGGGTGTGATTTGTATGACTTGAGATCTGTCCTTTTCTCTTCTGGTGTCTTTTTAGACAAAAAAAGGATGAACATGTATTGCTGGCTGTGGGGTTCGAACCCACGCGCACTTATGTGCAGAAGATCTTAAGTCTTCCCCCTTAACCACTCGGGCAAACCAGCCACTTGTTAAGTAAATATATTTAATTATATAATATATATGTGTTTTCATTTTTCATTAGAACAATCTTGAACTGAAACATATTTTAAAACAATCTCAATATTACAATTCCTTAAATCGTGACAAATATAAATCTCATATCTACCTCTAAAAGTTTTTCTCATATTCATTGATCATCAATAGAAAAATATTTTACATTTATTTTAACACAAAGAAAAGCATATTGAATTGTGTGTTCTACTTATGTATGAAAGTGTGTAGACATGGAGACAGATGTTCGAGACTCCACACAAAGTAAAGCATAAGCCTAATTGTATAGAAATATCCGACATTGATCCAATAATCTTTGTTCTGATGCCTGGTGAGAATAATTTGGTCAATATAAATAGATATCATTAAATAATAGACACATGCATAACCAACTCATAGAGGAATCATCCAAAGGATAAGGATTGTCTCCAATAACTATATCACGGGTGGAAATAATGTAAGAACTTTGTCCATTAAATCATTTTTAAATATTTATTTTAATTAAGAGTGAGAAAATGAAGGGTTCAAATTACACTAGATATAAATGTTACTAGACACAACATATCCCCTCATCAAAACATGTCTAAGTGAAACGATGTCTCATAAAAGGTACATCAATCAACCAAAATTCTTCAATAAATTCATTAAAGCACAAAAACAAAAACAAAAAATCTTTGCCTCACACAAAAGGAACCACTGTCTTTTTTCCCATCATAACTTAATTAACCTAAAACACAAAAAAAATACATCATTTAAGACTCTCATTTGTAGATATGAAATTTCGAAGATGATTTCAGGAGTATGTATTTCCATATTGTCACTTGGATCATATACATTTGTTACCAGTATTATTTCATCAAACTTTCATTTTCAACCAGCAATAAGACATGATTAATATACATTGAATACTCTACCTTCGCCAAATTAACTTCCCTATACATATTAAGAATCCTTCTTAAATAGAATTGCAGGTTATTTGATTCTCGTAGGATTTCAAACGCAATATTATATATATTCTTCATCATAGTTTCTTATATGCAAACTAAATATGTACATTAATGTTATAATTAAATATATAACCTCCTTATTTTACATCAAATCACTTAACCCTCTAATATAATAATTAACTTTCTTTTTCAAATACACAAACAACTTAATTATTCATTCAACCATTAACTATGTTCCCTTTTCTTATTTTTTTTTAAATAAATAATACCTCTATGTCTTTAAGCTATATTTTTTTTATTATCTCACCTTTAGGTTAATTTTCTTTTGAGTGAGTTTTCTCCTAGTCTCCCCAACTTTTGTGTCTCCTAATTTTCTTTCAATATACTAGCGTTGTTTATATAAAAAAACATCTAGTACATACTGTCATACCCCAAATTTTGACCACCTTAGATCCTCATAATCATATTAGAATCATACATCATGAATTTATCTAACACTAATCCAGTTCAAAGTTTCATTGTGAAGTTACAGATGAAATCAGGGTTCTCGCACCGACAAATTCAAAACAATCAAGGAAGGATCAACCAATGATTTGGGCCAATTCAATCATGGAATGAAATCAAAGACAATATCAAAGTCAAATGGGAAGTCAATTTGAAGAAATTGTTTCAGAATCAAGAACAGTGCAGTCAGGAGGCCCCGATTAGGGTTTTTAACCAGTGGAAAGTCAACTGTGGTTTGACTTTGATGTTGGGAAATGTTTTAATGGTGGGAGTGAGGTCCATGAAGTTAATATAGGCTATTAAAGACTATTCAAGAAGTGTCAAAGTCCCAGGATGTCCAGAATATCAACAGGCGACTCGATCGGCACCGATCGATCGTACGGTTGACCGAAAAGTCAACTCCTCGAATTTTGAGAATTGGAATCCAAGTTGTGAATCAAAGTTGTTCCTTATGTCATAATGGACTTGCATATCAATTTTCATGGTCATTGGATCAAAAATGAGAGAGTAATCGAGAAATCGGGAAATTAGGGTTTTGAAAAGGGCTAAACCGTATCTCCTTAACCACACATCCAATTGAGTTGGTTCTAGTCTCATTTGAAAGCTCTTGACAAGTCCTACAAAAGTCCCATACTAGTCCACAACCAGAAAATGCATACTTTTTGAGATATAAGCAAAAACATTCCTAGAAGGGAAAATAACTTAGAAAATTTCTAAGTTATTTTCACCTTAAAAGCTAAAATCAGCCAACTTCAAGGGGGTTTTTCACCTAGTTTCAAATAGAATCAAGATTTCTGGCCAACATGAAAGTTTTAGTACTATGTGAGGGCTTTCTAAAAAGTACAAGTACATCTCAAGGGGATTTATGAGCTGAGAGATACATGTGTTCAAAGTTGGCAATTTGTCACTTTTGTCCCACATTGATGAATTTTGCAAAAACACCTCTAGCACTCAAGTGGATCAATTTCAATGTGACAAACTCCTTCTATCTGATATATTAATCATCTCAAGCAGGTTGAATCAAAGAAATAGCAAGGAAAGCTCATGAAATTAATTTAGCAAGTTCATTGCCTAAGTTGCATTTTTTGACCTTTCAAAGCATGAGGTGTAAAGCAACCTCTGCTCCAGCCACTCTATCACACCTCTAGGCATTGAAATCTCTGTAAAAACATCATGAAAACTTGCTAATCAATGCAAAGAAACAGCTAGCAATCAGAAAAAGAGAAGCAAGTAGCCAAATGGATGGAAAATATCAAGGTTTCTTCATGGTGAAGCAAAATCAACAAGCAAGCTCCTCACTCATTTTTCCTATAAATAGAGACCTCTAACTCCTCATTCAAAACCTCAAGATCATTCTGAAAACCTGTTAGAAGCAAGCACCTCATTGCATCTCTCTTTCACTCCAAAATTGCAAAATCACAAAGTTGTCAAAAATGAGTAAAGTGTAGCATTTGTACTTTTGATGCCATACTGAGTTCTACACTTTCTAAACCTCAAACAAACATCCATACACTCTCTATATCATATATAGGAGGTGTACCAACCATCAAACCACCCCAAAAATCACCATATCAAAAAGTCAACATTCTATGGAACTTACTTTGACCTAAACCCTCAAAATCTTCCAAACTGACCTCTAAACACTTCCTTGATGTTTTGAACCTTTGTACACCTCAAATATCATATATATGTGCTGTCCAAACCATCATTGATCATCAAGAATCTCCAGAATTCATTTTAGCATCTCATTTGGAGTTGTTACTTCAAGTTCAAGTAAGCTCGTACACCAAATTCTTGGTTCAGCAATCTCTGGTTTTTCTCAACCTTTTGGCTTGCTTATCAACTTGCTAACAGGTATGTGGCCTATACTTTAGTCCTCTTGCATATATATCCATGGTTTGACATTTTAAGCATTATAGGATATTTTGAAAGTTCATGAATATTGGATGTTTATCATGCTTCATGCTTGCATACCAATATGATTTCCCTTGCTTGTACATGGTATGTTACTGTTCCTACAGCTCCACAAGGTCACATATGATATGTTCAAATGATTTAAAGTACCAAAACTTGACTGCACAATGAGTTACATCACATAATGCTTCATGATTCACATAATGCTTTAACTTGCAAAATGAATACTACATACTCATACCTATGTTCCAGTTCTGATTTTTTAATATATACACACTCCATATGATGTATTTAAGGTGTTAGAACAGGTGGAATTGCTTGAAACATCTCAGAACCAAAAATCACTTTTATCATGCATTTCCATATTTGGCAATTTGCAAATTGAATGACAAATGTTTGTACATGTGTTCCAGATCTGATTTTTCTATCTACACATACTTTATATAACATGTTTGAGCTATTAGAATGATTAAAATCACTTGAAACAACCAGAAACAAAAAATCATCTTTGTTATGCATTTCATGATATGTAATTTGCAACTTTCATGTAACAGTCATAATCACTCATGCTTTGGCTCATTTCTTGCTTGCTACATGTTATATGTGATATGTATGATGTGTATGTGCCCTTACCTGAGTTGTAACATGCTTGTATCAAGTTTTCCACATCAATTTGCAAGCCAAAAGCATGAAATTGGTACCCTATCGGGTTTTGAGTAGGGAAAAGAATTTGAGAAAACCAACACCACCATCATCTTCCTCTCATTTTTCTACCCCAAATCCATATAAATTTTGTCTCGTTCCGATAAACGGTTAAAAAGTTATGATACAAAACGTATTTGACTAGACAGTATACTTTTACCGTACTGACAGTGCAGATTCAAAACTTCACAGTATCATAACTTTCTCATTTTTTATCGTTTTTCATCCGTTCTTTTTTTGTTATGCTTGATTTAAATTGTAGTTTCATAATATGTAATCAATTTCCATTTTTGATCACTTTGAATTTCGCGCGATCCGCGCATTGACAGTATTAATTATAAGCAGCTGCAGATGAAATTTAGAACTGTTCCACTCACGTTCGTCGGAAATTTCGATTGATATCATGTTTTGATATGTTTGGCAACATATTAAAATATTTTCCTTGAATTGTTATTTTTCATTTTTTCATCTGTCTACTAACAGTCGTTTCAGGTACAGACTGTCAGCGTACCAAGCCTGATATTTTAATCTCTCTGTTTTTTATTCCAATTATTCGATATGGTTGTAATAATTAATTTATTTTTAATGTTTGTATGTTGCAATATTTATTCCTGTAATGTTTGTATGTGGCCCCAAGCGCCGAAGCACGTCCAATCGCCAATATTACTGTCCTCCAAAGGAAAAGTCTGTCCTATTGACAAATCAATTGTCTCGGACCAAAAAACAATTTCAATCATACCCTCGACTTTGTCAAGTCAATTTAAACCTGATTTCATAACCTTTAGACTTTGCTTGAAGTCTAAGAAACCTGCCCGTACTAGGAGTGTTCTTCACCTAGAACCCTAGGACAGAGTTCGTCAACTCTGTGTAAGAATCATCGTCATGATATCTTACTACCCTTCAATGTAGCTTAGGGAGTTTGTCAACTCCACACAAGCATTGTCATGTTTGTTCCCCCCTGAACCTTGATCGTCATCAAGTGTTCTGTTCCCTTGTGAGGTGAACTACGATTGCTCTGATTCTATCCTAGTCAGGATACGTAGGCAAAAGGTGCAACGCCTTTGCGAGCAAACTTAGAAAACCACTTAGGCCTTTATTTTATTTTTATCCCAATTCCCCAATTAAACCGATGCATGTTTCACAGCCTTAGCAAGCAATGAACAGAAGGTTCCTGTAGAGTACTACAGATATTTAGGGTGCTAATACCTTCCCTAGATATAACCAACCCCCGAATCCCCGAATCTCTTAAGCGTTGTTGTTACATCGCGAAAAAGGTTCTTTCTTTCTTTAGACCTATCCTTTGGATAAATTAAAGACCGGTTGTAAAAGAAATACGGTTCAAGTTAATTAATAGCTTGATATCAAATTTTCACCGCGACAGAAATTGGCGACTTCACTGGGGAACGTTTTTATTGTTTGAGGGTTTAACCTATTCTGCTTATATACTTGCTATTTGTGAATATTTGTGAATATGTGCAGACTTGTTCTTTTGGCTTTTGGGAAATGAAAAATGGTAAGACAGCACTATACCCGTGCTTAAGCGTACTTATGGTAGGAAGGTGGTATATTCAAGGAGGTTTATAGGGAGTTGATTCCCGAATAAGCCAACTTGAAAACCGCTGCTCAATGAAGGTCCTTTTAGAGGGTAATGTTGTTGATCGAGTATTCGTGAAAACAATGTTACTTTCTATAAGGGGCCCATGACATTGAGGACCTTTAGAACACATTACCCCACTTGGCCTTATTAGGATGTAGTGCGATAACTATGAGGGAGTATTTCTGAATAGTTGATACGCGATACTACACTCAGACGAGACTCTCTTGAGAATATTATTGACCCTCGAGTTATTTGGGCAGTTGATAATATCCGAAAGATGGGTCTAGGACTCTGGGAACTTTTTAGAACCTTGTTCTACAGGTGGAAGAAAGCCCTAGTACACTCCTTATTGGAAAGGGTAGACCTTGGCTCCTGATTGAATTTCCCTAAACCAAAACTTGATGTGTATATGTGAATACTTGTGTTTGCTGCATCCATGCATTCATAACATCATAACATAAAAGTTTTATGGAACTCAGTCTCTCATTTTAAAATTTTAGGAACATCATGGATCAAACAAAAAAGAAAACAATCAAGTACACATACAAGAGTCCTAAGCTGGATGACATCGAAAGGTTGAGCACTTATATCACAGATGTAGAGGGTTTCAAGAGCAGATATGGTAACTTGTTGTCACTACTGAGAACTAAGAAGAAGATGGATTTGGGGCTCCTCTCCACCTTGTTACAGTTTTACGACCCGCTCTATCATTGCTTCACATTTCCAGACTATCAGCTCGTACCAACACTTGAAGAGTATTCTTGCCTAATCGGGTTGCCCATCCTTGAAGATTCTCCTTTTCCATTCACGGAGAAGGACCCTAAGAAGGAAGAGATCGCCAGAGCAATATGCGTGGGAATAAAAGATATACAGGAAAACATGACTACAAAAGGAGGAATCTCTGGTTTACCTGCTGGGTTCTTGATCAAGAAAGCACAGTATTATGCAGACCACCTGAGCATGGACGCATTCGAGGCAATCTTAGCCTTGCTTATCTATGGGATCTTCCTATTCCCCAACATCGACAACTTTGTGGATCTCAATGCTATTAAGATCTTTTTGAAGAAGAATCCAGTACCAACTTTGCTGGGTAGTGCTCATCATTCCATTCACCTCAGGAATCTTCACAAGGGTGGTATGATCATCTGTTGTGTCCCGTTGTTGTACAAGTGGTTCCACTCTCATATGCCCAAGGCTCATGTATTCTGGAGAGAAGGTTGGTGGTCTGAGAAGATCATGGCACTGTCACATTCCGATATTGAATGGTACAGTAGAGATTACGACGGTATAAAAATTATTGACAGCTGTGGAAACTTTGGCAACGTACCCCTCCTTACTACAGATGGAGGAATCAGCTATAATCCAGTCCTCGCCCGACGACAACTCGGGTATCCACTGAAAGACCGCCCTAACAGTGCTCGTGTTGAAAGCTTGTTCTTTTTGGGAGAATCTGAATTGAAAGGAGAATTTCTGGAAGCTTGGAAACATATTCACAAAAGAGGAAAGGAAAGCTTGGGAAAACAGAACTGTGTTTCTTTCGACCCTTATCTCCAATGGGTTCGAAAGAGAGCTATTCAGTTGAAGATGCCTTATGCCTTGCAGGAACCCATGGTCCTAAAAGAAGAACGCCCGTTGATTTTCTTCTCTGAGGAGGAAAAACTGAAGATTGCATTAAGGAAATCACAACAGACGGAGGTATCTTGGAGGTATAAATATCAGGTGGTAATAGAAGAAAATGAAATGCTCCGCAAGCAGCTTCAAGAAAAGGAGGAGGAAATAAAGGCAAGTAAGAAAAGAAAGGCCCAGGAAAACTTGTTCTACTTCAGTAATCAGTCTACTCCGTGGAAGACAATGGTTGAGAAACTCATGGAAGAAAAGATTCGAGTGGAGGAAGAACTGCAAAAAGCAAATGCCACAGTGGAGTTTCTGTCAGAGGATTTCCTTTAGCACTGTTTAGTTTTCTTGTAATGTGTACTAAAAAATTTTGTAGTGCAACATCGAAAAATTAAATGAAATCCGTGACGTTTTGAATCCCGAGATCTGAGTTCCTATAAAACTTTACGCATTTGCATCCACATTTGTATTTTAAACATTCAAGGGGTTTTAAAACCATTTCACAGGTATTAAAAAAATGGATCCAAGAAGAAAATCAACCGCAGAGTTCAAGTTCCGACAACCAGATCTGGAGAATCTGAGAATATTGGGAAGAATGGTAGAAGATCCTGAAACCTTCAAAACCCGACACGGAAAGATATTATCCTTACTTGAGATTCAGGTAGATGAGGAAATATTATCCGCGCTCGTCAAGTTCTACGATTCAACCTATCACTGTTTCACTTTCCCAGATTTCCAGCTGTTGCCAACCTTGGAAGAATACTCAGTGTTGACGGGATTAAATGTTACTCCGAGCCCGTTTTCGGGAAGAGAAAGTTTCCCTGATGAAAGAACTATCGCCGAAGCTATTCATCTTGAAGTAGCTGAAGTACGAACCCTAATGACCGCTCAAGGACACCCTTACGATCTACCTACCAGATGCTTGTTTGAAAAAGCACAGTTTCACGCCGAAGCCAAGAACTGGGAGGCATTTGAAGCTCTATTGGTGTTGTTAATCTACGGACTTTTCTTGTTCCCGTCTGACAACAGTTTCATCCACAAAAACGCAGTCAACTTGTTCCTGCTCCGAAATCCCGTTCCTACTCTCCTGGCTGATACCTACTACGCGATTCACCGCCGACACTTGTATGAGGCCGGACCGATTGAATGTTGCTCCACTCTCCTCTACAAATGGTTCATTTCACGCTTGCCAAGATATCCAGCACTGTGGGATATACGAAACAGTAACCCATGGACTGAGAGGATACTGTTACTCCAGCACACCGACATTCAATGGTACGACCCCACTTATGGAGGGATCCCCATGATCCAGAGTTGTGGAGACTTCCCGAATGTACCACTCATAGGTACCAAAGGGTGCATCAGCTACAACCCGATCCTTGCTCGCAGACAGTTAGGGTATCCAATGATGGGCGAACCAGATTTCAACTTGATGAGGAGTTTCTGCATTCGAGACGGAAAAGACCGAGAATACAAAGCCAGGATCATCTACGCTTGGCGCCGTATCAACGTCAGGGGCATGACTGTTTTAGACTACCCTGACACGGCTGTATCAGACTCCTACCTAGCATGGGTGAAAGAGGCTTCTCTGAAAATGTTCTATACCCGATTCGAACCCGAATCAACAGAACCCACACTCGAGGAAGAATTGCAGACTACATTGGTAAAAGCAGAAGAAGAAGGAAAGACATGGAGGAACAAGTATTTCTTGGCTATGCAAGAAAAGGAAGCTCTCCAGGGTAGAGGAAGAAATCAACCAGAAGAGGGAGGACCTTCAAGTTAGAGATCACTGTGTGATGATGTAATCGCTGTTTTGTATTTCAATTTCCAACTGTTGTAAGCTCCCCAGTAGAGGGATAAAAAAAAATGATTGTAATGTTCCCCTTTTTAATATCTATGAATGACTTCTAAGAACCCCTTGAATGTTCGAAATATTGCATCCGCATGTCTGCATATCATAAGCATATCATAAACATGTCATAAGCATATCGTAAGTGTTGTTTCCTGTGTCGTGTCTCACCCCGCTGTCTGATCTTCAAACAGAGGAAAGCACACTGAATCCAACACACAAGTACAACACGAGAGCCAGAGCCCGTCAACTAATGGAGGCCCAAAATCAAGAGATTGTAAGAATTGACGACGAGCTCGGAGATCTCCGAGGCGGATTCAAGCAGATTATGGAAGCTTTACAGGTGATAAAAGCGAAGATGGATACCCAGGCTACTGTAGTTTCTGAGATTACTAGTGCTGCTATAGATCCAGTTCCAACGGCCGACACCATCGCCAACAATCCACCGTACGGCTTACACCCGGATTTTCTACATCCAACTCCAGTAAATCAGCAGAATGTTCCTTTGAGAGGGGAAATGCCCCAGGCTATCCCTACTTATGCTCCAGCAGCTGTGCAAGCGCAAGTGCGCCCAATGTTTCATAATTATCAACCAGTGGTCGAAGATCAAGAAGAGTATGAAGGAGAGAATGAAGAACACGAGAGGTTGAAGGAAAGTGTCGAGACCATGGGAAGAAAGTTAAAAGCTATGGAAGGAAATGATATATTTGGGGCAGACACCCGGGATATGTGCTTGGTATCTGGGCTGATAATTCCGCCAAAATTCAAAGTTCCAAATTTTGACCAATATTCAGGGGCTTCCTGCCCACGAACACATCTTCTCATGTATTGCCGCAGGATGGCGGCTTATGTTGAAAATGACAAATTGATGATACATTGTTTCCAGGACAGTTTGAAAGGTGCACCGACAAAATGGTATTTGGGTTTGGATCAGACTAAAATTCTCAGCTTCCAAGACTTGGCCAATGCTTTCATGAGACATTACAAATATAACATGGATTTGGCGCCTGATCGAAGGCAATTACTGAGTATGTCCCAAAAAAGTTCTGAATCCTTCAAAGAGTACGCTCAACGATGGAGAGAGGTAGCTTCACAAGTGGAACCTCCGCTTAGTGAGAAAGAATTGACTGATTGGTTTGTTGACACTGTCCGACCAGAGTTCTATGAGAAGATGATCAGTAGTGTATCTGCCAGCTTCTCGGATATTGTAGCCGTGGGAGTCCGAGTAGAGCTAGGACTGAAAAACGGAAGAGTTACAGGCAGTTCCAGCAGTTCAAGTGGTCAGGTTAAGAAAACTGGTAATCCATTCCACAAGAAGAAGGAAGGCGAGACCAACGCCATCACCAGCGGAAAAAGTAGACATACGCAAAAACAACCTTACCAACAGCAACCTTATCTGAATTACAATCAACCAATACAGCCAAGTTATATGCAACAAGGTTACCCCGGAGCAATATATCCACCACAGTATGCCGCACAACCCTATGTGGCAGCTGTTACCCCTGCTTTCACTCGTCCCAACTACCAGGCAACACAACCTGCTCCCGGATATCAACCGTTTCAGCAAAGGCAACAACGAGCGCCCAACGCTCCGCCTCTCCTACAACTACAACAACAACAACCTCGAGCTCCGGCACCCCGCCAGGGCTTTCAAAATAGAAGACCGACAAACAAGCCAAATTTCCCGCAGATCCCGATGACTTACACAGAATTATACCCTTCATTGGTCCAGGAAGGTTTGGTGACTACAAGGCCCCTAAACCCTGATACAACATCTCCCTTTTACAATCCAAGCGCCCACTGCGCATTCCATGAAGGAGCCGCTGGCCATGATCTAGAAAGTTGCTTTGCCTTGAAGCATTTGGTGAGGGAATTGATTGAGAAAAAGATCCTGTCATTTAATGATATTCCACCCAATGTCAAGAGTAACCCGCTACCGAACCATGGAGGGGTTAACGCTGTGGATGAGTCCTCAACTGAAAGGCTAATTACTGAAGTATCAGAGATCAAAACACCATTAAAGATGTTGCATGAAAAACTGGTGAAAACAGGTTATATCCAGGGTAATCACAACGACTGTGGGGAATGTTCTGTCAATGCTGAGGTTTGTGGTACAGTACAGAAAGACATCCAAAGTTTGATTGATGAAGGATTATTACAAGTGTGCAGTAAGGTCAAAAGTGAAAATATTGCCGTGATAAAACCATCGTTTGATCAACCCAACAAAGACAAATGGATTCAAGCACCCAAAAGTGCAGAACCTGTATTCAACAGATCAGAGATCTCTCAACGCCGAGCCATTGTAATTCAAAGGCCGAAGCCATTTCCGTACAATGATCCAAAAGCAGTTCCTTGGAAATATGGTTTAACAGTGACACCTAGAAATGCGGACCAAGAAAAGAAAGAACAGAAAGAGCAAGACGATGTTACGAACATCGTGGGCACGAGCAAGATGACCCGCAGCGGTCGGATTTATCAACCCAAAATTACGATAGTGACTCCGAAGCCCACTACCCCGGTGGAAACACAGAACAGAGAAGTGACAGGTCCCGAAAAAGAAGATGATGAGTTTTTGAGGATTATCCGAAAAAGCGATTACAAGGTGGTAGATCAGCTCCACCAAACGCCAGCCAAGATATCTGTCCTGTCTCTATTGATAGATTCCCCCGCTCATCGGGAGGCACTGCAGAAGATACTCCAACAAGCCCATGTAACCAGAGATATAACACTGGGGCAATTTGATTCGGTAGTAGCCAATATCACAGCATGCAATACGTTGAGTTTCAGTGACGCTGAATTGCCAAAAGAAGGTCGTAACCACAACAAAGCCTTACATATATCCATAAAGTGCCAGGAAGATACACTCGCACGAGTCTTAGTAGATAACGGATCATCTTTGAATGTGTTGCCCGCAAGGTCACTTGCGAGATTGGCCTATGTAGGGGCAGAAATGAGACCTACTTCCTTGATTGTGAAAGCTTTCGATGGGTCAAGAAGGGCTGTTATTGGAGAAGTAGAATTACCCATCATGGTAGGGCCACACGTGTTTGATATAACATTCCAGGTAATGGATATTAATCCCGCCTTCAGCTGTTTACTGGGCCGACCATGGATACATGAAGCCGGGGCGGTGACATCTACTCTACATCAGCGGTTAAAGTATGTGGTAAATGATCAGCTAATAATTGTTCACGGCGAAGAAGACTTTATGGTGAGTAACCTATCATCCTTCAGATACATTGAAGCAGAAGAAGGCGCGCTGGAAACCTCATTTCAAGCTTTAGAAATTGCTCACGCGGTAATGGTAGAAGAAACAGTAGCCAAGGGTAATCCGTCGTTCGTTTCAGCCCAGGGCATCAGGTCAGCATTGAAAGAAGGCATTCCTGCAGGATGGGGAAAGATTATTGAAGTGCATCCCAAAATGAACAGACAAGGGTTGGGTTACAAACCAACTCAGGATGAAGATACAACAACTGGCCAAAAGCGTCCCAGAACAATCCAGGAAGTATTCATCAGCGGAGGGTCCCAAATTAATGCAATAGGGGACGAAGAAGAAAGTGAAGATATCAGACACTTAGTATATCAGTGCAACTCCCCCTTGAACAACTGGGAGGCTGTTGACATCCCTGTAGTGTGTCACGAGTTAAAGTAATTTGCTTTGTGTCTTTTTCTTGTTTTGTTATTTCAAAAACTCCATGACCGTGCCCAAGGTCATAGGAATATTTTGTACGGGCCCCGAAATTTCAAAGAATATCAATGAAAATGGACTGTTTTGCTAAAATCCTTCATTTCTTTTGGTGCTTTTATCGTTTTCACTTTTAAAAGAAAAATTGGCAATCATAAAAAACCCAAAAACAATCTTCTCTTTTGTGTGCTGCATTTATCTGTGCATGTTTAATAAAATTAAACCGTTCCCACCTGCAGCCGCATTCAAAAACCCATTGACGCCCATGACCAGGCATCTCCTCCTGACTTTGATTCACCAGTTTACCAAGCTGAAGAGGAGGGCGAAAACTTTGAAATACCTGATGAACTGGTAAGACTAACTCAAGACGAAGACAGAAAGCTCGAGCCTTACAAAGAACAGGTTGAAGTCATCAACTTGGGTTCAGAAGATGACAGGAAAGAAGTCAAGATTGGGGCAAGTCTAGAGACGAATATCAAACAGCAATTAAAAGAACTTTTGAAGGAATATGTGGATGTGTTTGCTTGGTCCTATCAAGATATGCCGGGTCTAAACACTGACATAGTGGTTCACAAGCTTCCGCTCAAGCCAGAGTGCCCGCCAGTAAAACAGAAACTCCGCAGAACCAGACCAGACATGGCACTCAAAATCAGAGATGAAGTAAAAAAGCAGGTAGATGCAGGGTTCTTGGCTGTATCCAAATATCCCGAATGGGTAGCCAACATTGTCCCAGTGCCTAAGAAGGATGGTAAAGTCCGGATGTGCGTAGATTACAGAGATTTAAACAAGGCCAGTCCAAAGGATGATTTCCCGTTACCTCACATTGATACGTTAGTAGACAACACTGCTCGTTTCGAAGTTTTCTCTTTTATGGATGGTTTCTCTGGGTACAATCAGATCAAGATGGATCCCGATGATATGGAAAAGACTACTTTCATCACCCCGTGGGGAACTTACTGTTACAAAGTCATGCCGTTCGGTTTAAAGAATGCTGGTGCCACCTACCAACGGGCCATGGTCACTCTGTTCCACGACATGATGCATAAAGAAATCGAAGTCTACGTGGATGACATGATTGCCAAATCCCAAAGTGAAGAGGGTCATCTCGAACATCTGTTAAAATTATTCAAAAGGCTCCGAAAGTACCAACTGAGGTTGAATCCTGCCAAATGTACCTTTGGGGTAAGATCAGGAAAGCTGCTTGGTTTCATTGTTAGTCAACGAGGAATTGAAGTAGATCCGGATAAAGTCCGTGCCATTCAAGACATGCCGGCTCCTCAAACTGAAAAACAAGTCAGAGGTTTTCTGGGAAGACTGAATTACATATCTCGGTTCATTTCTAACATGACACCAACCTGTGAACCCATCTTCAAACTGTTGCGCAAAGATCAGCCAGTGGTTTGGAACGAAGACTGTCAGCAGGCCTTTGACAAAATCAAAGGATATTTGCAAGAACCACCTATCCTGATACCCCCGGTCCCGGGGAGGCCATTATTTATGTACCTTACTGTCCTTGAAAATTCTATGGGCTGTATGTTGGGCCAACAAGACGAATCTGGACGAAGAGAGCACGCCATTTACTACTTGAGCAAAAAGTTTACTGATTGTGAAAGCCGTTATTCGCTCCTTGAGAAGACATGTTGTGCATTAGCATGGGCCGCCAAAAGACTAAGACAGTACATGGTCTGCCATACAACTCTACTAATTGCAAAAATGGATCCTATCAAGTATATCTTTGAAAAGCCCGCTCAGACCGGAAGACTTGCCAGATGGCACATGCTATTGTCAGAATACGACATCCAATACGTAACTCAAAAATCTATCAAAGGCAGTATCTTGTCAGATTACCTTGCCGAACAGCCAGTTGAAGACGATGAGTCTGTTAAGCTCGATTTTCCTGATGAAGACATTATGGCAGTAAAAGATTGTGAAAGGGTTGATCCTGTTGAAGACCCACCACCAAGTTCTCCTTGGAAGATGATGTTTGACGGTTCTTCAAATTACAGCGGACATGGAGTAGGGGCAGTCTTAATGAATCCTGAAGGTGGTTACACGCCGTTCACAGCGCGTTTGGATTTTGATTGTACAAATAACATCGCAGAATACGAAGCATGTATCCTTGGTCTTGAAGCAGCCATTGACCTCAAAATCAAAACTCTAGAGGTGAGTGGAGATTCAGCACTGGTCATTTACCAAGTTACAGGTGACTGGGAAACCCGGCATGAAAACTTGATTCCGTATAGGGCTTACATTGTCGATATGATCGAATACTTTGAGGAGATCACCTTCAAGCATGTACCCAGGGCTGAAAATCACATTGCAGATGCTTTAGCCATGTTAGCTTCCATGTGGAAAGTCAGGGATGTTATTGATGCCACCCTCATCAGGATTGAGCGAAAAACAGAACCTGCTTACTGTCAGATGATCGATGAAGAGACAGATGGTAAACCGTGGTATAACGACATAAAGAACTTTCTGTTAACACAAGAATATCCGACAAATGCTACGTCTCTCGACAAGAAAACTCTGAGAAGATTAGCGTCAAAGTTCTTCATCAGCAATGGTATACTCTATAAAAGAAATCATGACATGGTTCTGCTCAGATGCGTTGACAAAAGAGAAGCAGATTTATTAATGAAAGATGTCCACGAAGGAATCTTCGGCACTCACGCCAACGGGTACGCAATGTCCAGAAAAATCTTGAGAGCCGGATACTACTGGCTGACATTAGAAAATGATTGCATCCAATTCTCCAGGAAGTGCCACAAATGTCAAATCTACGCAGATAAAATGCATGTACCTCCGACATTGTTAAATGTACTGTCATCACCGTGGCCATTCTCAATGTGGGGCATCGACATGATTGGGGCAATTGAGCCGAAAGCTTCCAACGGGCACCGCTTCATCCTGGTCGCCATTGATTACTTTACCAAATGGGTCGAAGCTGCTTCCTACACCAACGTGACTCGACAGGTGGTGGCACGCTTTATCAAGAAGGAAATAATCTGCCGATACGGGATTCCCAACCGAATCATTACGGACAACGGAACCAATCTGAACAACA
Organism: Lathyrus sativus; assembly: GCA_963859935.3. Taxonomy (NCBI): domain Eukaryota; kingdom Viridiplantae; phylum Streptophyta; class Magnoliopsida; order Fabales; family Fabaceae; genus Lathyrus; species Lathyrus sativus. The sequence goes on from OZ012735.1 coordinate 842,221,688, forward strand.
AAGTAATGAAAGAATTATGTGATGAGTTCAAGATTGAGCATCATAATTCTTCTCCCTACCGTCCGAAGATGAACGGAGCTGTTGAGGCAGCTAACAAAAATATCAAAAAGATCTTGCAAAAGATGGTGAAGACCTACAAAGACTGGCATGAAATGCTGCCGTTTGCCCTGCACGGATATCGAACATCCGTCCGCACTTCAACAGGGGCAACCCCTTTTTCATTAGTATACGGGATGGATGCTGTACTCCCAATTGAAGTTGAGATCCCTTCGTTAAGGGTTATCATGGAAGCTAAGCTGGAAGAAGCAGAGTGGGTCAGAGAAAGGTTTGACCAACTGAATTTAATTGATGAAAAGCGTATATCAGCAATGTGTCATGGTCAGATATACCAGAAAAGGATCAAGAGAGCCTTTGACAAGAAGGTTCGTATCCGGGAGTTCCGAGAAGGCGAACTTGTACTAAAGAAGATCTTACCAGTTCACAAAGACGCCAGAGGGAAGTGGATGCCCAATTACGATGGCCCTTTCATTGTGAAAACAGTTTTCTCAGGAGGATCATTAATCCTTACAACCATGGATGGAGAGCAACTTACTCATCCAATAAATTCTGATGCAGTCAGAAAATATTACGCCTAAAAGAAAGCCCGATAAGTCGAAAACTCGCGAGAGCGGCTTATGCAAAAGTTAGGGTAAAAAGGAAAAAGAGAAAAAGAGAAAAGAATTGAAAGCTCGCTAAGTTGAAAACCCGAAAGGGCAGCTTAGGCAAAAATGAGCGTCCCGGTGGATTGAAAACCCGAAAGGGCGATCCAGGCAAAAATTAGGGACAAAGGCGTTTCACTGCATCAGAAGGTTGTCACCAATGCAGCAAGTTACACAAAGAAAACTCACTTCCCATCGCTCTCGTCAGAAGCAAGGATGTTGATGAATTCTGGTCTTTAGGGGATAAATGGTCATGGGATTCAATGTAACCTTTCCACAATTGCCATTTTTCGCTTGTACAATGTTCTATGGAATCTAGCCATTGGCAAGATCTCCCTCTTAAATAAAATCAGTCTTGAGCCATTCTTTTGTTTACAACTATTACTTTCCTTTATCATTTCTGTTATGCAAAGCGTTGTTCATTTATCAAATGATAGCTTTGAAAAACGTAAGAGGTCAAGATTTTTCATAATAAAACTTGAAAAAGATTTGCAAAAACAAACGCTTTAACTTGTGAGACACTCAGCCCGATCATATGCCCCCTGATGTCTCGAGGTGGCAGGAGCATTGATATACATGTGTGTCATTCCCCCAGTTGAAGCATTAACAAATTCGTTCACTTAGGATCGCCTTTGGTCATGTGTAGTAACCAAGACTAAAGAAACCATCATGTGAAGGTTGAAGAACTCACCCTCGACAGGGTTATCAAAAGACAGTGATCACTTGTACATTGCGGATTGACTTGATTAAAGCTCCATTCCTCAGTACAGTTTCAGATTATTTACCACTCGGCCTGGATTCAGTGTGGTTTTCCCCGCCCCCCAGTGTTGTGTTATCTCATTATTTGTTTGTTACTTCAAGTCCAGTTGTCACTGGCATCCATATATTTTATCTCGTAGTTGTCACTACAGCTTTTCAAAGTCCAGTTGTCACTGGCACCGTGTGTTTGTTGGTCGTCACCAACATTCCCTTTTGAAGTCCAGTCGTCACTGGCACCTGATATTTCTGTTGGTCGTCACCAACCTTTCCTAGTAAAGTCCAGTTGTCACTGGCACCGCAAAATCCAATTGTCATTGGTATCGTTTGTTGGTAGTCACCAACGTCCCCAGTCAAGTCCAGTTGTAACTGGCAACCTCCAACCGAACCGTGGTTTGTAATTGTTGTTATTAAATCCCCGTGAAGTCCAGTTGTCACTGGCATCATTAAATCCAATTGTCATTGGTATCTTGTGTTGGTCGTCACCAACCTCCCCATTGAAGTCCAGTCGTAACTGGCATTCTCACCCAAATTGTCATTTGTGGTTGTTACTCAGATTTCCCCAGTAAGTCCAGTTGTCACTGGCATCCTTATCCGACATCACTATTGGTCGTTACCAAATTCTGTGAAAATCCAGTTGTAACCGGTATTGTTGTTTATCCATTCGGTCGTCACCGATACAGTTAGCTAAAGTCCAGTTGTCACTGGCATTCCTTACCTTTTGCTCTGGATGGGTAGTCACCCTTATCCCGGCATGTCTTTGCTTTTCCAGTCTGGTCCTGGAGGTCTAGTAGTCACTAGTATCCCCCGTGTGTCCGGTTCTTGTTTATAGTCCATTCCTGAAGGTCCCGTTTGAACTCTTCACTATAGGAAGGCCTTGACTGATCATTCCCAGCAAGGTTTGACTCATTTTCCTTTGTTTCCCCATGTGGAGTCACCCTTTCCCCGGTAAAGTTATCTTTTCCCCAGTGGAACGCATCTCTTTCCCCGGTGAAATACCCCTTTTCCCCAGTGAACGGTCGTCCTCGTCAGGTCCCGCTCCTCCAGTCAAGTTATATTCTCAGTTGTCATCATTTAGTCATGTCTGAACTATCTGATATCCAGTCTCTCTTTCCCCAGTGCGTGTCCTTCTATAAGGACATTCCCAGTGTGTCGAGTCTTCTGAGACTATTCCCCAGTGGATAGCAGTCTGTTTTACCTTTTGCGTGCCTTGCATCTTCATGCATCATAAATCATCATGTAGGAAGCATAGCATTTGAACATTTATCCTTTGCATAGCATCGGATCTAAGGTGCAAAATTTTTGGTTCTTCTGTATTTAAATACCTCTCACTACGATTCTCCGAGGATTGCCATCCCCAGTTCATCTAGTGAAGATATTTAAATAGGGGCAACTGTCATACCCCAAATTTTGACCACCTTAGATCCTCATAATCATATTAGAATCATACATCATGAATTTATCTAACACTAATCCAGTTCAAAGTTTCATTGTGAAGTTACAGATGAAATCAGGGTTCTCGCACCGACAAATTCAAAACAATCAAGGAAGGATCAACCAATGATTTGGGCCAATTCAATCATGGAATGAAATCAAAGACAATATCAAAGTCAAATGGGAAGTCAATTTGAAGAAATTGTTTCAGAATCAAGAACAGTGCAGTCAGGAGGCCCCGATTAGGGTTTTTAACCAGTGGAAAGTCAACTGTGGTTTGACTTTGATGTTGGGAAATGTTTTAATGGTGGGAGTGAGGTCCATGAAGTTAATATAGGCTATTAAAGACTATTCAAGAAGTGTCAAAGTCCCAGGATGTCCAGAATATCAACAGGCGACTCGATCGGCACCGATCGATCGTACGGTTGACCGAAAAGTCAACTCCTCGAATTTTGAGAATTGGAATCCAAGTTGTGAATCAAAGTTGTTCCTTATGTCATAATGGACTTGCATATCAATTTTCATGGTCATTGGATCAAAAATGAGAGAGTAATCGAGAAATCGGGAAATTAGGGTTTTGAAAAGGGCTAAACCGTATCTCCTTAACCACACATCCAATTGAGTTGGTTCTAGTCTCATTTGAAAGCTCTTGACAAGTCCTACAAAAGTCCCATACTAGTCCACAACCAGAAAATGCATACTTTTTGAGATATAAGCAAAAACATTCCTAGAAGGGAAAATAACTTAGAAAATTTCTAAGTTATTTTCACCTTAAAAGCTAAAATCAGCCAACTTCAAGGGGGTTTTTCACCTAGTTTCAAATAGAATCAAGATTTCTGGCCAACATGAAAGTTTTAGTACTATGTGAGGGCTTTCTAAAAAGTACAAGTACATCTCAAGGGGATTTATGAGCTGAGAGATACATGTGTTCAAAGTTGGCAATTTGTCACTTTTGTCCCACATTGATGAATTTTGCAAAAACACCTCTAGCACTCAAGTGGATCAATTTCAATGTGACAAACTCCTTCTATCTGATATATTAATCATCTCAAGCAGGTTGAATCAAAGAAATAGCAAGGAAAGCTCATGAAATTAATTTAGCAAGTTCATTGCCTAAGTTGCATTTTTTGACCTTTCAAAGCATGAGGTGTAAAGCAACCTCTGCTCCAGCCACTCTATCACACCTCTAGGCATTGAAATCTCTGTAAAAACATCATGAAAACTTGCTAATCAATGCAAAGAAACAGCTAGCAATCAGAAAAAGAGAAGCAAGTAGCCAAATGGATGGAAAATATCAAGGTTTCTTCATGGTGAAGCAAAATCAACAAGCAAGCTCCTCACTCATTTTTCCTATAAATAGAGACCTCTAACTCCTCATTCAAAACCTCAAGATCATTCTGAAAACCTGTTAGAAGCAAGCACCTCATTGCATCTCTCTTTCACTCCAAAATTGCAAAATCACAAAGTTGTCAAAAATGAGTAAAGTGTAGCATTTGTACTTTTGATGCCATACTGAGTTCTACACTTTCTAAACCTCAAACAAACATCCATACACTCTCTATATCATATATAGGAGGTGTACCAACCATCAAACCACCCCAAAAATCACCATATCAAAAAGTCAACATTCTATGGAACTTACTTTGACCTAAACCCTCAAAATCTTCCAAACTGACCTCTAAACACTTCCTTGATGTTTTGAACCTTTGTACACCTCAAATATCATATATATGTGCTGTCCAAACCATCATTGATCATCAAGAATCTCCAGAATTCATTTTAGCATCTCATTTGGAGTTGTTACTTCAAGTTCAAGTAAGCTCGTACACCAAATTCTTGGTTCAGCAATCTCTGGTTTTTCTCAACCTTTTGGCTTGCTTATCAACTTGCTAACAGGTATGTGGCCTATACTTTAGTCCTCTTGCATATATATCCATGGTTTGACATTTTAAGCATTATAGGATATTTTGAAAGTTCATGAATATTGGATGTTTATCATGCTTCATGCTTGCATACCAATATGATTTCCCTTGCTTGTACATGGTATGTTACTGTTCCTACAGCTCCACAAGGTCACATATGATATGTTCAAATGATTTAAAGTACCAAAACTTGACTGCACAATGAGTTACATCACATAATGCTTCATGATTCACATAATGCTTTAACTTGCAAAATGAATACTACATACTCATACCTATGTTCCAGTTCTGATTTTTTAATATATACACACTCCATATGATGTATTTAAGGTGTTAGAACAGGTGGAATTGCTTGAAACATCTCAGAACCAAAAATCACTTTTATCATGCATTTCCATATTTGGCAATTTGCAAATTGAATGACAAATGTTTGTACATGTGTTCCAGATCTGATTTTTCTATCTACACATACTTTATATAACATGTTTGAGCTATTAGAATGATTAAAATCACTTGAAACAACCAGAAACAAAAAATCATCTTTGTTATGCATTTCATGATATGTAATTTGCAACTTTCATGTAACAGTCATAATCACTCATGCTTTGGCTCATTTCTTGCTTGCTACATGTTATATGTGATATGTATGATGTGTATGTGCCCTTACCTGAGTTGTAACATGCTTGTATCAAGTTTTCCACATCAATTTGCAAGCCAAAAGCATGAAATTGGTACCCTATCGGGTTTTGAGTAGGGAAAAGAATTTGAGAAAACCAACACCACCATCATCTTCCTCTCATTTTTCTACCCCAAATCCATATAAATTTTGTCTCGTTCCGATAAACGGTTAAAAAGTTATGATACAAAACGTATTTGACTAGACAGTATACTTTTACCGTACTGACAGTGCAGATTCAAAACTTCACAGTATCATAACTTTCTCATTTTTTATCGTTTTTCATCCGTTCTTTTTTTGTTATGCTTGATTTAAATTGTAGTTTCATAATATGTAATCAATTTCCATTTTTGATCACTTTGAATTTCGCGCGATCCGCGCATTGACAGTATTAATTATAAGCAGCTGCAGATGAAATTTAGAACTGTTCCACTCACGTTCGTCGGAAATTTCGATTGATATCATGTTTTGATATGTTTGGCAACATATTAAAATATTTTCCTTGAATTGTTATTTTTCATTTTTTCATCTGTCTACTAACAGTCGTTTCAGGTACAGACTGTCAGCGTACCAAGCCTGATATTTTAATCTCTCTGTTTTTTATTCCAATTATTCGATATGGTTGTAATAATTAATTTATTTTTAATGTTTGTATGTTGCAATATTTATTCCTGTAATGTTTGTATGTGGCCCCAAGCGCCGAAGCACGTCCAATCGCCAATATTACTGTCCTCCAAAGGAAAAGTCTGTCCTATTGACAAATCAATTGTCTCGGACCAAAAAACAATTTCAATCATACCCTCGACTTTGTCAAGTCAATTTAAACCTGATTTCATAACCTTTAGACTTTGCTTGAAGTCTAAGAAACCTGCCCGTACTAGGAGTGTTCTTCACCTAGAACCCTAGGACAGAGTTCGTCAACTCTGTGTAAGAATCATCGTCATGATATCTTACTACCCTTCAATGTAGCTTAGGGAGTTTGTCAACTCCACACAAGCATTGTCATGTTTGTTCCCCCCTGAACCTTGATCGTCATCAAGTGTTCTGTTCCCTTGTGAGGTGAACTACGATTGCTCTGATTCTATCCTAGTCAGGATACGTAGGCAAAAGGTGCAACGCCTTTGCGAGCAAACTTAGAAAACCACTTAGGCCTTTATTTTATTTTTATCCCAATTCCCCAATTAAACCGATGCATGTTTCACAGCCTTAGCAAGCAATGAACAGAAGGTTCCTGTAGAGTACTACAGATATTTAGGGTGCTAATACCTTCCCTAGATATAACCAACCCCCGAATCCCCGAATCTCTTAAGCGTTGTTGTTACATCGCGAAAAAGGTTCTTTCTTTCTTTAGACCTATCCTTTGGATAAATTAAAGACCGGTTGTAAAAGAAATACGGTTCAAGTTAATTAATAGCTTGATATCAAATTTTCACCGCGACACATACTTTAATTATTTATCAGGGCATCTCAAATAATTGTTTATTATGGAACTCCCTTTAGATTTCAAACATTATTCTAGAGGCCTCACTCCATAATGGAACATGATAAGTACACAATTCCACACATTTCTCTAAGAATTTAAAAAATTATGTAAAATTATTTGAGATTCATAAAAAGAAATTATACCATGATGTCATAGTTAAATTTACATAAAACAACAATAGTGAATTTAATTGGATTTAATTGATTCACATACACACTTAATGAGCCGCATAAAAACTTTTATATTCTAATTTTCACAAATAATTGGTTGTTTGAGATTAATAAAAAGAAATTATAACATCGTGTCAAATTTAAATTGACATCAACCGGTCACAATTAATTTAATTTTATTTAAATGATTCACAAATACACTTAATGATTCGCATTATAACTTTGATATCCTAAGCTTCTCAAATAAGATACTTAATAAGATCTTAATCAATGCTTCTATTATTTTCTCTTTGATTTTCTTCCTATTATATACAAAAATTGATTCCTTCTACACATAATAGTTCTCTTTTTAAAGGATTAAACAAGTCTGTGGTCTCTTAAATATGTCAATTTTTTTATTTCTTAAAAATATTGTATTGGTCTAAAAGTACAAATGTATATGATTCTCATGCAACGGAAGGGGGACTCAGAGGCCTAGTAGGTATGTTATGATGTATGGTGGTTGAGGTATACACACGGCGACGAAAATCCCTTTATTGTTATATTTGGCAGTAGTTTAGAGGTCCTGCTCGCATGAAATGAGAGGCCTTGTTAAACAAGTCTGTGGTCTCTTAAATATGTCAATTTTTTTTATTACTTAAAATTATTTTTTATTGGTACAAAAGTATAAATGTATATGTTTCTCATGCAACGGAAGGTTGGCTCAGAGGCCTAGTGGGTATGTTATGATGTATGGTGGTTAGGGTATACACACAGCGATGAGAAGCCCTTTATTGTTATATTTGACAGTACTTTTGAGGTCCTGCTCGCATGAGATGGGAGGCCTTGTTAATGAATGATGTACTTAGAAGTAAACTTATATAGCGTGTGATTTGTATGACTTGAGATCTGTCCTTTTCTCTTATGGTGATTTTTTAGACAAAAACAGGATGAACATATATATTATTTTCTATTTGATTTTCTTCCTATTCTATACAAAAATTGATTCCTTCTACATATAATAGTTCTCTTTTTAAAGGATTAAACAAGTTAGTGGTCTCTTAAGTATGTTGATTTTTTTTATTTCTTAAAAATATTTTGTATTGGTGTAAAAGTACAAATGTATATGTTTCTCATGCAACGGAAGGGGGACTCAGAGGCCTAGTAGGTATGTTATGATGTATGGTGGTTGAGGTATACACACGGCGACGAGAAGCCCTTTATTGTTATATTTGGCAGTAGTTTAGAGGTCCTGCTCGCATGAGATGAGAGGCCTTTTTAAACAAGTTTGTGGTCTCTTAAATATGTCAATTTTTTTTATTACTTAAAATTATTATTTATTGGTCTAAGAGTATAAATGTATATGTTTCTCATCCAACGGAAGGTTGGCTTAGAGGCCTAGTGGGTATGTTATGATGTATGATGGTTAGGGTATACACACTGCGATGAAAAGCCCTTTATTGTTATATTTGGCAGTAGTTTAGAGGTCCTGCTCGCATGAAATGAGAGGCCTTGTTAAACAAGTCTGTGGTCTCTTAAATATGTCAATTTTTTTTATTACTTAAAATTATTTTTTATTGGTACAAAAGTATAAATGAATATGTTTCTCATGCAACGGAAGGTTGGCTCAGAGGCCTAGTGGGTATGTTATGATGTATGGTGGTTAGGGTATACACACAGCGACGAGAAGCCCTTTATTGTTATATTTGACAGTAGTTTAGAGGTCCTGCTCGCCTGAGATGAGAGGCCTTGTTAATGAATGATTTACTTAGAAGTAAACTTATATTGGGTGTGATTTGTATGACTTGAGATCTGTCCTTTTCTCTTCTGGTGATTTTTTAGACAAAAACAGGATGAACATATATATTTTGTATTGGTCTAAAAGTACAAATGTATATGTTTCTCATGCAACGGAAGGGGGACTCAGAGGCCTAGTAGGTATGTTATGATGTATGGTGGTTCGGGTATACACACGGCAACGAGAAGCCCTCTATTGTTATATTTGACAGTAGTTTAGAGGTCCTGCTCGGATGAGATGAGAAGCCTTGTTAAACAAGTATGTGGTCTCTTAAATATGTCAATTTTTTTATTTCCTAAATATATTTTGTATTGGTCTAAAAGTATAAATGTATTTGTTTCTCAAGCAACGGAAGGGGGGCTCAGAGGCCTAGTGGGTATGTTATGATGTATGGTGGTTAGGGTATACACACAGCGACGAGAAGCACTTTATTGTTATATTTGACAGTAGTTTAGAGGTCATGCACGCATGAGATGATAGGCCTTGTTAATGAATAACGCAGGACAAAAATTGTTTCCTTGTTAATAATGAGATCAGAGGCCTAGTGGGTATGTTATGATGTATGGTGGTTAGGGTATACACACGGCGACGAGAATCCCTTTATTGTTATATTTGGCAGTAGTTTAGAGGTCCTGCTCGCATGAAATGAGAAGCCTTGTTAAACAAGTTTGTGGTCTCTTAAATATGTCAATTATTTTTATTACTTAAAATTATATTTTATTGGTTCAAAAGTATAAATGTATATGTTTCTCATGCAACGGAAGGTTGGCTCAGAGGCCTAGTGGGTATGTTATGATGTATGGTGGTTAGGGTATACACACAGCGACGAGAAGCCCTTTATTGTTGTCGCTACTGCGAAAATCGGTGCCGGCTGACAGAAGAGTCGCCACCGTGCGTTATTTATCCCAACGGAGGGAAAGGAAACGCTCGAAGTAAACCTCGCAAAAAACGGGGAAAGGTATGGTCGTCGCAACCAAAACCTGGGTTCGGGAGTCGGTTACGCAAGGGGAAGGTATTAGCACCCGTCACGTCCGTCGTACTCGACGGGATCCACGCTTGCTTGGGTTGTCTAAAGGATGCAAAAATAATCTATCTACGGCTGCTAAATCTAAACGGACGGGAATTGACTCGATAGAGCGTCGCACTCTATGCCTACGTATTCTCAAGAGAGAAAGTCAGAGTCAACGTAGTTCGGGACTACAGGGAAAATTGGCTCGCCAAGACTTCGCGTCTTGTGCCTACGTACTTCCACACTGCATGGAAGATCAGAGCTTTACGTAGTTCAGACTAACTACGGCTAAACAAAACATTCTCACACAGCAGTGAGAAAATCAAACTGGTTTCAAAGGTTCGGGGACCTATAGGCAAAACTATGGCTTGGTCTCAAATGCACTCGGGCAAGAGAGAAAAAGGGTAACAATTAGTCGTCAGCGGGAAAGTCTCGATCGCACAGCAGCGAGAGAACAAAAGGTTAATTGTTAGTGTGCTCGCTAGGATATCGCATCCTATGCCTACATATTCTCGTCTGGTACGAGAAATCAGAGCAGTTGTAGTTCGGCTACTTCGGGACCACAGCTCAAATCTCGTTTTATTAACATTCTGAAAAATGATTACAATGCTTGAATACCGAAAATAAATCTCCTAGGAAATACTATCCTATCCTATCCTGAAAAATCGAATGAAAAAGTCCCCTAACAAGTGGACGTCTAATTCTATCTCTAAAATCGTAAAATAATCTCCATGAAAATATATCCTAAAAGAAAATGTACTCTAAAAAATATTAAGTCTACTTTAATATTTTTTATTCTTTTCCAATCATTTTCTCCTTTTTTCTTTCAAAATATTTTTTCATATTTTTTCATATTTTTCTATGTGTTTTTCCACAATATTTTCTCTCCTTTTTCTTTTTTTCAAATTCCTTTTTTTTCATATTTCTTTATTTTTTCTAATACTTTTTCTATATTTTCTCTTCACTTTTTTTTTCAACTATTTCTCAACATTTTTTCTTTTCTCTTTATTCTATTTTTTCAAATATATTTTCTATAGATTTTCCATATGTTTTTTTTCTTTTAATATTTTTTTTCACATTCCTTTTTTCATTTCTTTTTTTCATAAAACTATATATGGAAAATATAAAAGAAAAGAAAATAAGGGGAGGGGGTGCAAATGGATACAGGGGGGTAACAAGTAAAAGAAAAAAAAACTGCAAACTGGGCCCAGCCCAGTTGTTTGCTGCAAAAACCGGTAGGGGAGGTGCTGGAGCAAACTGGGAGTGTGGCTAGTAAAACACTGGGCCCAGCCCATAGTCAGTAAAAAAACGAGGGAGGTGCAGGAACACCAAAAAAAACGAATCTGGGCCTAAGCAAAGCCCAACACCAATTCCCCTTCTTTCTGCCCCCAAACCCTAGTATCTCTACCGTTCACTGTTCACACAAGAAACCCAACGCCGTTTCCTCCTTCGTCCTCCTTGAAACCCTCATCCTCGCCTCCTCACCTTTCAATCAATCTTCTTCTTCTCACCAAATCGTTCAAAACGCGCTCTGCATCTTGTAATTCCCAAAGACCTATCAACACCACAATCAATACAAACTACCCATGGCTTAATGATCTCCGAGGGACTTTTTGAAGATATTATTGAAGACGTTGAGGGATCTTGATGCTCGCGGAGAATGTTGACGGATATCTCTCAAGAACATCGAACCTCTTGCCGTTTCGTTGGGGATTTCTGGAGATCTTGTGATGAACCAAACGAAGTTCCATCGAGGACTCGGATGATGTTGCATGTTCGCGGAGGAAGATTCTTGAGTGTTCTTCACTGATGATTTTCTGGATGAGGGACGAGGGAGATCTATGAAGATTGCATGTTGGTTTCTGGAGATTAAGATGAACGCAGCTGAAGAATGTTGGTGACGATCCATGGTAATGATGAACTGGATGATTTCTGGAAATGAGGAAGACTGATGAAATCTATGAATCGTTTTTGCTAACCGATTATGATTTTCTGGGCGAAATTGATGGAGGCCTTAAAGAAAGGGATGAAGATTCGAAGGATCTTCACGAGTTTCTGGAAAACTGATATTGAGGAACACGAAGAACCAGATGAACACTGAAGCATGTTGAAGGTCGTTGAAGGTTTCATGGAGAAGGTTTCAAGGAGATTGAATGATGATGATCGGAAACTGGCAAACATTAGTGGTGATGTAGGTTGATCGGAGGTTTCTGGGTTGTGTTGGTCATGGCTGATGATGGATCGGAGAAGATGAGAGGAGATTAAGATTGATCGGAGGAGGATGAAGGAGGAAGACGGATTCTGGTGATTTCTGAGTTTCCGGTGACCGGTACGGCGGCCGGAGGTAGTTGGTGTCGCCGGCGACGTTCCGTTGCGGTGGTTGCATGGCCGCCGGCCATGCAACCGGTGAAGGCTGCGGTGATGCCAAGTGGCGTAGTTAGTGGGAGAGTTGAACGCATGCGTGCCACTTGGCACAGGGTGGCAGAGGGTGAGAGAAAGTGGAGTGTGAGGTGGCGTGCTGATAATGTGAAAATGTGGCTAGCCTCGCTGCGCAACACGTGGAAAGACTCTTTATAGGACTGGATTTTTCTGGCAATTTCTGGAACTTTCTGGATTTGGCTGGAGACTTGGACTGAAAATTCTGGACAAAAAATGCATTGGGCCTGCGAATTGGATATTGAAGCCCAACGAAAAATGATTACAAAAACTCAAAAAAAGCTGCATACAATGATTAGCAATGGATTAAAGCTGATGGATTAAATGGGCTTAACAAAAACGAAAGTTAATTAACCAATTAAACTCTGAATTAATACTAATGCTCAGGATTAATGAATGGATTAAAGGCTAATTAATCTAAAAATTAACTCTAAAATAACCCTAATATTATTCTAACAATTAAGATCTATTAAATCTCTAAAACCAATTAACTCCATTAAACTTCTATATAAAACAACTATATTATTTCTTCAAATGAAAATCTATGGTTAAAGAAAAAACTATATTATTCTATTAAGAAAATGGTAAAAATCTATTTAAATTCTATTATTCTATTTAATATGCTAAAAGAAAAATTTACTACTATTCTATATTAATCTAAAAATGATTTTAAAAGCTATTAAAACTATTTAAATTCTATTAAAATCCTAAAAAAAACCAATAAAATCCAGAAAAATCACCATAATTCCCAGAGGGACAAAAATAGCACCGAACGACACATAACACCGTGAGAGCGCACAAAAATAGCCGGTAAAAATAAACGGGCACCGAAATATCCCAAAAATACGATTCTACCTATCTAAACTGATTAAAAAACACCTGAGACGCGAGACGAGAGCCGTGACCCCGGTAAAACCAAAACAAATGAAAAATGCACTGTATGCGATATGCAAATGCGAATGCGGTTATGCGTCGAAACATCGAGCCAGATGCGAGACCCGGTTGGTCAAATTTTAGGGTGCAACAGTTGCCCCTATTCAAGCGACTTCGACCTGAATGGTTGAAGAGCGCTCAGCCTTCAAACATTCAAGGTAGATGACGGTTGAATACAAATGGAACCCTGAAATTTGCCAACCGCGAGAATATACTGCAAAACTGCTTGAGAAATAGCCTCCAATGAACTGAAGTTTGGTTATCACGGCAACAACTGGTCAATTTTCTGATAAATTTTCTTCTCCTTGCAACACCAATCACCTGTGTGACGCCACAAGTATTGGAATAATGCTTCGAAAAAGCAAACACCTTGACTCCCATCTCTCTCATGGGATCTTTTCCGTCGACTCCTGGTTCATGGCGAACCTGAGGAAACTCTCCTGGGGGAATTCTGAATTGAACTGCCTGGCACCTATTCTGACGAAGGCGGCAGCTTCAGAAGTTCGATATGTCAATCTTTGTTGTTGTTTTTTTTCGATGCTGACGTAACAACCAAATATGAAGAAGTCACTCCGCCGGGGAAGACGAGAAGCTTAACCACACAACTCTACAGGGGAACATACTTGAAATCCAATAGGCAACCATTCTGGTCTATGTTTCGACATGCGTATGTCTGATAAAGATGCAATGTCCTATATGACATGAATATGCTATGCGTTTGTTTGAAAATGCGATGCCCAGATGGCATGGAAATGTTGCATGTTTGTATGAATGCAATGACTATTTATGCAAATACTAATGCAGGCTCGAACTGCCAGAGAACACCAGGTCTGAAAACCACTTGGCAAAATAAATGCCGAAGTCAACGTCAACTTTACTGGGGATGAACCGAAGTCACAGAACAATCTCAGCAAAATAAATGCTGGAAAAGGAAATCAAATCCGCTGGGAATAACCGTCCTGCTGGAGAAATGGAAAGGCAACCTGCTTGGCGACTTCACTGGGGAAAGAAAAAACAACTCTGCTCGGGGATGCTCCCTTCAAACCATTGACAACTGATTGTGCTCTGCGGGGATTGACCCGAGCTGGGATTGATTACGTGTAGCACACTGCTGGAAATGCCTCCACTATCAAGGATATCAATCTTAATCTGCTGAGGATACTCCTGATCCTACTCTGATACGGGGTAAAAGACAATCTCGACTCTTCCGGGGATAATAAGCAACTTTCATCTGCTGAAGAGTAGCAAATCTGATTTAACAACCTCCATAAGGAATTCAAACATTAGTCGGAGCACTGGCATTAATCGAGCTTCGTATCGGGGAACATGACAACATGCGGGTCATCGGGAAATATTGTGTCAGGTACCTTTAGGTTTTTTTGTTTTTTCTGGTTTAGGATAAACATGGAATATGTACACAGTGGAAGATATGGGAAATACTAGACGAGAACTAGCATTCAAAGGTAGACTACCAGGCGAGAACTGATAGGAAAATTGATTTGGACGAGAATTGATTTTTGTATTTTGAACGTCAGACGGGACTGAATGGATAACAGACTGAGAACAAGACAAACAGGCGAGAACTGGTTGAAAGCTGACGTACACCAGGCGAGAACTGGTATAACACATAGGTTAAAAAAACAGTGACCAGGCGAGAACTAGTTACAATAAACTACACCAGACGGGAACTGATGCTTACAATAAACTACACCAGACGGGAACTGATGTTTACGGAAGAGTGGGCCAGACGAGAACTGGTTACCGGTTTGCCAGGCGAGAACTGGACTTTGGAAACAACTGGTTACTGACACGTAACAGGTTTAAACTGCAGGATAATGATCCAATGACAACACGGCCTTTTCGGAATGCTGATGTTTTTGGTTTTGATAAGGGTATTGACATGATTCCCCGATACTCAACTCCGGCTGGGGATAAACAGACTGGCTTGAACAACTTGCCCCAGTCTAACTCCTGAGAATACTCGTTCTGAACAGCTTGCTACGAGACGACTTCGAGAATATTTGCCCCGGTATCTGTACGACAACAGAATTCAATCTCCATTAGACACCTATCAACCCAGCTGGTTTCAACACTCTCTGCGATGACTTGCCCCTGAATGAGCGTTCTAGCGACTTAACCCGATCTGATTATCCACTGGAAGTATCTGCTTTCAAATCTCCACGCTCTGTATAATTGCCCCTGATTGGCTCTCGAGAAGACTTACTTCTGCTCAACTGCTTCTCACACAAACTGCCCCTGATCCACTGAAGCTCCGGGACTTGTCCTCGGACTAACTGATCCTGAACTTACTGGATGCCCCTGATTCACGGGTCTTCACAACAAACACCATTCTGGTTCAGACTACTGAATTACTCAGTCCTGCTTGATGATTCCCTGATGGAATTTCTTCTATGCCAACTACTAACCTGCAATTAGAATTGTCTGTTCACGAATGGTAATCTTAATGCAGTGGTTATGCAGATTTTGAAAAAATTTGAGCTGTCACTCATTTACATGCTATGGTTATGAGTGACGAATGAACCAAAGTTCAAACGTAGTGCTTACGTGGTCAGTGAAAAATACAACAAGGATGTGACTAGCAAGTCAAGAAGGAGTCAGGTTACTCAACCTTATTGTAATGCGCTTCAGACTAACCCTACCTCAATTAGGTCTTTTAAGGGTTGTATCGTGGTCGGGTTCACGGTTCGTGAAACAAAGGATATTTGGCTCAAATTTTGATTTGTACCCACCCCGTCTACGTGATGATCTCCGATCCTAAAGTTCAGTTAACTTGGCACAAGCGCTCGCCTCTTCGAGAGGTATGTTGAATGGTAAGACCCACAGTTAAGGAACTCATAAAGCTTTTTTTCTAGAGTGATAGTTACTCCTTCTTCGCTTTCGGTGTCTGTGTACACGACTTTGTGACTTGCTGGGGAAAAACTTCTTTTTATCCCTTCTTTTTCGTTCTTTTGATTCCCTAACTTTTGCCTGGACTGACTCCTTTAGAGTTCTTTTCTTTTTTTCGCTTTCTTTTGAAGTCTAGCAGGATGCCCTGATTTTTGCCTAAGTATTAGCTTTCCAGCTTTTCTTTCAATTTACTTAGCGGGCTTTCTTCCTTTCTTTCTTTTGGAACAAAGTCGTGTGACACTGGTTGTCTTGATTGCTCCGAAAGGATTGTAACTGTCTCACTCCTGATTGGTGAGGTTTGACCTCTTGAAAGGTATAAACTGATTGGTCCTTGAAAGACAACACTCCTCTGTAAGACTTGAATGCTCGATCAAGCTAACTGACAACTACCCTGCTTCGGGTTAAGATGTGAGGGTTTAAAAAGTCCGAAAAACTTCTACTTCCTGGCTCGAAGTGGTTAACAAGGGACTAACTCCTTATATCTCCAGTGTTTGGGGATTTGAAACAATGCCTTGTACGTCATCGGTAAGGTCTTATCCGAAAGCATACTGTCATCGGTTATGAGTTTATTTTCGTCATCCTCCCTCCAATCTTTGCTAGTCACAGGGGTAAAGTGGAGTGAATAAAATGCAAGTGTCAGTGCAATGCAGTAAATGAGCGACAGCGACATGATTAATTCAGAAAAATGCATAGTCACTTTATTATTATCACCATTCGAAACATACAATGTTTAAAAGCAGGTAGTAACTAACAGAAAAGGAAACTACAAATGCAAATGATATAAAAGTCTGAGGACTGCCAATGCTGAGGCGCCCGCCTGTCTGAATCACTGGCTTTTTTGCTGGGGAATACTTTCCGAGTCTACGAGTTTAGACAGCTGAGCGGTTGGGATGAACAAACAGAAACCCTTCTCGAAAGGAAATGCGATCTTGGTCAATCAACTGCTGTACTTTCGCCTGAAATGCTTTACAATCTTCTGTCGAATGCCCTGGGGAGCCACCATGGTAACCACACTGAACATGGGGATTGTACCCAGGAGGGTAAGGTTCTGGAACTGGCTTGAGAGCTTTCGGTTCCACCAAAGACTTCTGGATCAAAGATGGTAGCACCTGGCTATACGGCATAGGCACTGGGTGAAAAGGAGCATTCCTTCGTTCCAAGTTGTTGCGAGGTCTGTTCTGATTTTGACGCTGATTCTGATAACCTCGGCCACGATTTCGCTGATTTGCAATGGAGGCGACATAAGGTTCCTGATAGGGTGCCCCAGGCACGGCTGTCTGTTCAGTATAACAAGCCACAGGAGGTACTGATCTCTGATAAGGTGAAGAACCAACAAAATTCACTGATTCGCTTCGAGGATATTCAACCTTCGGCATGACTGAGTTGATCACAACTTCTTCTTCACTCTGATAGTCACAAGGATATTCAATTTCACCAGCTTGATCATATGAAGTAATCTGAATTTTCCCAATTCTTATGGCATACTCAAGGCGTTCTCCTAATGCTACCACGTCAGAGAAACTTGCCGGAATTCCGAGCAATCTTTTGAAGTACGGATATTGTAGGGAATCCACAAACATGCTTGCCAGCTCTTGATCTAACAGCGGTGGACGCACTCTAGCAGCAAATTCTCTCCATCTCTGAGCATACTTCCTGATAGGTTCATTGTCCTCTTGAGACAACTCTTGCAAATGCATGCGATAAGGAGCAATGTCTAGGTTATAATCGTACTGCTTCAGAAAAGCGCTGGCTAAATCCATCCATGACTGAATCTGATTTCTCTCTAACTGCATGTACCACCTCAAAGATGCCCCGGTCAGACTATCTTGAAAGCAATGGATCATCAATTTGTCATCTCGCACAAACGCGGTCATTCTTCGACAGAACATCATCAAATGCAGCTTCGGACAGCTATCTCCCGTGTACTTTTCGAACTTCGGCACTTTGAACTTGTAATGCAACACCAGATCAGGAACCAAACACATGCCTACAGCATCCAGGTTAACAGCATCTTTGGCTTTCAAAGCTTTCAATCCTTCTTCCAATGCTCGGAGTCTTCTAGCCTGGTCGAGAGCTCTTGGATCTACCATCCCAGCCTTTGGAATATCTCTTCGGTAATTCGTCACAGGGAAAGCAACACCTTGGTTGTTAACAGGAGGAAGACGCTCATTCTGGGCAACAAACTGTTCATGTCGACCTCGGTTCTCAACAGAAGGCTGTACAACTTGGTCTGCAGCAATGTTGTTCACTTGCGGGAAGTCTTCAATAGAATCATACAGAGGGTTGGACGCCATAGTGAACCCTGTCAAGGTATTAGGAGACTGGAAATTGCCTTCAGACATAGCTACTGATAATCTTCGGCTGATTTCGATGCTTGATTCTGCTCAAATCTACTCAATCCCCTTGGTCGGTCTTCTGACGATCAACAGTTGCTCAATCCAAACTCCGGGTAATCACCTTCAGGAAACAAAGGCTGGATCAGAACTCTGGCTAGCGGGAGAATGACATGCAATATGATGCAACACCGATATGCATATGATATGCAAGATGCAGCAAACAACGGGACCACAGCCCCACACAATCTCTGAATACTGCTGCACTGCTGACGGAGACGTTCTCTGAAGAGAATACCAGAATAACGGGTAGGTTGGAAGTCAAGTTTCCTGCAAAAAAAAACCCCACTTACAGGTATGGACCTATATCTGACAAGGTACAACATCCTATGCGGTCGTTAGCGTCACAGACTTTCAAAACTGACGATACGATTCCCAGAAGGAGTGGCATTATCAAGTCCTGAAGAGGCCTCACTTAGCTGACTTCCAAATGATCGGTTCCCAGAGTCGACAATCCAACTAACCAGCAACCCAAGCCACCCAAAGGGTGGGTCAAGAGGCCAACCAGAAGAACCTCATCTGAGTGTAGATTTCGCGGGACACCAAGGCAAGCAAAGCATGCGGGCGCCAACTAATCTCTACTCTAAGTCTAAGGTGCACTCAAGCCCAGGTCCGGCTTCTCTCAATCATAGAACACCCGTAACACCCCAACAGCAACAGATAATATTGATAAATAAGCCCCAATAGCCAAGCAAATAAGCGCTAGGATTGACTCTCTCTTAGGGGACGTTGGATCCCACATGCATAAGGAACTATCGCAGTCCTTAGCAGCCAGGGGACGTTGGATCCCCAGCAGAGTCGCCAGCTGTCGCTACTGCGAAAATCGGCGCCGGCTGACAGAAGAGTCTCCACCGTGCGTTATTTATCCCAACGGAGGGAAAGGAAACGCTCGAAGTAAACCTCGCAAAAAACGGGGAAAGGTATGGTCGTCGCAACCAAAACCTGGGTTCGGGAGTCGGTTACGCAAGGGGAAGGTATTAGCACCCCTCACGTCCGTCGTACTCGACGGGATCCACGCTTGCTTGGGTTGTCTAAAGGATGCAAAAATAATCTATCTACGGCTGCTAAATCTAAACGGACGGGAATTGACTCGATAGAGCGTCGCACTCTATGCCTACGTATTCTCAAGAGAGAAAGTCAGAGTCAACGTAGTTCGGGACTACAGGGAAAATTGGCTCGCCAAGACTTCGCGTCTTGTGCCTACGTACTTCCACACTGCATGGAAGATCAGAGCTTTACGTAGTTCAGACTAACTACGGCTAAACAAAACATTCTCACACAGCAGTGAGAAAATCAAACTGGTTTCAAAGGTTCGGGGACCTATGGGCAAAACTATGGCTTGGTCTCAAATGCACTCGGGCAAGAGAGAAAAAGGGTAACAATTAGTCGTCAACGGGAAAGTCTCGATCGCACAGCAGCGAGAGAACAAAAGGTTAATTGTTAGTGTGCTCGCTAGGATATCGCATCCTATGCCTACATATTCTCGTCTGGTACGAGAAATCAGAGCAGCTGTAGTTCGGCTACTTCGGGACCACAGCTCAAATCTCGTTTTATTAACATTCTGAAAAATGATTACAATGCTTGAATACCGAAAATAAATCTCCTAGGAAATACTATCCTATCCTATCCTGAAAAATCGAATGAAAAAGTCCCCTAACAAGTGGACGTCTAATTCTATCTCTAAAATCGTAAAATAATCTCCATGAAAATATATCCTAAAAGAAAATGTACTCTAAAAAATATTAAGTCTACTTTAATATTTTTTATTCTTTTCCAATCATTTTCTCCTTTTTTCTTTCAAAATATTTTTTCATATTTTTTCATATTTTTCTATGTGTTTTTCCACAATATTTTCTCTCCTTTTTCTTTTTTTCAAATTCCTTTTTTTTCATATTTCTTTATTTTTTCTAATACTTTTTCTATATTTTCTCTTCACTTTTTTTTCCAACTATTTCTCAACATTTTTTCTTTTCTCTTTATTCTATTTTTTCAAATATATTTTCTATAGATTTTCCATATGTTTTTTTTTCTTTTAATATTTTTTTTCACATTCCTTTTTTCATTTCTTTTTTTCATAAAACTATATATGGAAAATATAAAAGAAAAGAAAATAAGGGGAGAGGGTGCAAATGGATACAGGGGGTAACAAGTAAAAGAAAAAAAACTGCAAACTGGGCCCAGCCCAGTTGTTTGCTGCAAAAACCGGTAGGGGAGGTGCTGGAGCAAACTGGGAGTGTGGCTAGTAAAACACTGGGCCCAGCCCATAGTCAGTAAAAAAACGAGGGAGGTGTAGGAACACCAAAAAAAACGAATCTGGGCCTAAGCAAAGCCCAACACCAATTCCCCTTCTTTCTGCCCCCAAACCCTAGTATCTCTACCGTTCATTGTTCACACAAGAAACCCAACGCCGTTTCCTCCTTCGTCCTCCTTGAAACCCTCATCCTCGCCTCCTCACCTTTCAATCAATCTTCTTCTTCTCACCAAATCGTTCAAAACGCGCTCTGCATCTTGTAATTCCCAAAGACCTATCAACACCACAATCAATACAAACTACCCATGGCTTAATGATCTCCGAGGGACTTTTTGAAGATATTATTGAAGACGTTGAGGGATCTTGATGCTCGCGGAGAATGTTGACGGATATCTCTCAAGAACATCGAACCTCTTGCCGTTTCGTTGGGGATTTCTGGAGATCTTGTGATGAACCAGACGAAGTTCCATCGAGGACTCGGATGATGTTGCATGTTCGCGGAGGAAGATTCTTGAGTGTTCTTCACTGATGATTTTCTGGATGAGGGACGAGGGAGATCTATGAAGATTGCATGTTGGTTTCTGGAGATTAAGATGAACGCAGCTGAAGAATGTTGGTGACGATCCATGGTAATGATGAACTGGATGATTTCTGGAAATGAGGAAAGACTGATGAAATCTGTGAATCGTTTTTGCTAACCGATTATGATTTTCTGGGCGAAATTGATGGAGGCCTTAAAGAAAGGGATGAAGATTCGAAGGATCTTCACGAGTTTCTGGAAAACTGATATTGAGGAACACGAAGAACCAGATGAACACTGAAGCATGTTGAAGGTCGTTGAAGGTTTCATGGAGAAGGTTTCATGGAGATTGAATGATGATGACCGGAAACTGGCAAACATTAGTGGTGATGTAGGTTGATCCGAGGTTTCTGGGTTGTGTTGGTCATGGCTGATGATGGATCGGAGAAGATGAGAGGAGATTAAGATTGATCAGAGGAGGATGAATGAGGAAGACGGATTCTGGTGATTTCTGGGATTCCGGTGACCGGTACGGCGGCCGGAGGTAGTTGGTGTCGCCGGCGACGTTCCGTTGCGGTGGTTGCATGGCCGCCGGCCATGCAACCGGTGAAGGCTGCGGTGATGCCAAGTGGCGTAGTTAGTGGGAGAGTTGAACGCATGCGTGCCACTTGGCACAGGGTGGCAGAGGGTGAGAGAAAGTGGAGTGTGAGGTGGCGTGCTGATAATGTGAAAATGTGGCTAGCCTCGCTGCGCAACACGTGGAAAGACTCTTTATAGGACTGGATTTTTCTGGCAATTTCTGGAACTTTTTGGATTTGGCTGGAGACTTGGACTGAAAATTCTAGACAAAAAATGCATTGGGCCTGCGAATTGGATACTGAAGCCCAACGAAAAATGATTACAAAAACTCAAAAAAAGCTGCATACAATGATTAGCAATGGATTAAAGCTGATGGATTAAATGGGCTTAACAAAAACGAAAGTTAATTAACCAATTAAACTCTGAATTAATACTAATGCTCAGGATTAATGAATGGATTAAAGGCTAATTAATCTAAAAATTAACTCTAAAATAACCCTAATATTATTCTAACAATTAAGATCTATTAAATCTCTAAAACCAATTAACTCCATTAAACTTCTATATAAAACAACTATATTATTTCTTCAAATGAAAATCTATGGTTAAAGAAAAAACTATATTATTCTATTAAGAAAATGGTAAAAATCTATTTAAATTCTATTATTCTATTTAATATGCTAAAAGAAAAATTTACTACTATTCTATATTAATCTAAAAATGATTTTAAAAGCTATTAAAACTATTTAAATTCTATTAAAATCCTAAAAAAAACCAATAAAATCCAGAAAAATCACCATAATTCCCAGAGGGACAAAAATAGCACCGAACGACACATAACACCGCGAGAGCGCACCAAAATAGCCGGTAAAAATAAACGGGCACCGAAATATCCCAAAAATATGATTCTACCTATCTAAACTGATTAAAAAACACCTGAGACGCGAGACGAGAGCCGTGACCCCGATAAAACCAAAACAAATGAAAAATGCACTGTATGCGATATGCAGATGCGAATGCGGTTATGCGTCGAAACATCGAGCCAGATGCGAGACCCGGTTAGTCAAATTTTAGGGTGCAACAATTGTTATATTTGACAGTAGTTTAGAGGTCCTGCTCGCCTGAGATGAGAGGCCTTGTTAATGAATGATGTACTTAGAAGTAAACTTATATAGGGTGTGATTTGTATGACTTGAGATCTGTCCTTTTCTCTTCTGGTGATTTTTTAGACAAAAACAGGATGAACATATATATTTTGTATTGGTCTAAAAGTACAAATGTATATGTTTCTCATGCAACGGAAGGGGGACTCAGAGGCCTAGTAGGTATGTTATGATGTATGATGGTTAGGGTATACACACGGCGACGAGAAGCCCTCTATTGTTATATTTGACAGTAGTTTAGAGGTCCTGCTCGGATGAGATGAGAAGCCTTGTTAAACAAGTATGTGGTCTCTTAAATATGTCAATTTTTTTATTTCTTAAATATATTTTGTATTGGTCTAAAAGAACAAATCTATTTGTTTCTCAAGAAACGGAAGGGGGGCTTAGAGGCCTAGTGGGTATGTTATGATGTATGGTTGTTAGGGTATACACACAACGACCTTATATGCAGAAGATCTTAAGTCTTCCCCCTTAACCACTCGGGCAAACCAGCCACTTGTTAACAAAATATATTTAATTATATAATATATGTATTTTCATTTTTCATTAGAACAATCTTGAACTGAAACATATATTAAAACAATCTCAATATTACAATTCCTTAAATCGTGACAAATATAAATCTCATCTCTACCTCTAAACTTTTTTCTCATATTCATTGATCATCAATAGAAAAATATTTTACATTTATTTTAACACAAAGAAAAGCATATTGAATTGTGTGTTCTACTTATGTATGAAAGTGTGTAGACATGGAGACAGATGTTCGAGACTCCACACAAAGTAAAGCATAAGCCTAATTGTATAGAAATATCCGACATTGATCCAATAATCTTTGTTCTGATGCCTGGTGAGAATAATTTGGTCAATATAAATAGATATCATTAAATAATAGACACATGCATAATCTACTCATAAAGGAATCATCCAAAGGATAAGGATTGTCTCCAATAACTATATCACTGGTGGAAATAATGTAAGAACTTTGTCCATTAAATCATTTTTAAATATTTTTATTTTAATTAAGAGTGAGAAAATGAAGGGTTCAAATTACACTAGATATAAATGTTACTAGACACAATATACCCCCTCATCAAAACATGTCTAAGTGAAACGATGTCTAATAAAAGGTACATCAATCGACCAAAATTCTTCAAAAAAGTTCATTAAAGCACAAAAACAAAAATAAATAATCTTCGCCTCACACAAAAGGAACCACTGTCTTTTTTCCCATCATAACTTAATTAAACTAAAATCATAAAAAAAATTACATCATTTAAGACTCTCATTTGTAGATATGATATTTTGAAGATGATTTCAGGTGTATGTATTTCCATATTGTCACTTGGATCATATACATTTGTTACCAGTATTATTTCATCAAACTTTCATTTCCAACCAACAATAAGACATGATTAATACACATTGAATATTCTACCTCCGCCAAATTAACGTCCCTATACATATTAAGAATCCTTCTTAAATAGAATTGCAGGTTATTTGATTCTCGTAGGATTTCAAACGCAATATTATATATAATCTTCATCATAGTTTCTTATATGCAAATTAAATATGGACATTATTGTTACTAGCGTCCAGACGGGCACTCGCGTGCCCGTCTATCCGCTTTTTTATTGCACACATATAAATATAAATGATATATTTTTATTTAATTTTACTTTTACATGGAAGTTATGTGAGAAGTTATTAGTAAGGAGTTATATGAAAGATGATAGTAGTAGTTCAATAGAATTATTGTGTAAGTTATATATTTTAAAATAAGGGTAAATTTGGTATAAAAAAAAGCTACACCAAAAATCAAGTATTGTCTTTATATATGTTATAGGTTATAGATAATTAAAGATATAACCTCCTTATTTTACATCAAATCACTTAACCCTCTAATATGATAATTAACTTTCTTTTTCTAATACACAAACAACTAAATTCTCCATTCAACCATTAACTATGTTTCATTTTCTTATTCTTTTTTAAATAAATAATACCTCTTTGTCTTTAAGCTACATTTTTTTTATTATCTCACCTTTAGGTTAGTTTTCTTTTGAGTGAGTTTTCTCCTAGTCTCCCCAGCTTTTGTGTCCTAATTTTCTTTCAATATTCTAGCGTTGTTTATATAAAAAAAACATCTCGTACATACTTTAAATATTTATCAGGGCATCTCAAATAGTTGTTTATTGTGGAACTCCCTTTAGATTTCAAACAATATTTTAGAGGCTTCACTCCATAATGGAACATGATAAGTACGTAATTCCACACATTTATCTAAGAATTTAAAAAAATTATGTAAAAATATTTGAGATTAATGAAAAGAAATTATATCATGATGTCATGATAACTTTTATATTCTAATTTTCACAAATAATTGGTTGTTTGAGATTAATGAAAAGAAATTATAACATCGTGTCAAATTTAAATTGACATCAACCGGTCAGATGAATTTAATTTTATTTAAATGATTCACAAATACACTTAATAATTCGCATTATAACTTTGATATCCTAGGCTTCTCAAATAAGATACTTAATAAGATCTTAATAAATGCTTTTATTATTTTCTCTTTGATTTTCTTCCTATTCTATACAAAAATTCATTCCTTCAACATATAATAGTTCTCTTTTTAAAGGATTAAACAAGTCTGTGGTTGTGGTCGCTTAAATATTTTTTAATTGTTAAAAATAGCTTGTATTGGTCTAAAATTACACTTATGTGCATAATCTCTTAGATCTTCCCCTTAACCACTCGGGCAAACCATTTACTTGTTAACAATATATATATATATATATATATATATATATATATATATATATATATATATATATATATATATATATATATATATATATATATATATATATATATATATATATATATATATATATATATATATATATATATATATATATATATATATATATATATATATATATATATATATATATATAAAATATATGTATTTTCATTTTTCATTAGAACAATCTTGAACAGAAACATATTTTAAAACAATCTCAATATTACAATTCCTTAAAACGTGACAAATATAAATCTGATCTCTACCTCTAAAATTTTTTTCCCATATTCATTGATCATCCGTAGAAAAATATTTTACATTTTGTTTAATACAAAGAAAAGCATATTGAATTGTGTAATCTACTTATGTATTAAAGTGTGTAGACATTGAGACAGATGTTCGAGACTCCACACAAATTAAAGCATCAGCCTAATTAAATAGAAACATCCGACATTGATCCAATAATCTTTGTTCTGATGCCTGGAGAGAATAATTTGGTCAATATAGATAGATATCGTTAAATAATAGACACGTGCATAATCTACTCATAGAGGAAATATCCAAAGGATAAGGATTGTCTCCAATAACTATATCACCGGTGGAAATAATGTTAGAACTTTGTCCATTAAATCATTTTTAAATATTTTTATTTTAATTAAGAGTGAGAAAATGAAGGGTTCAAATTACACTAGATATAAATGTTACTAGACACGATCTACCCCCTCATCAAAACATGTCTAAGTGAAACGATGTCTAATAAAAGGTACATCAATCAACCAAAATTCTTCAATAAATTCATTAAACCACAAAAACAAAAACAAAAAATCTTTGCCTCACATAAAAAAAGAACCAATGTCTTTTTTCCCCATCATAACTTAATTAAACTAAAAATCATAAAAAATACATCATTTAAGACTCTCATTTGTAGATATGATATTTCATAGATGATTTCAGGTGTGTGTATTCCCATATTGTCCCTTGGATCATATACATTTGTTACTAATATTATTTCATCAAACTTTCATTTCCAACTAGCAATAAGACATGATTAATACACATTGAATACTCTACCTCTGCTAAATTAACTTCTCTATACATATTAAGAATCCTTCTTAAATAGACTTGCAGGTTATTTGATTCTCGTAGGATTTCAAACGCAATATTATATATAATCTTCCCCATAGTTTCTTATATGCAAACTACATAAACAACTTAATTCTCCATTCAACCATTAACTATGTTCCCTTTTCTTATTCTTTTTTAAATAAATAATACCTCCATGTCTTTAAGCTATACTTTTTTTATTATCTCACCTTTAGGTTAATTTTCTTTTTAGTGAGTTTTCTCCTAGTCTCCCCAACTTTTGTGTCTCCTAATTTTCTTTCAATATACTAGCGTTATTTATATAAAAAAAACATCTAGTACATACTTTAAATATTTATCAGGGCATCTCAAATAGTTGTTTATTGTGGAACTCCCTTTAGATTTCAAACATTACTCTAGAGGCCTCACTCCATAATGGAACATGATAAGTACGTAATTCCACACATTTCTCTAAGAATTTAAAAAATTATGTAAAAATGTTTGAGATTAATGAAAAGAATTTATACCATGGTGTCATAGTTAAATTGACATAAAATAACAACAGTGAATTTAATTTGATTTAATTGATTCACATACACACTTAATGAGCTGCATGATAACTTTTATATTCTAATTTTGACAAATAATTGGTTGCTTGAGATTAATGAAAAGAAATTGTAACATACATAAACCGGGCATTATAACTTTGATATCCTAAGCTTCTCAATTTCTCATGCAACGGAAGGAGGCCTTGTTAATGAATGATGTATTTAGAAGTAAAACCGCCTTCTCAATTTCTCATGCAACGGAAGGAGGCCTTGTTAATGAATGATGTATTTAGAAGTAAAACCGCCTTCTCAATTTCTCATGCAACGGAAGGAGGCCTTGTTAATGAATGATGTATTTAGAAGTAAAACCGCCAAGAGCCTTTGCTTGGTTCGAACCCACACACACTTATGTGCAGAGGATCTTAAGTCTTCCCCTTAACCTCTCGGGCAAATTAGCTACTTATTGACAAAATATATATATATTTATTTAGTATATGTATTTTCATTTTTCATTAGAACAATCTTGAACTAAAACAGATATTAAAAAAATCTCTTAAACATATCATGTTTGTGGTCTATGAAATGTATCAAGTTTTTTCACTTCTTAAAATTATTTTGTACTGGTCAAAAAGTACAACTTTGTGTGTTTCTCCTACAATGGCAAGGGGACTCAGAAGTCTTATTAGGTATATTACGATGTATGCTTGTTAGGTTTTGCAAAAGGCGGTGAGGAGCCCTTTATGGCCGTATTTGATGGTAGTTTATAGGTCTTGCTCGCCTGATGTGAAAGGCCTTGTTAATGAATGTTGTGCTTAGGAGTAAACATATATATGGTGTGATTTGTATGACTTAAGATCTGTCCTTTTCTCTCTCGTGGGACATACTTTTCTCTCTCGTGGGACATATTTATAGAACCCTTTTTTGGCCTAGGGTTTGGGTGACCCTTAGGGGCGAAAATCGTTCCCTTGTGATTAAAATAAGTTGTTGACCGTCAAGTTTTCAAGTGGTAGTGGTGGATTCCCTCTCCTATGACCAACAAAATTACACACATCATTGGTTCCAAGGGCGAACCCTACAGATATTGCTCAGGCAACACCATGCTTTGGGCGAGGGCGTTCTTCTTTAGGATACTCACAAATATAACACTACATATTCCCTTAGAGCTTTGTATATGAAGGGACACATAAAACATTATGTAATATAATATTGGTATGAAATGACATGTCCCTCGATATATCTGATTTGAGTATAAGTACTACTAGGTAGGTTGATAGAAGGAATGGATGAAGATTTTATTTTAGACTGAATGTGATGATCATATATGTTATGATTAGTTACTCAATTATCTAAGATTTTAGGCTTAGTTAAGACAAAATTAATTAAAGCATCAAAGAGCTAATATTTGAAGAAATCATAGTTCATTGGAAAGCAAATTGCTAGAAGTGTGATGCATATAACTGGAGTGCATATTGTGATGATTATAATGTGTTTGCAACAGGTAAAAACCTTTCCCCAAAGTCTTTGTTTGGTTTGGTAAAATAGGTTGAATATATAGTATGATAAAAATTATTTGGGTGTGGGGTTCAAACCCACACACTTATATGCAGAAGATCTTAATCTTCCTTTATAACCTTTCGGGAAAATTAGCTACTTGTTGACAATCTGTATATATTTATATAGTATATTTATTTACATTTTTCAATAAAACAATCTTGAACTAAAACAAATTTTAAAACAGTATTAATATTAAAATTCCTTAAATCGTGACAAAATTAATCATCATATTGTGGGGCTAGTGGTGGGCTCCCTCTCATTTGGCCAGTGAAATTACACACTCCATCGGTGCTAGGGGAGAACTCTATGGATATGGATCAGGCAACACCATGCCTTGGTCGAGGGAGCCCTTATTTAGGACACTCAAAAATATAACACTACACATTCCCTTTGAATGTTATATATGAAGGGACACATAAAACATCATGTAAAATGATATTGGTATTAAGTCTTATGTCACCCAATACATGTGATTTGAGTATAAAGAAATAATAGGTACAGTGAGAGAAGGAACGGATGAGGATTTTGTTTTAGACAGAATGTTGTAATTATATGTGATATGATTAATGTCTTCATTATCTAAAAATTAAGGATTAGTTAACATAAAATTAATGGAGGTATCAAATCGGTATTATTTGAAGAAATCATATTTAATTGGCGAGCAAGTTGCTAGAAGTATTATGCAGATAACTTAAGTGCTTATTATGATGATGCTAATGTGTTTGCAGCAGGTAAAGACCTAGATGTAGTGTTTAAAGTCTTCTTTCTCTAAGTTCAAATTTTTAAATCTGCATTGATCAACTTTGTAAAATAGGTTTAATATATAGTATAATGAAAATTGTTAGTGGTGAGGTTCGAGAACCCACACAGACTTATATGTAGAAGATCTTAAGTCATCCCCTTAACCTCACGGCCAAAGCAGCTACTTGTTTTTTTTTTTTTGATAAATATTGAACTATCTCTTTATTACAATATATATTTATATAGTATATGTATTTTCATTTTTCATTAGAACAATATTGAATTAAAACAAATCTTAAAACAATCTCTTTATTATAATTCTTTAAATCGTGACAAAAATAAATCTCATCTTCACATCTAACTAAATCATCTCATATTCATTGATCTTTAATAGCAAAATATTTTGCATTTGTTTTAACACAAATAAAATCATATTGAATTGTCTATTCTACTTACATATTAGAGTGGGAGAACATGAAGATCGATGGTCGAGACTTAACATAAAGTCAAGCACAAGCCTAATTGTATAAAAATATCAGACATTCATCAAATAATCTTTGTTCTGATGCCTGGTGAGAATAATTAGGTTAAGATAAACATAAATCATTAAATAATAGACACATGCATAATCTACTTATTGAGGAATCATCCAAAGGATAAGGATGGTCTCCTGTGACTATTTCCCTTGAGTAAATAATTAATGTTAAAATTTTGGCTATTAATTCATTTCTAAATATTTTTATTTTATTTAAGAAAAAATGAAGGGATTAGATTGCATTGGACATAAATGTCACTATAGACAATCTACCCCTTTATCCAAACATGTCCAAGTGAAATGATTATTGATTTGTTATATCAAATCTACTCGTACCTTTATAATTTCTATGGATATATGAATCAAGAACAAAATTCTAAACAAATTCCTGTGAGTCAGATATGTGATCGACTCATATTCCTTATACCCTTATCCGAATAGAATTATGAGAATGAAAAGAGAAGCGTACCTGAGTTTACCATTGGAAATAATTGAAGGTTACGGGGTATGAGATCTTCTAATTGTAGAGTTTCTTATGGCTCCTTGAATCTCCTATGTTGGGGTTGAAGAGAGAATGTTTCTAATGAGTCGCATCTTCAATCACTCTACAAATGGGGACCATAACCCCTATAAATAACCTTAGGGTTATTCCTTTGTTTTTAATATTCTAATTTATCCCCTCATCAAATTAGATATTGAATTATGATATCTACACAATAATCTCATACTTTATGACATTTATGCTTTTAGCCACATACTTAATACTCCCTCCATCCCAAAATAATTTTCACAGTTGGTCATTTCACAAAGATTAAAAAGATATAATAAATTAAAGAGAGAGAATAATATTTTTACCAAATTATCCTTGTTTACTATTGGTGTATTCAAATTTTCATAAATACAGAGTGAGAGAATAATAAATTGAGAGTATTAGTTAGAGGGTATAAATAGAATATAAACATTAAATTTGCATTGGAAACTAAAAGCAACACTTATTATGGAACAAATAATGTTATAAGATGCAACAATTATTTTGGGACAGAGGGGGTATTAGTTAGACCACTGGAATTTTGGCTAGTTAAATAATGGCCCTAACACATGCAATATTATATTTATGACCTAAAAATATATAAAAATATTCACTGGCCACATAAGTAACTTTACACATGTGTTAGAATTTATGAAATCAAAATTTGTCATTATATTCTTTAAGCATATCCAAAGTATCTCGTCCATTAGTCATGTTAGTATACAAAATCAAAGTGATTTATGTTAGAACACGATTTGTTCATGACATATATTCCTTGAGCTTTTATGATAACAAATTATTTAAAGAACAATTGTTATATTTGATGTGTGTTTCTTATATGCAGGTGATCTACTGTCGCGCGCGGATCAAAACGAGTGTTTTTGTAAAAATGCAGTACAACGACAATGACTCAGATGTCGATTCACGAGAAATCTTGATTATTACTAATCGAATAAAAGGGGGTGTTTGGTCGTGTTCGATTGAGAAAGAGTAATTAACAAAAGTGATTATTGAAATAAGCTGTTGTGAAATAAATGATTATGAAATAAGTCAATCTACTAATTTGGTTCCTACTATTATAGATTGTTATAATTTTAATATCCTAAGCGTTCATTCCTATCTGGATACATACTCAATGACAAGCACGATAAGATTTGCAAGATGTATGATCCTATTGTCCGAATTAAGCAAACGGTATAAATTTTCATGAATTAAGCAAACATGATTATTCAGACACAAAAACGAATTAAGCAAACACAAAAGTGTCTATGCTAGAATCATACAATCAACCAAATTGAATCAATATATTTCATGCAATTGAATTAAGCATACAAGAATATAAAATATCATTGAACGAAATTAAACAAAAATTAACATTATAACAATCTCAAGTGTTAGAACCTGAATTACGGTAGACCGACTCCAAAGCGATTAGTTCTCCATCGTTCTTTCAAGCGTAAGAAAAAATATGAAAAATTATCCAATGTAAAAAGGTGTGTGAACAGTGATATCGGCTGCTAGGTATTAGGGGAACCCCAAAACAACCCGACTGGGTCAAATACATAACCCAGACCCAGTTCTAAATGACTCGAAACTAAATAAACTAATGCTGCAGCTTCAAACGAAATTCTGGGAATTATGCGCTCCTAATCTGACTTCGACTTAAACACAAACATCGTAGCTCTCTGTCTTAGCTTTCCTTCGACTAGTAGAACGCGTCGATCCGACTCCCTAAACTTCATTTATGATCGTTTCCATAAAAGCTGCTAAAGCTGAAAATTAAGTACGAAAGTTAAATAAAGGTAAATATGAACTGAAATAGAAAAACATTATAAAATATAAAAATGAACTAAACAAACCATGGAAATGCATAACTACAAACATGGAAGAATGTGCATCAAAATGCACTGATCAAATTCCACCACACTTGAACTTTTGCACTCCGAGCAAAATAAAAGCAAAAGAAACACAACAGCATCGTTAGTTACTTATTCTAGGCTACAAGTCTTATTCGGTTAAGTTTGCATCGATAGGTACTAATATTACACACTAAGGATATCATAGGAACACTAATCCACAATTGTGCATTCATAAACCTCCTGAATATACAAATCAACTCGAATCATGTTATTATGCTGAAGCTTAACTTACTCTTCCTCCTTTTTACTCTTTTTTATTCAGACACAATCACATTAAGTCTGTTATCTCCACACACTCATAGCAAGGTGACCGGTTAGTGACTCTAATCCTTTATGCTTAGGGTTCTGGTACTTACGTGGCATAACCCTTTGCTCACTCAGTTGCAGTTGCGGGGGATCGGACCGTAATCTGCCCTACCAAGTTCAGCACCAGAAACTGTTGAACCAACTAACAATGAGTAATTTTTTTTCAACTTTTTTTTGAAGGCTCTACATTCGTTTGGTTGAGTGACCGGGTGAAGGTCACCAAACTTAGAAGGTGTATTCCTTTTCTCGTTTTTTTTTTATTTTTTAAGATAAAAATTGGATCACTCACTTATATTCATCGGCTTCCCTGCGTAGAGTGCGTGTGAGATGGTGCTGACTGCTGAAATAAACTACTCAAGAGCTGTCAGAGAATGAGAATTTAAGGCTAAAACATAATAAGAATTCAAATCAATTTCCATATGCAAGTGACTTACGGTGTTAAGACAATACCGATCTTGTGAATTTTTTCCAAGTCTCCGCAAACTAATCTCAAATTAGACTATAGCCTCAAACTTTTAAGAAGATGCATTTTTTATTTTTTTTATTTGACTGAAAACAAACAAAACAAGAAAAACAAACGAAACAAACGATTTTCCTCCCCCACACTTAAAATAAGCATTGCCTTCTATGAAAACAGTAAAAAATTCATTAAAAATAGAAAAATGATGAATTTGGGAATTCGAAACAATTCTCCCGTAACTACTCCGTAGTATGGGACAAATGACCAGAGAATTTTTTCCCTTCAAATGCCCGGAACAGAAATCGATTCGGACGCAATTTTTCCAAAAACTGATATTTTTCGACTCTAGACGCGATAAGGCCAAAAACGTGGGGAACCTAGGGTCTAAGCGTAACAACACTAAACCTATGACTCTAATATTGATTAATAACGACGAGAATCCCCGGCAACGGTGCCAATTTGACCCACTGTCGCGCGCGGATCAAAACAAGTGTTTTTGTAAAAATGCAATACAGCGACAATGACTCAGATGTCGATTCACGAGGATTCTTGATTATTACTAATCGAATAAAAAGGGGGATTTGGTCGTGTTCGATTGAGAAAGAGTAATTAACAAAAGTGATTATTGAAATAAGCTGTTGTGAAATAAGTGATTATGAAATAAGTCAATCTACCGATTTGATTCCTATTATCATCAATTGTTATAATTTTAATATCCTAAGCGTTCATTCCTATCTGGATACAAACTCAATGACAAGCACGATAAGGTTTGCAAGATGTATGATCCTATTGTCCGAATTAAGCAAACGGTATAAATTTTCATGAATTAAGCAAATATGATTATTCAGACACAAAAACGAATTAAGCAAACGTAAAAGTGTTTATGCTAGAATCATACAATCAACCAAATTAAATCAATATATTTCATGCAATTGAGTTAAGCATACAAGAATATAAAATATCATTGAACGAAATTAAACAAAAATTAACATTATAACAATCTCAAGTGTTAGAACCTGAATTACGGTAGACCGACTCCAAAACGATTAGTTCTCCATCGTTCTTTCAAACGTAAGAAAAATTATGAAAAATTGTCCAATGTAAAAAGGTGCGTGAACAGTGATATCGGCTGCTAGGTATTAGGGGAAAACCAAAACAACCCGACTGGGTCAAATACATAACCCAGGCCCAGTTCTAAATGACCCGAAACTAAATAAACTAATATTGCAGTTTCAAATGAAATTCTAGGAATTATGCGCTCCGAATCTGACTTCGAATCAAACACGAAAGTTGTAGCTCTCTGTCTTAGCTTTCCGTTGAATGGTAGAATGCGTCGATCCGACTCCCGAAACTCCAGTTTTGATCGTTTCTGTAAAAGCTGCTAAAGCTGAAAATTAAGTATGAAAATTAAATAAAGGTAAATATGAACTGAAATAGAAAAACATTATAAAATATAAAAATGAACTAAACAAACTATGGAAATGCATAACTACAAACATGGAAGAATGTGCATCAAAATTCACTGATCAACAGGTTCTAATACTTGTAAATATTTATACACAAAAACTGATATACAAAAGCACACTTGAGAAAAGCTGAATTGCTAGCTTCTGGTAGTGCAGAATCTGAAGAACATTTGCTAAGTGATGTCCAGCGTAGACTCTGAAGCTGAAGGCTTCAACATCAGAAGAAGCAACATAATTGTCTCTACACCTGGTTAATATAAATTCGCTTCTGATATCATACAGAGTTGGTGATAAAGCTGAAGTTGTCTGTACTGAATAAAGCTAGCTGCATTGTTGTCATACCCCAAATTGTCCTACCTGTATATGACTTTCATCTGCATTTCCACCCAATAACTACTACTCAAAAAATTCAGAAAAAGATGTTGCTTTCATTTTCTCATCAAGGTCAGAGTGCATTGATTCAGGTGATGTGTGGCTGAGTATATAATTAGGGTTGATTCATTTATGAATCATCTATGTTTTGGTTGGTTTTAAGTGCAAGAATGAGAATGAATTCAAGTGCTCTGTGATTGAAGACCACCAAAAACCAGGTCATGGTCAGTTATGGTTTTGTGCTTCAAAGGGAATTTTTTGGTTCATTCACAATCAAAATGGCCTTGGTATAAACTACGCCAGTTGTGGATTGATTCAGACAAGTTTAAATTGGCTCTAATGTTGGTCATAAGTTCAGAGATTCATGTGAAAATTCAATTTGCAGAAGTATTGTTCAAAGGTCAGTGGAAAAGAAATTCGCAACCAAAACCCATTCATATCCATAGTTTCAATTCCCCATATCCAAATTTCGTTCATTATCCATTGCTTCCATTTAGTCCATTTTAGTCCATTTCAAGTCGTATCCAAATCCATGTTAAGATCATGTTCACTTTTGATCCATTAATCTTTCCATACCAATACAAGTCCATTTCATTACAAATTTCAGTCAAGTTAGAAGTATGCACAAGATATTCAAGTCCTATAAACTTTACAAAAAATCCACTTGTTACAAATACTTTACAACATTGAAAGTCCATACATAGTCCATATCTCATGAATAAAAAAAAACAACAAAGCCCATTATCGTTTTTATATCATGACAAGCCCAATACATTTTATACAAAGTTTTTCACTAAAAAAGATATACAATTACAAGCTGTCATGATAAATACACATCCAAGTTCAGCCAGAGTATTCCAAACATCTACAGAGGAAATATGTAATATCTTGAAACCATAGCCCACACAAGCTCATAAATAAGTCATAACTCTACTTGTAGTTAGAGGTGGCAATTAAATCCATTAAGACAAAATCCATTCAATCCATCCATCAAAAAATCCATCCAATCCATCCACCACACAAAAAATAAGTTAATGGATTGGATTAAATCCATCCATTTATATGCATGGATGGATTCAATCCATCCATTTATATTTTAAGGATCCAATGGATTATTTTTATTTTCGTTAGATTTATTTTTTTAAAATTAGATTTTTTTTCAAAAATAATTAAAAAACTATATTTTTCTTTCTGAAAATTTTTTTTTAATTTTTTTGAAAAAAAATTTGTTTTTTTTTTCAGAACAAAAAACTGATTTTTTTTTTGAAAAAAAAAAACCGACTTTTTTTTTGGAAAAAAATCAGTTTTTTTTTCAGAATAAAAAACTGATTTGTTATTCGGAAAAAAAAAATTTCTCGAAAAAAAAGCCGACTTTTTTTTTGGAAAAAAATCATTTTTTTTCAGAATAAAAAACTGATTTGTTTTTCGAAAAAATAAAATAAAATTTTTTCTCGAAAAAAAACCGACTTTTTTTTGGAAAAAAATCGGTTTTTTTTTTTTGGAAAAAAATCGGTTTTTTTTTCAAAATAAAAAACTGATTTGCTTTTCGAAAAAAAAACCGACTTTTTTTTTCTGAAAAATCGGTTTTTTTTTTCAGAATAAAAAACTGATTTGTTTTTCGAAAAAAAATAAAATTTTTTCTCGAAAAAAAAACCGACTTTTTTTTTTTGGAAAAAAAATTGGTTTTTTTTTTCAGAATAAAAAACTAATTTGTTTTTGAAAAAAAATAATTTATTTTTACGAAATTAAAAAAAAAGTTGGATGGATTGATATCCATCCATTAAAAATATGTTAATGGATGGATTGGATGGATTTTATTCTTAATGGATGGATCGGATTGGATAATTTTAATAAAATTTTAGTGGATTTTAATGGACTAATGGATTGTTTTAATCCATCCATTAGCAATCCAATCCATATTCATCCAATCCATCCATTTTGCCACCCCTACTTGTAGTATGCAATATACGACAAAACAAGCTTATGAAAAAGATCACGCAACACCTGCCTCAACCATTACAATACGTGACCTGCTGCAAACCATGTTTCCAATGCATCACTCATCAATTCACAAACTTTCCATGATACCAGCCACGCATCTCGTACCGTGCTCAACGTCACATACAAGCCAAGCCTCATTACCATGTGATTCACGCACATGAATACAACGTTTAGCCGCACATCCAACCTACAACAATAACAACATGATTCCATCAAGCAGCCTTTATTTCCTACACTAACGTACAACAAGAAAACGATATATTCCGCTAAAACCGTCACGTAAATATCCCATACAGACCAATTTGCATAACCAAGGTATTATAAAGTCGACCCCACAAATTGTCCCAATACAACGCTCACCAGCTAATACATGAAGCACAACAAATTCCAATTCACAAAACGTCACAAATTCTTTCCCACTTCACTCTCACTGCTCCTATAAAAGACGAGCATCTCTCCTACATTCAGGAGGCTCAAAAAGCCAATGTCACACTGCAGAAATTTCTTGAAACCAATCCCTCATTTCTTCATCTTCTTCATATAATAACCATTCAATAATAACAACCCAACACTCATCTTCCTCTATCGTAAAACACAATACTCTTCTTCAACCATCAACAAAATCGCAACCCACAAACCCATAACCAAACAACCACTAACCCAAGTTGACTTACACCCAAACAGAATCAAAATAGAGAATAAATTAAGATGAAGAAAATAATTGAACAAATGTGAAACCGATTCAGATCGTAGACAAACCTGAAAACCATTTCAAATCGAAGGGAGATTCGTATAGAGAAGGTGGGATATTGTTGCGTAAGTTATTCCTTCATAGTCATGGTTTTTGTTTCTTGAGAAAAATTTATGCGTGGTTCTTGATCCGACCACGACCGTACGTAATGAGAATGATGAATTTGAGCGTACCATTTTTCGTCGAAGATTTTAACCCATGCCCCTATAATTATACTTATATCTCTACACTATAATTTTTTAGATTAAAATATCCTCGTATAAAAATTTATAATTTTTTTATCCCATGCCCCTATAATTTTTTGGACAAAAAGTCTTCCGGTTCATATTTTTTTTATTTGTTCACCCGAAGACTTTTTACAAGTTTTTCTGTTCATATTTTTTTTATTTGTTCGCCGAAAGTCTTCCGGTTCACATTTTTTTCATTTGTTTATAGGAAGACTTTTTGCAAGTCTTCCGATTCATATTTTTTTCTTTTGTTCACCGGAAGACTTTTTGAAAGTCTTCCGATTCACATTTTTTTACGTTTGTTCACCGAAATATTTTTTACAAGTTTTCCAGTTTATATTTTTTTTCTTTTGTTTACCAGAAGACTTTTTTGGAAGTCTTCCAGTTCATATTTTTTTTAATTTTTAATTAATATTTAAAATTTATTAATTTTATATAAAGACCAATTTAATAAATTTTTGTCTATTATACTTAATATACAAAAATTCTATAAATAGAGAATCATTTTCATAATATTTTCTATTTGCTATAATTATTAGAATACTATAAGATTAAAATCATTTATTTTAAATGATTATAATCGTAGAATTTTCTCAAATATCTTATTAATCTTGAAAATTAATAAATAAAATAAATTTAAATATAGAATATAAGTTTACATTATTCAATATATTTAATCAAATGAAAACATATGTGATAAATCAATAATGTATTTTAACTTAAAATGATCACGATAAGTTAACTTGCAA
Source organism: Lathyrus sativus (assembly GCA_963859935.3). Lineage (NCBI taxonomy): Eukaryota > Viridiplantae > Streptophyta > Magnoliopsida > Fabales > Fabaceae > Lathyrus > Lathyrus sativus. The sequence goes on from OZ012735.1 coordinate 842,260,845, forward strand.
AATAATATAAGTAATAAATTAATAATGTATTTTATTTAAAATAATCACAATAATAGAACACGCAAATAATGTGTTTTATTTATAGGGCTGATATAGTTTTATTGATTATTTAATTTTGAATACTACTATAAATGTAGTATTTAATCTATACTTTAGAACTCACATAATTATAAATATAAAACAATATTGTTTTATTACCCATATTTTTATTTAATTAAAAAAAATTAAGAATATAAATTTATTATTTGTTTTTCATTTTTATTTGATTTTTTTTATTTATAACTTTTTTGCATGTTCTATACTGTGCTTGCTTTAAATAAAATATATTATTTATTTATATCTTATATTTTTATTTTATTAAAAATATTAAATAAAGTGAAATTATTACTTATATTTTAATTTGGTTGATTTATTTAATTGAAAGTTCGATTTAGTTTTTGAATTTTTGCAAGTTATATTATTGTGATCATTTTAAATTAAAATACATTATTGATTTATCACATATGTTTTCATTTGATTAAATATATTGAATACGATAAATTTGCAAGTTTAGTAAGATTTGTTTGAAAATTCTAAATATATAATACTAATGTGATAATATTATGATAACTATAGCAAATAGAAAATATTTCTAAAAAAAATTCTCTATTTATAAAATTTTTATATATTAAGCATAATAGATAAAAGTTTACTAAAATGGTGTTTATATGAAATTAATAAATCTTAAACATGAACCGGAAGACTTCCAAAAAGTCTTCCGGTGAACAGACGAAAAAAATATGAACCGGAAGACTTGCAAAAAGTCTTCCGGTAAACAAATGAAAAAAAATGTGAACCGGAAGACTTTCAAAAAGTCTTCCGATGAACAAATAAAAAAAATATGAACCGGAAGACTTGTAAAAAGTCTTCCGGTGAACAAATGAAAAAAAATTATAAATTTTTGTACGATGATATTTTAGTCCAAAAAATTTTAGTGTAGAGGTATGGGTATAATTGTAGGGGTATGGGGTAAAATTTCCGTAACTTCATGGTGATGCTTTTGCTTTTTCTAAAGAAGCATGTTGTAGATGTTTGGGCTTCAAAGCCCGACTCGTTCTCATACCACCCTTTTTAGTTTCAACTATTTATAAAGCCCAAATGGAACTCTACACTACCCTCACATCGTTGCGTACGCCCTCCTTTTTTTTGTTTTTCTTAAATAATAATTTTCAATATTATTCTTTTATTCAATTATTTTTGTGACTCTCTCAGCTAATTTTGTCCATATTCCATATTGATCCATCTGTTTTATTGTTTCTTTCTCGCTTCGATTTTATTTTTGATTTTATTGTGATTTTTGTCAATGAAAGTCTTTAATTTTATGAATGTCAAATGTTGAGGTTGTTTAACCTTCATTATTCCAAATCTGTAGTGAATTATCATCGAGAACATTCTCTATACTTTGAGATCGTGATAGGTTACCTTCGATTAATCGACGAAAGTTTGTGATTGAGATGAGACTGTTCGCTTTTAGCACAAACATCATTGGTTTGCACGACCTCCTATAGCATGATCTTCGTCATAGATCGTGCTACGACGGTTTAGCGCTAAAGTCAAGTTGATTCATCCGATTAATGACAATTTGACGATTAATCACTAACAACTAACTTTAATTTCCATCAATATATTCTTGATTTACTTTCCCGACGATATATCTTGCTCATATTATTATCTTTCATATTATCACATTGTTCATATCATATTCATATCTTGTCATATTAGTCATATCTTGTTCATACTATTCGAAAACACGCTAAAAATATCGAAACCTAAAAGATTCAATTGGTGGACTGTTGGTTACAATTTCGAGCAACGGAATTTGGACTTTGTACAGAAACCTAGCATGGAGTTTTTGTCCGAGCTCTTGCTCATGGCTTAATTTAGGACACCTCGCACAAACACGACTTCCTCTTAGACTACCTGACAATGACCTTATTTATTTCTCGTAATTTCGTGTAACTTACATGTACCCCACTCCCATTTTGATGTATGCACTTTACTCGCCTTTTGATTGTGGTTTGTTTACTAGGAGCACCCCTAGGGACTAGCATAGACTAAACCATTTTCAAACTAATTTTCGATTTGTTGTCGAGCCATTTTCAAAACACCCTTGTAAGTCGATTACTCTTTAGCATTCGCCATCAACCTAACCCACACACTCGCACCTTCCATCGTGGTATTATTACTAGGGGCACCCCTAGGGACTAGGATCGATTCTCCCCTTTTTCATCAAACCCTTGATCCAACGTCAAGTGACATTTTCAAATAAATTTCAAGTCGAGTACCTTTTGCCTCACAATCAACCTCTTCGTACACAAATCAAACCCTTGATCCAGCATCAAGTAGATTTTCTCAGTCACTTAGATGAAAAAGTGAGAGAGTCAAGCCTTTGACTCACTATCCCGATTACTTGGGTCTGAGGAGCCTTTCGTAAGCTTTAAGTAATCCTCACCCATTTAATTTACTCTAACTATATCAAAACTCTTTCATAGTTAAGGTTGAAAATGAGAGAGAGTCGAGTCTTCAATTCACTCTCCTGATTTCACGGGCCCGAGGAGCCTTTCTTAAGCTCCAAGTAATCGTCATTCAAGCAAAGCGTCCTTCCCTTTCTTTCGTGGTCTTATGCATGAACTACGAACGCTCTGATTCTTCATTCTCGTCCAAATGAAGATATGTAGGCACAAGATTATGATGATCTTGGTGATATACCTTTTCCTTTTTCCCAGATACCTTTTTCCTTTTCCCCCGTTTGCGTCTACCTTTTCTTCTTTCCACCTTTTCTGTCCAACCTTTTCCTTAGTCAAACTACGAGCGCTCTGATTTCTCATTCTCGTCCGAATGAGCATACATAGGCACAAGGACCCCAATCCTTGACGGGAACCCTATCCTTAAACCACCCCACTTTCCACTTAGCATCAAAACCTTTATCGTATATTTTCACTTTATATCATTTAAAAGAAAACAAAAAAGCTTAGATAACGTTCATCATAATTCTAACTAAGAGGTTCCCGTTTAGTACAATGGACATGAGGGGGTGCTAATACCTTACTCTTATGTAACCGACTCCCGAACCTAGAATGTGGTTGCGATTACCATGTTCTTATCTTTAAAGGTTTTCTCAATATTTTCCTTTCCCTCTTTTGGGATAAATAAAGTTCGAAGGTGACTCTGTTGAACCGTTTTTCATGCCTTTTGCGCGAGGGTCGTATTTTCAATTTTTTGAGGTGCGACAGCTGGCGACTTTGCTAGGGACTTTGCTCCATGCAAGAGAGTGTCAAACCTATCTTAGTTCAAATTGTGAGATTGTTAGGATCGCTTATTTGTTTTCTTCTTATTTATTTGTTTATTTGCTTTCCTATTCCTTATCTTTGTTGTTATTGCTTATAGTGACATTGTTGGGCTGCTCTGTTTATGGGTGCTCTATGAGATGGCTCTATACCTAAGTCTGAGGAAAACCCTAGGATTAGGATAGTGGTTATATAGTAGATACTTGTGTGGTATCTTCCACGTGAGGCCGATACGAAAACCCCGCTTGGAGTATATTCCCTTGGAAATATTATTGTTGTGGTGAGCCTTTGCCATGGTAATAATGTTTTGAGCCTGAATCGTTGATCCCAAGGACCACTAACCCGTTTTATCCATGGTGGTTGATAGTATTGACTCCTTTTGGGTTAATACAAATGCCCCAATCTGATGAGATCCCTTGAACGTATTACTTCCCGACAGTAATATTTTCAACCTCCATCTATGACTCTGAGAACCTTTCTTAGAACCTATATGTCGATGGTTGTGTAGTTGACGCATTCGAGGAGTCTCTCACTTGGAGAAGATACGAAGACCTCACTTAGAAGAGATCCTTTCGAGAATATTATTGTCGTGGTGAGCATTTTCCATGGCTATAATGTCTTTGAAAGATATCCATGACTCTAGGAACCTACCCTTCTTAGAACCTACCTACGGGGTTTCTTTGATCAGAGACTTTGACCATTCCTTAGAGTTGACCGATCCTACGACCCTGAATCTTACATCTCGCATTGCATCCTGCACATATGTCATTGCATTGCATCAGTTATGCATCTTGCATTTCATTTCAACATCGGAGACTCATTTCATCTTCCTTCATCTTTAGTAAATCAAGCTAATTCCTTGACACCAGTACGTAACTCGAGCCAACACTAAACGTATGATGGAGCAGATTCAACAAGAGAAAACGCCTTCAGAGGAGAGTTGGACTCTATCAAAGGCAAGATTGATCATATTCTTGAAGCCATCATCATGGCCAGAAAGGAAGAAGAATTGCGTCAAGCTGATGCTGCCAATAACAATGTTCCTGTGCAGGGATCTACCTCAAGGCTCTCAGTTCTTGTTCCCAACCCCATCACTTATGGAATATCTATGAACTTCACTCCTACAGTTGAAGGAGCTACTTCTCTACCATTACCAACATCTGGAGTTACAATTGAAGCTATCCCACAAGTCCAACCTACTGTCACTCAAATTCCCACTCCTCATGCTGAAGAAAATCTGCGAGATGAGTATAAGGAGGTGTAAAACTATTATGCTGCTATTCCCATTTCCAATCTTGCTTCTGCTCAGGATTCTAAAGCCATCAAAATGTGTCATGATCTAGCTGAAAAAATTCGAGTCATGGAAGGACACAACTCAACTTTTCTGAATGCTCTGGAAATGTGCTTGGTGCGAGATGTTGTCATCCCTCCGAAGTTCAAGGTACCAGAATTCTCGAAGTACAAAGGTATCATTTGTCCCAACATTCATCTGAAGATGTATTCTACAAGATGGCTGCCTATGCCAGAGACGAAAAGCTAATGATCCATTTCTTCTAAGACAGTTTGTCTGGAGCATCACTCGAGTGGTATATGCAGCTGGAGCACAACAGTGTGCGCACTTGGGATGAGTTAGATCATGCATTTATCAAGCAATAAAAATATAACACTGACCTTGCTCTAAATCATACTCAGCTTCAGAGTATGGCTCAAAAGGATAATGAACCTTTAAGGAGTACACACAACCCTGGAGAGAGCTGCTGCAAGGGTGCATCCACCTCTGGTTGACCGTGAACTAATTGACATCTTCATGGGTACCTTGCAAGGCCAATACTATGAAAGTCTTATCGACAGTGTGTCATTTGGATTCTCTGACTTGGTGATCGTCGGCGAGAGAATTGAAGAGGGTCTAAAAAGTTGAACAATTCAAGGAGGTCCTTGTAGCCAGTCTGGAGCCAAGAAGCCTTTCAATGGATACAAGTAAAAGAAGGGCGAAACAAATGTTATCTCTGATCAGAAAGGGCAAGCTCAACAACAAGTGCTTGTTCCAATGTTCAAATTCCATACTTCCAATATTCGTATGTTGTTGTTGTGCAATATGCTTCAATGCCTTATCTACAAGTTGTTCATAATCTAATGCCTCAACAACAGGACCCTCAACAATGATCATATCATCATCAAGGTTATCAGTATCTGCTTGAGAATTAACAACAACGAGTTGCTCAACAACAATGTCATCCCAATCAACAAAGGACAAGGAGGCCAGATAGAAACTTTGATCGCCTACCTATGTCATATGCTCAGATCTTCTCCGGACCGCTAAAGGATAAGGTGATCACCCCCGAGAGACCTAGCTCCGGCAACTGTCATTCCTCCAAATTATGATGCTAATGCTCATTGTGAGTATCATAAGAGCGCTCCCGAACATACAATCAAGAACCGTAGAGCCTTCAAGCACAAGGATCAAGACCTGATTGATTCGAAGGATCTCAAGTTCAAAGAGAGGACTCCAAATATCACAAATAACCCTCTGCCACCACCAAGCTAGTGCTAGCATCAGGTCAAATCAAGTCAAGATCAGCTTCCCCGAAGAAGGCAGTCATCATCCCATCCCGTCATTTTCATTATTGTATTTTGTATTTGTTTATTTAAGTATTGTTTTCTTTAAACATTGTTGTTTATATTTGGTTTTATTAATGTAGTGATTATGCATGTTTCGAATTAGTTATGTTGTATTCACTCATTTTTATCCATTTACTGCAAAGCACTGACACATACATTTATGCACTTCACTCCCTTTATTAATCTATTGTTTAGCATGATTTGAGGGAGGATGATGAAAACGAAATACCCATAAGTGCAAACCATATGCTTTCAGATAAAACATTGCCAATGATGTATAAGCATTATTTCGATCCCCCAAACACTAGAGAGATGAAGAGTTAATCCATAGTTAACCACTTCAAGCCAAGAAGTAGCAATTTCCTTCAGATCTATAAACCCTTACACTTAACTTGGGGAAGGGTAGTATTTAGTTAATCTGATTACACACTCGAATCACAAAGAAAAATACAAAAGAAATGACGGTTGTTCTTCAATGACCCATGACTTGGCAGTCACAATCCTCCAGCAAAATCAAAAATCAAAAAATAAAAAGCCTGTTTAGTCGAACACCTCAAAAGGAGACTTAGGCAAAAATCAAGCCAATCACGATGGAGTCGAAAAAGCGAAATCAGTCCATGCAAAAGTTAGGGATCAAAACCAAAAAGCAAAAGAGGTCTTCGACTCCTCAATAAAAACAAAATAAGATCTAGTGACCATCATCTCAAAAGCAAAAGTTCACTAACATCCATCAAAACAAAAATAAGTTGACTGACATTTCAAGTGTACCTTGAATCATCACCCTGACACTGTCAACCTTTTGGAAGACAAACGTGTGCAGAATTAACTTAACGTAGGACTAAAGGTCATCACGAAGAAGGGGTGGGTACAAATCAAATTTTGAGCCTAATATCATTTGCTTCATGAACCGTGAACCATACCATGTTACAACCCTCTAAAGACCTAATTGAGGCGAGTTTTGTTCTGAAAGCATACTATTGCAAGGTTGCGTAAAATGACTCCTCACATGTTTGCTAATCTTCAGCATTGGTGTCATTTTCCTTGCTATATCTTTCATACACCAAGTAAATCAGCACAACTTCTAGACTAACGGTTCATTCATCTCACACTATCACATCACTCCTATAAACGACTTTTCAAAAATTGCTTGAGCATTGCGTTAAGATTAGCATTTGTTAATGTACAATTTTTAACTGCAAATCAGTGCTTGACATCAAAGCAGCTCCAACAAGGGGCAATCAAAGAGGAACTTGAACTTTTAGTGGTATCGACCAGAGTCAAGGCTACCTCAAAACCCTTAGTCAAGGGCAAATCCTTCAAAAGATGAATAAGGGGAAAGCCACCTCAGAGCACATCAAAGCTCAGCTTCCAAAGATTAAATCCCTTCAGAACTGGTTAATCAGGGGCAGACCATTACCACGTTCAAACACTGGGGCAATATTAGTTGCTGAAGGCAAATCTTCTTCATACCTTCAAGTTGGACAAGCAGATTTTGCCAAATATTAGCAATCATCAAGTTCAGAGAAAAAGCACGACCTTCATGAGTCGATTACGTCGCTACATTCATTTTCAACCTTTTGTTGATGAAACTGTGATCTTTAAGCAAGTTAGTGGGCGTTCCCCCATTGATTTGTTTTCCTCAACCTTTTGTTGATGAAGTTTTCATCTTTAGCCCAATCAGGGGCATCTTCTTCAAATCCTTGGGCGTTCCTCGTGGAACTATTTCAAACTTTTGTTGATAAAGTTATGATATCCAAGAAAGTCAGTGGGCATTCCCTATTGAGTCGTTTCTCTTCAACCTTTTGTTGATGAAGTTGTTATCCTTAGACCAGTCTGTGAGTTTTGGATTCAACCTTTTGTTGATGTTTCCAACAAATCTTGCTCATCATATACCTAGAAAACTTGACCTTTCGTCAATAACCTTACTATCATCCTTTTGGTAGTAACCAAACTTTGCCTATTCAACTTGACCTTCATCCTTTTGGTATTGGTGGTTTTCAAAACCGGAAATTTACTATCATCCTTTTAGTGGTAGCCATTAATGTTTGTTCAATTTAACATTCATCCTTTTGGTGTTGGTGGTTCTCATAAGTGGGAAGTTTCTATCATCCTTTCGGTGGTAGTAACTTGTGTCGTTTGATCTTACCGTCATCCTTTTGGTGCCGACGATCTGTAACCCTTTGGTCTATGTATCATCCTTTTGGTGAATGACAACCTTTGATATCGTTTTGCTTACTATTTTCCTTTTGGTAATAGCAAGTCTGGTTGACCCCACTTTCATCCTTTTGGTGAAGGGTCATTATATGTATGTTTTCTATCATCCTTTTGGTGATAGATCCGTCATCCTTTTGGTGTCAGAGTTGTGTTTACTATCACCCTTTTGGTGATAGGTCTGTCATCTTTTTGGTGTTAGATATATCTCTGTGTGTGTGTGTGCGCGCGCGCTCTATCATCCTTTTGATGATAGATTCGCCATCCTTTTGGTGTCAGATTTGAGTTTATTATCATCCTTTTGGTGATAGGTATGTCATCCTTTTGGTGTCAGAAGTTTGTGTATGCTTACTATTATCCTTTTGGTAATAGCGAGTTTTGACCTCATTTTCATCCTTTTGGTGAAGGGTCATCATGTGTCCACTATCATCCTTTTGGTGATAGGTATGTCATCCTTTTGGTGTCAGATATCTCTATGTTCACTATCATCCTTTTGGTGATAGGTCCGTCATCCTTTTAGTGTCTGAGTCGAGTGTGTTTTCTATCATCCTTTTGGTGATAGGTCTATCATCCTTTTGGTTTCAGATATCTCTATGTTTACTATCATCCTTTTGGTGTCGAAGTCGTGTGTGTTTTCTATCATCCTTTTGGTGATAGGTTTGTCATCCTTTTGGTGTCAGATATCTTTGTGTTCACTATCATCCTTTTGGTGATAGGTCTGTCATCCTTTTGGTGTCGGAGTTCCATGTGTTTCTTATCATCCTTTTGGTGATAGGTTTTTCATCCTTTTGGTGTCAGATATCTCCGTGTTCACTATCATCCTTTTGGTGATTAGCCCATCATCCTTTTAATGTCGGAGTCGTGTGTCTTTCTATCATCCTTTTGGTGATAGGTCTGTCATCCTTTTGGTGTTAGAGTCATCTGTCTTTTCTATCATCCTTGTGGTGATAGACCCGTCATCCTTTTCGTGTCGGAGTTGTGTTTGTACTATCATCCTTTTGGTGATAGGCATGTCATCTTTTTGGTGTCGGGTATTTTTGCGTGTGTTTCTATCATTTTTTTAGTGATAGATTTGTCATTCTTTTGGTGTCGGAGTCATGTGAGTTCACTATAATCCTTTTGGTTATAGGTCTGTCATCCTTTTGGTGCCAGAACTTTTTGTTATCATCATTTTGGTGATAACTACTTTTGCAAGTTATTCAGTGTCTACTCGAGGGTTGACATTGATCTGTTATTCCACCTCCTAAACATTTTTTTTTATTTTCGGACAAATTCGGAGTCTTCTTCATATCTAATCGACTTACACCTAAAAACAATGAACACTGTAACAATGCATCTTACTCGGTTTAAGTAAATTAGATAGGGGGATCTGTCATACCCAAAATTTGTCCTACCTGTATATACCTTCATATGTATTTCCACACATTAACTGTTATTAAAAAAAACATTGCTTTCATTTTCTCATCAAGGTCAGGGTGCATTGATTTAGGTGATGTGTGGCTGAGTATATAATTAGGGTTGATTCATCTATGAATCATCTATGTTTTGGTTGATTTTGAGTGCAAGGATGAGAATGAATTCAAGTGTTCAGTAATTGAAGACCACCAAGAACCAGGTCATGATCAGTTAGGATTTTGTGCTTCAAAGGGAAATTTTCTGTTCATTCACAATCAAAATGGCCTTGGTATAAACTACGCCAGTTGTGGATTGATTCGGACAAGTTTGAATTGGCTCTAATGTTGGTCATAAGTTCAGAGATTCATGTGAAAATTAAATTTGCAGAAGTATTGTTGAAAGGTCAGTGGAAAGGCAATTCGTAACCAAAACCCATTCATATCCATAGCTTCAATTCCCCATATCCAAATTCATTTCATTATCCTTTGCTTCCATTTAGTCCATTTCAAGTCGTATACAAATCCCTTTTTAAGATCATACTACATTTTTTTACCATAATTTCACTTTTGATCCATTAATCTTTCCATACCAATACAAGTCCATTTCATTACAAATTCAAGTCAAGTTGGATGTATGCACAAGATATTCAAGTCTTATAAATTTTAAAAAAAAATCCACTTGTTACAAATACTTTACAACAAGGAAGTCCATACATAGTCCATATGCCATGAATCCCCAAAAAAATAAAAATAAAAGACAACAAAGCCCATTATCGTTTTTATATCATGACAAGCCCAAATCTTTAGCCCAATACATTTTATACAAAGTTTTTCACTAAACAATAGATAAAATTACAAGCGGTCATGATCCATACACATGAGTAATACACATCCAAGTTCAGCCAGAAATATGCAATATCTTGAAACCATGACCCACACAAGCTCATAAATAAGCCATAACTCTACTTGTAGTATACAGTATAGGACAAAACAAGCTCATCAAAAAGATCACGCAACACCTGCCTCAACCATTACAATACGTGACTTGCTGCAAACCATCTTTCCAATGCATCACTCATCAATTCACAAAATTTCCATGATACCAGCCACGCATCTCGTACCGTGCTCAACGTCACATACAAGCCAAGCCTCAATTCCACGTGATTCACGCACATGATTACAACGTATAGCCACGCATCCAACCTGCAACAACAGCAACATGATTCCATCATGCAGCCTTTGTTTCCTACACTAAGGCATAAAAAGAAAACTGTATATTCCGCTAAAACTGTCACGCAAATATCCCATACGGACCAATTTGCATAACCAAGGTATTGCGAAACTGACCCCATAAATTATCCCAATACAACGCTCACAAGCTAATACGTGACGCACACTAAATTCCAATCCACAAAACGTCACAAATTATTTCCCATTTCACCCTTACTGCTCCTATAAAACACGCGCGCCTCTCCCTCATTCAGGAGGCTAAAAAAGCCAATGTCACGCTGCAGAAATTTCTTGAAACCAATCCCTCATTTCTTCATATTCTTCATATAATATCCATTCAATAACAACAACCCAACACTTATCTTCTTCATCTTCCTAGTCATGGTTTTTGTTTCTTGAGAAAACTTGATGCGTACTTCTTGATCCGGCCACGGCCGTACGTGATGATGATGAATCTGAGTGTACCGTTTTTTTCTTCATGATTTGTTTTAAAGCAGACCATGTCCTGTTCCATAATTCTTTCTCTATTCTGATGATAGATTATGGAATGTAACTTAATGGTGATGCTTTTGCTTTTTCTAAAGAAGCATGTTGTAGATGTTTGGGCTTCAAAGCTGGGTTCGTTCTCATACCACCCTTTTTAGTTTCATCCATTTTTTTCTTTTTCTTTTTGAATGATGATGAGTTTGTCTATAAATCCCAAATGAAACACCCTACACTACCCTCACATCGCTGCACACCCCCTCCCCTTTTATTGATTTTCTTAAATAATAATTTTCAATATTAATCTTTTATTCAAATTATTTTTGTGACCCTCTCCACTAATTTTGTCCATATTCTATATTGATACATTTGTTTCATTGTTTCTTTCTCGCTTTAATTTTATTTTCAATTTTATTACGATTTTTTATCAATGAAAGTCTTTAATGTTACGAATGTCAATTGTTGAGGTTATTTAACCTTCATTATTCCAAATCTGTAGTAAATGATCATCGATATCATTCTCTATACTTTGTGATCGTGATAGGTTACATTCAATTAATAGATTAAAATTTGTGATTAAGACGAGACCGTTCGTTTTTCTTTTCGTGTGGCACGATTTCCTTAGAGAATAATTCGCAATATCATTTCTCTATCGTGTTTTAGCACAAATAAAGTTGGTTTGCGCGGCCTCCTATAGCATGATATTTTCCATAGATTGTGCTACGATGGTTTAGCACTAGAGTCAACCTGATTCATCCGATTAATGATAATTAACGATTAATCACTAACAACTAACTTTAATTTTCGTCAATATATTCTTGCTTTACTTTTCTGTCGATATATCTTGCTCATATTATTATTGTTCATATTGTTCATATTATAACATTGTTCTTATCATATTCATATATTGTCATATTATTCATATCTTGTTCATACTATTCGAAAACACGCTAAAAATATCGAAACCCTAAAAGATTCAATTGGTGGACTGTTGGTTACTATTCCGAGCAACAGAATTTTGACTTTTTACAAAAACCCTAGCATCGAGATTTTTGTCTGAGCTCTTGCTCATGGCTTAGTTTAGGACACCTCTCGCACACATGGCTTCCTCTTGGGCTACTTGACAACGACCCCATTTATTTCTCGCAATCCCGTGTAACTTACATGTACCCCGCTCCCATTTCGATGTACACACTTTACTCACTTTTTGATTGTGGGTTGTTTACTAGGAGCACCCCTAGGGACTAGCATAGATTAAATCATTTTCAAACTAATTCTCAATTTGTCGTCGAGCCATTTTTAAAACACCCTTGTAAGTCAATTGCTCTTTAACATTCGCCATCAACCTAATGCACACACTGACACCTTCCATCATGGTTTCGTTACAAGGAGCACCCCTAGGGACTAGGATCAATTCTCACCTCTTTTCATTAAACCCTTGATCAAACATCAAGTGGCATTTTCAAACAACTTTCAAGTCTAGTGCTTTTTTCCTTGCAATCAACCTCTTCGTACGCAAATCAAACCCTTGATCCAACATCAAGTGGATTTTCTCAATCACTTAGATGAAAAAGAGAGAAAGTCAAGCCTTTGACTCACTCTCCCGATTACTTAGGCCCGATGAGCCTTTCTTAAGCTTTGAGTAATTGTCATCTATTTAATTTACTTTTACTATATTAAAACTCTTTCACAATTAAGGTTGTAAAAGAGAGAGTCGAGTCTTTGATCACTCTCCCGATTGCTTGGACCCGAGGAGCCTTACTTAAGCTTCAAGTAATCATCATCAAAGCAAAACACCCTTCCCTTTCTTACATGGTCGTATCCACGAACTACGAACACTCTGATTCTTCATTCTCATCCGAATGAAGATACGTAAGCACAAGATTGCAATGATCTTGGCGATCTATCTTTTTATTTTTTCCCCCGTTTGTGTCTACCTTTTCTTCTTTCCACCTTTTACGTCCAACCTTTTCTCGTAGTCGAACTACGTGCACTCTGATTACTTATTCTTGCCCGAATGAGCATCCGTAGGCATAAGGGCCTCAATCCTTGACGAGGGTTTGATCAAAACCAATATGGTATCTTTTTGCTTTATATTGTTTAGAAGAAAACAAATAAGATTAGCTAATGTTCATCGCAATTCGAACGAAGAGCTTCCCGTTGAGTACAATTGACGTGATGGGGTGCTAATACCTTCCTCTTACGTAACCGACTCCCGAACCTAGAATGTGGTTGCAACGACCATGTTCTTATCTTTAAAGGTTTTCTCAATATTTTCCTTTCCCTCTTTTGGGATAAATAAAGTTCGGTGGTGACTCCGTCGAACTGTTTTCCGCACGTTTGGCGTGAGGGTCGTATTTTCAAATTTTCGAGTTGCGACAATTGTCAAATAAGTTTGTTAACTAGAGTATAAGTTCACAAGACTCAAGAAAGGTTGACATGCTTTACGAATATCTACTCTCATCGGCTCTATAGTACAGGGTCTTTTTGAAGACTCAATGGTTAAACATGTTACAAAATGGATCAAGATCTTTTGGTGTATCTATCTTCAATGGCTCTTGTACTATAGAGTAAAGCAAAGACACTTGATCAAGCTATCTCTTCCAATGGCTAGTCTGCTGCAACTGCTATATAAGTGGTTGAAGGTTCAAACTGAATCTTCAACAAGGATTAACTAGATGAAGGACTAACAAGATTAGTAATTATCAACTATATCATGTATGCATATTTTCCATTGTAGGTTGTAATTGTAAGAGCTTGAGATTTATTACACATTGAATATCTTAGAAATCTTAATAACTTTAGGTCATTGTTATGGTGATTTCGCGTACCTCTGATATTAGTATCAAGTACACCTTATTATCTATTCTATAAACTTGTTTAGAAATTTATATTAAACTTCTTGGCAAGATGTTTGATCCATGTAAGTCTCATAATATGTGATTAAGCAATGAAAGTATTAATCAAGTGGATTGATTGAGAAGAAGTCATGTATCATTGGGATACAAGCAAGGAAGTTTTGCATCAAGATGCTTGAGCTATGTAAGTCTCATACTATGTGTTTGAGTGCTGAAACTTTTAATCAAGTAGATTGATTGATTAGGATGGCTCGGTTCGTGAAACTTGGAGCAGGAAGGCTCATTTCATGGAACTTGGAGAAGATGTCTTGGGCCACTGTGTCTTAAGTAGGATGGCTCAGTTTGTGGAACTTGGAGCAGAAGTCTTGAACTTGAGGGGTTTGAGCAGAAAGGCTCATCCCATGGAACCTGGAGCAGAAGTCTTGAGTTTGTAGGACTTGGGCAAGAAATCTTGGACCCAGGGGCTGAGCAGTGTAAAAGACTTATGTAGAATGCATAAGTTGTAATCATGTTTATAGTGAAAATATCTTGTGAAGCAAGGGGACTGGACTACTCTCAGTTGGGAGGAACCAGTATAAATCTTTGTGTTTTTTGTGATTATTTATTTGCTTTTGTTAACATCCGCTGCTAAGTATAACCAGAATCTAAAAACCAGTTTAGATTATGAACTCTGATCAGATGCAAATTAAGAAAACGGAAAACACAATTCAACCCCTCCTTCTTGCGTACTTTTCTCACCTTCAATTGGTATCAGAGCATGGTTTGTACTTAACACTTAATAGTGGCACAAATAATGATCTAATAAGAAAATATGTCTGTTAAAGACTTTCCTTTAAAAAGGAATCAAGTGCTACATGAAAAATATCATACTATTTTTCCTTCCATAATCATTTGTTAACTCGGTGGGAGCATCCTAATGCAAGTCCAAAATCCAATCGTTCACATGCTTGGAAACAAAGGTGTATGGTGATCTTAATCGGAAATGATGTATTGTAGCAAATGTAAGTGAATTTTTAAAGTGTCTTGAAGTGTCTAGAATATTCCACATGACATTAGAACCAAGTAGACCCCAAAGAAGTAGAAGAAAAGTTGTTTTCATAAAAATGCAGAAAATCTGCCAATTTACATGTGTTAATCGATTAGCACATTTTGCTTAGCAAATGGTTAGCCAATTAACACAGCCAAAACTTACCCAATTTGGTTTGAAACAAGGTCCTACTACCATGGCTCTGATCTTCGACTCTTTGCTTTGATAAATAGGCATTGAAATCCTTGTATTTTGCTTGTATTGATAACGTGACGACTTTGTGAGAATGCGATTAATCAGGCTCTGAAATTATGAATATTCCTGCCACAAAACCACCAAGGCAAATGCTAATGCGTATGTTAGCAATACAAATGCTCATGCAAAAAGGCCAAAAGGGGGGTCAAATTTCGAGTTACGCCAGCTAGCAAGAGTGATACTTTTTCAGCATTTGAAAAGTTTGCCAAGCTATCTAAAAAAAATTAAATACAAGCATTATCACAATCTGAAGCGATCATGGAGGTGAATTTGAAAACCACCTCTTTGAGGAATTTTGTGATAAGCACGATATTGATCACAGATTTTCAGCTCCACGTACTCCTCAATAAAATGGAGTGGTGGAACGTAATTTTCGTATTTTAGAAGAACTTGGAAGAACTATGATCACTGAGAGTGGTCTTCCTAAATACTTTTGGGCCGATGCTATTAGTACGACGTGTTATGTTTTGAATAGGGTGCTTATCCATCCTATTCTCAACAAAACTCCATATGAGCTTTTAAAAGGAAGGAAGCCTAATGTATCACATCTTCATGTTTTTGGTTGTAAATGCTTTGTGTTAAATAATGGTAAAGAGAATCTTGGAAAATCAGATTTAAAAGCCGATGAAGGTATCTTTCTTGGATACTCTCAAACTAGTAAAGCATATAGAATATACAATAAAAGGTTACTTATTATAGAAGAATCTGTGCATGTTACTTTTGACGAATCTTATCCGAAAAATGTCGGGAAAGGTATTTCTTTTCATGGTGTAGATGTATCTTTAAAAGACATACTCAAAGACACTAAAAAAGGGATTGATCAACCTGAATCGGTGAAAGTTGAGGAGGAGTAAGATCACAACCTTGAAAAGAGTGAGGAGGATCATCCAATTAGCAATGATGACCTTCCTCCAACTTAGAAATCCTCGAAGGATCATCATACCGATAATATCCACAGAGATATCTCTAAAGAAGTAACTACAGATCCAAGCTAAGTAACTTTTGTTATCACTTTGCTTTTGTCTCATAATTTGAGCCTAAAAACTCCAAATAGGACTTACTCGATGAAAATTGGTTATTGTATATGCAAGAGGAATTGAATCAATTCAAAAGAAATGAGGTTCGTGACATTGTCTCCCCTCTGTGAGGCCATCGAATAATTGGTATTAAATGGTTATTTAGGAAAAAACTTGACGAAAACGGAGTTATAACTAGGAATAAGGCCCGCTTGGTGGCACAAGAGTATAACCAAGAGTAGGGCATATACTATGAGGAAACTTATGCTCCCATTTCCCAAATTGAGGCTATATGCCTCTTGCTTTCCTATTCTTGTTCTAAGAATTTCAATTATTTCAAATGGATTTTAAGAGTGCTTTCTTAAACGGATACATTAATGAAGATATCTACGTAAGTCAACCTCCCAGTTTTAAAAGTCATGAGTATCCTAACTATTTTATAAGCTTAAACGTGCTTTGTACGGTCTCAAACAAGCCCCTAGGGCTTGGTATGAGCGTCTTAGCAAATTTTTACTATACCAAGGGTACTTAAGAGGGAAGGTTGATACTACACTCTTTATTAAATGTCAAGGAAAACATTCCATTTTAGTACAATTTTATGTCGATGACATTATATTTGGATCTACTAACATGCATTTGTTTAAGGAATTTTCTAAGTTGATGCATAGTGAGTTTGAAATGAGCATGATGGAGGAGTTAAACTACTTCCTTGGAATCCAAATCAAACAACTCGAAGAAGGAACATCCGTGAGCCAAACAAAGTATTGCTATGAGCTACTCAAGCGCTTTGATATGGCTAACGCAAAAGCAATTGATACTCCAATTGTGCAAACTTAGATCGAGATGAGACTGGTAAGGTTGTCGATGTAAAGAGGTATAGAGGTATGTTAGGTTCTCTTCTCTATCTCACCGCATCTCGACCAGATATCATGTTTAGTGTATGTATGTGTGCTAGGTATCAATCATGTCCCAAGGAATCGCATTTAAAAGTCATCAAGCGCATACTTAGATACCTATATGGTACTCTAAAGTATGGACTTTGGTTTTCCAAGGGAAGTGATTATACTTTGGTTGGCTATTCCGATTCAGATTTTTTCAGTTGCAAATCGATAGGAAAAGCACTAGTGGAACTTGTCATTTCTTTTCAAATTCCTTAGTGATTTGGCATAGCAAAAAGCAAGTTTTCGTTGCTTTGTCAACAGCTGAGGCGGAATACGTCGCAGCCAGTAGTTGTTGTGCTCAAATCTTGTGGCTCATGCAACAATTACTAGACTTCAATGTTAAACTTGATTATATTCCTATTTTATGTGACAACACGAGTTCCATTAACTTAACCAAAAATCCAGTACTACATTCACGTAGGAAACATATTGAAATTCTCCATCCTTTCCTTAGGGATCATGTAGAGAAAGGTGATGTCGTATTTGAGCACGTTGATAGAAAAAATCAACTTGCCGACATTTTTACAAAACCACTTGCGACGAGACCTTTCTTTAACATTCGTAAGAAACTTGGCGTTCTCGATATCTTGGACTGTGTTTAAATGAAATTAATGTATGCTCTCTACCTATGCTTGTCTATACATTAATTAACCATATTGAAAAGCTCAAGTCATGAGAGGGCATTCATCATTCATCACCGCTTGAGGTACTATCATTCCTATCTATTTGATTTATCTTGACTACATGTATATTTGTACTATGTTTGATGTGTTATCTTGGTATTTAATTGATATTTTAGATCCTCTTTTAGCCAATTTTGATGTTTTGAATAAGTGTGAGTTTGTTATTTATTCTTGTGTGTTGCATTCATGTCATGTTTTTTTTTCTTCATGTTTTTACTGGTTGCGTCGACCTAAATAGGGTATAGGTCGACTCACGTTCTTCTAAATTCAAGCATAAATGATTCTTCCAGTCATGCATCAAACTGAGGGATCCTCATGCGCCGACTCATATTGAATGTTTCAAAATTTTGAAATTTTAACATACATGCGTCGACGCATCCTAAGCTTGAGGTCGACGCATCGCTTCATGAGTCTGAATTTTTTTTAAAATGAAGTGTGACTGCGTTTGGAATTACATACTGTTCATTGTTTCTTTTCATTTCATCCTTCCATTTTTTTCTTTTTCATTCATTGAATCTATCTCTCTACACCAACAACTCTCTAAATCTTCTACAAACCCTAAAACCCATTTAAAGAACTCTCTTAAATTAGGGATTTCAAGTTCAAATTAGTGAACAATTTAGTCTTTCTCCACCATTTTCTACTGCGGATACTGTCATCTTCTTCCACAAAGGTGTTTCTGTGGCTTCTTCAAGGGTAACCGGTAAGAGGTCAACCAGAGGTTCTACTTCTCGAGCATCTACTTCACAACCTCCATCTCAAACTCTGCCTAAAATTCCGGTAAACGCTATGTCCCTTCTTTTTGATGAACTAGCTGAGGTTTATGAAAAGGATTGTAAGAAAAGGTCAGTTATTAAGCAGTTTGTATATTATCCAAAAGTTGCTGAAAGAATGCACATTCCAGAAATTATTGACATGCTAAATCATCAAAAGTTCAATAATTTCTTAGAATGTAGTACCAAATACAATGAGGACTTGATTAGGTTATTTTGCACTAGTTTAAAAGGAAAATTCATTGATTATCACTTCAATTACAAGTTAGGGAGCAAAAGTTTAAAGGTTGATAATACTGATTGGAGAGACCTGTTTGATATGTGTCTGCGTCTGTCTCTTGATCTTAAAATAACCGATAATGACTTGGCTCCACATTATGAATTTAAATATGCTCTGAATTCTATGTTGAAAGAACCCTATCTAGAAGAGTTTGTTGCTAGTGATATGTTCCCAAAATCTGTCACTACCGGTCAGTTGAAGTTACAAAATAGAATTCTACAAGGGATTGTGTCTCATATTATCCGACCAAATAAGGGAGGATATTCTAGAGTTGACCAAGAGGAAGTGCACTTGGTCTATGTGCTCAACAATAAGAAAAAGGTTAACTTGCCATACTACATTGCTAGTCGAATTTTTGCTGTGAAGGAATCAGGTAGAGGAACATCCTTATGCTAAGGTTCATTTATCTAGAGCGTATTGGATCGTGCTGGGGTTGTTGTTCAAAATATTCTATACATCTTTGTTTCTAATGACCAAGAATTTAGTCAGAAGACCATGACTCTAATGGGTTACATTTGGGATCCTCAAGAAAAATGATATATGGTCAAGAATAAAGGTCTGGGTGCAAGGATTCAGGATCAAGATGCAAATTAAGAGGAAGACCAAGAGGAAGACGAGGAAGCTCATCATATGGAAACTGACCCTCCTTTTGATGGTCATGATGCTAGTGGTTGGTTGGGTGATTCACTTGGGCAGGATCCTTATGCTAACCAAGGCTGGGGAGAATGGCAACACACTGGTTGGACTAACCAAGGCTGGGGAGAATGGCAACACACTGGTTGGACTAACCAAGGAACTTCTTATATGCCTACGTCTCCACCTCAATATCAACCCGATAATTCTGAAGTTCTTGAGATGTTACGGAATATGCAGCTTCAATAAGAGAATTTTTCAGCTCTAAAGAATAAAGGTCTACAACTATGCAGGGTTATTCAAGCACAAAGTGATCATTTTGATTTGTTTGCCTCTAGAGTTTTAAGCAGGTTTGATGTTATGGGTGAAACAACGGTAAATCAATATTGAGCTCTTTCCTTTAGCTTCAACACGTTCAACAATAGTGTTCATAACTTTACTGAACAACTAGATGCCCAAGGAGCACCAAATTATGATTATTCCTTTAGAAGAAGAGGTCACCCATATAGAGGGAGAAGACCTTAGATTGTCGAGCTGTCTTGGTGTCGTGCATGTCATTTAGCATTTTTTTTTGTGTTTGCTTTGTTATTTGTTTTTCTATTAGGTTATTTGTTTTGTGACTTGAAACATGTAATGAACTACTTCTGATGTGTAATGCATTAAGTTTACTTCTCTATGTTTCATGTGTTATTTAATTCTATATCTCTTGCATTAGCAACATTTTATGCGAATGTTTGTTGATGTTTTATCTGTTGCAAAGCGTATGGTTGTGTACATATGAATATGATTTGATTACGAGTGACTTTTTTCTTTCCTATTTTTAATATTTTCAAATGGGGAGAATGCAAAAGCAAATGCTTCACATAGAACGAATGCTCAAATAAATGCATACAGTAATGGGGAGAATGCTCTTCACAAAGTATTCAATGTGTGGAAGGTTTTGCAAAGGTTTTGTTATCATCAAAATGGGGGAGTATGTGAGAGCAAGGTTCCTTAGTGCTTTATTTTAATGATGTCGAAACTAGTAAGATTTCGTACTTGTGTACTTTGGATGGTATCATCGCGTCTTAGCTTGCATTCATCCTTTTAATATGCATATAATAATCCACATACATGAATCTATGCATATAGAATCATCCCCTATGTGAAAATTATGCATTGAATCATTTTTGGATACATTAGGTCGACCCATACAGGGTTTAGGTCGACTCAAAAACTTATAAAAATGTGTTTGTGGCTTTCTCGCACCCTTTGCATTGACTCACAGATGTGTGGAGGTCGATGCATACTGAAGGATAAACAATTTTCTTCTCTCAGGTTCTCTTGCATCGATGCATGGCTTGGTTCAGGTCGACCCATGGTTTGATTTTCTAAGCAGATTTTCTTTCTGGGGTGTTCAGTTTGACTCATAGAATGTTGAGGTCGACCTCTCACTCATTTAAGCATATTTTTCTGCTTCTTTGTGTTTCAAAAAACTGTTAATTCTGTTATATGGTCTTGGTTATATATATATATATATATATATATAACACATACATCATCTTTTGAATGTCAACCAACGAGAAAAGTCAAAATACACATTGAATTTGCTCATCATCTTCATTCTCAAACTTGCATTCTTCAACAACTACACATAATCATTTTTGTTAATATTTTCATTGTCGAGGTGATAATGTTCAAACTTAGGATTTGTATATCGTGGTGTGGGTTGAGAATTCAATGGGTTTTTCTTGAATAAAATCTTTGGAGTTTTGTACTCCAAGATCTTGAGGATTTGGGGGTTTTTTTACAAAAATCTTTGCATCACAGATTCAGCCGAGTGAAAGGTTTGAGGAACGGTGGGTTCGGTTAAGCAAGTAACAGCAACTGAAGGATTGTGTTGAAAGATTTGGGGTCGAACGTCTTGAGATAAGAATCATCCAAGTGAAAGACTTAAAGATTCAAGTGAGTAGCGATAACCGGAGGTTTGATTGAAGACTTTGATATTCTTGATTTGGCTAGAATCAAGGGGAGAGAAGTGGATAGAATTAACATCAACAATTAGGTTTGAGTGTGTGGTTTCTATAACTTCTCTTATACAAAACTTTGCAACTTGATATTATACATATCTCAATTCTAGTTTTAAATTGGGGGTAGACGTACCCAAAGCAAGGACAAAAAAGGGAACTACCTAAACAAATCAGGTGTCGTTCTCTCTTTCTCTATCTCTTTACTTTTTGTTGTTAACATTTGTGTGATATTAATGGTTCGATAAATTTATACTGTAGTGTAGTGCTGAAAAACTATTTTGGAAACTCATTGCAATCACTTTGATTGCAATTGCGAAAAATCTGCACTATCATTTTATAAGAAATTGAACTTGGGGTGTTGTGCACACCAAGTGTTCAACATATTGATCGCACACAAACTATTCGTAATATTGTCAATTTAATTTTACCTTAATAATTCATTGGAAACCGGTTGATTCAAAGTGGTTTGATTTTGAATAATTGATTGTGAAAATTGTTGATTCGTTTATCTCATCAATTTCATTCCATATTGGCTACACATATCCGATTTTACCAATAACGGTTCGTTTAGACGATTAAAAATTCACGCCCGCTTCCGCACAGTTTTGAAACAAATTTTAAGCACCGATTTTTGTTAAAAATTAGTGATTTATTCAACCCTGTTTCTAAATCATTGCCATCATCTAACACTAGTTGATAATAAAATAATAATAAAAGAGAGCCAGTTGTACCAAAAGGGACGTTGCATGAGAAGGACTTTACAATGCAGCAATACATGACCCTATTTATTGTCTGAATTTTCTCTTTTTTCATTTCAGCATTGTTGGCCTATTTTGGGTGCATTTTTTTAATTTCAAAATTGATGAGAGAAATAAGGATGACGCCTTTTTTTAATCTTCAATTGATGTTTTTATTTTAAATATGAACTAAAACAAATTAACTAAATAAGTTCAAACAAAAATTAAATAATCAAAATAAAAGGAAATGAGATTATAAATAAATCTATTTAATTATTTTAAATCTATTGATAATAAATAAAAATAAACGGACTCAAAACGAAAAAAAATCGGGTGCAAAAGTGCTCAAAAAATAAAAATGACTACATCAAAATTATCAGCGCTAGATAAACCACTCGGAAAAATACAACGTTTTATCAAATTTTGAAATAAATCTAGACCGGTAAAAATGCTCAGATTGGTCACAACGTGGTCGAAAATTCACCAAAAATTAAAACAAGCACGCCGGGTTAAACTACGCGAAACGTAGATTAAAATAAATGACGTATACAAGCTCGATTTTGAAATTTTCCATCCACTGATTTTATGCACAGTTGAGATTTAGTTTGACCGATTTGTCTGTAAATTCAAAAAGTTATTCTGCCTGACATTTTGGCATTATGCGACATGAAATGCATGTTATGCTATGCAGATATTATAGATGCTATGATAACGCGTCGATTCAAAAGTTCAAGGTCAAAATTGGGGTATGGCAATGATTTCTTGTGGACATTTCCTATGAGTAACAAATATCAAGTTTTCAAAAAGTTCACTTCTCTTTCTATTCAAATTCACTCACAATTTTCCCAATCTATCAAATGTTTTCAATGTTACTATGGGCGTGAATATACCAATACATTGTTTCATAAATACTATGCTGATAATGGTCTTATTTTTCCTTTCTCTTGACCTCACACTTGATATCAAAATGGAAAAGCCAAACGTAAAATATGCACTATCAATAACACGAGTCACACTCTTCTCGCTCATTCATCTGTTCCTCCCTCCTTTTGGCATCGTGCACTTCAAATGGCTACATATCTACTTAATATCCTTCCCTAAAGTATATGTCAAATAACTCTCGTACTCAACTATTGTATCGTCGTGATCCCTTCTACACTCATCTTCGATTCTTGGGTTGTTTTTATTATCCCTTGTTTTCGACCACACGCATTAACAAATTACAACCCCACTCGACTCTGTGTGTTTTCTTAGGGTATCCCCTTAATCACAGATATTATAAATATTTTGATTTGTCACACAGAAAAATCATCATTTTGTTCCATTTTTTACGAGACACATTTTCAATTTTCCCTCCTGTCTTCTCCATCTCTCCCTGATTATAATTGTTACACTAATGAGTTACACCCACATATTGTCCATCAGTTGGTGACTGTCAGTCCACCACATGAACTTGCTAGTCCACCACTGGGACATCTGTATCTCTTCCACCTGAACCTCATAATACTTATCATACAACTACCATGACATCCCCTTTCGCCTCTTTAGATCCACATGATATCTCCCCATTGTAACACCCATTTTAATTATTTTCAGTTTCCGGTGTTAATTTATTCTATGTCGTGTTGTATGTGAGGATTGAGAAAAGAATGAGGAGCATAATATTAATATTGGATAATTGATAGTAATAATAATAGTTAATAATTAATATTAATATTGATGTTATTATTATTATTATTATTATTATTATTATTACTTTTATTAATATTAATAATTATGAGGGAAGTGATATTATTTGGATTTATAAGAAGGATTAATATTTATTTGGAATAAAAATGTATTTTTGGGGTATTAAGGGTGTTTTTGGAATATGGAAGAAATAGAATTGGAAAGAGGAGCACGTGAAGAAGCAAGCGAGCAAGAACACGGTTTTGAGCAAGGCTGTATCAATAGGATCGGTTTGCACTTGGTGTGCTAGATGTATGATGTGTATGAATATGGTTGTGTGCTCCCGTAGAGGAGGGTGATGGCCCAGTGACCATCGGTATTGTTGGTGTGCTCCCTGTGAGGAGGGTGATGGCCTAGTGACCATCAGTATTGTCGGTGTGCTCCCTGTGAGGAGGGTGATGGCCAATTGTCCATCGTTAATGTGTTGTGCTCCCGGTGAGGAGGGTGATGGCCATGTGTCCATCAATGTTGATGAGGTGCTCCCGTAGAGGAGGGTGATGGCCCAGTGACCATCAGTATTGTTGTGGTGCTCCCATTGTGGAGGGTTGATGGTCAGTTGCCTATGAGTGTGGTATGCTCCCTGAGTGGAGGGTTGATGGCCAATTGCCCATCATTGATATGTGCTCCTGTGTGGAGGGTTGATGGCCCGGGGCCCATTGTGATTGTGAGTCGGTACCGTATGTTAAGAGTTGTGTGAGTGCATTGTTGCATGATTGTGTGTTGTGGTTGATGGTGGGGACCGTGAGTCCGGATGATATGTATATGAAATAGTATTATCATTGATTTCTGCCTTTTATTTCATGTACTATTATACCATTATTATTTAATCGTAATTTTCACCCCCTTTGTTACTGTTGTGGTATGTGCTTCTTCGGAAGTACAGACAATCCAGGTGTTTAACTAGTTGGATTGCGGTGTCTCCGTAGGACTGCTCTGATACGTAACACCGAGGCATTTTTGGGAGTATTATTGTGCATTTTTGATATGTGTGCCCCCGTGGCGTATCTGATATTTTGTGAGATGTTTGATGTTGATCGGTGATGATGTTATGTATTTTGGGGCAGATGGTCGTTATTGTATATATGATGATGATGATGGATATGGATGATGTATGTATATGGTATTTCGTGTTATGGCAGACCATATCTTTTTCCGCTGCAATTTTATTGAAAAATTCAGGTAAATTATTTGGAAAGATATTTGTGGAAATTTTGATGTGTATTGTGGCATCCCATTTTGGAGAGAAACTCTGATATGTATTTTATTTGATTGTTTTATTTTATTTTGGGAACGGGGTGTTACAAGTTGGTATCAGAGCAGGTCGGTTCGTCCGGCCAGTGTAGTGTGTTGAGTCTGTCTATAGGATAGAGTTGCTTGTTTTCTGTTAACCTGGACTATTGTTGAGCAGAATGGCTGGGAGAAATGACGCGGCGTTGGCTGCGGCGATGCAGGCTATGGCACAAGTGGTGTCCAACCAGAATCTGGCTGCGGGAGCTTAGTTTAGAGACTTGACGCAGTTTCAGAGCAACCAGCCACCAAAGTTTGAAGGTGGAATTCTGGATCCGGTAGCTGCACAGAAATGGCTAAAGGCAATAGAGAAGATCTTCAGAACCATGGGGTGCAGTGATGAGCAGAAGGTGAGGTTCGGTACTCACATGCTCGAGGGGGAGGCCGAGGCTTGGTGGGATAATTGCCGTCAGAGGATGGAAGCTTTGGGGACTCTGATTACTTGGGAGTTGGTTCGGTCTGGATTTCTGGAGAAGTATTTTCCAGAAGATGTCAGAAGTGCTAAAGAGGTGGAATTTTTGGAGTTGAAACAGGGCAGTATGTCGGTAGCCGAGTATGCGGCTAAGTTTGAGGGGCTGGCTCAGTATTGTCCTCATTACAATACTGAGAAAGCTATGACTTCGAAGTGTCTGAAATTTGAGAATGGGCTGAGGCCAGAGATCAAGATGGGGATCGCATGTCAGAAAATCAGGAGCTATCCTGAGTTGGTGAGTAGGAGCCGTATCTATGATAACGATAACCGTGCGAGGATCGCACACTACAAGGCGACAAGTGATCGTAAGGGTAAACAAAGGTTCGGTGGTACTCCTTACAATGTTCCAACTGGTAAGGGGAAGTTCAAGGGTGCTGTTGATAGGAATCCCAGAGAGGGTAGGGCGTTGACTGGTACGAAGTGTTTCCGGTGCGGTGGCATGGGTCATTGTGCCAATGATTGTCCTCCTGGTGCGAAAAAGTGCTTCAAGTGTGGGAAGTCGGGCCATGTGATGGCGGACTGTAGGACTAATATGCCTACTTGTTATAACTGTGGCGAGAAGGGCCACATTAGTACTCATTGTGAGAAGCCAAGGAGGCCTCAGGCCCCTCAGGTGGCGGGTAAAGTATTTGCAGTTGTGGGAACTCAAGCGGAAGACGGAGAACGTTCGATCAAAGGTACTTGTTTTATCAATAACATTCCTTTGACTGCTATGATTGATACGGGTGCGAACCACTCGTTTATCTCTGTTGATTGTGTGAAGAGGTTAGGTTTGGTGCAGACTACTCTTGAGTGGCGGATGACTATTGAAACTCCCTCGATTGGTTCAGTGACTACTTCACTTGTGTGTTTGAAGTGTCCACTGACTATCTTTGGCCGGGACTTCGGTGTGGATTTGATCTGTTTGCCACTTGGTGGTTTGGATGTTATACTTGGTATGAACTGGTTGGAGTTCAACCGAGTGTACAGCGATTGTTTTCGGAAAGTGTTATTGTTTTTGACTCCTGAAGAGGAAGCGTTGACAGATTCCTTGTCTGGTAAGGAATTGAGAACCTTGTTGGAAGATGAAGCGCAGGTGTTTGCTTTATTTGCATCACTGTCTGTTGACAACAAGGCATTGTTGGATGAGTTAGCTGTGGTGAATGAGTTTCCGGAGGTGTTCCCGGATGATATTACAGAGTTGCCTCCGAAGAGAGAGGTTGAGTTTAGCATTGATCTTGTTCCTGGCACGAGGCTTATTTCTATGGCTCCGTACAGGATGTCGGCAGTGGAGTTGGCCGAGTTGAAGAAGAAGGATGGTAGCATGCGTTTGTGCATTGATTACCGATAGTTGAACAAGTGACCATCAAGAACAAATATCCTCTTCCAAGGATCGATGATTTGATGGATCAGTTAGCGGGAGCTCGTGTGTTCAGTAAGATTGACTTGAGGTCGGGTTATCATCAGATAAGAGTGAGAGAAGGTGATATTCAGAAGACGGCGTTTAGGACTCGATATGGACATTACGAGTATGCAGTAATGCCTTTCAGAGTGTCTAATGCGCCGAGTGTGTTTATGGAATATATGAACCGTATCTTCTATTCTTAATTGGATCAGTTTATTGTCGTGTTCATTGATGACATTCTGATTTATTCTAAGTCTGAGGAAGAGCATGCAGAACATTTGAGGATCGCTTTACAAGTGTGTAAGGATAACAAGTTGTTTGCTAAGTTATCGAAGAGTGAATTCTGGTTGAAGACGGTGAGTTTTCTGGGGCATGTTATTTCGGGTGATGGTGTTTCTGTGGATCCATCTAAGGTGAGTGCGGTGTTACAGTGGGAACCGCCAAAGACGGTAACAGAGGTTAGAAGCTTTTTCGGCTTAGCAGGGTATTACCGAAGATTCATTGAAGGCTTTTCTAGATTGGCTTTGTTGTTGACTCAGTTGACAAGGAAAGATCAAGTGTTTGTGTGGGATGCGGCTTGTGAAGAGAGTTTTGAGGAATTGAAAAAGAGATTGACTTCAGCACCAGTGTTGGTGTTACCGAATCCGTGTGAGCCTTTTGTAGTATATTGTGATGCGTCTAAAATGGGATTGGGCGGAGTTCTTATGCAGAATGGAAAAGTGGTAGCCTATGCTTCGCGGCAATTGAGGGTGCATGAGCGTAACTATCCTACTCATGACCTTGAATTGGCTGCGGTAGTTTTTGTGTTGAAGATTTGGTGACATTATTTATATGGTTCGAGGTTTGAGGTATTCAGTGATCACAAGAGTTTGAAATATTTGTTTGATCAGAAGGAGCTGAATATGCGGCAGAGGAGATGGTTGGAATTCTTGAAGGATTATGATTTTAGTTTGAGTTATCACCCAGGGAAAGCGAATGCGGTTACGGATGCGTTGAGCAGAAAGACAATTCATATGTCGGCATTGATGGTAAAAGAGATGGAGCTTATTGAGCAGTTTCGGGATTTGAGCATGGTTTGTGAGTTTACATTGGATGGTATGACATTGGGTAAATTGCAAGTGAAGAATGATTTCTTGGACATGATTAAGGAACATCAGAAGTTGGATGTGAAACTTGTGGATTTGACGCGAGAGGCCGGAAGTGACTTCGGTAGTGATTTCAGGTTGGATAATGTGGGTGTGTTGAGGTTTCAGGGCAGAATTTGCGTGTCGGATAATGATGAGTTGAAGAAGTCGATTTTGGACGAAGGACATCGTAGTAGCCTGAGTGTTCATCCAGGAGCTACGAAGATGTATCAGGACTTGAAAAAGTTATTTTTGTGGTCGGGCATGAAAAAGGATATTGCTTGATATGTCTATGCTTGTTTGGTTTGTCAGAAATCGAAGGTGGAGCATCAGAGACCTTCTGGGATGATGCAACCGTTAGAGATTCCGGTTTGGAAGTGGGATTGTATTGCTATGGACTTTCTTACAGGTTTGCCGAATACGGCGAGAGGATTTGACGCCATTTGGGTGATTGTGGATCGGCTTACGAAGTCTGCACACTTTGTACCAATCAGTATTAGCTTTTCGTTGGAGAAACTGGCAGAGATTTATATTCGGGTAATTGTGAAGCTGCATGGTATACCGTTGAGAATTGTGTCGGACAGAGATCCAAGGTTCACTTCTGTGTTTTGGAAGAGTTTACAAGAGGCTTTGGATACTGAGTTAAAGCTGAGTTCGGCTTATCATCCGCATACGGATGGGCAGTCGGAGCGGACTATTCAGACTTTGGAGGATTTGTTGCGGGCTTATGTGTTGGAGAAAGGTGGTACGTGGGATACTCATTTGCCTTTGGTAGAGTTCACGTACAACAACAGTTACCATTCCAGTATCGGGATGGCACCGTTTGAGGCTCTTTATGGTAGGAGGTGCAGGACTCCTTTGTGTTGGTATGAGTCGGGTGAGAGTGTGGTTTTGGGACCAGAGTTGGTACAGCAGACTACTGAGATAGTGCAGATGATCCATGAAAAGATGAAAGCATCTCAGGATCGGCAGAAGAGTTATTATGATAACCGCAGGAAAGAGTTGGAATTCAGTGTGGGTGACCATGTATTCTTGAGGGTTAACCCAATGACGGGTGTTGGACGTGCTTTGAAGTCTAAAAAGTTGGATCCGAAGTTTATCGGACCGTATCAGATCTTGCAGCAGATTGGTATTGTGGCTTATAGGGTGGTGTTGCCGCCAGAGCTTTCGAACTTGCATGACGTGGTTCACGTGTCGCAACTTCAGAAGTATGTACACGATCCGTCTCACGTGATTCAGAGGGATGAAGTCCAAGTTAAAGAGAATCTAACTGTGAAGACATTGCCGTTGAGGATTGAGGATCGCCAGATGAAGCGACTCAGAGGGAAAGAGATACCGTTGGTGAGACTGGCTTAGAGAGGTGCTGCAGGTGGCAGTGTGACCTGGGAATTGGAAAGCAGGATACGGGAAGCGTATCCGGATTTGTTTCCATCAGGTATTTTCGAGGACGAAAATAATTAAAGTGGGGGAGAGTTGTAACACCCATTTTAATTATTTTCAGTTTCCGGTGTTAATTTGTTCTGTGTCGTGTTGTGTGTGAGGATTGAGGAAAGAATGAGGAGCATAATATTAATATTGGATAATTGATAGTAATAATAATAATTAATAATTAATATTAATATTGATGTTAGTATTATTATTATTATTATTATTACTTTTATTAATATTAATAATTATGAGGGAAGTGATATTATTTGGATTTATAAGAAGGATTAATATTTATTTGGAATAAAAATCTATTTTTGGGGTATTAAGGGTGTTTTTGGAATATGGAAGAAATAGAATGGGAAAGAGGAGCACGTGAAGAAGCAAGCGAGCAAGAACACGGTTTTGAGCAAGGCTGGAGCATCAAGATCAGCAGATTGAACAAGTGGATTTCGTGCGGATTGAGGAGCTTGTTCATCATCAAAGCTTGAATTGAGGTAGGGGAAATAATCGGTTAAATTCGGTAAATGCATGATTAATCGGTAGAAAAGGGGGAAATACCTAACCCCATAGATTCCTTGATGATTGATGTTGATTGCATGCTGTTATTGTTGTGATTGTTGTGTTGTTTGATATTTAAAATCGTTGCATGTGCTGAGAATGTTAGATTGGATGAGTTTTGGAATTTTCGGTTAAGTTCGAAGTTGAGCCGAAAGTTGGTTTTGAGAGCAGAGTTGATGATTAGTCGATTGGAATCGGGAATAGACCCCGTAACTAAGTTGCAGTATGTGGATGGTTGTGGGTTTCGATTTAATCGGGAGAAATCGGTGTGGGAGGTGACTCTGCAGCGCAGAATTTTTCTGAGTACGCAGGTATTCGCTGGGCGAATGAGGGGCGAGCCTTCGCCGGGCGAACTAGCCAGCGAGTGCTGGCAGAAGTTTCTGTCTGGATTCGCCAGGTGAATGGCAGCGAGTATTCGCTGCGGGGCTTCGCCGGGCGAATGTGCCAGCGAGCCCGATAACAGTTGTGTTTTTGCTGCTGTCTTGTGTTGTTTCTCTGTGGACTTGGACCCTCGTTGGTCATGTGTGATGGGAGGCTTGCTGGAGAGCCGATGCGAGCGTATGTTGGTGGTTGTAGGACTATTTGGCCAGCGTTTATCGCAAGTGACATAATCGTTAAATTATGCGTTATGTATGAACCGGTGTGAATGTGTACGTGAGATGTGTGCACCGTGTGTGTGAATGTGTACGTGAGATGTGTGCACCGTGTGTGTGCTGTGTGTGAGATGTGAGGATCGATACGCTTATTATGCGTTGCATTTGTGTGCTGTTATGTGATGTATTTAGGTCAGTAGGACCGACATTCCTTGTGTGCAATGTATGTGATAAGTTGTGTGGTGAGCGGATCTGTGGGATCGACGCACCTTGTGTGCTTGTTATGTATGTATTTTGTGATGGGAATGGATCTGTGGGATCGGTACGCCTTGTGCGTCGTATATATATATATTGTGTGAGGGGTGGATCAATAGGATCGGTTTGCACTTGGTGTGCTAGATGTATGATGTGTGTGAATATGGTTGTGTGCTCCCGTAGAGGAGGGTGATGGCCCAGTGACCATCGGTATTGTTGGTGTGCTCCCTGTGAGGAGGGTGATGGCCCAGTGACCATCGGTATTGTCGGTGTGCTCCCTGTGAGGAGGGTGATGGCCAGTTGTCCATCGTTAATATGTTGTGCTCCCGGTGAGGAGGGTGATGGCCATGTGTCCATCGATGTTGATGAGGTGCTCCCGTAGAGGAGGGTGATGGCCTAGTGACCATCAGTATTGTTGTGGTGCTCCCATTGTGGAGGGTTGATGGCCAGTTGCCCATCAGTGTGGTATGCTCCCTGAGTGGAGGGTTGATGGCCAGTTGCCCATCGTTGATATGTGCTCCTGTGTGGAGGGTTGATGGCCAGTTGCCCATCGTTGATATGTGCTCCTGTGTGGAGGGTTGACGGCCCGGTGCCCATCGTGATTGTGAGTCGGTACCGCATGTTAAGAGTTGTGTGAGTGCATTGTTGCGTGATTGTGTGTTGTGGTTGACGGTGGGGACCGTGAGTCCGGATGATATGTATATGAAATAGTATTATCATTGATTTCTGCCTTTTATTTCATGTACTATTATACCATTATTATTTAATCGTAATTCTCACCCCCTTTGTTACTGTTGTGGTCTGTGCTTCTTCGGAAGTACAGACAATCCAGGTGTTTAACTAGTTGGATTGTGGTGTCTCCGTAGGACTGCTCTGATACGTAACACCGGGGCGTTTTTGGGAGTATTATTGTGCATTTTTTATATGTGTGCCCCCGTGGCGTATCTGATATTTTGTGAGATGTTTGATGTTGATCGGTGATGATGTTATGTATTTTGGGGCAGATGGCCGTTATTGTATATATGATGATGATGATGATGGATATGGATGATGTATGTATATGATATTTCGTGTTATGGCATACCATATCTTTTTCCGCTGCAATTTTATTGAAAAATTCAGTTAAATTATTTGGAAAGATATTTGTGGAAATTTTGATGTGTATTGTGGCATCTTGTTTGGGAGAGAAACTTTTATATGTGTTTTATTTGATTGTTTTATTTTATTTTGGGAACGGGGTGTTACACCCATCACCTACACCATCGTTCTCGCCCGCACCACCTACTAAAACCATGGCCACCCGTAGCATGCAGAGTATCTACAAACCCAAAAAACTCTTTAACCTTTATGTTACCATTAATGATTTGACCATCACACCTCTTTCTGAAAAACCCAAACTAGCTCTATCTGACCCTAATTGGAAATCTCTAATGCCTTCTGAATTTAATGCTCTTATCAACAATAATATGTGGGATTTGGTTCCACGACCTTGCGATATTAATGTTATTCTTTGTATGTGGATTTTTAGTCATAGAAAGAAATACAATGGTTGTTTTAAGCATTACAAAGCTCGTCTTGTAGGTGATGTCAGGTCTCAGATTGCAGGTATGGATTGTGATGAGACATTCACTCATGTTGTAAAAACAGCGATCATTCGCACTGCTCTAACCATTGTTGTCTCCAAATCCTGGCTCATTTATCATTTGAATGTCCAAAATGCGTTTCTACATGGTGACCTTCAAGAGAGAATCTACATGTATCAGCCTTATGGTTACTGTGACCCTCATCACTGAGACTATGTGTGTCATTTGTGGAAATACCTTTATAGTATGAAGGAAGTGTCTCGTGCTTGTACCATCACTTTGCTGACATTGTCTCCGCCATTGGATTTTAGCATAACACTTTAGATCACTCACTCCTCATCTACCGGCGTGGCTCTGACATGGCTTACATATTGCTTTATGTTGATTATATCATCCTTATCACCTCCTCCCATGACCTTCGTAAATCTATCATGATACTCCTTTCCTCAGAGTTTTCTATGAAAGATTTGGGTTCACTAAGTTAGTTCTTGGGAATTAGCGTGACCAAACACGTTGATGAACTCTTTCTTAATCAGCGTACTTATGCAACAAAAAAAACATCATAAGGTTTGCATGATGTGGTTTTTGAATCTTGTTGGCTTCGTAACCTACTCTTAAAACTTCATTTCCCACTTTATTAGGCTACCTTGGTATACTGTGAAAATGTTAGTGCAATCTACCTCTCTAGTAATCTTATACAACAATAGCGTACTAGGCTTATTGAGATGGACATTCGCTTTTTATGAGAGAAGGTAGTCTGTGGCCAAATACACATCCTTCATGTTCCTTATCGTCACCAAATAGCTGACATTTTCACCAAAGGCCTACCTCATGTTCTATTTGATGATTTTCAGACTAGTCTAAGTGCCTGTGAACATCGCGTTTTGACCGCGGGGTGTAATAGAATACAATATTCCTATCATTAAGCTTATTTATATTTGTAATTATTTTCATTTATGTTTGTCATTTATCATAGGTTTGACTAACCTTATTTTATATATATATATATATATATATATATATATATATATATATATATATATATATATATATATATATATATATATATATATATATATATATATATATATATATATATATATATATATATATATATATATATATATATATATATATATATATATATATATATATATATATATATATATATATATATATATATATATATATATATATAATATGAATAAAGAACAACGCATTACATTACAATTTCTTTTAAAAACATCATGTAAGATCATATTGTCATTAATTGACATGTTCTCTAGTATGTTTGATTTGAGCATAAGTACAATTAGGTAGATTGATAGAAGGAATGGATGAGGATTTTGATTTAGACAGAATGTTGTGATCATATGTGATATGATTGATGACTTAATCATCAAAGATTTAAGAATTAGTTAACAAAAAATTAATTGTGGAATCAAAGTGGAAGAAGTCATAGTTAATTGGCGAGCAAGTTGTTGGAGGTGTTCTGCATATAATTCTCGCATCGCTGCGAAAAAGGAGGCCGACAAAGACAGAAGAGTCGCCATCGTTCGTTATTTATCCCAAAGAGAGAGGAAGGAAACGATCGAAGAAAACCTAACGAAAAAGGGAAAAGATAAGGTCATCGTAACCAAATCTTGGGTTCGGGAGTCGGTTACGCAAGGGGAAGGTACGAGCACCCCTCACGTTCATTGTACCCAACGGGATCCGCGCTTGTTGTCTAATCTATGGGTGAAAAAAACTATCTAAAAGGATGCTGCTAACGAGAGGAACGGAAAGAACTGACTCGATAGGACATCGCCGCCCTATGCCTACGTATTCCCTCGTGCAATGGGAAAGTTAGAGTCAACGTAGTTTGAAAAACTACGGGTGGTGGGGGGAAGGTTGCTCTCTAATACATCATTGTCTTGTGCCTACGTATCCTCGTATGGTATGAGAAATCAGAGCAAATGTAGTTCGGGCTGACACGACCATAGGTTGGTTCAAGTGTTTTAATTGAGTAGGGTTAACCCTTTGTTCTAGCAGTTAGGGACAATGCTTGTTTGCGATAGAACCAAAACTTAACACACTCTTTTTGAAAATGATTTGAAACAAATCCCAAAGGATAAAAAGGTTTGATGTTTTGTTTTTGTGTTTTTTAGAGAAGAAGTGAATTAAGTTAGTTTGTAACTCATGTTGCACTAAAGACTATGACTTGAGAGCGAATACATTGCATATCGCCCAAAGATCATACGCTAAACACTCTAGACAAGGTAAGACGAGGCCCCCACACATCATTCCTCAAGTACTTAAGGCTCGTAGCGTGCAACAAGTGTCAACCTTTATTAAGTGTCTTATGAAAGTTATTAGATGAGAAGAGAAGACACAACACTCTAAGGGGAACTAATCAACCCTAATGTTATCATGCAATGTGCACCTAGAGTTGGGATTGAAAAGGGAAAATATATCCTAATGTTAGCATACAAAGGATTGAACACCTAATGTCTCTCCTACTCCCATCTTAAACAGAGGGACTAGGAATCCTAAGGGATCATGGCAAAAGACCAAGTAAATAATAAATAATTCAATCACATATGAAAAGGAAATGAGATGAAATTGACTTAAACAAGTCAAGGCAAACAAATATTAAATGCAAAATATGCAAAGATGCAACAAGGACTCAAAAACATGAGACTCAAACACAAACAAGTTGAATTGAACAAGTCAAGAGAGGTGAGATGAAATGGGAGAAGTAAAACTCCTACAACCATCAAACATCCATCACCTAAACAAAAACCAAAAGCAAAGAGCCATGATCAAAGAAATGATGGGAGAAAGGAAATTGGGCAGCAACCACATATGGGTGATCACAACCAAACATTCAACATTGATCAAGCAAAAGACACAAGCAAACAAGTGCAAGAAAGTGGTCAATTATTCAAGACAAACTCAAAGTGTAAATGTAAACACCAAATCATCTTGAATAAAGATCAAACCACATGAGGCAGAAGTGGATCAATAAGATGAAAGCCTCAATTCACACTTAGAAACAAAACACAAGCACAAACTAGGTCATGGCAAGTGAAAGAATCAAAGTTCTAACACAACTTCAACACTTAGAACAAAGTGGAAAGGCATGACTCCAAAGTATCCTGCAAAGCAAGTAACACAAGTGTAGGACCAAAGATAAATGAAAAAGCACCTTAAGCATGTTAGAATCAATTAACAAAGCTCACAAGATGCATACGGGATCAATAGAGATCATTTCCCAAAGAAACTAGGTCAAGCATGTATGTATGGACATCTTCAAAGGTGACTTGACTTGCAAGGGTCACCAAAAATAGAAGGAATGTCCAATAAATCTCAAATAAAATACAAAACAAATCTTGATCCATCATAAACCACCAAGTGAAATCTCATGGACAAAATCAACTCAAGGCATCACCAAATAATTCAAGAATGAATGGTGCTCCACCTTATCGAGCATATGTCGAGGGACAACAAAAGTCAAAACAAAATCAAATGAAAAATGATTATTGGCCACTCAAATTCATTCTCAAGAATGTCCCAGTCCCTTACCTAAATGAGGAAGAAGCCATGGTCATAGGAGATAAGGAATTGAAGTCCAAATAGTCATGATCACATAAGGTAAACATCATAAGAACTCATTTAATTGTAAAATCCAAATAAAATACAAAAATAAATGGAAAACATAAATAAAAAACATGGAAAATTAAATAACATTTCAAAGTGTTAGAAAATTATTTTTTGGGAATTTTTATGTAATTGTAACTATTTTTAAATAAATAAAATAAAACCAGAAAATGAAATAAAATAAAAAACAAAAGCCAAAGGGGTGGGGGGTGCATCAGCAATAACCCATTGCACTGATAAGCTTCACAAACTCGCCTGGGCCTTGAAACTGGGGGCGTGAATATGAAAGTCAACAAAGCACAACAGCCAGCCAAACCCTGATTAAATGAAACTCAGCGTTTTATTTAATGACGTGGATTCAACGCCTCCACATGGCACGGTCAAGCAAATGAAAGTGTGACACCACACTCAGTCAAAAGGTCCACCCAATCCAACTCAGCCCTCATCTGAAAATGCACCAGATGCCAGAGCTAGGGCTATGGTCATCTTCTCTGGCTATCTCGCCGGAGCTCAGAGAGAAAACCTCAATAGAAATGGTGAATTATGGTACCAAACGAAAGCTAGAGTTGCAAGGATCATGAATCTACCCATGAATTTTCAAAAAGGTCCTTAGATAAGCCAGAAACAGGGCATGATTTTTGAACACACATACTGAAAACCTCAATAAACAAGCATGTAAAGGATTTAAACATGGTTTATGATACATATGGCTTCAGATGCAAACCAACATGACCCTATTTGGTGCCTAGAATGGAAAAAAAAAGTTGGAAGAAACTTACCAAACGGAGCAGTTCTGTTGACTCTTCAAATGCACGCAAGCTTTGATCTATTGCTTCCAGTCTGCTCCTTAAGTTCTTGGGAAGAAGCAATGAGAAGCAATTTGAGTTAATTTGCAGTGTGCAACCAGATTCGAATGAGTGAAGTTTTGTGAAAATTTTGAGCTCTGTCTCTTCTCTCCAATAACTACTACCCCCTCTGAGCATCTAGGGCAAACATTTGGCTCTTATATGAGGGCTTTGTGATGATCATGTAGGCCCATGTTGGCTACTTTGTATAATTCCAAATTTTGCTTTCCAAATTTCCACTTTATGCCACGCACGGTTTAGGCAAGCTCTCCCTCATTTTGAGTCAGCAAATGCATATTTGGAGGGTGTAGGAATGAATGGAATTGCTTTGGTTCATGAAGGATACTTTTATATTAAGTTTCAAATCATGACTTTTAAGGTAAGAAACTTGAAAATGTGGCATGTAATGAATCTTCATGTTTGCACAAATGAGGCAAAACCCTTTATGGTCATGTAATTGTGTAGAAAAGTTCAACATGAGGCCAAAAGGTGACTTGTAATGTAAGATACTTAAACCATGACCAAAAGTCAAAATTTCCCCTCTAAAATGGTCCATATGATCACATAACCCACCAATCTCTATGGAAATCAAGCTCATGAGGAAGTTGAACCAATGTGATACAACTTTCATGTGGCACAAAATTGCATTTGAGGTTTCAAAGTTCATGTAATTGACCATTGAAGAAAATGACCTATAATGAACTTTCCCAAAATACCCTTGCCTTGTGAGGTCCATAACTTGAGATATACAAATGATAAAGAGGACTTCTAGGACTTTCTTGAAAGCTAAGATCAGAAGGAACAACTTTCATGTTCACTTGAAGCTAAGGAGGAACTTGATTCTATGTCAAAAATGCCTTAGAAGTGAGTTGACTTTGAGTTGACCAAAATTCTCTTCATCTGAGGACTCCAACTTGTTGACATCATAACTTGAGATGTACAAACTCAATGAATGAGTTCTTGTACTCAAAAGAAAGCTTGAAAGATGTTATACAAGTCTCATGTTTTCATGAAAATGAAATTGAGCTTGCATCATAGGGAAAGTTGTCCTTGAAGTTAGGCACAAAAGGATGGGATTTTACACTGAAATCATCTGAAACCCTAATTTAGCAACCCTTGAACTCTTGAATCTCCTTGATTTGATCTTAACATAACATCCTAGATGCTTTGGGATAACTTCTCATGTCTTCAATGGCCAAGAGCCAAGTCTTGAACTCTTTCAAATCTACAGTTGACTTTGGGTTGACCAGATGAAACCCTAACTGCACATTCTCTGACTATGGCTTTTACAAATGAAATGTTTGACCACACAAGCTCCACAAAGACCTCTCAAGATGCACATTGAGCTTTTGAACCATGCTTTATCCAAATAAATAACCTCATGATCCTTTGATGATCCTCAAGATAGGAGGTTACACCCATACACAAACCTCTCCTCTCAAGGAGCTTTAAAACCCAATCTTGATAGTAATGAAACCCTGATGGCTTGCCCATGATACCTTTTCTTGATCTTGAACATGAAGCTCCCCTCTTGAATGGCGCAACAACTCTTGCTCCCCTGTTAAGAACCAGTGATATGCAAAATGCAAATGCTAAAATGAAAGGAAACATAAGCCAAGTTAGAAAGAAAAGGTTGGTCAAATTTTATGGTACAACAATAACTGAAGTACATATTCTGATGATTCTAATGTGTTTGCAGTAGGAAAAGACCTAGATGCAGTGCTTATTTCTTTGAGTTCCAATGTTTAAATTTGATTGATCTTTTGTGGAGCCATAGTCTTTGTCTTTGAAAAGTTTGTTGAAATAAAGAGTGTGATAAGTTTCTAATTTATCCCAAATACCTTTGTTTGGTTTTGTAAAATATGTTGAATATATAGTATGATAAAAAAATTGCTCGTTGTAGGGTTCAAATCCACATGGGCTTATGTACTGAAGATTCTAAGTCTTTCCCTTAACCTCTCGGGATAACCAACTACTTGTTTATTTCCATTTTTCATTAGAACAATCTTGAACTAAATATATTTTTTTTAAACAATCATATTATTACAATTCCATAAATCGTGACAAAAATAAATCTTATCTCCACATCTAATCAAATCATTTCATATTCATTGATCGTTAATAGCAAAATATTCTACATTTATTTTAACACAAAGAAAAATCCACTGAATTATTTATTCTACTTTAAGATTAAAGTGTGTATATATGAAGACCAATAGTCGATACTCCACACAAAGGATAAGGATAGTCTCCCGTGACTATTTCTTGGTGAAAATAATTTGGTCAAAATAAACAGAAATCATTAAATAATGTTAACATATATAATCTACTCATTGAGAAATAATTCAAAGGATAAGGATAGTCTCCCGTGACTATTTCACTGGAGGAAATAATGTAAAAATCTTGGTCATTAAATCACTTTTAGATATTTTTATTTTATTTAAGAAAATGAAGGGATTATATTGCATTGGATATAAATGTCACTAGAGACATCGACCCCCTCATCCAAACATGTATAAGTGAAAAAGGTACATCAATCAACCCAAATTCATCAATAAATTTATTAAAACACAAAAAAGATATGTATCTGCTTCCACCGCTGTTAGATGGATCATATACATTTGTTACTATATTATTTCATGAAACTTTCATTTACAACTACCATTAAAATATGATTAATGCACACTGAATACTCTCCCTGCATCAAATTAATGTCATGATATATATTAAGAATCATTCTAAATGAGAATTTCACGTCATTTGATCTCCACAATAATCCACACGCAAAATTATATATAATTTTCATATAAAAGTTTACTATCTACGAATTAAATTCTGACATTAATACTTTAATTAAATATATAACCTCCTTTAGTATGATAATTAACTTTATTTTTTTAATTGACTCACAACACAATTCTCCATTCAACCTATAATTTTGTCCTCCTTTATTTATTTTTTTAATATAAATAATATCCCTATCTCTTAACCCTATATTTTCTTTGTCATCTCGTTGATTTTTTAGTAAATTTTCTTTTAGTCTCTCCAATTTTTTGTGTGTCCTAATTTTCTTTTAATATGTTAGTATTTTTATTATTAAAAAGTCATAAAACAAAATTACTAATACATACTTTTAATACTTCTAAGAACCTCATTTAAAAAGGCTAGAGATTAATGAAAAGAAATAATACTCCTATTTTTTTTACTATCTCACCTTTAGGTTGATTTTATTTTTAGTATGTTTTCTCACATTTAGGTTCATTTTATTTTTAGTATGTTTTTTCTCCGTCTTTCCAATTTTTCGTGTGACCTAATTTTTTTATAGAATATTAATGTTTTTATTTATTAAAAAGTTATAAAAAAATTACTAATACATATTTTTAATATTTCAAAGGGTATTATTTAACAATCTTAGAGTGAAAAGAAATTATACCAGGGAGTCAAATTTAAATTGACATCAAACCATAACAATGAATTTAATTTGATTTAAATGATTCATATATATATATACACTTAATGAGTTGCTTTATAACTTTTATATCCTACTTTTCACAAATAAGATAATTATCAAACTCTTAACTAATAATGTACACCTTCACCAATATATACGTGATTCGAGTATAAGAACTGCGAGCTAAATTGATAGAAGAGACGAACTACGAGCTAGATTGATAGAAGAGACGAATGAGAATTTTGTTTTAAAGAGAATGATATGATCATGAGTGATATAATTAATGACTTCGTTATCTAAAATTTAAAGTTTAGTTAATATAAATTAATTAAATAAGAAAAAGATCTTAAGTCTTCCCTTTAACCTCTCAGACAAACCAGCTATTTGTTGAAAATTTTATATATTTATAAAGCATGTGTGTCTTATTTTTCAACACAGAACAATTTAGAACTGAAATAAATTTTAAAACGACCATCATTATTACCCTCTCTTAATTGTGGCAAAAATAAATCTCATCATTTCATATTAATCGATAGTTAATAAAAAAAACATTTTAAGATCCATACGGTGGAGACACCAAACAAAGTAAAACACAAGTCTAATGGTACATAAATATTAAAAAAATTATCCAATATAAACATAAATTATTAAATAATTATGTATGCATAGTCAATTCATTGAGATTAGAGTGGGTAGACATGAGGTCGATGGCAATGGGGCGGGGCGGGTTTAACTATACCTGCACTTGTAGTTAAAAATTGGATTATTTGTCATCCCTAGCCGTGGGGCGGGATGGGTTTAACTATACCTGCACTTGTAGTTAAAAATTGGATTATTTGCCATCCCTAGCCGAGACACCACGCAAAATTAAGCAATTGTCTAATTGTACGGAGAGACCAGACAATGATAAAAATAATTCTTTTTTTAATGTCGGGTGAGAATAATTCGGTTAAATTGGATTATTTTCCATCCCTAGCCGAGACACTACGTAAAGTCAAACAATTGTCTAATTGTACGGAGAGACTAGACAATGATAAAAATAATTCTTTTTTTAATGTCAGGTGAAAATAATTCAGTTAAATTGTACATAAATAATTAAATAATAAACACGTGCATAATCAACTCAACGAAGAATCATCCAAAATTTTCTTCCGTGACTATTTCACTAGATGATGTGAAAATCTTGGACATTAAATTATTTTTAAATATTGCTATTTTACTTAAGTGAGAAAAATGAAGGGATCAGATTGCACTGAACATAAATATCATTGAATGCAGTCTATCCCCTCATCCAAACATGTGCAAGTGAAATGATGTCCAAATGATGTCCAATCATAGGTACATTAATCAACCCAAATTCATCGATAAATTTATTAAATCACAAAAAGAAAAAAAATTGCTTCACACAAAAAACACCACTATCTTATATTCTCCATTATAACTTACTT
This sequence comes from Lathyrus sativus, assembly GCA_963859935.3. NCBI lineage: Eukaryota > Viridiplantae > Streptophyta > Magnoliopsida > Fabales > Fabaceae > Lathyrus > Lathyrus sativus. Next base: position 842,303,115 of record OZ012735.1, read on the forward strand.
AAAAATCACATCAAATACATCATTTTAGACTCTCATTTATAGATAAGATGTTTCTAAGATAATTTCACATCTATCCGTTCCCACCATTATCACATGGATCATATACATTTGTTACTATCATTATTTAATCAAACTTTCATTTTCAACCACCATTAAAGACATGATTAATACACGTTGAATACTCTGCCTTCACTTGATTAATGTTCTTATACATATTAAGATCATTTGATCCCTAAATTACTTCACACGAAAAATCGTATATAATTTTTTTCTTAGTTTGTTACTCCCACCGTCTCACAATAAGTGTTTTTTTTAATATTTTCACACTCTTTAAGATTATGATTAATTTTGTTAATTTTAATGATAAAATAAATTTCATTTATTAAAATAATCTTATTATTAATAAGTAGTGAAATAGTTACATGACCTAAAATACAATAAATAAAGATAAATTAATAAGAAAATATGATAAATATCACATCCATATTTTAAAAGGACAAATAATTTGATTCTAATAAAAATATAAAAGATGACACTTATTGTAAGACGGGAGGAAGTATATACACAACTAAATTTTGATATTAATGTTTTACTTAAAGATATAACCTCCCTCATTCACCCTAAATCACTCTATCCTCTAATATAATAATAATTCACAATCATTATAATAACACTTTCTTTTTATAATAGTCAAACAATGTAATTCTTCTTTCAACAGTTAACTTTGTTAACCTTTTCTTATTATTTTTTCAAATAAATAATTCCCTTGTCTCTTTACACTATATCCTTTTTTTACTATCGCTTTATATTTTTATATTTTAATTTTCACAAATAATTGGTCGCTAAAGGTTAATGAAAAGAAATTATACTATCATATTAAAGTTAAATTGACATCAAACCATAATAATGAATTTAATTTGGTTTAAATGATTCATATATATATATATATATATATATATATATATATATATATATATATATATATATATATATATATATATATATATATATATATATATATATATATATATATATATATATATATATATATATATATATATATATATATATATATATATATATATATATATATATATATATATATATTAATGAGTTACATTATAACTTTGATATCCTAATTTTCATAAATAAGATAATTAATCGAGATTTTAACTAATTATGTGATGCTATTGATATTTTTTCTTTGATTTTTTTATATTCTATACAAAAATTCATTCCTTTAATATACAATGGTTCTTTTTTAAAAGATTAAATAAATCTGTAGTCTCTTAAATATATCAAATTTTATTTTTAGTACTTAAAAAAATGTTTTCTTCAGTTTGTATGAAATTTATATAATTGTTATTATTTTTAAAAAGTATCAATTATTTTGTTTTTTATAATAAAATATACTATGAATTGAATTTGATTGATGACTATAAATTACATATAAAAAGACTATGTAAAGAAATTCTTATCTATTCTATCAATTTTAATTAATCTAAATTTAATAATCAAAATTAACTTTTTTATTTTTTACTATAACTAATTATTACCACTGAATATTGGAGTCACCATATATATATATATATATATATATATATATATATATATATATATATATATATATATATATATATATATATATATATATATATATATATATATATATATATATATATATATATATATATATATATATATATATATATATATATATATATATCATACATGAATTAGAGTTGGTGTTAATTGATGACGTGTGATTTTGGAGTCGCTGAAGCTGATTTTCGTTATGATGATGTGGGATGGACGTGTAAGGTTAACACTCTAATATCCAAGTGAGCTATAGACTCAAAGATGAGTATAGTGAAAAATATATCTTGGATCTTATTTGTGATGATTATATACCTTGGATCATCTCTATTGGATATATGTATGATTGGACTTTCACATTGGGCCTTTGGATGGTCCAAAATAGTTTCTCTTAAGGCTTGTCAGGTGTTTACTAGTCGGAAAGTCTTTTAAAGTCGTCGCGGACCTCTAGTGGTTAAATACAGTCATAACTAGAAATAGGAAGACCGTGGATGTGTTATCAAAGTAATAAGGAGAAAACACATCAATTTCTCTCCCCCCACTAAAATGTTTCACTGGTTTTTCACAGGCATGGCTTTAGGATATCAAGTTAGGGTACAACGTTTCCCCCTAGGAAATTCGAGTGCACTTGAGTTTGTTTACATTTCCTAGGTGGAATCCAGTTGTTGATTTGTAACTTCTCATTTTTATTGATCTGTTCCATTGCTCGTCATCCTTTATAAATAAGGCTTCTTGGCTTTTGGGAGAACTCATCAATCTTGAGAGCCAGTTACTATTTATAAGTGTGATCTTTTCTTTCCTCAAGATTTTTTTCGTTAAGTGTTTGTTTTTCCCTAAATAAAGCTTCTCATTATGCATTTACATTTCACCTTCAGTTGGATGGCGTCAATTGACTCAATCCTTTCGAGATCTTTAATGCAAATGAGATTCCTCTAAAAAGAGTCATGTTAATTTTAAGTGATCCCGCGTTGTAAAATTGATTAGTATCAGGGTCGACCACCCTTCTGATTGGTCGATTCTTTCTTCCAGATTGGGTAAAAGAATATGTATCACATTTGAAGGGTGTTTCATTCCATTTTATAAGTGCTTATTCACTTGGATAAACCTACGGTTGCCCTTGTCCGAGTTTGAGGTGGGGGTTTTGAGGTTTCTGAAGGTTATCGCGTCACAACTTCATATCGATGCTTGGGCTTTCATAAAGGTGTTCCAAATCTGGGCCGAATATCGTTCTTGGAAACCCTTTTTATGAGTGGTCTTACATATCTTTGTTGTGATACATACCTCCAAGTATAATATTCAGGATCAATGGCTTATTGTGCTACGATAAAATGTTCCTCTATTCAGTCCTTTTTCTGAGAGACCGAGAAATTTTCAGGGGATCTTTGTACTGGTGAATCCTTATACTTTAGGCACTCATTCTATGCTTTGTCGCATTCCTATTAGGTTGACTTATGCTTGCTTAGAAAGGTTCCCAAAATATTAGGCTTGGGTCTATTTCCACCGTAAACCTCGTTCATATTTGATTCTGCTTAATTCTCTCACCCCTAAAGAGGTTATGATGAAGAGAGTTTTTGAGACTCTTTAATGAGGTCTTGGATATGAGAAGGGGTTTAGACCTACTGGAGTGAATTTTTATTTTCAAAGAAAGTAGTTCATTGATACTTGCACTATTGTAGGAACGGTCAATAGTTTGGAGAGGAAAAGGATTTTTTTGTGAGGGTGGAGTCATACCATATTTTTTTTCTTTTTAATATGGGTGTCTAATATTTGTAGATAAAATGAACGCTCTGCAAAAGCTTTATGTTATTTCCAAATAGAGGTAGGCTAAGATGTTATAGTTATTTTTTCGACCCGTACCATCTCTCCTCCTGTCGTAAGTCCTGCCTTAATTGTTGTTCTTGAGGCTTCCCAGTCACTCTTGGACATAGTAAGCCTTGTTCCGGGGATTCTATCCTGGTTGCTAAGGATCAGACTTAGTTTCCTACTTCCAACATAAAAAGAGACAATTACCAAGATCAAAGTCCTCTCCTATAACTAAATCCAGTGAAGCAGACTCGAATTTCAATGGGTGGTTCTTCAGGGTCGACCACTTTTCTTCTCAAGCTGCCAAATATTCTACTATTTTGGATTCCCCACACTCCTTAGGACACCACTGCCACCATGTCCGAAGAGGATCTTGCCTACCTCCAGAATCTTCCTTAAGCGAAGAAGATGGACATTCTGGCAAGGGGGACATTCTGGCCAAAGGTAATCTTCCAAATAAAAGGATACCTAGAAGGGGAAGTTTGAAGCTATGGAATACAAAATATATAAGCTTTAGAAACATTTGTTAACCCTTTAAGAGAAAGCTATTCGTTTTAAGGCTCTCTTGGAGGAGGAAAAATTTCATTGTTCCCTTTATCTTTTGTTTGTCAGATTCCTGAGCTCGAGTCATCCCTAGAGGCGAAAAAGAAGTATCGAATAGACACAACCATTACTGAAGTGAAGATGAAGTCTTGTGTCGAAGAGGCTTTGAAAAATATTCATTAGGAGAAGAAATCCTGAGCTAAATACCGAAAGAGTCACAATGATATGGTGGTTGAGAAGAGGAAGAAAGTAGATGAGTCTCTCCATTAGACCCTTAAGAATTTATATGTGTTCTTTGATCAGAAAGCCTACCAGTTGAAAAAACTTTTCCCGCACATATCTGCTCCTCGCTCACAACTTGACCCATTTAAGGTATTTCGGGATAAGGCCTTGGAGGACAACCTCAACATAGTGTCTCAGATTGGAGAGGCTTGATTTCTGTTTTTCTCTTTATTAATTTTGTTGTGATGTTAATAGGGTTTTGTGCCCCTGTATGAATAATGATATTTATATATTTACCTTTTCATTCGATGTTTTCTTCATGTATGACATACTTTATTTAATTTCCTTCTTGGTATTTTTCTTTGTCAATAGAAAGTGAAAAGAGAAAGCTATCATATTCCTATCTCTATCCTAATGCATAACATCACACAGTCATGGTGGAGAAAGAAAGGAATGATGATGGGAAGCAAAGTGAAAACCTAAGGAATTCACTATGGCACTCAACCAAATTAATCACACAGGAATAGTCCTCAAAGAATCTACCACTCATGGAATGCACAGAGTTCTTCCTAGGGAAGAACTAGGCTCTCACCAGTAGGATCCTTAAGTCATAGGACTGAGAGAAGGAATGAGAAGAAGCACAGTGTGAACCAAGGGAACCCACTATGTTCAATGTGTATCAACACAAGAGTTCATCAAAGGCTCAGACTTCTCATGGAATGCACAGAGTTCTTCCTAAGGAAGAACTAGGCTCTCACAAGAAAGATCCTAAGATGGTAGGACTAGAAAGAATGAGTGTACAAAGCACTTGATTCCTCAAAGGATCAAACTTGTCATGGAATGCACAGAGTTCTTCCTAAGGAAGAACTAGGCTCTCACAAGAAGGATACTAAGATCATAAGACTAAGAGAAAAGGAGAGGATGAGTATGTGAAGCATGGTGTAAACCTAAGGAATTCACCATGTCACTCAACCAAGTTCATCACACAGGAATAGTCCTCAAAGAATCTACCAATCATGGAATGCATAGAGTTCTTCCTAAGGAAGAACTAGGCTCTCACAAGTAGGATCCTAATATCATAGGACTAAAGGATTAGAGGATGAATCATTTGAAGATGGAAATCATTCAAGGGATTCTTATGGAAAGACTACGGAAAAGGTCCTAAAAGAAGCCTAGGTTAGGAACTATTTAGGAACAAGATGTGAATAGGATTTAGTCTTGAAAATGCACATACAAGTGCCTTAAGATGTCTAGGATATGAACATGGAAGATTTGGATGTACAAGCATTGCAAAGAGATCAAACAAACTGCAAACTAGACAAGTGGTAAGGTTGAAACCACACAAATATAGGCTAGAATGTAAAATCTACCAAAAATAGTGAAATGAACCTAAAATATCTAGGAAAATTCCTAAGGGACCCCTCTGGTCTTAAGAACCAGGGGTCCAAATTTGAGAAGGAAATCCTAAGTCTAGGTATGCCAACAGAAGGCAAAGGCTTAAGGTATTCTATGGACAAGGCAAGAAAAGAGGATTCTAAAGGCACTATATAAACCCTAATTAAATGATACCTAAAAATGATGAGAAAAATGTCACAATGTTAATTGAAGTATTAAGAATAAGCACACAAAAAATCATGAATTTATTTGATGTTTTGATTAAGAAAGAAAAATCAAAGAGCAAGAAGGTGTGGTTTTCAACTATAATGGACACATTAAAAAGAAAATACAATATTAAATGGAAAAAGAAATGAAAAATTCACTTAAAAATATGGAAAATTACAGCACATGCCAAAGTATCTAAATGTATTTTTTCATGATTTTTGGGATGTATTAAGTGTTTCTTTATGATTTTAATTGCAACTGAATTAAAATAAAAAAATAAAAGGAAAAAAGAAATTAAATTGAAAAAACTGTGGTGAGAATAGCAATTGTATCACGTGTATTCTATTGGGCTTAAGGTGAGGGGGGTACAAATAGCAGACTGGCCCAGTCCAATTCAGAGGTCACTTATCAAAGTGCACCGTTTTATTAATATGAGTCAAACTAAATCGTGGCCACTCGTTACGCATACCATCCACAGATCCAATGGTTGATCATGACGCCACGCAAGCAGCTGACTCTTAAATCCAAATTGACTGAAATCATGACCGTTTATTCCAAGACCAAGTCCATTAATCATGTGGTTCTTAGTGTGCCACTCAATCTAATTGATTTCAAAATGGGAAAGGATGGAGATGAACCAGACGGTGGCTGGATTAACACCGGTCATCTTCTCCGGCCATGATGAACAATACTAGTTCCAAGAACTCAACAAAACTCATAATTTCCTATACCAATCTCTTCATCTCATCGTGTACATCAACATTCCATAGTTTTTGTTGCGGTGAAAATTGGATGTCAAGCTATTAAGTTAACTTGAATCTTAATTCTTTTACAACCGAACTTTATTTTATCCAAAGGAAAGGTCTAAAGAAAGAAAAACCTTTTTCGCGATGTAACGACAATGCTTAAGAGATTCGGGGATTGGGGGTTGGTTATACCTAGGGAAGGTGTTAGCACCCTAAGCATCTGTAGTACTCTACATGAACCTTTTGTTTGATTGCTTACTAAGTTTGTGAGTATGTACTATGGATTGGGATATGGATTAGGGATAGGTAAGGACCTAGATGGTTTTCTAAGTTTGCTCGCAAAGACATCGCATCTTCTGCCTACGTATCCTAACTAGGATAGAATCAGAGCAATCGTAGTTCACCTCACAAGGGATGAAGAACACTTGATTATGATCAAGGTTCAAGGGGGAACAAACATGACAATATTTGTGTGAAGTTTGACAAAACTCCCTAATCTAAATTGTAACATTCAAAAGGGGAAGTAAGAAATCATGACGATGATTCTCATATAGAGTTGACAAACTCTATCCTAGGGTTCTAGTTGAAGAACTCTCCTAGTACAGGTGGGTTTTTTAGACTTAAAGAAAAGTCTAATGGTTTCTAAACTAAGGTTGAAATGACTTAATAAAGTCAAAGGGAATGGGTGAATGAGTTATCCATAACATAAGGGTTATTGGAAAGATCTTTTCCTTTGGAGAGGGACAAGAGAGGCAACTTGGATAAGAGCTAACAAACTTCATCACTTGGGGAAAGAAAATTTTGAACAAGATAACAACATAATAGATATGCATCCATGGTGACAACCATTAGGTGAGCATGTGAAATAACAAAAATGAAAATGCATTGGTGACAATTAAAGCAGTTGATTAAGCAGGAAGTGGGACAATCAAGCTCCAGTGTATTTAGCAGATGAAGTAAAATGAATATGGTAACAACCAAAGATGAAGTCCTAGCATGTTAGATAACATTTAAGAACATGAATGCAAACAAGTATCTCAAACAATCACAAGTATATCAAAAGGAAAATTCATCTGCATACGCGAAAACGATCACGGAACGTGCATAACTTGCACATAGTCAAAAGAGATGAAACATTAGGCAAACATGGAAATAAAAAATATGACATGAAAGTAGACATCAATATGAAAAAATGCAAAAAGAATGGGTGAAAAATGATTAAAATTGAGAAAAATATGAATTTTTGAAGTTTGGTTAAAAAAAGACAAAAATAAATAAAAGGGTTGCCCTCCTCAGGGGTCGAACCCAGGTTCATGGTATGCAAGGCGTGTTTTGGCTAATGCTCTTACCACTAGGGTGGCTATACATCCGTTGATGAAAGCCACCCCACAAATATATATGGGGTACCTACAAAACTGGCTGGGCACAAAAGCACACAACTCAATGATTTGCATTTTGATCATAACTCAGTCAATTTTCCATGGATTTTGACAAAAATTTTAGTGTAAACTGACTAGAATTTCATGAGGAATAAGATGATGGCATTGGTTTTTTGAAATCTCTCCCCTAACTCAAAACCCGATAGTACTTTCTTTTTGAAAGTTTGATGTGCATTTTGAAATGTAACTCCTAATTCAATCAGTTTTAAACCAATGTACTTATGCACACACACCAAAATAATGACAATGAATGAATTCATGCAAGAGATGGGATTCAAATCATGCTGAAATGAGAAAAGCTTATATGAAATGCAAGTCTGTCATGAATAGGGTGTATCATGGTGCAGGCTGAAGTGTAATCCAATTTTGTGCATATTTTGAACAAGCTAAACACATACACACATCAAGTACATGTTATTGAGTGAATTAAAGCACAGAGTAAGGTTCAATTCTAACTGGTATGAAATATGGTGATCCAAGTGCTAGGTTTGTGAAGTGAAGTGCATGAAGATGTGCTATGTCAGTTCTATATATATCCAGATTAAATCAAACACATATACATCACATAAACATGATATTGAATGAGTTTAAACACACTTTGATGCTCAATACCAACTGTCATAAATTATGAAGACTGAGTTGCAAGTTTGGCACTTTTGGCATAACATTAAGAAAGGCATTTCAGTTTTGAGGCATAATCAGACCAAAGATTCACATACACCTACTACAAATATACATACAAGTGAAATCAAATCATAGTTTTAATGCAAAACAAATTGGTGTGAAAAGTGGTGCTTAAGTGGAGGTTTGTGCTTGTGAAGTGCAGTGTGAAGTCAGGTTTGAGTTCCAAACATTTTCAGGTCAATCAAAACATGTGTACATGCTATAAATGTGTTATAGAGTGGATCCAAACAGGTGTTGATGTTAGAAACAAGTTAACATGAAAAGTGGCATTTCAATTGCAAGTAAAACATGATATAATGCAGTTGGAGAATCAAGTCAGAATTGATGCAAAATTAGGTCATGTAAACCGTATGTACATCTCACATATTTGATAATGAATGAGTGCCAACAAAGAAACCAGACCAGAATGCTTTGGAATGCAAAGTAAGGTGTGTGCTACAAATTGGCATTTATTGTGATGCAGTAGGATGTTCAAATTCAAATTCAAGCACATTTTGACCATATGAATCACATACACATCTATCATATATACAAATAAGTGATTTCAATCAAGGAAAATGGTTCAAACAGGGCTGATATGAAACTTGGTGAGTTGAGTGCAAGTTTTGACAAGTGAAAAGCAACATGATGTTCAGTTTAGATCCTAGTCACATATTGATCAATTTAGTCATGCACACAAGTCATATGTATGAGGATGAGTGTGTTCAAATATAAAATAGAACTCAAATTGTGTTATAGTGAAAATTAGCTGTCAAGTTGCAAAATTATGTTATGATATGCATGAAGATACTCAAATTCAAGTCCAAACATTTCTAGACTGAAGTAACCATATACACACCATACATACATGATATTGAATAAGTTCAAACACAATTTGGGGCTAACAGAGGACTATCATGAAAAATGAGGGTTTGAGTTGCAAATTGGTCATTTTGATGCAAGAGATGAAAAAGTGCAGTTCAACATTTTAAGCACTATTGGCCAAGTTAACTCCACACACATATTAAATACATGATGTTGGATGAAATTGAGCACAAATTTAACCATCTCTAGGCCTGAGATCACAGCTGGTATATTCATGGTAGAGTTTTGATACAAGACATAACATACTTCCAACATAATGAACCAAAAATGCTAAAACATGAAATTATGGTGTAAAGCAAAGATGGAGTGTTTACATACCTCTAGTGGATTGTGTTGAGTAGGTTAGAACTCCAAGAAACCCAGAGAGACTTCCAAATAACACTAGCTTTGAAGCTTTCTTCTTTTTCAAGCAAGAATGCAATCTTTGAGACAGTTGGACAAATAAACTCCACCAATGATATTTCACACTTTAGACAGTTGAGAAATGATATGTGAGAGGTGTTTGAGTGATTAGAACACCAAACAAATGCATAGAACAAGTTTTGGCAGATGTTATGGCTTTTGGTCAAAGTAACTTGGTATAGAAGTTGACTTTTTGAATGGTGAGGTTTTTGAATGGTTTAAGGTCTTGGACACATTCTATATCATATTTAGAGATTGTGTGGATGATTGTTAAGGTGTTTGAATAGGGAGAAATGAGTTTGGCAGCAAATGTACCAAGACAGATTTTTGAAGCTTTTGGCAATTTTGTGATTTTGGTGATTTTGGAGTAAAGAGTGGAAAAGTGAGAGCTTTGTGTTTCTCTGGTTTTTTAGAATCAATATTGTGTGTCAAATGAAGTGATGAGGGCTCCCTTTTATAGGCAAATGAAGAGATGGGCAGATTTGGAGATTTCTTCACATGAAAGAAAGGTTTTACACTTTTGGATCAAACCTCCACAAAGGGGTTTTCTTGGCAGCTAGGTAAGCTTAAAGTCAAGTGTTATGATGAGTTTAATGTGTCTAAAGTCAGGCTAGAGAGTGTAGGTTGATGGCTGTTTGCAGAACTTACTTTCCACCTCTTGCTTGTTAATAATTTTTTAATGCAAGTTGCAAGCCAACTTGTCAAAGCCTCCAATTTCCATTCTCTGCATAATTCTTCACATTTCAATGCTTCAAAAAATTCAAATATCAGAAATAATAAGATTCAAATGCTGAGAAATGATCCAAATGACCAAAGGATGAATTTATGAAAAATCACCAATGTGGGATTCAAGTATGAAAACACCATCTTTCCAAATCCATAACTCTCAGCTCACAAATGCTATTGAGATGTTCTAGTACTTTTTAGAAAGCCCTCAAATAGATCTAAAACATTCATATTTTCATGAGTTTCAAATTCCCAAAGGAACTTGGTCAAAAAGTCTTTCAAAGTTGCTAAAAATGAACTTAAAAGTGAAATTTCTCTAAGTCTTTTCCCCTTCTTGAAATGAATTTGATCATAACTCCAAATCTATGCATTTTCTGATCATGGAACACTTAGGGACTTTTTTAGGATTTTCCAAGAGCTTTCAAATGAGCTTTGAACCACTTCATTTGGATGTGTGGTTAAGGAGTTATGGTTTGGCCCCATTCAAAACCTTAATTTCCCGATTTTTCGATTACTCCTTCATCCTTGATCCAATGGTCATGAAAATTGATAGGAAAGTGCAACATGATATAAGGAACATTTTTTATTCACACTTTGAAGTCCAATTCCTTAAATTTGAAGTGTTGACTTTTTGGTCAACCGTACGATCGATCGGTGACTACCGAGTCGTCTGTTGACACTCTGGACCTCCTGAGACTTTGAAACTTCTTGAATGAACTTTATTAAGCTATATGAACTTCATGGATCATAATCCCATCATTAAAACACCTTCTAACACCAAAGTCAAACTACAGTTGACTTTTACTAGTCAAAAACCCTAATCGGGTGCCCTGACATACACTGTTCTTGACTCTGGGTAACAACCTCAATTTGGATTCTCAATTGGCATCATATGATACCCTTAATCTTGTTTCATGATTGAATTAGCCTAAAACTTTGATTGATCACAAACCCTGAAGCTTCGATTTGACTGTACAAAACCCTGATTCATCTGTAACTTGACAAAGACAAACTTGCACTGGGTTAGGGTTAGATAATTCATGAGTATGCTCCTAAAATGATAATGAGAATATAAGGGGTCAGAATTTGGGGTATGACAGTTGCCCTTATTCAAATATCTTTCACTGGATGGCGGTGAGAGATGACAATCCTCACAAAATCATAGTGAAAGGTATTTAAATATAGAAAACCAAAAATTTTGTCCCTTATATCTGATGATATGCAAAGGGAAGGTCATGATATGCCATGAATTCTAAATGATGCTTCATGATGCTTGGATGCAAGACATATGCAGAAGACAAAAAAACAAAACAACGAGTAACTACTCATGGGACCTGGTTTTGTGGATCTGACACTAGGGAAAACTGCGATATACCAGTCAATAGTTCAAACATGACTTAGTGATAACTGAGAGGAAAATTTCACATGAGGATGCACAAAGTCCAATGAAGATGACAATCTTACTGGGGAAGAGCAAACACTCCACTGGTGAAAGAGGTAGATTTCCACCGGGGACAAGAGCGGCTTTCTACTGGGGAAGTGAAGAACTAGAAACACGAATTTCACTGGGGATGATCAGATGAGGAACTTCCTATAGTGAAGAGTTCAAACAGGATCTTTAGGAATGGACTAGAAACAAAGACAAAACATATCGGGGACACTAGTGACGACTAGATCTCCGAGACTTGTCTGGGGAGAAAGATTTCACTGGGGATGATGTTGCCCAGTTTTAACAAATGGCTCAGGCGGTGCTAGTAACCACTAGACTTTCCGTAGGTAATGGTAACGACCAACCTGGGATAATAACAAATGAGATTTCTCAAATCCAATCGATAACACGTAAGATTTCAACTGAGGGAATTGGTGATGACCAAATTTCAAGCAATGCCACTAACTACTGGACTTAAAGGAGATTAGTAACGACCAAGTCCGGGTACCAATGACGATTGGATTTCAAGTAATGCCAGTTACGATTGGACTTTGAAAGGAAACATGGTGACGACCAAGTCCGGGTATGCCAACACACGTGATTATGAGAATGCTAGCAAGCTATTAGGCTTTAGCTGGGGAGGTTGGTAACGACCAAACCAAAAGATACCAATAACGATTGGATTTTAAGTGATGCTAGTTACGACTGGACTTTCATGGGGAAGGTTGGTAACGACCAACAAGATATCAATGCCAATAGAATTTCGAACACCTGCCAGTTGGGCTTAAACGGAAGATGAACCAGTAACGACCAGACTTCATAGGGGATTTGCTAGTGACGACTAGAGTTCAGATGGAAAAGGTTGGTAACGACCGAACCAAAAGATAATAACGAGTAAAGTTAAACAATGCCAGTTACGACTGGAAACACGGTGACGACCATAAGAATTCCAATGACGATTGGATTTCGAACACTACCAGTTATGACTAGATTTTAAAGGAGAAGGTGGTGAAGACCGAATCAAAAGATACCAACGAGTGGAGTTTAAGAAAATGCCAGTAACTACCGGTCTTAACAAGAAATATGGTGACGACCGAAAGAATACCAATAACGATTGGCTTCTAAAACAATGCCAGTTACAACTGGACTTTAGACGGAGATTCACTAGCAGTGACTAGGCATTCACGGGAAATCAACAAATAGCACACCGGCCCGAGAGACAAAATGAATCACACCGAACCCAGGCTAAAGGGTGTATGTAATCTTGAAAATAGATCCACTCTTAATAGGGGAATGGAGCTTTAAACCAGCTAGTCAGAGATGATGAAGCAAATTCAAAAATGCTCAGAAGTCTTCTGCTGGGGACGAGTCCTCATATCCTCATAAGAGGTTCTGAGAGGCAGTCTTCCATCTTGATACCCACACATGACCAAAGGAGACTCAGTAGTTCAACGTGCTTACACTTCACCAGGGAGCTGCGTATCAAAGTTTCTGCTACCCTGAGGTTTCAGGGAAGTATGATATTCCTCGATTCTTCTCATGAGTTGAAGTTTTTTATGTTTGTTAATCTTTTCAAGTTTATTCAAATAATTTGACCCCCAATGCTTTCAAAATTATCGTTGATCAACGAACAATATTTTGCATAACAAAGAAAATAAAGGAAATGATAAATTTGCAAAAGAAAGAATGGCTCAAAACTGATTTAATTCAAGGATGAAATCTTGCAAATGAAAAAATTCCATAGAAGTTTTACAAGTGAAAAATGGCAACATGGATAAGGTTACATCGAATCCCACGACCAGTTATCCCTAAAGACTAAAATTCCCCAAAATCCTTGCTTCTGACGAGAGCGGTTGGAGTGAATTCTTGTAGGACCTTCTGCGTTAGTGACAACTCATCTAATACAGTGAAACGCCCTTGTCCCTAATTTTTGCCTGGATCGCCCTTTCGGGTTTTCAATCCACCGGGATGCTCATTTTTGTCTAAGTCGCCCTTTCTGGTTTTCAACTTAGCGAGCTCTTATTTTCTTTCTTTTTCTCTTTTTCTTTTCTTTTCTTTTTCTTCAACCCTAAATTTTGCATAAGCCGCTCCTTTGAGTTTTCGGCTTATCGGGTTCTTTTAGGCGTAATATTTTCGTACTGCATCAGAATTCACTGGATGAGTAAGCTGCTCTCCATCCATGGTAGTGAGAATGAACGAGCCTCCTGAGAAGACTGTTTTTACAACAAACGGGCCGTCATAGTTAGGCATCCACTTTCCTCGTGCGTCTTTATGAACTGGTAAAATCTTTTTGAGTACAAGTCCCCCTTCTCGGAATTCTCGGACACGAACTTTCTTGTCAAAGGCCCTCTTGATCCTTTTCTGATATAACTGACCATGACACATTGCAGACATGCACTTTTCGCCGATAAGATTCAACTGATCAAACCTTTCTCTCACCCATTCTGCTTCTTCAAGCTTGGTTTCCATTATGACTCTCAAAGAAGGTATCTCGACCTCAATAGGAAGTATTGCATCCATTCCATATACCAAAGAAAAAGGGGTTGCCCCTGTTGAAGTGCGAATGGACGTTCTGTACCCATGCAAGGCAAATGATAGCATCTCATGCCAATCTTTGTAAGTTTTCACCATCTTTTGCAAAATCTTTTTGATGTTTTTATTTGCAGCTTCTACAGCTCCATTCATCTTGGGACGATAAGGAGAGGAATTATGATGTTCAATTTTGAAGTCAACGCACAACTCTTTCATGATTTTGTTGTTCAAATTGGTACCATTGTCCGTTATGATCCGGCTCGGAATTCCGTAACGACAGATAATCTCCTTCTTGATGAAATGGGCCACCACTTGCCGAGCAACATTAGTGTAGGACGCGGCTTCAACCCACTTTGTGAAATAGTCAATAGCAACCAGAATAAACCGGTGTCCGTTAGAAGCTTTTGGTTCAATTTCCCCAATCATATCGATGCCCCACATAGAGAAAGGCCATGGTGATGACAACACATTTAGCAATGTTGGTGGTACGTGCATCTTGTCTGCATAAATCTGACACTTGTGACATTTCCTGGCATATTGAATACAGTCAGTTTCCAAAGTCAACCAGTAATACCCAACCCTCAGAATCTTTTTAGACATAGCATGTCCATTGGCATGAGTACCAAACATTCCTTCATGAACATCTTGCATTAAAAACTCTGCTTATCGTCTGTCGACACATCTAAGCAGGACCATATCATGGTTTCTTTTGTAGAGCACATCATTGCTGAGAAAGAACTTGGATGCTAATCGTCTCAGAGTTTTTTTGTCAAGTGACGTAGCATCTGCTGGATACTCTTGTTTTAACAGGTAACTCTTTATGTCGTGGTACCAAGACTTATCATCAGTTTCTTCTTCAACCATCTGACAGTAGGCGGGCTCGGTCTTGCGTTCAATTCGAATGAGAGTGGCATTATTGACATCCCTGACTTTCCGAATTGAGACTATCATGGCTAGGGCATCGGCAATGTGATTCTCAGATCTCGGGACATGCTTGAAAGTGATTTCATCGAAACACTCCATCATCTTGACGATGTAGGCTCTATAAGGGATCAATTTCTCAAGTCTAGTTTCCCATTCTCCAGTAACCTGATAAATAACCAAAGTTGAATCCCCGCTGACTTCAAGGAATTTGATTTTGAGGTCGATAGCCGCCTCGAGGCCGAGAATGCACGCTTCATATTCGGCGATATTGTTTGTGCAGTCAAAATCCAACCTGGCTGTGAATGGAGTGTAACCACCTTCTGGATTCATTAAGACAGCGCCTACGCCATGCCCATTGTAGTTGGAGGAACCATCAAACATCATTTTCCACCAAAGACCTTCCTGCGGACCCTCATCAAGACCCGACTCTTTACAATCTTTTATCAACATGATGTCTTCATCTAGGAAATCAAATTTTAGAGACTCATAATCTTCCACTGGTTGATCTGCAAGATATTCCGACAACACACTACCCTTGATAGACTTCTGAGCTACATACTGGATATCGTATTCTGATAATAACATATGCCAACGGGCGAGCCTTCCAGTCTGAGCAGGCTTCTCAAAAATATATTTTATCGGATCCATTTTTGAAATCAACAAAGTGGTATGACAAATCATGTACTGCCTCAAGCGTCTAGCAGCCCATGCCAAAGCACAACAAGTTTTCTCCAGAAGTGAATATCGGCTTTCACAATCAGTAAACTTCTTACTCAAATAATAGATAGCATGTTCTTTTCGTCCAGACTCGTCCTGCTGACCTAACACACAACCCATTGAATTCTCAAGCACTGTCAAATACATGAAGAGAGGTCTTCCCAGAACCGGAGGTATTAAGATTGGAGGTTATTGTAGGTAACCCTTAATCTTATAAAATGCTTGCTGATAATCTGAATTCCAAACAACCGTCTGGTCTTTGCATAATAGTTTGAAGATGGGCTCGCAAGTAGGAGTCATATTGGAAATAAATCTGGATATGTAGTTCAGTCTTCCAAGAAAACCTCTGACTTGCTTTTCCATTTATGGAGATGGCATGTCTTGAATGGCTTAGACTTTATCTGGATCTACCTCAATCCCTCGGTGACTGACAATGAAACCGAGTAACTTTCCAGATCTTACTCCAAAGGTACACTTGGCTGGATTCAGTCTCAACTGATATTTTCTGAGTCTCTTAAATAATTTCAAAAGATGTTCCAAATGGTCCTCCTCACTTTGAGATTTGGCTATCATGTCATCAACATATACCTTTATCTCCTTATGCATCATATTATGAAATAAAGTCACCATGGCTCTTTGATAGGTAGCACCTGCGTTCTTTAGACCAAAAGGCATAACTTTGTAACAGTAAGTCCCCCACGGAGTAATGAAAGTAGTTTTTTCCATGTCATCGGGATCCATCTTAATCTGATTGTAACGGGAAAAACCATCCATAAATGAGAAAACAGCAAAACGAGCCGTATTATCCACCAACGTATCGATATGCAGCAAAGGGAAATCATCCTTCGGACTGGCCTTGTTTAGATCCCTATAATCCACACACATTCTGACTTTCCCATCCTTTTTCGGCACAGGTACAATATTGGCTACCCATTCGGGGTATTTGGACACTGCTAAGAAACCCGCATCAATCTGTTTCTTCACCTCATCTCGAATCTTGAGAGCCATGTCAGGTCTTGTTCTTCGGAGCTTTTGCTTAACCGGTGGGCATTCTGGTCGAAGTGGTAATTTGTGAACCACTATGTCAGTGTCTAAACCCGACATATCTTGGTACGACCAAGCAAATACATCCACATATTCTTTCAAAAGTTCTTCTAGTTGCTGCTTGACTTCTGCCCCTAGAGCTACCCCAATCTTGACTTCTTTCTTGTCTTCTCCGGTGCCAAGATTAATGACTTCTACCTGTTCTTTATGGGGTTGAAGCTCAGTGTACTCATGGTGTGCCAATTTTACCAGTTCATCAGGGATTTCAAAATCTTCATCCTCATCTTCAGCTTGGTATATTGGTGAATCAAAGTCAGGAGGGAATGCAAAGTCATAGGATTCAATGGGTTTTAGGACATCACTGCACGTTGGAATGACTTATTTTATTAAAACACACAAAGACAAATGCAGCACACAAAAGAGAAAATTGTTTTGGGTTTTTTAAGATTGCCATTTTTCTTTTAAAATGAAAGCAAAAGCAGTAAAGTAAATAACACAAGGAAAATAACAAAATAGTTCATTTTTCATTGATTTTCTTGAAAGCTCGGGGCCCTTACAAAACATTCCTATAGCCTTGGGCATGGCTATGGAAATTCAAAACAAAAAAAGAAAAGAAAGACAAACAAATTACTTTAACTCAGGAAAGACCATAGGAATCTCAATAGCTTCCCAGTTGCTCAAGGCAGCATTGCAATGATACACTAACTGTTCAAGATCTTCATCTTCAAAATCTTCTTCCACAACACTGACTTGGAACCCTCCACTGATGAATACTTCTTGTATACTCTTTGGACGTCCTTTATCATGTGTCGGCGCTTCATCATGAGTTGGTTTGTAACCCAACCCTTGGCGATCCATCTTTGGCTTCACTTAAATAACTTCTCCCCAACCTGCAGGAGTACCTTCTTCCAGTGTATACTTGATGCTCCGAGCGGATGCAAAAGACGGACCACTCTTAGCCACTGTTTCTTCTAACATTACTGCATTATCTATCTCGAGTGCCTGAAAGGAAGTTTCTAACGCGCCTTCATCTGCTTCAATATACTTGAATGATGACAGATTGCTCACCATTAGGTCCTCTTCACCGTGTACAATCACTAACTTATCATTCACAACAAATTTCATTCTCTGATGCAATGTGGAAGTCACTGCCCCAGCGGCGTGAAACCACGGTCGTCCCAACAAACAACTATAAGCTGGGTTAATGTCCATGACCTGGAATGTAATATCGAACACATGAGGTCCGATCATGATTGGCAATTCTACCTCTCCCACAACCGTTCTTCTTGAACCGTCAAAAGCTTTTACAATTAATGACGTCGGTCTCATTTCTGCCCCTGCATATGCTAACCTTGCGAGCAACCTTGCGGGCAATACATTCAATGAGGATCCAGTATCGACTAAAACTCGTGCCATTGTATCTTCTTGGCACCTGACAGATATGTGCAATGCACGGTTGTGATTGCGCCCTTCGTTCGGCAACTCTACATCACTAAAGCTCAGGGTGTTACAGGCTGTAATGTTGGCTACTACTGAATCAAATTGTCTGAGAGTTATGTCTTTTGTCACATGTTCCCGCTTCAATACCTTTTGCAGAGCCTCTCTGTGAGTTGGAGAGTTCATCAAGAGAGACAAGATCGATATCTTTGACGGGGTTGGGTGAAGCTGATCAATAACCCTGTAATCACTTTTCCGAATAATCCTTAAGAATTCTTCGTCGTCTCCTTCAGTACTTGGTACCTCTTTTTATTTTGTCGCAGCAGGGGTAACCTCTTTTGGAGCGGCTATTGTCATCTTTGGTTGATAGATTCGACCACTACGGGTCATTCTGCTTGTACCTGCAATGTTTGTCACGTCTACTTGGTCGTTTTTTACTGTCTCTTTCTGACTATCCTTCCCGGATCCTCGGTCTATCACAGTCATGCCATACTTCCATGGAACGACCTTTGTGCTTTCAAAAGGAAACGGTATTGGTTTCTGAATAATAATCGATTGAGGTGGATTGATAGCCGACTTGTTGAAAACAGGCTTCATACTTTTGTTGGTCATTTTGAACACCAGAACTTTCTCACTTTTCTTTGGTAAATTAAAAACAGGCCCAATTACTGAAACTTCTTCTTTCCTCACCTTACTACACACTTGCAACACTCCATCATCAATCAATCTTTGTATATTTCCTCGTACCACATCACACCCTCTAGAATCACTAGAACATTCTTTACAATCATTATGGGTATCTTCTATCAATCCTGCTTTCAGTAGTTTCTCGTGAAGTAACCTCAACGGGGTTTTGATCTCTGACACACCTCGGAGCATCCTTTCATCTGACACTTCTTCTACTGCATTGACCCCTCCATGGTTCGGCAATGGATTACTTTTAACATTTGGGGGTACATCATCAAAAGACAAGATCTTATTTTCCATCAACTCCCTGACAAGATGTTTTAAAGTAAGACAGCCTTCTAAATCATGACCGGCCGCCTTTGTGAAAGGCACAATGAGCATTTGGATTATAATGAGGGGATGTAGTGTCTGGATTTAGAGGTCGCGTTGTTACCAATCCTTGCTGCACCAAGGAGGGGTACAACTCTGTGTAAGTCATCGGTATCTGAGGAAGTGGCGGTTTTGTTGTTGGTTTCCGATTCTGGTAGTTCTGTCTGGGTGCCTGAGCCCTAGGATGATACTGTTGCTGATAGGGTGGAGCATTGGGCGCTTGCTGATACCCTTGTTAAATTGGCTGATATACAAGTGTTGGCACTGCCTGGTAACTGGGAACAGGATGACTAAAAGCCGGGGTTACAGCTGCCACATATGGTTGTTGGGCATACTGCAACGGATACATTGGTCGTTGTTGTTGGGATTGCTGAACATAACTTGCCTGAGGCGGCTGAACAAAGCCTTACTGAGGTTGTTGAACATAACTCTGCGGATACTGTTGGTAAGGGGGTCTCCAGGTGCGACTCTTCCTTCCCACGGTTACTTCATTTGTCTCCCCTTCCTTCTTTTTATGAAAATTACTTTTGAACTTCTTGACATTGTTGTTACCAGAACTGATGGAACCACTAGCCACCTTCCCATTCCTCATTCCTAACTCCACTCTCACCCCCACTGCTACTATATCAGAAAAACTTGTGGTTACACTACTGATCATCTTCTCATAAAACTCCGGTCTTACTGTATCGACGAACCAATCGGTCAACTCTTTTTCACTCAAAGGAGGTTCCACCTGAGAGGCGGTTTCCCTCCACCTTTGTGCATACTCTTTGAAAGATTCCGAACTCTTCTGCGACATACTCAATAAATATCTTCTATCAGGGGCTAAATCCATGTTGTACTTGTAATGTTTCACAAAAGCGTCGGCCAAGTCTTGGAAACTATGAATACGAGACTGATCCAAACCCAAATACCATTTAGCAGGAGCTCCTTTCAAACTATCTTGGAAATAGTGGATCATCAATTTGTCATCTTCTACGTGAGCGGTCATTCTCCGGTAATACATAATCAGACGCGTCTGTGGACACGTAGCCCTAGAATACTGATCAAAATTGGGAACCTTGAATTTTGGCGGAATTACCAGTCCAGACGCTAAGCACATATCTCTGGCATCAGTACCAAAGATGTCATTCCCTTCCATTGCTCTGACTTTCCTGCCTATAGTCTCTACACTTTCTTTCAACTTATCATGTCGTCCACTCTCTTCTTCATACCCATCAAGACCTTCGTACACTTGTGGAGGATTATGAAAAACAGGGCGCGCTTGAATCTGAACAGAAGGCTGAGTGTAAGTAGGAATAGCTTGAGGAATTTCTGGTCCTAGAGGAACTGCTTGTTGATTGACTACTGGTGGAGGTACAAAACCAGGCGGCAACCCATATGGTGGAACATTTGCAACAGTGACTGCCGTTGGAATCGGCTCTACAGCTATGCCAGTGATTTCAGAAACAACAGTGGCTTGAGTGTCCAACTTTGCACGAATGACTTGTAGGGCTTCCATGATCTGCCCCATGCCTCCTCGTAGATTTCCAAGTTCATTATCAATCCTGTCCACATCTAAATTATGTCCTTCCATTCTTAGGCGAGCTTGGGCTCGGGTGTTGTATCGGTGTTGAGGATTCAATGTGATTCTTTCTCTGGAGACAAGACAACGACATGAGACACAACACAAGAACATGCACATGCAATGCTTGTGAATGAAAAATGCAACAATGCAAAATTAATCATTCAAGGAATCCAAAGAAATATTTGCAAAAACTATAACGATGGGGAAATAAGCAAATTCAAAATCTTCATAGATTAATAACTGAAAGTTTTACAACAATGATTCTGAAACTGAAATACAAGTCTTCAATACAGATACATGATGAAATAAAACGGAAAATAAAAGGATTTCAGATCTTCTGGTTGGATGGCCCTTCGTCTTCTGGATGACTTCTCTTTCCATCTTGACGGATCAACTCTTGAAGCTCTTCTTTTTCTTGCATAGCCTTGAAATACTTATCCCTCCAAGCCTTTCCTTCTTTTTCAGCTTTTGCCAAAGCAGCTTTCAATTCTTTTACGAGAGTAGGTTTGGGTGAGTCAGGCTCAAAACGAATATAGAACATCTTCAACGCTGCTTCTTTTACCCATGATAAGTAAGATTCTGAAACAGTAGTGTAGTGGTAGCCTAGGGCAGTTACTCCCCTCGTGTGGACATAACGCCAAGCATACACAATTCGAGCCCTGTAAGCGGGATTCTTCCCCTCTTCAATGTAAAAGCTTCTCAAAAATTCTGGGTCTGGTTCATCCTCCATTGGGTGCCCCAACTGGCAACGAGCTAAAATAGGATTATAGCTGATGCAACCATTAATGCTGATAAGCGGTACATTCGGGAAATTTCCACAGCTTTGGATCATGGCAATCCCTCCATACATAGGGTCATACCACTTAATATCTGAGTGTTTGAGTAACAACAGCTTTTCTGTCCACGAGAGCCCATTTTGCTTATCCCAGAGGGCTGGAATTTTTGGCAAGTGCGAAATAAACCACTTGTGCAGGAGAACGATGCAACACTCAATCCGTCCAACTCCATAACGGTTCCTACGGTGGATGGTAAAGTACGTATCAGCCAACAAGGTAGGTACAAGATTTTTGATTAAGAAAAGGTTGATTGCATTTGCATCCACAAAATCATTAGCAGTCAGGAATAGGAACATCCCATAAATTAGTAAAACCAGGATGGCCTCAAATGCTTCAATATTCTTTGACAAGGCATAGCTTTGAGCTTTTTTTATACAGGAACATAGCTGGAAATCTATATAACCCTCCCTTAGCAATCATATGAGATCGTACCTCGTCCACCGCTAAATACGCAGCCTCTGCAACTGCTCTTTCATTAGGAGTCCCTTCTCTTCGAGAAAATGGTCTAGGAGTGACGCCTACTCCCATCAGGGCAGAATATTCTTCCAAGGTTGGTAGCAACTGATAGTCTGGAAAGGTGAAACAGTGATAGGTTGAATCATAGAACTGCATGAGTGCGGATAACATCTCTTCATATACTTGAACTTTTAGCAAAGACAACATATTCCCATACTTCTCTCTGAATGCCTCGGGGTCTTCTACTAAACTTCCCAGTTTCTTCAAGTTCTCCAATTTTGGTTTTTGGAACACAACCTCTGTTTTCTTTCCAGAATCCATCCTATAATATCTGCAAAACAATATTTAGTTCCTTGAATGATTAATTAATGTAAATGCAAATGCAAAGGTTTCATGGAACTCAGATCAAAACATCGTTTCATTTCATTGATTTTCAAGATTGCATTACAAAATATCTAGTACATTTTACAAAATTCCTAAGGCTGACAGTATTCTAAATAAAAGTCCTCTTTTGCTTTGAGCTTCTGGATTTCTTCTTCCATCTGGGTCTTCTCAAGAATGAGTTTGTCCACGACTAGCTTCCATGGAGTTGGCTGAGAGCTGGAAGGAAATAAACCTTCCTGTGTCTTCCTCTTCTTACAAGCAATCATTTCTTCATCCTTCGCCTGGAGTTGTCTATGGAGTTTATCATTCTCTTCCATGGCCACTTGGTACTTGTACTTCCAGGCTACTTCAGTTTGTTGTGATTTCCTTAAGGCAATTTTCAACTTCTCCTCTTCAGACATAAAGATCATTGGGGGTTCCTCTTTCAACACCATGGGTTTCTATTGAGGATAAGGCATCTTCAACTGAATAGCTCTCTTTCGTACCCATTGGAGATAAGGCTCGAGAGAGTCGCAATTAGGTTTCCCTAAGTCTTCCTTTCCTTTCTTATGCACATGACCCCAAGCTTTGAGGATCTCTTTTCTTAATTCTAATTCTCCTTTAAAGAAAATATTCTCCACATGAGCGCTATTAGGTTTGTCCTTCAAAGGGTATCCAAGCTGTCGGCGAGCGAGAACAGGGTTATAACTAATTCCTCCATTTGTACCAAGAAGAGGTACGTTACCAAAACTTCCACAACTATCAATGATCTTTATCCCATCATAATTACGGGTGTACCAATCAACATCAGAGTGAGTAAGAGCCATAACCTTCTGAGACCACCAACCTTCCTTCCAAAAAGCATGAGCTTTAGGCAAGTGAGAAATAAACCATTTGTATAACAAAGGGACACAACAGGTAATCATTCCTCCTTTATGCAAATTTCTCAAATGAACATAATGATAGGCGTCAGCTAGTAAAGTAGGCACAGGGTTTTTCTTCAAGAAAATCTTAATGGCATTGAGATCCACAAAATTATCAAAACTTGGAAACAAGAAGATCCCATAAATGAGCAAGGCAAAGATGGCTTCGAATGCATCCATACTCAAGTGATCAGCATAGTATTGGGCTTTCCCAACCAAGAACTCGGCAGTCAAACCAAATACTCCTCTTTTAGTAACCATATTTTTCTGAATATCTACCAATCCTAAACGTGTAGCTTTAGCAATTTCCTCTTCCTTAGGGTCCTTCTCTATGATTAGAAAAGGAGATTCTTCAAGAATAGACAAACCAATCAAGCAAGAATATTCCTCAAGTGTAGGTACTAGCTGATAATCAGGAAAAGTGAAACAATGATAAAGTGGATCATAAAACTGGAGAAGCGTGGAGAGAAGTCCCAGATCCATCTTCCTTTTTACCCTCAACAATGACAACAAGTTCCCATACCTACTCTTGAATCCTTCTAGATCTGTTAACAAAGTGCTCAACCTTTCTATGTCATCCAAGTTAGGACTTTTGTAAGTGTACTTCACAGTTTTCTTTTTTCCATTATCCATGACAATCCTAATGTTTACAAACAAAAGATCTGAGTTCCATGAAACTTTTATAATATGATGTTCATGAATGCATGAATGCACAAACACAGGTAAGCACAGATTCACATATACACATGGGTAAACAGATAAAGGTTCTGGTTTGGAGAACATGAGTATGGAGCCAGGATCTACCCATCCCAAAGGTATGTACTAAGGTTTTCAAAACTGTAGAACAAGGTTCTAAAAGGTTCCCAGAGTCCTCGACCCCTCTTTCGGATATTATCAATTTCCCAAATACTTTGTGGTCGATAATATTCTCAAGAGAGTCTCATCCAAGTGTAGTATCGCGTATCAACTACTTTGGAATTACTTCCTTATAGTCATCGCACTACATCCTAATAAAGCCATAGTGGGGAAAAGGTAATCTAAAGGTCCTCAGTATCATGGGCTCCCATGTAGAAAGTAGCATTGCTTTCACGAATACTCGATCAACAATACTAACTCTCATAAGGGCCTCTACTGAGCGGTGGTTTTCTCAAGTCAACTTGGTCAGGAATCAACTCCCTATAAGTCTCTTTGAATATACCACCATCCTATCATAAGTACGCTCAAACACGGGTATAGTGTTGTCTCACCACTCAAAGTTCCCAAGATCCAACAGGGCACATATGTACATATTTACAAGTATTCAGAAATAAGCAAGTATTCAAACAAGATAGGCTAAACCCTCGAAACTAAGCAGTCCCCAGTGAAGTCGCCATTTCTGTTGCGGTGAAATTTGGATGTCAAGCTATTAAATTAACTTGAATCTTAATTCTTTTACAACCGAACATTATTTTATCCAAATGAAAGGTCTAAAGAAAGAAAAACCTTTTTCGGGATGTAACGACAACGCTTAAGAGATTCGGGGATCGAGGGTTGGTTATACCTAGGGAAGGTGTTAGCACCCTAAGCATCTGTAGTACTCTACAGGAACCTTTTGTTTGATTGCTTGCTAAGTTTGCAAGTATGTACTATGGATTGGGATATGGATTAGGGATAGGTAAATACCTAGATGGTTTTCTAAGTTTGCTCGCAAAGACATCGCATCTTCTGCCTACATATCCTAACTAGGATAGAATCAGAGCAATCGTAGTTCACCTCACAAGGGATGAAGAACACTTGATTATGATCAAGATTCAAGGGGGAACAAACATGACAATGTTTGTGTGGAGTTTGACAAAACTCCCTAATCTAAATTGTAACATTCAAAAGGGGAAGTAAGAAATCATGACGATGATTCTCACATAGAGTTGACAAACTCTATCCTAGGGTTCTAGTTGAAGAACTCTCCTAGTACAGGTGGGTTTTTTAGAATTAAAGCAAAGTCTAATGGTTTCTAAACTAAGGTTGAAATGACTTAATAAAGTCAAAGGGAATGGGTGAATGAGTTATCCATAACATAAGGGTTATTGGAAAGATCTTTTCCTTTGGAGAGGGACATGAGAGGCAACTTGGATGAGAGCTAACAAGCTTCATCACTTGGGGAAATAAAATTTTGAACAAGATAACAACATAATAGATATGCATCCATGGTGACAACCATTAGGTGAGCATGTGAAATAACAAAAATGAAAATGCATTGGTGACAATTAAAGCAGGTGATTAAGCAGGAAGTGGGACAATCAACCTCCAGTGTATTTAGCAGATGAAGTAAAATGAGCATGGTAACAACCAAATATGAAGTCCTAGCATGTTAGCTAGCATTTAAGAACATGAATGCAAACAATTATCTCAAACAATCACAAGTATATCAAAAGGAAAATTCATCTGCATACGCGAAAACGATCACGGGACGTGCATAACTTGCACATAGTCAAAAGAGATGAAACATTAGGCAAACATGGAAATAAAAAATATGACATGAAAGTAGACATCAAGATGAACAAAATTCAAAATGAATGGGTTAAAAATGATTAAAATTGAGAGAGATATGAATTTTTGAAGTTTGGTTAAAAAAAGACAAACTCAATGATTTGCATTTTGATCATAACTCAGTCAATTTTCCATGGATTTTGACAAAATTTTAGTGTAAACTGACTAGAATTTCATGAGGAATAAGATGATGGCATTGGTTTTTTGAAATATTTCCCCTAACTCAAAACCCGATAGTACTTTCTTTTTGAAAGTTTGATGTGCATTTTGAAATTTAACTCCTAATTCAATCAGTTTTAAACCTAAGTACTTATGCACACACACCACAATAATGACAATGAATTAATTCATGCAAGAGATGGGATTCAAATCATGTTGTAATGAGAAAAGCTTATATGAAATGCAAGTCTGTCATGAATAGGGTGTATCATGGTGCAGGCTGAAGTGTAATCCAATTTTGTGCGCATTTTGAACAAGCTAAACACATACACACATCAAGTACATGTTATTGAGTGAATTAAAGCACGGAGTGAGGTTCAATTCTAACTGATATGAAATATGGTGATCCAAGTGCTAGGTTTGTGAAGTGAAGTGCATGAAGATGTTCTATGTCAGTTCTATATATATCCAAATTAAATCAAACACATATACATCACATAAACATGATATTGAATGAGTTTAAACACACTTTGATGCTCAATACCAACTGTCATAAAATATGAAGACTGAGTTGCAAGTTTGGAACTTTTGGCATAACATTAAGAAAGGCATTTCAGTTTTGAGGAATAATCAGACCAAAGATTCACATACACCTACTACAAATATACATACAAGTGAAATCAAATCATAGTTTTAGTGCAAAACAAATTGGTGTGAAAAGTGGTGCTTAAGTGGAGGTTTGTGCTTGTGAAGTGCAGTGTGAAGTCAGGTTTGAGTTCCAAACATTTTCAGGTCAATCAAAACATGTGTACATGCTATAAATGTGTTATGGAGTGGATCCAAACAGGTGTTGATGTTAGAAACAAGTTAACATGAAAAATGGCATTTCAATTGCAAGTAAAACATGATATAACGCAGTTGGAGAATCAAGTCAGAATTGATGCAAAATTAGGTCATGTAAACCATATGTACATCTCACATATTTGATAATGAATGAGTGCCAACAAAGAAACCAGACCAGAATGCTTTGGAATGCAGAGTGAGGTGTGTGCTGCAAATTGGCATTTATTGTGATGCAGTAGGATGTTCAAATTCAAATTCAAGCACATTTTGACCATATGAATCACATACACATCTATCATATATACAAACAAGTGATTTCAATCAAGGAAAATGGTTCAAATAGGGCTGATATGAAACTTGGTGAGTTGAGTGCAAGTTTTGACAAGTGAAAAGCAACATGATGTTCAGTTTAGATCCTAGTCACATATTGATCAATTTAGTCATGCACGCAAGTCATATGTATGAGGATGAGTGTGTTCAAACATAAAATAGAACTCAAATTGTACTATAGTGAAAATTGGCTGTCAAGTTGCAAAATTATGTTATGATATGCATGAAGATACTCAAATTCAAGTCCAAACATTTCTAGACTGAAGTAACCATATACACACCATATATACATGATATTGAATAAGTTCAAACACAATTTGGGGCTAACAGAGGACTGTCATGAAAAATGAGGGTTTGAGTTGCAAATTGGTCATTTTGATGCAAGACATGAAAAAGTGCAGTTCAACATTTTAAGCACTATTGACCAAGTTAACTCCACACACATATTAAATACATGATGTTGGATGAATTTGAGCACAAATTTAACCATCTTTAGGCCTGAGATCACAGCTGGTATATTCATGGTAGAGTTTTGATACAAGACATAACATACTTCCAACATAATGAACCAAAAATGCTAAAACATGAAATTATGGTGTAAAGCAAAGATGAAGTGTTTACATACCTCTAGTGGATTGTGTTGAGTAGGTTAGAACTCCAAGAAACCCAGAGAGACTTCCAAATAACACTAGCTTTGAGGCTTTCTTCTTTTTGAAGCAAGAATGCAATCTTTGAGACAGTTGGAGAAATAAACTCCACCAATGATCTTTCACACTTTAGACAGTTGAGAAATGATATGTGAGAGGTGTTTGAGTGATTAGAACACCAAACAAATGCATAGAACAAGTTTTGGCAGATGTTATGGCTTTTGGTCAAAGTAACTTGGTATAGAAGTTGACTTTTTGAATGGTGAGGTTTTTGAATGGTTTAAGGTTTTGGACACCTTCTATATCATATTTAGAGATTGTGTGGATGATTGTTAAGGTGTTTGAATGAGCAGAAATGAGTTTGGCAGCAAATGTACCAAGACAGATTTTTGAAGCTTTTGGCAATTTTGGAGTAAAGAGTGGAAAAGTGAGAGCTTTGTGTTTCTCTGGTTTTTTAGAATCAATATTGTGTGTCAAATGAAGTGATGAGGGCTCCCTTTTATAGGCAAATGAAGAGAGGGGCAGATTTGGAGATTTCTTCACATGAAAGAAAGGTTTTACACTTTTGGATCAAACCTCCACAAAGGGGTTTTCTTGGCAGATAGGTAAGCTTGAAGTCAAGTGTTATGATGAGTTTAATGTATCTAAAGTCAGGCTAGAGAGTGTAGGTTGATGGCTGTTTGCAGAACTTACTTTCCACCTCTTGCTTGTTAATAATTTTTTAATGCAAGTTGCAAGACAACTTGCAAGCCAACTTGTCAAAGCCTCCAATTTCCATTCTCTGCATAATTCTTCACATTTCAATGCTTTAAAAAATTTAAATATCATAAATAATAAGATTCAAATGCTGAGAAATGATCCAAATGACCAAAGGATGAATTTATGAAAAATCACCAATGTGGGATTCAAGTATGAAAACACCATCTTTCCAAATCCATAACTCTCAGCTCACAAATGCTATTGAGATGTTCTAGTACTTTTTAGAAAGCCCTCAAATAGATCTAAAACATTCATATTTTCATGAGTTTCAAATTCCCAAAGGAACTTGGTCAAAAAGTCTCTCAAAGTTGCTAAAAATGAACTTAAAAGTGAAATTTCTCTAAGTCTTTTCCCCTTCTTGAAATGAATTTGATCATAACTCCAAATCTATGCATTTTCTGATCATGGAACACTTAGGGACTTTTTTAGGATTTTTCAAGAGCTTTCAAATGAGCTTTGAACCACTTCATTTGGATGTGTGGTTAAGGAGTTATGGTTTGGCCCCATTCAAAACCTTAATTTCCCGATTTTCCGATTACTCCTTCATCCTTGATCCAATGGTCATGAAAATTGATAGGAAAGTGCAACATGATATAAGGAACATTTTTTATTCACACTTTGAAGTCCAATTCCTTAAATTTGAAGAGTTGACTTTTTGGTCAACCGTACGATCGATCGGTGACTACCGAGTCGTCTGTCGACACTCTGGACCTCCTGAGACTTTGAAACTTCTTAAATGAAATTTATTAAGCTATATTAACTTCATGGATCATAATCCCACCATTAAAACACCTTGCAACACCAAAGTCAAACTACAGTTGACTTTTACTGGTCAAAAACCCTAATCGGGTGCCCTGACATACACTGTTCTTGACTCTGGGTAACAACCTCAAATTGGATTCTCAATTGGCATAATATGATACCCTTAATCTTGTTTCATGATTGAATTAGCCTAAAACTTTGATTGATCACAAACCCTGAAGCTTCGATTTGACTGTACAAAACCCTGATTCATCTGTAACTTGACAAAGACAAACTTGCACTGGGTTAGGGTTAGATAATTCATGAGTATGATCCTAAAATGATAATGATAATCTAAGGGGTCAAAATTTGGGGTATGACAGTTTTTTTTTCATTAATTCCTCATAACAAGCCCTAACTGAGTCCTACAAGCTTCAATGTCATTTCAAGAATTGTTGTAAACAGCCCTAAAACTTATCCTAAATCCATCTATGTATCTTAAAGAACACAATTCCATAAAAATGGCAGCCTATATGTATATGTATGAAGAGATTTTGGAGAAGTTACTTACTCAACGGAGCACCTACGTTGGGTCTTCAATGGATGGTGAAGCTTCAGCAAAACCAACCAGAATCCTTCCCTGAACTTTCTTAGAGCTTCTAGCAATCTTGATTTGGCCTGAAACTTGCTAATTCTCCAAAACGCAATTTAAATTTTTTCCACCTTTTTTTCAACTGAATTCTGTTATTCTTTGATCAATTCTCTCCCTCTTTTGGTTGTACACGATGATAAGCATATATGAAATGGATATGGATGACTTTGAAGCCCAATTGCAGCTTGTATGGCCCAATTCAAAATCCAAAATTTCTCATGTTGGAGCTTCACCAATCTCACCAAAACAGAGCTTACACAGCTGCCAATTGATTCATACCAGTTACTTGAGATGTAAGGAACATCAATGGATGAGATTAAACCCTTGCTTTGATCTCAATGGTGAATTTTGAATATGTGACTTAAGCTTGAAGAAACATGGAATTTCCACATGAAAATGACCCCAAACTTGGTTTCTAAAATTGGCTTTGTTCTTAAAATGTGTAGGGCACTCAAAAAATGCACAAATATGCCATCACATGATTTAAAATGAATTGGATCCAAATTAGGCCTTTCAAGTGTTCTTTCATGGAATTTTTCTTCATCAATTCTCTAATCCAAGCCACTCCAATGATACCTTGATATTTTATTGAGCAAATGAACTTATTTAGAGCAAATTTTAAGTTGGAAAGATTTCCATTTGAGATGTGCAAAGTGGTGAAATTGACCTATAATCAAAAGTGGCCGATAATCCAAGTTTCCCAAAATACCCCTGCCTTGCAAGCTTCATATCTTGAGCTTCAAAAATCATCTTGAGGACTTCTAGTACTTTTTAGAAAGCTAAGATCATGAGTAACAACTTTCATGTTTGGGTCAAAGTGAGGAGAGACATCCTTCTAGATCAAATATGTCTTGGAAGTTAATTGATTTTCATGGACCAAAATCACATTCATCTGATGACCTATAACTTGTCTACTTCATAACTTGAGTTCTAGAAATCAGATGAATGACTTCTAGTACTCAAAAGAAATCTAGAAACATGCTCTACAAGTCTCATGTTGGTGTCAAGATGAGATGAAACTTGTATCTTGAGTTATGTGGTCTTGAAGTTAGGCACTAAACAAGGGATTTTACACTAACAAAGCATAGAAACC
This sequence comes from Lathyrus sativus, assembly GCA_963859935.3. NCBI lineage: Eukaryota > Viridiplantae > Streptophyta > Magnoliopsida > Fabales > Fabaceae > Lathyrus > Lathyrus sativus. The sequence continues at coordinate 842,334,776 of OZ012735.1, forward strand.
CTAGCTCTGTAACTTCTCACACTCTTGATTCTTGATGAATTGATCTTGAAATAATATATATGACATGTCTCAACACAACATTCCATGATCATAGTTGCTTGGAATTGAGTCTTAATCTTCTTTAAAATCCTTGTTGACTTAGGGTTGACCAGATGAAAACCCTAGCTGCACCACCTTTGGTTGTGGCCTCTTGTACTGGATACAATGACTTGTATAAGCTCCTCAATAACCCTCAAGGAACTCAATGAGCTCTCACAATGCCCTCCATCCACAACCATGAACTCATAATCCTCTGATGACTTTCACTGACCCCTAAGATAGGAGGTAGGCAAACTTGTATCCATCCATTTTTCCAAGGAGCTTTGATTTCTTCATAAAGGCTTGATAGGGATGATAACTTGTCTATAGCTTCTTGATTAGCCCTAGAACCTTTGGTAGCCTCTCCTTGATGAGCATACCTCCCTGATCCCCTGCATAAGTTACAATGCAATGCATATGCTACAATGAATGCAATGAAACATAAGCTAGGTAAAGAAAAAGGTTGGGCAAATTTTGGGGTGCAACAGCCTCGAACCCTTCATAATTCTTCAACTCAACATAGTACTAAGCCTCTTCAAATAAGAACATAGCTGGCAATTCATAAAAACATCCCTTAACAGTCATGTGAGACTGTACTTCAGTCATCTCCAAATGTGTAGCCTCTGCAATTACCCTTTCACTAAGAGTCCCTTCTCTTCCAGAAAATGGTTTAAGAGTGATTCCTAATCCCATCAGCACAGAGTATTCTTCCAAAGTTGGCAGTAATTGGTAATCTGGAAACGTGAAGCAGTGATAGATTGGATCATAGAGTTGCACGAGCGCCAACAACATCTCTTCATCCACTTGAAGTTTTAGTAACGACAGCATATTCCCATACTTCCTTCTGAACACCTCAGGGTCTTCTACTAAACTTCCCAGCTTCCCCAGATTCTCTAAATTTGGACTTTGGAACATAAACTGTGAAGCTGTCCTTTTTCTGAAATCCATTCTATAATATCTGCCAAACAAACTTTAGTTCCTTGAATGGTTAATAAAACATGAATGCAACTCATATGTGTTGCACCCCAAAATTTGACCTTCAGACCTTCATCACCATTCTAGAATCATATTCATTTGTTTATCTAACCATAACCTATTTCAAGTTTGTTTTTGTCAATACAGGTGAATCAGGGTTCCGTACAGTCGGGAATCAGGGTTTCGATGGTTTAATCAGTCAATGCCTTGGATTTATTCTCTGTGAAACAAGTCTCTACATCATCAAAGATACTACATTAGGTCAAGTATGAAACCAATTTGAGGTTGTCACCGAAAGGTCAAGAACAGTGCAGTTCAGGATCCCCGATTAGGGTTTCCAATTAGGAAAAGTCAATTGTGGTTTGACTTTTGATTTAAAAGGTGTTACAATGATAGAATCATGGTCCATAAAGCTCATATGGATTAGTAAAGTCCACTCAAGAAGTTTCAAGACCTCTGAAGACCTAGAACATCAACAGTCGATCTGATAGTTATCGATCGATCGGTTCGGTTGACTAAAAAGTCAACTCCTTGACAATAAGGAATTTGACCTCAAAGTTTGAAGAAAATATATTCCTAGTAACATATTACACCTACCCATGAAGTTTCATGACCATTGGATCAAGGATTGAGGAGTCATCAAAAAAGTCGGGAATTAGGGTTTTAAAAACGAGAAGACCATAACTTCCTAACCATGCATCCAAATAAGGTGGTCTAAAGCTTGTTAGAAAGGTCTTGGCAAGCCCTATAAAAGTGTAAAAGTGACCTATGGGCAAAAAATGCATAGATTTGGAGTTATAGTCAAAATCATCACAAGAGGGAGAAAACACTTAGAAAATTTCTAAGTTTCTGGCCGTTCAAGTCATGGTTTTCAGCCAACTTCAAGGGTGTTTTTGACCTAGTTCCACTTGGAATTTGAAAATTCCCAAAAAATGAAATTTTTAGAGACCCGTTAGAGATTTCCAAAAAGTACTAGAACTCCTCCATAGCCCTTGTGAGATGAGAGTTTCGAATTGAGCAAGTTGGGGTCCAAACACTTGAATACACCATTTCAAATTTGTCACAAATCCACTTGCCAACCACTTAAATCATTCTCAGCCATTTGATCAAGTCTTGATGAGCAGAAATGCAGAAGAAGTGAAGGACTTGACAAAGCATGGCAAGTTGCAAGCAAGTGGCAATATTTTAATCAAAAAACCAAGAGGAAAGAGAAACTTTTTCATGAAGAAACTTGCAGTTGCAGCTCCCCTACTCCCTAGCCACACTTCAGTAACTTCCATGTCCTTCATACCACTTTATTTATGCATCACATTGAGCCAAGAAATTGGATATCTAGTTGCACCAAATCTTGGACAAATTTTCTCCCAAAATCTCCCTCCAAGACCAAAACTCAAATCTGCCCCAAACCCCTCTCATGGCCTATAAATAGATGGTTCATTACACTCTCTTGAACACACCAGAGCTATCCAAAACATAAGAACACACAACTCTCACTCTTTCCATCTTTGCTTGAAAGTGAAGAAACTCACAAAACCACCAAAAATTGCCTCTTTGCATTTTTCACACCAGCATCATTTCTAGCCATGAAACCATCATAAAAACCATATACAAACCCTTAAAATCACCATTTGAAGCTATTCAAATAGTTAGTTTCATCAAAAAATCCTTGATAAAAAATTCAACTTTCACACCACTCAAGTTTGACTTTTATGCACATTTCATGCCAAATCACTACTCAAGCCATTTTCCACCATCATGACACTCAAGACACCTCACATTTATGATGTACTAGTTGTTCATTACATCAAACAACAGTTGGAATCTCATTTAGTTCAACTGTCCATAAGTTTGCATTCTTGCTTCAAGAGGAAGCAACTCCACAAGCTCATCCAAAGGAAGGAGGAACATCTTTCTTAAAGCTGCTAGCTTGCTATTGGAGGTCTACAAGAGGTAGGTGACCTCTAACCCTTTCTCTTTCTCATATATGTATCATCCAAGTTGTTGAATATGATTGGCACATGTTTGTATTTGTCCTCATAAGCTTGTGATTGTCATGTGATGCATCTAATCTTCAAAGTTGGACATTGTCATGTTAAGGTTACATTTTCTAGTAAGAATTTGGTTGTCATAATGAAACTTGTGTGTGATTCTAGCTTGAAGATTGTTAACTGTTACTTAAAGCATTAACTTGATATTGTTATGTCAAGTCCATTAATGTCCAACATACTCTTGATAAATGGCAAACTATTTTGTTAGAGTTAGAGGTGTTATTTGTAGAATTGTGAAGCTCTTGTTAGAATGTACAAATATTGTTGAAGCATGTGATGCATTATGGATCAACATTGTTATGCTTTAGTTCTGTTAGGAGTCATCATGAGTTTGTCAAACTCATGTGCTAATGGATGTGTGACTATCACTAGGAAAATATGGTTAGGTTGTTACTTTTTACAAGATTACTAGACTTTTGAAGTGTATGGCATGTTGAGGATTGATATTGGTATATTAAAACTCATGATCTTTGTTGTCAAGATTATTTTGAAATGGAGTTTGTCAGCTTTTGATGCAATGCTGTTTTGAAACTTTTTTTTTCATACTAGAGGTTGGTTTGTGTTTGTTGTGACAAATTGGTAATTTTCATTTAAAAGCAACACATTGGTGTCATGACCCCTGTTAAGATGATTCACACATGTTGAAGCATGTGGTGATCAACACTGTTGTGGCTATGAACAACTTGTGTATTTTTAAACAAAACCTGTTTTGAATCAATAACTTGCACATGAAAAACTGAGGCTCATTATTTGATTTTGAATATTAATGTGTGTGGTACTATCATTCTGAACTAGTGACTGTTATGGAGAACATTGGTTTAAGGCATATTGATTTATTACTGCTCATCCAGTTCTTCATTGCTTGCTCTTTTTATGAGTGTTGTCATAAGGTTACTACCAATCACTATATTGAGAGGATTCACATTGAATTGTTGATGATCACATAATCATGCTTACATCTTTGTTGGTGTGGATTATTCTGAATTTTGTTATGGATAAGTTTTGCTTTATTCACTGATGTGTGTTGGTTTAAAGTTTGTTAACTGTTGTTTGAACTATGTCAAACCTATCAAACATCAGCATGATTGAATTTTTGATTCTGTCAACATACTACTTTAGGGTTTGTAAACCTTCAACATCATTAAGTGACCATTTTCAAACCATTGCATTTGTGTATGAAGTCTATAATCAGTTGCAGTTTTGATTGATGAATATTGCATTGTCATTGAGTCACTTGTTTCAACTTTGTCAAGATGCCAAGTCTATTTTAACAAATTTCACCATTTACAACTCAACAACCATTTTGTGATTCAGTAAGGATTTGAGCTCATCTCTTTGAGCAGAATCTTGAGCAACACATAACAAACGTGTGCAGACCCTCACATATTCTTAAACTCATATGTTTTGATCCATGAAACTCAAAATGCATTTCAAAGCTTCCAATTGAATTTTCATTCAAAATTTATTTTGTGTGCATCTTTTGAAATTTTGTTTGGTACCATCATGTTCCTCTTGAAAAAATAAGCAAGTTTGACTTTTATTTCACCAAAATTGATTAAGATTTGAGAGAGTTAGGATGAAGTCGTTTCCATGTTTTTTTCACTTGTTTTGCCATGAAGCTTGCCCAAAAATCATGTGTCCTTTGGTAGATTTGCATCTGGGGTGGCTTGATACAATAGATGTATCGCCACCTTAGTGGTTACTTTCCTTGCCATAAGAACTTTGCCATGTCTTGATCCTGTGTTCGACCCTCAGCGAGGGCAGTTTTTGCATATTTTGTAATTTTTCTTGATTTTCAATATTTCTTCTCCTCTTTCCATTTATGTTCACGTGCGTGAAGTGGTCTAGTTGGCTATATTTTGTGTCCATAACCCCAAGGTCTTGGGTTCAAGCCTTGGGTGAAACACTTCTTTATTTTTGGCAACTTGTTTATTTGATTTCATTTAAATTTTAAATTACCATAACTTCTCTATTTTTAATCATTTTTGAATGATTCTTTTTGCTAAATTCTTATTTTGATATATATTTTCATATAATGTTTAAATAATTCTAAAATTCTTATTTTAGAAACACTTTGCATTATGAGAAAATTGTAATTCATTTTAGGGTTTTCACCCTCCTACCTCTCATTCTTCATTTCAAACTTGGATTTCCTTCCCTTTGAGTTTTATTTGAAATTGATATGAACTTGTCTTGTTAGCTTCCTTGTGTACTGGAGTTTGATTTAAACTTTTTCTTGTAAGCATTGTAATTTGATTCATTTCTTAAACATTTGAAACACCCATGAAGTATTGAACTTCTTACTTACTTGGTTGTGCCATTGTTTGATTTGCCCATGCTTGATTGTTATCCAATGTAGGATGCTTACTCATGTAGTTACATATAACATCCTTTAAAATTACTCATCTTTGTTAAGATACCCCTTCATCTTTGTTAAGATATATCCTCACCTTTGTTAAGATATGCCATTGGTTTTCACCTTTCATTCCGAGTCTTGTAAGAACTTACCTTTAGATTTTGAAATATCTTCAAGTATGCTTTGGTGGTAACCATTTACCTTACTCATAATCCTTTCTTGACATTTTTATATGCTAGCATGATCTTGGTGGTAACCATATCTCTTGTATTCATCATGTTTGAATGATTATTGCTTTGTTAAGTATTTCCCCAAGTGATGGAACTCTTTAGTTCTCATCCAAGTTGCCTCCTCTTTTCCCTTCCAAAGGAAAGTCTCTCTATTGACCCTTGGGTCATAGATAGCTCATATCATTCCCCTTGACTTTGTTAAGTCATCTTGAACCATAACTTAGTTAAGTTAGAACCCTAGCCATTAGACTTTTACCTTAAGTCTAAAAGACATACCCCTTGTGTAGGAGTATCTTCAACTAGAACTTTTTAAATAGAGCTTGTTAACTCTATGTAAGAATCATAATGATGATATCTTACCTTCCCCTCTGACTTTTGTTAAAGTCACTCCTTAGTCGTGTCCGAACTACGAAAGCTCAGATTTCTTATTTGTCAATAAGAATACGTAGCCACAAGATGCAATATCTTGACGAGCATTTCCCCCTCCTTCCTTTTGGTTATAACCAATTGGTCTTGCAACGTAGAACTAGATAGAGTTTGTTAACTCTATGTAAGAATCATGGCGATGATTACTTACTCCCCATTCTTGAGTGTTAAATATAGATCTAGAGAGTTTGGTTAAACTCTACACAAGCATTGTTATGTTTGTTCCCATAGAGTCTTGACCATAGTCAAGTACTTTTTAATCCTCGGTGAGGTGAACTACGGTTGCTCTGATTCTATCCTAGTTAGGATACGTAGGCAGAAGATGCGATATCTTTGCGAGCAAACTTAGAAACTATCCATAGGTCTTTACCTACAACCTACACCTTTTTACCCAATCCCGCCATAAGCAAGCATTTAGCAAGTATTGGCATACAAATAAACGAAAGGTTCCTGTAAAGTACTACAGATGTTTAGGATGTGAGATACCTACCCTAGGCATAACCAACCCCCGATCCCCGAATCTTTAGTGTTGTTGTTACATCGCACAAAAGGTCTTTCTTTCTTTAACCTTTCCTTTAAATAAATTAAAGTTCGGTTGTGAATGTTAAGAATTAAGATTCAAGTTAATCAATAGCTTGGTTTCACGATTCTCACTGCAACAATATGCAATTGGTTTTAAGGAACTCAAGATGTAAATTGCAACAAGAAACACTTTTAAACAAAACCTCAATTCATTTATAATGGGAAAGGTTACAACTTCGAAGTTCAAACAAGAAACTCAAAATACAAAAGAAAGCCAATAAGCTCAAAGAGCAACGAAAGATCCTATCTAAGAGGGTCAAACCCCATGCATCCACTTCAGCTTCTTCAAATTGGTGTTCTCAAACACCAGCTTGTCAACAATCCCCTTCCATGCACCAGACGTAGGAGGAACATCTCAATACTCATGAGTACTGGAAACTGGTTGTGTGCTAGAGAAAAAAAATCTCTTGCATAACATGTCTCTTTATAACATGCCTCTCGAGTAGCTCGATCAAATCATCCTTCTCTTTCAACTATTTCTTCATCTCCATTTGCTCAGCATGAATAACATGGTACTTCCCTTCCCATGTGTCTCGTTGTAGCTTCATCCTTGCCAATGTTTCTTGGTATTCCTTCATACGTTCAATAGGAATGGTTGATGACGACACAACAACAGTTTATGAAGGCTTCTCAAAGAGATATGGCATCTTTAGGTCACGAGCTCAAGATCGAACCCACTGGATGAACGGCTCAAGAGCTATGCAATTCCTTTTCCCTAAATCATTCTTGGTCCTCTTATGAATTGTCTTCCAAGAACGTAAAACTTGATCCTTAGTTTCTGAATTAGCCTCCTCATTAAGATAAAAGAAACTGGATAATAGGATACTGCTAGGCTTTTCTTCATCGGGAAGCCAAATTGACGCCTTGCCAGAATAGGGTTGTAGTTAATTCCCCCTCGAGTACCAAGCATAGATGCATTGGGAAAAGAACCACAAATATCAACGATAACTCCTTTATCGTAGGTTGGATCATACCAATGTACATCAGTGTGAGTGAGAAACATAAGCCTTTGGGAATATCGAAGCTTGTTTGGATTTTCTTTGAAAGGCTCATTCCGACGTAAGTACGAAATAAACCACTTATAAAGCAGAGGAGCACAACACAGAATGGTCCCACCTCCTTTAAGGGTCCTATGATGAATGAAGTGATACGTGTCACCAAGAAATGTAGGAGTCGCTACCGCGAAAATAAGGTGTCGGCAAAACAGAAGAGTCGCCACCTTTCATTATTTATCCCTCAGGACGGGAAAGGAAACGATCGGAAAAACCTGACGAAAAGGTATAAGACAAGGTCATCGCAACCATTGTCTGGGTTCGGGAGTCGGTTACTCAAGGGGAAGGTATTAGCACCCCTCACGTCCATCGTACTCGATGGGATCCACGCTTGTTGGTTTGTCTATGGGTGAAAAACAATCTATCTACGACTTCTAATGCTAAACGGAAAGAAACTGACTCGATAGAGCATCGCACTCTATGCCTACGTATTCTCATCAGAGAATGAGAAATCAGAGTCGACGTAGTTCGGGAAACTACGGGGGAACTTGCTCGCCGAGACGTCGCGTCTCGTGCCTATGTACTTTCACACGGCGTGAAAGATTAGAGCTTGCGTAGTTCGGGCTAATACGGATAGACAGGGTGTTCTCGATCACACGGGGGTGAGAGAAAGGATTGACGATACTAGCGAACGCATTCTAGCAGTTAGGTGTATGCTGCTCGCTCGACGGAGACTTAGGCATTACCTGTTTGCGGTAGAACGGACGTAGTATGTCGGGTTTAAAGGTATGGAAACCTACGGGTTCTAGAACTACGGTCTGGTCTCAATTGCGCTCGGGCAAGAGAAAGGGAACATTAGTCATTAGCGGGAAAGTCTCGATCGCACGGCAGCGAGAGAATAGAGAAATTAGTTGTTAGTATGCTCGCTAGGATATCGCATCCTATGCCTACATATTCTCGTCTAAAACAAGAAATCAGAGCAGCTGTAGTTCATCCAACTACAGTAAAATAGGGGAAAGGGAAAAAGGTAGCTCGCTAGGATATCGCATCTTATGCCTACGTATTCTCGTCTGGAACAAGAAATCAGAGCAGCTGTAGTTCAGCTAACTACAGCAAAACAGGGGAAAAGGGAAACGGGAGCTCGCTAGGATATCGCATCCTATGCCTACGTACTCTCGTCTGGCACGAGAGATCAGAGCAAACGTAGTTCGACGAGAAAACAAGTCTCGATTGCACAGGGGCAAGAGAAGGGGTCTCAATCGCCTGAACGCGAGAGAAAAGGGTTTCGATCGCATGGGGGCGAGAACAAAGAGGAAGCAGGCTTATGCCTAAATGGGAAGGAACTCGGGACACACACGCAAGAACCTAAGGCGTAGGAGCGACTGCATCGTATATTACCCAAGGGACATATACTAAACACCCTAAACGATCTAGGGGAGACCGCTCGATTTTCATTTCCTGCGTATCTAACGTTACAGCTCACAACACTCGACGGTTGCTTGAAGGCTTGAATAAGATGAGGATGAACGAAGCGGCTCCGTTGGCTCCTGACATGCGCGCAAGCTCCATTCCAATCTTCTCCTCTCTGGATCCTTGATGATGACGTTTTGAATCAGGAACAATGTAACGCTTAGACCGTCATGGTTCGACTTATACGAGAAATCGAACTCTAAGAGGTAGCGTATTGATGTCCGTGTCAAAGACAAGATAGAGAAATGATATCGAAAATCATTCTTCAATTGAATCATGCCACACGGCCAGCCAAAAATAAAATCGAAGATAAAATCGGATAAGAAATGAAAATAGGAGAGAAATCCAACGACATGGAAATAAAAGTGTACTCCTAAAATACGGCAATTAAATTCTACTAGAAAATATTCTAAAGAAATTAAAAGAAAATGCATATGAAAATAGCATGAAAATTCTATCTAAAATATTCTATGCTATCCTATAAAAAAAATAGAATGAAAAAACTATACTAAAGTCTATGCACTAATGTCCTAGGAAAATAAAACTATAATCCTAAAGAAAAAATAGAACTATATCTATTACAATCATTCATCCAATACAAGGGAGAAATTAAAAATAAAAGGGAAGGGGGTACATCAGCATAATAGGGTGTAAGGCAGAAAAACACTCTGGGCCCAGCCCACAATACACTAAGAAAAATAACAAAAATAATAAATAAATAAAAAGGGGGGAGGCGCTGGTAATGTGGATGTGTGGCCAGAAAACGTGAATTGGGCTCAGGCCCACTACAATCACACAAAAAAAAGAAATGGCGGGGGGTGTGAATAGGGAACAGGGGAGTATGATCCAAAAATTTCGTTGGGCTTGAGGCCCAATTCCCACCCACGAGCTCTCCTCTCTGGATCCTCACTTCTCTTCAATCCAAACGCTGAAACCCTAACTCTCCTCCTTCTTGCTCACCAGTCGTGCCGCCGTTCTCAAACTCCTCCTCTCACCAAAACCATTCACCGTCTCCAACTGCAAGACTATAAACCTAAGTAAACGAACAAAATCTTCCACCTCAACACTAAACAAGATGAAGCTGATGATTGTGAGTTCGTCGTAGACGATGGATGATGTGTGGAAGATCTTGATGAATCTTGGAAGAAACTCTGGTGGTTGAAGGATCTTGCGATAAAAAGGTGATTGATACGAAGTTCGTTTGAAGCTTCTTTGGAATGTTTCTTGAAGGTGATGGAAGTCTCGATGATAATCCATGAAGCTCTGGATGAAGAATCTAGAAACGGTGGCGCTCTCGATAAAGATCTGAACACTACTTATGAACAGCGATGGAGATGACGAGTTCTTGAAAAAATCTGGAAATCATTGATGAATCCTGATAGAGTGGTTGAGGTTCTGGAGATTTAGAGAGAGTTCTGGAGATTTGGACGAACATGCGATGAAGATGATGATCTGACGGTGGATCTTGAATGGATATCTTGAAGAAATCGTGAGAAGATTAAGTGTTCTTGAGGTTCTGGAGGTTTTCTGGGAATAATGTTGAACATGGATGAACAAGATGGTGATTTCTGGGGAGTTTGGATGAACATGAAGAACGTATTTGAAGTTTCCGGCAGGTAAGATGAATTTTCCGGCGAGGTTTTGCAGTTACTGGTGACGGTTGGATGAGGATGATGGATGAAGAATATGAATGTTCATCGGTGACTTGCAGGTTTCCGGCGAAAAACGGTTATCGGTGATGGTTAGGGTGGCTCCGGCGGCGGTTGCATGGTCGGCCGGTGAAGGGAGGAAGACGGAGGACGCGTGTCAACACGCATGGAAGATAGGGGATGCATGGAGGCCACGTGTGGGCCATGCGGAGAGAGAGAGAGGGACAAGTGTGGGGTCTATGGAGTGAGTTGGCGGTGATGTGTCCAGAGAGAGAATGCACGCGTGGGACTTTTTATAGCGTGACAAGTGTCACGATGGACTTGAAATTGGGCCCCAGAAATGGCCAAGTGGCCCACGAAAATTGCTAAACTCTGATTCAATTAACACTAATTAAAACCTTATTAGGGACCAAAACTCAATTAAGATGATGATTAATGTTGATTAGCAATTCAATTAATGGAAAACGGAAGTTAAGACTAATCTAGACCTGATTAACAGCTAATTAACACTATCAAGAAATTAATCTAAAAAAAGATTTAAACTATATTAATATCCATTAATATCTAAAAATGAGATTACTCTACAATTTCTAAACCTATTAATAGTAAAAACTATCAAACCAATTTTAAATCTATTTAAAATTCCAATAAAAGAACTAACCTATTAAACTATTTGAAAACATTTAACATCTAATTAAAACCATTTAAAAACTATTTAATATCTATTAAAAAAACTATTTAAAAAGAATTACCTATTTAAAATTCTAGAAAAACTATTATATCTAAAAATGAATTATTCTAAAAATTCCTATTTAATATCTAGAAAAGTCAATTAAATCCATTAAAATCCATTTAAAAATTCTAGGAAATAAAGGGAAAAAATCTAAAAAATGCGAGGAAGCCGATTAAATCGATTAGCAAACAGATACGCGAATATAGCGAAATAAACGATAAAAACCGGACACCGAAATATCCTCAAAAATAACAGCGAGAGCTGAAAACACTGGGACGGGCACCAATTCTCAAAATAAATCCTCGTATTCGAAATGGTACGAAACTGCCTGGAACGCCAAGGGAGGGCTGTAATCCCAATAAAGTCAATCTGACTGAAAAAATGCAATGTACACAGTATGCAAATGCAAAATGAAATGAGTCGAAACATGAGCCAAATTGCGATAAGTGGTTGGTCAAATTTTGGGGTGCAACAGTAGGCACAAGGTTTCTACTTAGAAAAATTCGAATGGCCTTGACGTCCATAAACTCCTCAACATTAGGGAACAAACCTAACCCATAGATAAGTAGTGCAAGGGTATCTTCGAAAGCATCCAAATTGTTCATTTTAGAGGGCAAGCCTTTGATCCCTCCCTTGGTAGTAAGGTTATTTTTGACTTCAGACATCTCCAAGTGAATGGCATCTGCAATATCCTTAAGTGATGGAATCTTCTCTAAACCACTTAAAGGCTCCTTGTCCAATATCGGTAGGCCAACCCAATAAGAATACTCCTCCAGAGTTGGGATTAACTGATAGTCGGGGAAAGTGAAGTAATGATAGAGGGATTTATAAAATTGCACAAGAGTATCAAGAACTCCCTCTTCCATTCTGGTCTTAACAGTGCTTAACAGTTTTCCATGGCGTTTTCTGAAATCATCAAGAGATGTCACTAGAGCTCCTAACTTCCTCAATTATGTCAACTCAAGTTTCTTAAAATTGAACTTCTTAGTGTTTCTCTTCCCAATATCCATGATACCTAAGATTATTGCAAAGAAAATACAACTGACTTCCTCGTAACCAAATGACAATGTATGCGAGGATGGAATGCAATGCACAAGCATACATATTCATATATACAGATAAGTACAGGCAAACAAACAAAGGCCTAGGTATGAACATCATGATAATAAAGCCATGTTCTAACCATCCCAACAGGTGTGTACTATGGGTATGTCCCTGCACAACGGTTCTAACAAGTTCCCAGAATCATCGATAAATCATTCAGATATTACCAGCTTACACGACTACTCGTGGGCCAATAATACTCTCAAGATAAAATCATCTGAGTGTAATATCACATGGCAACCATCACAGGTCTACACCTGGATAATCACTGCACTATGCCCTAAAAGGCAAAAAGGTGCGAAAGGTAACTAAAGGTCCTCAGCTTCACGGACTCCTAGATCAGGAAAAGTAATGCCAATATGACTACTCCTATCAGACATCAGTAATTCCAAAGGGGCTTCCACTAAGTGTGGTTATCATATGCTAGACATGTTAGGACTACTCCCAACAGCTAACTATTGATTATACCACAATCCTATCATAGGTGTATACTCAAGTCTAGGTTAGGACTCATCTCGCCACTCAAAGTAACAACCCTACATACAGAAGAATCCAAGCACAACAGATGTGTATACACAGATATTTACAAATACTGGTATACAAGCAAGCAAACATATAAAATAACACAAATACAAACAAGGTGGGCTTAACCCCCTTAGGGGAGATTTGTTTCAACTTCCCCAATGAATTTGACATTTCTGTTGCTGTGAGAATTGGATATCAAGCTACTAAGTTAACTTAAATCACAAATCATGAAGTTCACCATCGAGCTTTGATTTATCCAAAGGAAAGGATAAAGATTGAAGAAAAACCCTAAGTGCGCTATGTAACAACACAGCTAAGAGATCTAAGGTTCGGGGGTTGGTTATACCTAGGGAAGGTGTTAGCATCCTATGTATCTGTAGTACTTTAAAGGAACCTCTTGTTAGTATTTGTGTTATGTTAATGTTTGCTTGCTAAGGGAAAAGGTGCTAATGTAAAGACCTATAGTATATACACTAAGTATGTTCGCCAAGACATCGTATCCCGTGCCTACGTATCCTGACTAGGATGGAATCAAAGCAACCATAGTTCTCCTAACTAGAGATGAGGAACTCTTGATAATGATCAAGGTTCCAAGGGAAAGCAAGTATTCATAACCATGATACCTACATAGAGTTAACAAACTCTCTAAGTCTATGTTGAAAGTCCTAACTAGGGTTGACTTTAATAAAATTCAAAGGGGGAAGTGAGTACATATTTACAATGGTACACACCTAGAGTTAACAAACTCTAAACTTAACTCTAAGTTGCAAAGACCAATTGGTTCTAACAAGACCAAAAGGAAGAAAGCACTTATAACAATAAGTACTCACATAGGGTTTATAAACCATAACCTAAAGCTAGGTTAAATAGGGAAGATGACCCTAACAAGTCCAAGGAAATGATCCTAACAAGGTCATGAAGTGGGTAGGAAAGCAACTAAACTATGCTAAAGTATGACATATAAGTCAACAGAGAAACCTTCCTTTGGAATTAAGGAATAAGAAAAGGAGGAACAAAAAGGAGACCTCCAGTATCAAGTGTAAGATGAATAACAATATATACAGTGAATGCTCAGACAAGTCGAAAGCTAAAAAGATAGGACATCAAAATTAGAATTTAATCACAGTCAAAAGCAAGAAGAATTAAATTCAAAAAAAAATGAACATCAAGAACTAACTAAAGAGAAATACAGAAATGTCATAATTAACTAAAAAAGAAAGAAAGAAAAAAAGAAGAAGAAAAAACTTAACCCCATGGCAAAGCCACCGAATCTAATTAGAAACTAATCATCAAATCAACTTAAACTCTAATTAAAACTATCTAACAAATTCTAATTAAAATCTAATAAAACTAGATCAAACTAATTTAATAAAAACTAAATAACTAGAATAAACTAGTTTCCAAATGAAAACTAACTAAATTTAATTTTAAAAAATTAATGTACTAATTAACTAGTTAAATTCTAAAACTAACTAACTAAATAAAAAAACTAAATACTACTAAAAATGGTTAAAACTAAAAAAATAATTGACCAGGAACCATGTGGGGCGCAACAGACCCAAACTTGCCTTCTGGATCGGGTCGGGTGAACGATCCAGCTCACATATCTCCATACAACGGCCATAACCCTAAATGGAAGGAAAAAAACAATACGGCCACCTCTAAAAACAGAACTGCGATGTCTCCTCCTCCTTCAATCGCTACAATCTCACTCACAACGTTTCTGCAAATCAAAATCAACTTCTTCCAACCGAAACTCTAACCCTCTCATTCATCTTAATCTCATGACATGAACACATATTTCTTCACAGCTTCCTTCACGATCCGCTCCCTTCTTTCTTCGATCACTCGATTCGCCTCTCTCCACTTCCAAATTTTCACTCGCAGCTTCCCTCATTCGGTTTCAGAAGAAAAACCAAACTCAAATTCTAACCTTCGGAGTCGATTCTCAGCAATCGTGAATTAAAACCAAAATTTACATGTCGATCCAAAAGAAACGAATCCTCCCCATTTACAATCACAAGCATCAACAACAAATTTGAATGTTAGAAAATGGAGAAAATCATGAACTCATGCACACTGATAACAAAGTTAAATACGGGGCTACGTATGGAAATTAACCAAAGCAAATGGGAAAAACAAGTTTATGGAGAAATTAACATGAAATAAAAATCTACCAAACAACAACGATCGGGTAAACCTCTCCTTTTCCTTGATTCTGATTGTCTGGAAGAGTTTGCGAACTCATCCCCTGGTGTGCGTCTCTAAGGATTTTTATATGATGTATGAGATGAAGTTTTGAGGATGAAGACTCTGCTGATTCTCCTCACTCAGACGTTTTTGTGATCTTTGATCTCAGGGTTTTTTTTCTTTCTCTCCCCACTGCTGACCATTTTGTATTTGTTTTTTCAATATGCTTTTTCTCTGTTTATTTTCTTTTTGGTGATCCTGAACCCCCACTTTCCTTCCTCTCCCTGCTACATTTCTATTTCTCTGTTTGACATCAAAATCGATTTTC
This sequence comes from Lathyrus sativus, assembly GCA_963859935.3. Classification (NCBI taxonomy): domain Eukaryota; kingdom Viridiplantae; phylum Streptophyta; class Magnoliopsida; order Fabales; family Fabaceae; genus Lathyrus; species Lathyrus sativus. The sequence continues at coordinate 842,350,462 of OZ012735.1, forward strand.
CTTGACCTGTTGATTTCGGACAGGTTTAGCGCAGGCCTGGGTTTATAGCAGGTCCATAATTTGCCTTTTTTTACGCAGAAACGTGCAAGAAGATGGGAGATGTGTAAACTGCAGGTATCATGTTTTTCACTGGTTTGGGTAGGTGGTAGAAGTAACATTATGTACTGTCGCTATGAATTTTCATTTGTGTTGTTGCAGCAACTTTGTAGCAGGCTTGAACCAGTAACTCATACAAACCGATTCCTTTGTTTTTTCTTTTGCATATTGCAGTAGGTTTCAGCAGTAGCAGCAATTTGGGAGTCTCTTTGGCGTGTGTGTTTTGTCAAGTAGCTCTGTAGGTACTTGGTCACAATTGTACAATTAGCAGCGCTTTGCAGCATGGCGCAGAATTTTGGAGCATAGTGAGGAATGTGTATAGCAAAAGTGGGTGATGTCTTGTGGAAAAATTTTGTGGGCCTGAAGAACGGGCTATGTTACAAAGTCTTGAAAATGGAATGAAACAAAATGAATTGATAAGTATTGAGGAATATATTTACAGGAAGACTAACATAGTATAATGTCTTTTATATATATATATATATATATATATATATATATATATATATATATATATATATATATATATATATATATATATATATATATATATATATATATATATATATATATATATATATATATATATATATATATATATATATATATATATATATATATATATATATATATATATATATATATATATATATATATATATATATATTGTGGTAATGGGTTTAACAAGACATGTATTTTTTAATTTGACATTGGACTTATGAACATAGACCTTTTATTTTTGAATGGAAATTGGAATTTATTGAATAAAATTTGCATATGAAGTTTAGAAACAACTTGAAATTCAAAATTTAAATCTTGAAGTGAACATGAACTCTGGATTTTAAATTAAAATAGCAGACTTGAATTGAATGAGGATTGATTTTCAATGTAATACAGCTTGAGATTTTGAAAGATATTGAAAAAAGAAAAAAAAAATTGAACTAAGTTGAAAAGGCAGTTGGAAACTGAAGGAATTGAATATGAAATTTCCTATGGATTTAAAACTAAGAATTGAAGAGAACTTGTAACATCCTGAAATATGAAGCTAAAATGCACTGAACTCAGGTATGTTGAGACTTGATTTCATCAGGTAACCTAAACTTACATAAGACTTTGATCTGGGTCCCCAAACACCCATATTTGAATACAGTCCACACTTGAATTTTGACAAATGAACTTTAAATTCCACAAACCTCGAATGATATCATTACCTGCTTTGACCTTTGATGGCCCCTGTAGCCTGACCTCAATGAAACAAATCCTACTATTGACAAAGACTAAAGTCACATCCTATTAAACTGCAAACTTCGACTTGAGTGCATACTTATGAACAAAAACTTCACGAGAATCAAAACCTTGATTTAGAATCTTTCCAGTCAAACCAATGATGAAACCCTAACAAATGACTCCTTGTGGCAAATCACATTATCTGATATTGTGCCTTGATAAATCTCTGATAGGCACTGTTCATGACAATTGAAAACTCGACACTTCTGCCTCAGACTTGAGTACAATAACTGAGAGAAACGGTTTATGACCGAAGGAAATCCACCTCGTCGGACAACCTCTTGTCCAAAACTCTAATTTAACCGCCTTTGAAGCTTCTGAAGTCCAATCCTGATTTTACAGATGAAACAAAGCAAAACAAAGCTAATGAATTGGTTAGTTATGCAACATGATTGAACTAAAATGCTCATGCAAAAGATCAAAGAATCTGAGGGTAAAATTTGGGGTTTGACATATTATTTCTTATTAATTTCATAACATGTTTATTATTATTGTTTATTTTATTATTGATTATTATCTGTTTTATTTATTATTGTTTATTATTGTCATTATTGTTATTATTTGATTATTAATAAATATTATTATTATTACTATTATTTGAAACTATTATTTATCATTATTAGTTATTATTATTGTATTTATTTATTGATTAAAATGTTTATTTTAAATTGAAAAAAAAATATTTTTTGTCACATCGGTTTTTCATAGATGCATTACAGTTTTGGAGTTAAAATTCAATTTAACTTCAAAAACTGCTAAAAAACATAGAGTTTTGTTGATCGGTCTTAGATAGAGTTGATTCCTACATAAATTACTCTACAATTTATTAACATGGCGGTAAATTGTTTAACTTGTTTGTTATTTGTATTTACCTTTAAAAATGTATTTCAGAGATCCTCGGTTTTTCACAAATGTATTGTAGTTTCAGAGTTAAAATTCAATTTAACTTCAGAAACTGCTTAAACGCGTAAAGTTTTGTTGACTTACCTCATATAGAGTGATTCCTACATGAATCGCTTTAAGATTGCTTAATATAGCACTAGAATTCAATAGTTTAAAACATTGATTTATTTCCAATCTCTTGTCTTTCTCTAATGTATTTTGACACCAAATTCATTGTTGTTTACAGTTGTTTATTAAGTTTTCATTGTTAATTAACGTATTGATATCCCTATTTGATAAAATGTACCCACATTTCTATAACTGTGCGATAAGTTTATCGCTTTCATTTATTATTTTATTGTGTCAGTTGATTGTTAATTCGAAGATTAAAATCAACCACTTTTAAAAAAGAACAAAAAATAAACACTCGATCTAACATCGAGTCTTTTCTCCTAATCAAATTTAATTGAATGCAATGTTGAGCATCTCCCCCGACACATCCAAACTCTTTTTATAAATCAACTTGCAATACTTGATCCAACGTGAAGTTGTTCTTTTAAAGCTTTCGCAATAAAAGTATAAGAGAATTAGGTTTAGACTTTTCCCTTCTCAGATGTTTGAATACTGTTGTAGAGCTCCATGTTTGAACATTTTTCTTTCGCTTTAAAATACAATAATTAACTTAATTAGGTCAGTTCTCTTATAGAAGAAAAAGGATTGATTGGGTGTCGATCTTATCCTTCTGTATTATTTGGATACTGTTGTAGTGCTCCCTATGTAAATAATCGTCTTTTGTAACTTTGACCTCATTCACCACATAGTTTCATAATAACTCCTCAACGAAAATAGAATAATTGGGCTTAGGCCTCTTTCCTCTCAAGCATTTGAATATTGTTGTAGAGCTCCCTATTTAGATGCATGTCTCCCTAAAAGCAACTTAACCAATCAAACTTGTTTTCCGCCCTAACGCAACTTCGAAAACATTTTTAGGAAAGAGTATGCTTTATCCATATTGATGCAAAAGAAACAAAGACTTTAGTCTTCATGAGCGAGCAATAAGCAAAGATTTAATCACTCGATATGTCTAAATAATTACTTTTTAAAAGCAATCAGCCCAACAGTTCTTAGTTAGTAGAACTATGTAGCCATGAGTTCTTCATAGCACCTGAAGATACATAGGAGTAGGATTTTGAAATCTTGTTAAAATTTTCCTTTAATGAAAAGCACCCCTTTAATAAAATGTTTTTCCTTTCTCTTTCCTCACTCGATAGTTAGAAGATCACAAACGATATCATGCTAATACTCTTACACATAACTAATTAAATAGGCCACGTTGAGTACAATGGATGTGAGAGGTGTCAATACCTTTTCCTTGCATAATCGACTCTCGAATCCGATTTTGTTGCAACGACCATTTTCTTTTTGTTTTTCTTTATGTTTTTATGGATTTTATCGATATTTTCTCTTTTATTCTTTGCGAATAAATAAAGTTTGGCGGTGACTCTGTTTTTCTTATATTTCGAGTGTTCCTTACGTCGAGGTACTAACCGCGCCGCGACAATACGACATTACATTTTTACTAAATTAACATTATTAAAGTATTGAATGTAATGTGCACAGTAATAATTAAAGGATACAATTAAAAAATTTATAATCATTATTATATTAAAAAATGAGAATGACAGTCATTTTAAAATAAAATTTATTTGTTAAAATAAAGTCATTTTAAAACTGAGAGAATATTACAATATGACTTATAAAATGGAGAAAAACTGAAAGAGAGTTTTCTCTATAAACACTTGCCATACTCTAGTACCATATTAGAGAAAATGCTCGGCAAGGGCCAAACATACAAAGCATATTTATATAGGGAAAATGCTCGACCAGTAGTGTTGCTCATGTTCCAATCATTGGACAAATAGTTGTCAGCCCTCACAAAGCTAGTGTCTACCTTCAAATTCTATTTGATTCAAGAAATACTCAAAATGGTGTTTACTTCAAAGCATCCCTGAGTTTGTAATGGTTTAACAGACGAAGCTTCTCAACTAAAAACATCAATTTAATTTTCAGTCTATGTGCCCTTAAGTAAATTGCCCATAGATATAATTCACAGCTAAACCAGACAGATCAACACAAAACAAGAGACAACTTCGAATTGCAATCAACTCAATAAATGTAGCACATTACATAAAGAAAGTCCTATTTCATATTCTAGTTTGACTCAAAAAAAATGCATTTTAACTTTCACTCATCTTCTAAGATTCAAAACCATGTCCAGTTAAAGATGTCAATTTGACCCTTGTTTCAAATTTGTGTACTTTGTTTTTGCATGCAATTTCTCTTAAGTTTGAGCCACAAAACACTCACAAGTTATTATTTCTTTCCTATTCCAAGTGATACATTGTAGATCCCTCCACTATAAATAAAAGGAATAGAACAATGTAAAAAAAAAAGATGTATCTCAAGAAATACAGGGATACTCGTACTGCAAGATAACTTCAAGATGGCTAAGTTAATACAAATTCTACGAAGATTTCTAACTTACAATCAGAAACAATGAAGTTCCTGCCAGAGCCATTGGTATTGCTATAGATGTAACCTTATTAAATGGCCCTTTCAGGTATGTGTGTTTTGGGATATTCTTGAAATACTTTTGCTTCTCCACATCAAGGGAGGACATTAGGGCAGTTCCTCCTCGAGATCATGGTAAATTAAGGGTTAACGTCCTTGTCATTTCGACCGGAGCAAGAGCGTTGGCCGGTATTAGAGTGTTCAAAGGGCCAAGAATCTTTGAAACAACTCGAGCTCCCCCTTCATTTGGTGAACTATTTCTTTACTCTTCATTGAATCTACATATAGAAATTCTTAAAATGTCAAGAACATTTCATGTAAAAATAACTAACATCTAATAATAGAGACATTGGGAGTAATATGACCTTCCTCTCCTCTTTGGTATCGACATCCATTAATAGGCGGGCTTTGATGAGTCGTTTTGAACATTTTATTGAGACTTCATCCCGAGAGATGACACCTTGGACATAACCCAATCATTTTATTGAGACTTCATCCCGAGAGATGACACCTCGGACATAAGTATTGGAAGACTTTGATATAGGCCATTCTCACACGGTACACTTGCGAGGGAGAAATTATCAGATGGTTTGGAACTTTTACTTCGAAACTGTTGAAGGAAAATCGGATACTTAAAATCGAAAAGATGCACTCATAAAAAGGGATAGCGCACTCGCAATATTCACTCCAAATCTTTTTATCATCCTCGAGGATCAATATGCCCTAGTTCGAAGAAGGACCCACTTCAAGAAAAGTCATTTCAAGACTACCTTCACGAGTAAAGATAGAAATGGTTTTTGAAATTATAGGGTCTACCCAAGTGACAAAAGTATCCTCCTTCTCTTTTTGACACAACAAAGTCTTTACCCTACATAATAGAAGTAAGAATTTGGAGGATAAGTATTTTGAATCGACCAGAAGGCCCAATAGCTACCGACCAAAAAACACACTAATCAACTGCGTCACTCATGAAGTAGGGACGTTATCCAGTCTAGAATGCAGGTGATCTAAATCTAAGATCGATCAGACGGATCTCCATATTCCACGCCTAAATATTAGCATATTGTTATAACTATCCTACTATATAAAGGGAAACACATCACTTCTTAGATACACTTTGGATTCAAACTTCATTCATTCATATTACTTTCATACTGACTTGAATATTGGAGTACTAATTTTGCAGGTTAGTCTCTCTTTTACCCCACCAAAAACTCAAGTCTACTTGAATATTGGAGTACTAACTTTACAGGTTAGTCTCTCTTTTACCCCACCAAAAACTCAATCTATAATCTCTTATCACTAATCAAGTATGCTTCCTTCGCAGAACAATGTTTATTTCCATGATTTGTGTTCATTGTTGTGAAAGAGTTTGACAAACATTTTTTAATAATGGCTAAGATATCCTTCTTGTGTGCCCTGTGTTGCCTTAGTTCGGTTAGTTAGATTCTACTCAATGCACTTACGGAATACAACATTTTAAAAAAACTAAATACAAATGTTAGTATAATTTTTTAAAATATAATTATAAAAGCAATATAAGAGTTATAGTGTTAAAATAAATATATAATTTATATTAGTCAAGTGACACTAAAATATTAAAATTAAAAAGTGATTCATTCAAAAAGAGTCAAGATATGTTCAAAACATTAAAGAAATCACACTTGAAACTGGTCAATAAATCGTGAAGTTAAATGCTAAAATTTAAAAGCTGCATAGCATTAAAGAAATCAAACTTGAAAAGGGTCGGTAGTTGGTGAAATCAAATGCTAAAATTTAAAAGTTGCATAACAACAGTACAAGTAGACAATAATGCAAGACTATAGATAAAATTGACTTTTTATTTCTCTTTTAATATAAATTAAAAATAAATAAATTTGACCAACTTAAAAAAAGCTTGAAAGTCCAAAATTGTACGACCAAAAATATGTGTCAGGAAAAAAATTATAGATTCGGTTTGTAACATATGCGTAAACCGCTTGCTTCACAGATTGTGCCTGATATTATTCTTGGCTATTATTCCATTGAGTCCCATGAGGTATGATCAATTCATTGTTTTTTTTTTTTTTTTTAATTTGACAAATTGAAATAAAAATTTACCCCATCCCCTGCTATGCCTTTGATTCTATGTTTTGATTATCTAGTTTTAAATGATTTTAGTTATGCTTTTTAACAAAGAAAATTATGCATTCATGAAACTTGATGAAAAGTAATAAAAATAAAAATAAAATAAAAAAATTTGTAAAGCGTCTATGTTATAGAATCAAAATAGAATGGTTACTGATAACATTTTCTTTATAAACTCTTGCCTGACTCTAGTACCATATTGGAGAAAATGCTCGGCGAGGGCCAAACGTACAGAGCATATTTATATAGGGAAAATGCTCGACCAGCAGTGTTGCTCATGTTCCAATCATTGGACAAATAGTTGTCAGCCCTCGCAAAGCCAATGTCTACCTTCAAATTCTATTTGATTCAAGAAATACTTAAAATGGTGTCTATTTCACAACATCCCTGAGTTTGTAATGGTTTAACATACAAAGCTTCTCAATTAAAAACATCAATTTGATTCTCAGTTTATGTGCCCTTGAGCAAATTGGTCATACATATAATTCATAGCTAAACCAGACAGATTAACACAGCACAACAGGGGACAACTTCGAATTGCAATCAACTCAATAAATGTAGCACATTACATAAAGAAAGTCCAATTGCATATTCTAGTTTGACTAAAAAAAACTGCATTTTAATCTTCACTCATCTTATAAGATTAATAATCATGTCCAGTTAAGATGTCAATTTGACATTTGTTTCAAACTCATGTACTTAGTTTTCACATGCAACTTCAGTGGTTTGCTAAATGGGCAACCAAAATGTCTACCAATGAAAAGATGCTTCTATAAAAGATGCTCCACAGAGACAAACATGAACTAGAACAATCAATAATAACACACAAGTACTAACTCATCAACCAGTTACATCAAACATACGGCGAACCGTATTCATTCACATACTAAACCTCCATTGGTGGACAAACTTTGTAATCAACATATTTATTAAAAGACTTAACATTAAAGCAAAGAAAACAGACGGTACATATTGAAGAAGTTCTCTAAAGTTTGAGGCACAAAACACCCACCTCTTTGATCAGGAACTCACAAGTTATTCTTTCTTTCCTATCCCAAGTGACATATTGTAGATTCCTCGACCCTGAACAAAAGAAATAGAACAATTTCAAAAAAATTGTATCTCAGTAAATACAAGGGAGACTCGAACTCCAACATAACTTCAAATTTGGCAAAGATAACCCAGATTCTATGAAGATTTCTAACTTACAATCAGAAACAATGAAGTTCCTGCCAGAGCAATCGGTATTGCTACAGATGTAACCTTATCCAATGGCCCTTTCAAGTATGTGTGTTTTGGGATATTCTGGAAATACTTTTGCTTTTCAACAATCTTCACTCGTGGTCTAAACGGTGGTTCCACTTCCGACATCCTGCATAATCTAGTTAATACTTGACAATGTTCTCTTAAATGTTTTACCCCAACACAGGAAAAATTATAGATATATGGTATGAAAAACATAGAAAATGTTCACCCCAAAAAAAACATCCTTTACATATTACAAACATAATAGTATTGAAATACATTGTTAGAGCCAAATCAAGCATAAAAGTAAATCAATTGCAAAAACAACAAAGTTGTAAAGGCTCATCGCAAAAACGCAAAAATGCAGCTCCAACAAACTATCAGAATTCCAAACCAACACAATTTATATCATTCAGTTCGCTAAACTTTTGATACCAAAGATCTAAAGTTTTAAAGAAAGAATTTCACATGCAAATCAAGCGTGAACAACATCAAAATACAATGTAATGAATTCAGTGTTATCAAATTGTGGCATCATGACCACTATGGCGGATATACATGGCAGATTTTGGACTTGCCGCAATGGTAAATATCGGCTGATATTGTGGGTTTTTCCGCCATAATCCGCTATAATAGCGTCGCATAGCAGCTGGTATGGTGGGATTTTGGCTCTCCGCTAAGGACCGCCATCGACAACACTGAATGAATTTCACTCCTCTAAAATGAATGGTGCACTTGAGAAGGTAAAGTGTGAAAAGTTGTATCCATTAATTAAAGAACTGTGACTAATAAAGCTAGTTAGCATATACTTATTGAATTTCCAATGAATGACTAGTGCAACTTCACAATTCACCCTCCTCACACTAGAGAAAGGTAAGTCTAATATGTGACTTATTACATTATTAAGTTATGTTCTAGACCGTCCACAAGGCCCATGACAAACGCCCTGAAGAAAATTTCAAGTAGACCTTCACTTTGATCGGAAGCAACCAATTATGTCCTCCAACACATCAATCACCGTCCAATTCAATCAGACAGATGTTTGTATATAAGGGTAAAACGTATTATTTCAAGTATTCAAATTCATTCTCACTCTCATATTACTTCTCATTTTCTCACTGACTTCGGCGTTAGAGTGCTAACCAGACAGGTCAGTCCTCTCCACCACATTGGAAGCTTGTTCCACCGATCCAATATCCCATCACACCATCTCACTCCACTTTTCTAATTCCCACCCAGCCTAACACATTATATTAGAAAAGCTTTACATATTCAGTGAAAAATGAGTGAACCACCATTTTAGTCCCATGGAATTAACAAAATTGAAAGAAAAAAAATCCCTGAAATTAAAAACCTCTTATCAAATTAGTCATTTTGAATCATTCAAATTAGTCATTTTGAATCATTCAATTTAGCCTTTAAATTGTCTCAAAGGGACTGTTTTGATACGAGTATTTTCAATTCAATTTAGCCCTAAAAACTGGTAATTCAGTCAACAAAATCGGTTTTTAGTTTGTTAATTTAATTCTAAATTAAAATATATCATTGTCTCTGAAACTAATTGATAAACATGATCAAAGATCTAACCCTAATCAGCATACTGTAATATTTAATAGCAATTTGTTATGTAACAACGAAACCCTAAAAACCAAAAGGGAATATTAATTTATTTTTTCAATCAAAGTATGAATATAATGAAGGTGGCGCAGTGTAGAGATTGGAGAGTAAAAGCTTACTTTGAGCGACGGATAAAGCGACGGTTGTTGGGAGAGAAAATGGATCTTCGATTGGTGTGGCTAAGACAGGTTCAACTCAAAGTAGCAATAAATGCTTCCAAGATTCTTCTTGTGATAATATATTCCCTTCTTAATGTGATAATGTCTTTTGTAATTTTATTTTATTTTTTAATTAAGTAATACATTAATTTTTTGACCTCAAATTTTATTTATTTTATTTTTGACCCATCAAATTTATGAATGGTAAATTAAATTTTAAATAGATTTTTTTTTATAATCAAGCAGTATTGCATTAGAAGGGAGTATTACAGGTATTCCAACCCCGATAAACAAAACTCAATAGTATAAGCTACCAAATAAAGTTAATTACAAAAATTGATAGGGCATTTTAGTCACTCATAAAAAGAGTTCTTAGGATAGTGTTTATGACTAATGGGTAACCACTTTCAAGTATACAAAATAGTCATATCCAAATCACTTCGAAATTACATATTTTGTTATCGAATAAAATATTATTTCTCACCTGCCAAATACACCAACACGTTGCAAATCAAATTATGCACGATGTGTTCTTCGAACATTTCCCCAACATAACCACCGCCCATTCAAACAAGTGCAGAGTGCAATTTTGTTCCAGCAAGCACGAAAATCTGACTCAAACTACCACTTTCTTCCAAACAAAGACAATACGAGGACAAGAGAAGAATAAATGACTATTTATTTCCTCATACCCAAAGCGGAAAACACAAACCTTTCCGTGCAGATTAGAGATGATGTTTCTGCGAACAAGGTTGGATCGAGTTGAAAGACGTTTTATCACCATTCGCCACGCAAGACTTATAATTTTAAAATTCTTTAAAATATTATTACTTAGAGATGCTTTTGAAATATTTGAATTTTAAAATTTGAGCATTTCACAAATCTCTTCCTCTTCGCCATTACTTCTACATATCACTTTTTAGTAAAAAAAATACATAAATTTAAAACAAATTGCATTATTTTAGTTTCATGAAATATTAATTGAGTCATCACATTTTCACTTCTTTGTGCTATTATTAGTAGTATTAGTTTTGTTAAGCGTAGCCTATTTGGTGTAGGTTAGCATTTTCGCCTACGTGACATTATTATTTATGTATATAAACAAGTATATTTATAACCATTTTGCAAGAGTAGTAGAAGTTTTTTATTCTCTCTCTTCTTCCATCTTCATCTTCTTCATCTTGTGCACCAACAATTGATATCATAAGTTAACTCAGGTGTTAACACTACACCAGAGTTGGATTGAGATTTATTCTAATCTCATGCTTCTGATTCTTTTACAATGACATCTCTGCTAAATTCAACCTTGTTAGTGACAGGATATTATAACTTATAAGCACATGTATTGTGGTACCCTACAAGTAACATAACTTTGATTTTGTCATCCAACTTTCTTCTTTTTGCATCTGGAATATTTTTGTAACAAACAGAACCAAACACCTTCAGATGGCTCACACTTTTCTTATCTTCAATCCACTTCTCTAAAGGAACAATTTCCTTTAGCTTCTTGGTTGGACACCTGTTGAGCACACATACAGCTTCTCCCCACAAGGTGTGAGGGAGCTTCTTCTCCTTCAGCATGTTCCTTGTCATATCAAATAAACTTCGGTTGGCTCTCCGAGGTATTTGTGTAATACCATACCTGATATTTGCTTGTAGTTGGAATGTTTAGTAGGTTTATGAGTAACCCGAAGTGGTTTTATTACCAAGTTGTTGTTAGGATTCTGAGGTATATTAAGGGGACCTTGAAGTATGGAATTTTTCCCTTCTGGTGAAAAGGCTAATTCAGAGTTGATGTGTTACTCAGACTCTGATTGGTGTGGAGACAAAGTTGACAAAAGAAGTATTTCTAGATATTTGTTTAAGCATCTGAGAGGTCCTATTTCTTAGCGTTCCAAGAATCAACCAGTGGTTGCATTGTCAACCTGTGAAGTTGAGTACACTACAGGTGTTGTGGTTGCATGTTAAGTTGTTTGGCTTCTGAATTTACTGCAGGATCTGAAGATCAAGGTAAATAAGCCTCTAAAGCTGATAATTGATAACGAGTCTACAATCAATCTTGCCAAAAATCCAATGTTGCATGGGAAAAGCAAGCATATTGAAACAAAGTCCCATTTTTTGAGGAATCAAGTGCAGAATAGAGTGCTAGAGGTTGTGCATAGTAGCACTCAGAAGCAACTTGCAGATGTGCTGACTAAAGATATGAAGACTGGACATTTTAGAATTGCTATTGTAAAGTTTAGTTCGCTGAATATGAATTCAGGGATGGTGTTAGAATTAATCCATATTCAGTAGTATTATTTGTTTTGTTAAGCTTAACCTAGCTAGTGTAACTTAGCATTTTCGCTTATGTGGCATTATTGTTTGTGTATATAAACAAGTATAGTTATAACCGTTCTGTAAGAGTAGTAGAAGTTTGTTCTCTCTCTTCTTTAATCTTCATCTTGTACATCAACAGTAACATAGTTTGTATTATATAGTCTAAACATGCACCATTATGAATGTGTTTGGATTCTATAATACGAGAACACACAATGTTGTAGGCATTCAAATTCTATAATGCTAAATGTTGTAGACTACATGATATTTTTTTCTATTTTGCTTATTTGTTTGTGTGATGATTTCCCTATATGGTGATTTCTGATAGTCAAATATGTTGATTTATTTATGTTTTTTCCAATTACGCGATAATGGAGAAGAATAATATTTTTGAAAAATCATGTTAGAGGGAACTGATCTGGAGTGATCAGAATGGATCATCTTAGCCTTCAATATAAGGCAGCAATAGTGGTTGTAGGAGATTAGGGGTGTACCTGCAAGGTACTCCGATGCCAAAGATAGTTTTTGGGATAGAGAGAAATAAAGTATAAGTGTTTATGTATGAGTGAGAATTATTAGAATACCTGGCCCTCTCAAGAGATAGGGTATTTATGGGATTTCCCCCAGCGCGGGGCCAAGGTCTCCCATGTGACCCAAATATCTGGTCGACCAATGAGGGACTGCCAGGTGGAAGATCTAGCGTCTGATCTTTGACCTGGTTCAACTATCCCCGTGACTTTCAGAGGACAGTTGGTCACATGAACTGTCAAGCGCATAAGGGGGATGTCCCCAACGGGTACATGCTCCAACGACTATATTGTGCCCAACAGTCATATTGTGCCCAACGGATATATTGTACCCAACGACTAGATTATCCTAATCTCCGTATTAGGTCTGGCCTTAAGCTAAACTGAATTGGGCATTGCCCAACTGTGGGGCATGTGCCAGTCCAGAACAGGAGCCCTCCAAGTCATTGCTTCGAGGTGAAGAGTAATGACTTGAGTTAGCCTAGCTGGTCGACCAAGGGGCAAGAACCATATCGCGGGGAGGTCTTGCAGGTCGCCATTATTTGAACAAAAAATATTGGGGACGCGCATGTGCGTAGCATATGATTGGTATGGTCGACTATTGATTACGTGTGGCCTCCTTGGAGGTGCAAGGTCGTGGTCGGATATGAAAGGTGCATTTTACGTCGACCAGACTTGTTCTTAAGATGCAGAAAATGTCGATGAGACTCCTGCTCGGATGCTATTTGGCGACATCGTCAAGGGGAATGTGCCCATGGGGAGCCGGAGGGACTTGTTCTTTCACAAGCATGTGAAGGGTCAGTTTTGAAAGCGCCAACTGACAACTTCCTCTTTTTCCATGTGTGAAGGCGCAATTATTCTTATTAAGACCTAAGAGGTCTATGAGGCTAGACAATGATAGATTTTTCCCCCTTGCGCTTCCTTATGCGAGCAAAAGAGCTTATATAAGGGGAGTAAAAAGGACTCATTTTCACTTCACGAAAATTTCTCTCCTCTAATCCTCTTGCTCTACAATTATCGTTCGTCGCCAGAGCATTCTTCGCCACCGTCAATCATCCTTGTCTTCTTCCAGATCTTCATATCCAACCTTCTTATCCAAGTAAGTTCTTCATCCTCGATGTTAAAATGTATGAATTTCTGGAATTTTAGCTTGAGTTTCCCGGCGATGCATGAATTTTCCGATTGAAGTTCACGTGTTTCTAGATGAACACATGAATTTCCTAGGAAATTCATGAAGGCCTTGAAGAACATGAATATAGGATGTTATGTATGTTGTTGATAAAGACTTGAGTCAAGGAGACGTCCTCCCACTTAATCCTCTCCCTTTCACTTGATTTTTGGTGGAAGGGTGGGTTTGATCTTCGTCGAATTCACTTTTGCTTCCTCTGCTTTTTAGGTGAAATGGCTGATCAAAATGAAGGCACCGTCCCCGATGTTGAGGCGACTACTAACGAGAACGTGCCTCTCGCCGAACATGCCAACATGCGAGTTGCTTAAGGGGACCTTAGTTGGATTGTCCAGGAGCCTCTAGCGACCAAGTCGACCTTTATCGAGGAGGAGGCTAGTACTTTTGATCTCTCCGAAGATAGGGCCGAAGATGCGCCCATGAGTTGGAGGGCGATTAGTTCAACAGAGAAAGACCGGATATGCTCGGTGTATCCGGGGAGAAGATTACCAATGTACGAGTTTGCTTTTAGAGAGGCAGGGTATCGTCTGCCCTTCACGGATTTCCAAGGGGAAATATTTTGTCATCTCAAATTGTGTCCTGCCAAACTTCACTTGAATGCTCTGGCGCTCATTCAAGCTTTCGAGCTGGTATGTCATTATTTGAGAATCGTGGCTACTGTGGAGCTCTTCTTCTGCATCTTTCAGTTATAGAAGAGCACCGCTGAGTCGAAGCAAAGTTGGGTGTCTTTTAAACAACAGAGCAGGCTGTTCTGGCCATACTCGGAGTATGTCTGAAATTTCAAATTCAGGTTCTTTATTGTAAAACCTCTTTCAGAGGTGGCCAAGAGTTCTCTGGTCACCATAGATACTATGTTTGAGGATGGTCGGGAAGTGGTATAGCATGTATCGAAGTTTCCACTAGAGTAGGTGTATGCCCATTTTAGATATAGGACCGACCAATTCCTTATGAAGCACAATTAGTTGTGCACCGAGGACAGGAAATCTCTTCGAGCATTGATAGCGTTTGTGGAGAGTTTCACCCCTGCCACTATGGTGGACAAGGATGGTAACCTGCTCTATGTTGAGGATGGGGAGCCTGCTCGGATGACCCGTCACATAAACACCTAAGCCCTCCTCGACTATGAAATAGAGGTCGAGGCTTTTGAACTTTTAGGTACAAATGATTGATTTTGCTTGCACTTCTTGGTGTTTTGATGACGTGTTAACTCTCTTTCCTTCTTCTTTGCAGGAAAGATGTCAAACTTGTGTGAGCGCCTGGTCAAGTCTGTCACGGCTAAGAATGTCAAGAAGGTTTCGAATTCGAGGGTGGACGCGATCAGACAACAAGCAAATTTGGAGACGGGATGACCTTGGTTCCTCTTCAACTGAAGGCTCATGTGGCTTTATTAGGGAGAATTCACCCTACTGCCCTGTTATCTGCAGGACAAGATCTTTGACGGGGAAGAATTCGTGGTTGTCCCAGACCTGGAGGCGTCGGCCATATTGTCTACTGACCCAAAGGTGAGGAGGGTGCTCCTTTGTCGTGATGTTGTGACAATGATGAGGGTGTTGGAGACGGCCTTGACCCTGGGTGATGCAGAGAGAGTTCTTCTTAAAGAGTTCAAAAAGGTAAAGGCCAGGGAGGTCGAACTTGAGTTGGAGACAACTGACTTGTTCAACCAGCTGTCGACTCTCCAAGGCAACTATGAGGCCAAGGTCGCACTCCTGAAAGATATGAACGAGATGGCTGATGAGATGAAGAAAATTAAGGAAGAGAATACCAACTTGAAGGCTAGGGTAGTTGAGCTGAAAGGCTCGTCGGCGGCGGGGTTGGATGAAACTGAGGAGGAGAAATCCCTGAAGACCCGGCGAGAGATGATCGATAAGATCCACATCCTAGAGTAGGACACCCTCGAAGCTGCCGAGTTCGGATTCAATGTTACGATGGAGCAGATGAAGGCCTTGAACCATGACGTCCAACTGGTTACTGAAGGGATGGGCGTTCTGCACCAGGTGGTCGACGAGAAGGTGGTCCCTCCAGAAATTCCTACTGATGATGTTTAATTGTTCTTTATAACTTTTTTGTATTTTGGCCTGCATGCCATTTTTATCTAAATTCAAATTGTCGGGCTTGACCCGTGTTTTTGTAATATTTAGACAATTTTTGGCCTGGTGGTCGGATTTTTATGTATACAGACATGTTTGTTCAATATTATATGCCTTAATATGTACTTTTCTTGTTAGTATTTCTTGCGAGTTGTGTTCGTTGAATGAGAGTTTTCTCAACATTCTGCGATGCTCGACAGTTTAGGGAACTTGTTGAGTGGGAAAAGTAGTTTCTCCTGTCGTGGGACTAGGATCTCGGTTAAGGTCTTGAACGCACAGGGCTTGGACTTTCCCATCGTAAGTTGGGTGTCCTGCCATGCTAGTACGGCAACGGCGAAGTTCGGTTGAGGTATCCCTGTTAGGCCCGAAATCTGCTCGTTCCATGAGCAGAAACTTGCCTTCGTTATGTTTGAGGATTGTGCTTGCACCTGGGCATGCTCCTTTGGTGGTACGACATCCTCGATGTGAGATGAAGTCATCGGCGGTTAGTCCTAATTGTATTAGCACTAACTATAATATTGTTTGAGCTTTTCAGCATTCCATGGTCAAGAAAATGGTTCTCCGTTTAGGTGTTCGAGGTAGTAGGCTCCAGTGCCTATTTTTGACATCACCCAATAAGGGCCTTCCTAATTTGCGGTCATCTTGCCTTCGTGTGAATCTTCTTGATTTCAGTGTAGGACCAGGCTACCCACTTGGAAGTCACGCTTTATGAGCTTGGAGTCGTGGCACAATGTTATTTTTTCTTCAGCGAAGTTTTGCGAAGAGATTCCCCTGATCGGATCTCTTCGACCAGGTCGAGTTCTTATCGTAATGCTTCTTCGTTCATTTCCTCGTCGAGAGGGGCCTTTGTCTGCCTAGAGGATTCTCTGATTTCCACTGGGATTACTGCCTCAGTTCCGTATGCTAATCGGAAGGGAGTTTCCCTGGTGGTAGAGTGTGGAGTTGTCCTGTATGCCCAGAGCATACTATGTAGCTCCTCGACCCACCTCTTTTTGGCTTCACCTAACCTTCATTTTAGTCCGTGGAGGATCACCCTGTTCGCGGCCTCTGCTTGTCCTTTGGTCTGAGGGTGTACGACAGACGTGAAGTGTTGATTGGTGCCTAGTTTGGCAACAAAATCTTGGAATTTTTCCTGTCCGTGAACTGGGTCTCATTGTCAGTTACGAGGGCTTGAGGCACACCGAATCGTGCGAGGATGTTTCTTTTGTAAAATTAAAGTATGTTAAATGTTGTGATTTTGGCGAGGGCCTCAAATTCGATCCATTTTTTGAAGTAGTCGACAACCACAATCAGAAATTTGTTTTGATAGGATCCCATGATGAAGGGGCCGAGTATGTCCATCCCCTACCGGGCGAAAGGCCATGGGGAATACATGGTCTTTAATTCGATAGGGGGGGTGTTAAGTGCATGTCCCCGTGGCATTGGCATTTGTCGCATTTTTTGACATGCTCCTTCGTGTCATGTTGCATGGTTGGGCAATAGTATCTTACTCAAAGGGCTTTTCGCACCAAGGATCTTCCTGCTAAGTGTTGTGCGTTGATCCCATCGTGAATTTCTTGGAGAATGTCTGGGACCTTGTTCTCCTTAAAACATTTTAGGAGGGAATGGAGAATCTTCGCCGATAGAGTTTGCCTTCGACTAGGACGTAGGAGTAGGCCCTTCGCTTAATTACTTTGGCATCTTTACTATCTTCGGGAAACTTCCCTGTGGTGTGATAGTCATGCACCGGAGTCATCCAACAATTGTTGTCATCGATGGCATTGACGTTGAGCAGTCCTGTTGGTTTTGAGATGCTTGGATGGGGAAGTGTCTCTTGTATAACGGACTTGTTACCATCTTTCCTCCTTGTGCTAACTAACTTTGTTAGGATGTCTACCGAGCCTTTCTTTCACGGGGGATGTGTGTCGCTACTGCGAAAAACAGCCGGCGGAAAAAACATAAGAGTCGCCACTTTCGTTATTTATCCCAAAGAGAGGGAAGGGAAACAATCGCAAAAACCTAAAGAAAAAGGGAAAGACAAGGTCATCGCAACCATGTCTGGATTCCGGAGTCGGTTACGCAAGGGGAAGGTATGAGCACCCCTCACGTCCGTCGTACTCGACGGGATCCACGCTTGTGTTGTCTAGTCTTACGGGTGAAAAACAATCTATCTACGGCTGCTAAAGCTAAACGGAAAGAACTGACTCGATAGAGCATCACGCTCTATGCCTACGTATTTCCTCGTGCATTGGGAAAGTCAGAGTCAACGTAGTTCTGGAAACTACAGGGGGGGAGATTGCTTGCCAAGACGTCGCGTCTTGTGCCTACGTATTCTCATATGGCATGAGAAATCAGAGCAAAACATAGTTCAGGCTAACTACGGGTAAGTAAGGGTGTTCTCGATTATACAAGGGTGAGAGAAAAAGGTTGACGATACTAGCGTACGCATTCTAGCAGTTAGGTGTATGTTGCTCGACCATTGGAGACTTAGGCGTTACCTATTTGCGGTAGAACGGACGTAGTATGTCGGGGTTTAAAGGTACGGGAACCTGCGGGAACTAGAACTACGGTCTGGTCTCAATTGCACTAGGGCAAGAGAAAGGGAAGATTAGTCGTCGGCTGGAAAGTCTCGATCGCATGGCAGCGAGAGAACAGAGAAGTTAGTTGTTAGTGTGCTCGCTAGGATATCGCATCCTATGCCTACTTACTCTCAACAGGAATGAGAGGTCAGAGAAGCCGTAGTTCGGCCAACTACGGAAAACAGTCTCGATTGCACGGGGGCAAGAGAAAAGAACTCAATCGCCAGGACGCGAGAGAAAAGGTTCGGAACGGGACGCACACGCGAAGTCCTAAGACATAGGAACGAATGCGTCGCATATTATCCAAGGGACATACGCTAAACACCCTAGACAAGTGAGAGGAGCCACCCACTCATCATTTCCCACGCATCTAAAGCTTACGGCTCACAACGCTCAAAGGGTGAAAAGAAAGAGATGAAATAAGTGAAATAAAAACAATGTTACCGAACGGAGTGGTTCCGTTGACCCTTGACTTTTGCATGCAAATTCCATTTCCAAGCTCGGCTCTTTTATCCTTGATGATGACATTTCAAACCAGAACCAATGTGACGCTGAACCGTCATAATTCGACTTATAGAAGAAGTCAAACCCCAAGAGCTAGCGTATCGATATCCGTGTCAAAGACAAGATAGAGAAATGATATTGAGAATCATACTCTGATTAAATCATGTCACACGGCCAGCACAGCATAAAGGCAAAAATAAAATCAGAAGAAAAGATGAGGAGAGAAGAAACGGTCTCGGATCCTACATTATCCATCAACAATCTGATTAATAACGGTTTACGGAGGTCTCGTCATCGACCTATAAACATGAAATGGTGAGAAAAATAATCCAATAACAAAAAGAGAAGAAGAATTCAATTTTAAAATCGAAATAAAGTTCTAATAGAAAAACAAACTCTAGAAGAAAATATTAAAAGAAAATGAAAAGAAATAGAATATAAAATCTATGTAAAATCTATATATTAACTATATACATATATGAAATTCTTAAAATAAAATACTATAAATTATAAAGAAAAATAGTATATAATATTCTTAAAAGAAAATAAAATACTATGTATTTCTTAAAAGAAAAAAAATATAAAAAGGTTGTATTTATATATAATATACAAGTTTAATAAAACAGGGGGGGTGCAATAGCAGCAACAGGGGTGACAACAAGCAATTCACGTGGTGGGCCTAAAGCTGAAGGCCCACAAACTTTCAGCAGCACAAACAGCAGGGGGGTGTCAAAGGGAAACGGAGGGTGTAAAATCCACACGGTTGGCCCTTGAGCCCAACATCCACACACAACAACAAAAATAAAATAAAAAACGGGAGTGCAGGGAGCAGATATGGGGGGTGGTATAGTGAAACACAAATGGGCCGTGAGGCCCACTAACCACTAAAAAAAACTCAGAAAAATGACATCTTCTTCTTCATCTCGCTAACCCTAGTATCTCCTTCTCCGCCGCCGTCTCTCCCCTCACCATCTTCGTCCCAAACCTCTCTCTCCTTCGTCCACCTCACTCAACTCTTCTGGATAGTTAAACAAGCAAAACATGCAATACCAGACAAAACTTCAGACAATCCAAACATAATCCAAATTGATGGTTCGCGAAAAGAGGGAGGTCACGAAATGCTTTGAGTTGTGAGTTCATGATGATGGAAAATCTGTTGATTGTCGTTGAAGGAGATTAATGGTCCATGGATCGTGTGGTGATTTACAAAGCTCCGTTGATTGAAGATGAAAATGGAGGTTGATGAAAAGACGAACATAAATCTGGAGAAGAGAGGTCCGTGGCGGTGTGAATCTGGTTTTAATGGCGGATGTTGTTCGTGAAGGCAGATCTGTGGTTTTAATGCTAATAAAAGGATATTAATTAAAAAACTGGTCATTAACAAAAAAAACTAATATTAAACTAACTAATATCAATTAATAAAAGCTGGAATTAAAACAAGCTGACTAATCAATATCAATTAAAACTAGTAATTCAATGTTAAACTACAGTCCAATCAATTAAAATCCTAATCAAATTCAGATTAAAAACTACCTAGATTAATAAAATCTAACAAATTTAAAAAAGAATAAAAACCCTAAAATATTTTTAAAAAACAATTAAAATATTCTAAAACAAATAAATTCTAGAAAAACTATTTAAAAATCTAATAATATTCTAAAAAAAAGAAATTACTAATAAATCTAGAAAAAATAAAAATAAAAAAAATAAAAAAATAAAAATCTATTAATTCTAAAACCTCTAGAAAATAGAAATAAACCTATTTAAAATCTAAAAACTATGCCAGAAAAAGAAATTAAATCTCAGAAAATTAAATCGACGAACAAAAAATGCGAGAAATGCGACAAAATAAACAGTAAGAAAAATCTGATACCGAAATCAACAGCGCAGAGTGAATCATCGGGCCGAGCGCAAATTCTATAACAGTTTGAAATGTCTGGAACACGACAGAAAGGGCTGTAATCCCGATTAAATCGATCTGGCTGCAAAAATGCACAGTATGCGGTATGCAGATGCAAATGCAAAATGAAACAAAACATAAGCCAAATATAAGAAACGGTTGGTCAAATTTTGGGGTGCAACAACTACCCCTATTCAAACGACTTGGGCCTGAAGGGTTGAAAAGCGAACGACTTTCAAACATTCGAAGGTAAAAGTCGGTAGAATACCAAAGAACCCGGAAATTTGCCAACCGCAAAAAAAAAGCTGCAAACTCTGGTATACTAGAACAAAGATCTTCGGAAGATACCTGAACTGATCACAAAAAATACTCCGCTGGGGAAGAGAGGTTTAACCAAACGACTCTGGCAGGGAGAAAACGAGATAAACTTAATCACGTAACTCCGTTGGGGAAACATAATAAGATGAACTCGTTCATCAAAAGCTGCGCCATGGTCTGGATACCATATATGCCGTAAGGTAACATTCACGTTGTCAGAGTCTGGATACTCGAGGGAAATCGGAGCCTGGATGCTCAAGGTGATCGGAGCCTAGATGCTCAAAGCAGACATACCTGAGTCTGGATACTCAGTAATCGGAGCCTGGATGCTCAATGCACTTCTGAGCCTGGATGCTTTATGCAATATACCGGAGTCTGGGTACTTGGGTAATAATCTGAGTCTGGATACTCAATAATCTGAGCCTGGATGCTCAATGCAATTCAGAGCCTGGATGCTCTATGCAAATCTAAGTCTGAATACTCAATAACTGGAGCCTGGATGCTCAATGCACTTCTGAGCCTGGATGCTCGATGCAGAAGAAATATATTCATCACGATCTGGGTATCTTACGAGTTCAAGTCAAACGACTTTGCTGGGAAATAAAACAAGTTGTGGTCTAGATACCACGTGGGTTGAGAAAACATTAAGTTCCAAGGTCTGGATACCACATGGCGGCCGAAGATAATAACAATTACTGTGATCTGGATATCACGGTGCATCAGATAAACTAATATGGTCTGGATACCAAAACTGCTTTCACCGGAGTTTGGATACTCGACAGAGCAGGTACAAACAAGATTCATCAGGGTCTGGATACCCAACGGAGAAAGTATAATAACACGAGCACAAGCCATGGTCTGGATACCATGAGGCAAAAGAACACAAATACACTTGTCGTGATCTGTACATCACAAGGGAAATTGGTCGGAGTCTGGATACTCAACGGACAAAATAAATCGGTAACTGCCGCGGTCTGGATACCACACAGGCAAAGATGATTAACTGCTGGAGAAAATAAAAAGTCGGGTTTGGATACCATGCAGGCTAACAGGAACATATCAACTTGCCATGGTCTGGATACCATATAGGGATAGAAACAAAATCATCAACCGAAGTTCGACGACACTGCTGGGGAGAAACGTAAGCCGGGGTCTGGATACCATGCGGGCTAACGAAAGGTATTATGGTCTGGATACCATTCTTCAACTTGCCATGGTCTGGTTACCATATAGACACAAATATCAACCAAAATCCTCCAGGTCTGAATACCATGCGGGCAACATAATTCAACCATCTGCTGAAAACCATTTGAGAACAGAGCGGTAACCACCTGGCTTATATTTCAAATGCAAATGTTTGAGAATGGCGTAATACTCCATGCAAAATGGAAATGCTACGCGTTTAGGTAAATGCTATGCACGATGCAAAATGCAAGGGAACCGATCCAGCAAAACAAATGCTGGAGAGAAGAAAACCAACTCCACCGGGGATCCACTCAAAACCTTGCTGAGGAAAACGCCCTGGATGGCACACCAAAATACGGCTCTTCTGGGAAACAAACGTCTCAGTTGGAGGAAACAAGCCCACTCTACTGGGGAATTAACAACTCTGCAGGGGATAACCATCAGCCACTGAAATTGAATCTCGCTTCACCGAGGAAAACAGCCCTGAACGGCTTCACTGGGGAAGAATCAAAATCCAACCTGTCGGAGATGCTCAGCTGGGGAACAATCTACCTCTGCTATAGATTGCCCTAGTGAGGGAATCAACACTGACTTCTGCTTGTGGATTAAATTCATCAATATCCGCCTCTGACTAGGGAATGAGTCAATAACCTAACCTCAGAGGGCAAAGGAACCAAATACTTGGACTTTGTGGGGATACGACACTGCACTCGTCCCACTGCCGGGGAAATAAACTCAAATCCGCTTTGTCAAGGAAAACTTCAATCTCAAACCACTGGAAAATACACAATCAATCTGCTGAGGATAGCTACACTCTGTCGGGGATATCAATCTCGACCTGCTGAGGATAATCTTGACCCTACTCTGATAAGGATAAGTGTCATCTTAACTTGCTGCAATCTCAAACTGCTGAGGAGAACCAATCTTAACTGCACATCTCTGCTGAAGAAAACTTCCTGATTTAACAACATCACCCCTTAGGGAATACAGAAAACGAATCATGGAGAACTGAGATCAATCGAGCCTCGTGTCAGGGAACATGATAGCACATGTGAACCATTGGGAATTGTCGTGCTAGGTATATTAGGCTTTTTCTGGTTTAGGGATAGGTTTATGGTGACATGGACTTATTTCTAGTTACCAACAAAATGGATTTGAAAGGGAAATACTAGACGAGAACTAGCATTCGTGGGCGGACCACCAGACGAGAACTGGTGTCAAAAGGGTAAGTTGTCAGACGAGAATTGACTTCTAGGTTTTGGATATCAGACGGGAACTGATCTCTAGTATGCCAGACGAGAACTGGACTTTAAAACTGTGTTAGCCAGACGAGAACTGGTTAAACAGTGGGTCGAGGAAAAGGTGACCAGACGGGAACTGGTTTAAAAGCCGACACACACCAGACGAAAACTGGTGGTTAAGGAAAGGGTGAAATAGATAAGAACTGGTTACCAGTTTGCCAGATGAGAACTGGGCTTTGGAGGTTTTCCAGATGAGAACTGGGCTTTGGAAATGACTCTGGTTACACGATAGGTAACAAGTTTAGGCTGTAGGATAACGATCCAATGACAGCGAGGCTTTTTCGGAAGGTTAAGGTTATTTGATGAGGGTAAGGACACGATTCCCTGACACTCAACTCTTGCCGGGGAGAATAAACTAGCTTGAACAACTTGCCCCAGTGCAGTTCAACTTGCCCCAGTTCGACTTTTGGGGAAGTTCAGAAAGTAGCTTGCCATGAGACGACCTTGAGATGGCTTGCCCCAGAATCTGTACAAAATTATTCATCCTCAACTGAACAACTCTCAGAATAGTTGGATTCAATATACTCTTGAAATGGCTTGCCCCTGAATGAGCGTTGAAGCGACTTAACCTGATCTGATTGAATACCGGAGGGATCCGCCCTTAACTCAAAGAAACTCTGGGCGATTGCCCCTGATTGGGTCTCGAGATGATTCACTGCTGATCAATTGCTTCTCGAATAAACTGTCCCATAATCAAACGACGCTTCGGGACTTGTCCTCAGATTAACTAATTCCATACTCACTGGATGTCAATGCCCCAGATCCACAGGGTTCAAAGTACACAAATCTGATTCAAACTGCTGAACGATCTAGTCCTGTTCAATTATTCCCTGTTAGAATTTCCTCTATGTCAACTATTGTCCTGCAATTAAAATTGTTTGTTCACGAATGGTTATTTTAATGCGGCGTTCATACAGATTTTGAAAGGAATGTCACTTATCAAGTGTCGTGATAGTGAGTGACGAATGAACCAAAAGTTCAAACGTAGTGCTGATTTGATTAGTGCAAGATACAGCAAGGATATGATTAGAAAATCATATAGGAGTCAAGTTACTCAACCTTATCGTAATGCGCTTTCAGATTAAACCCTGCCTCAATTAGGTCTTTTAAGGGTTGTATCGTGGTCGGGTTCACGGTTCGTGAAACAAAGGATATTGGGTTCAAAGTATGATTTGTACCCACCCCTTCTACGTGATGATCTCCAATCCTAAGTTCAGTTAACTCGGCACAAACGCTCACCTCTCAAAAGGCTTAATTGAATGGTAGGAGTGATGGTTACGGAACTCACAAGGTTTCCGGAGTGACAGTTACTCCTTTTCGTCTTCGGTGTCTGTATCCACACGACTTTGTTCTTTGTTTGAGTATTTTTTTCATTCTTTTGATTCCCTAATTTTTGCCTGGACTGACTCTTTTGAGTTCTTTTCAATTTTGGAGTCCAGCGGGATGCCCCATTTTTGCCTAAGTATTTGCTTTCCAGCTTTTCCTTTCTTTTTTACTTAGCGGGCTTTCTTTTTTTCTCTTTTGAACAAGTCGTGTGACACTGGTTGTCTTGATTTATCCTAAGGGATTATAACTATCTCACTCCTGACTAGTGAGGTTTAACCATTGCGGCTGATGAGGTACAACCTCTTGAGAGGGATAAGATGTAATTAATCCTCGAACAGGAATACTCCTCTATAGCATTTGAACGCTCGGTCAAGCTAACTGACAACTACCTTGCCCCGGGTTAAGATTTGAGGGTTGAAAAGTCCAAAAGAAACTCCTACTTCTCGGCTCGAAGTGGTTAACTAGGGACTAACTCCTTATATCTCCAGTGTTTAGGGGATTTGAAACAATGTATGTACATCATCAATAGGGTTTTATTCGAAAGCATACGATCATCAGTTATGAGTATTCAGTTTTCGTCATCCTCCCTCCTTGCTAATCAATAGTGATAAAGTGGAGTGGATAAAGGTGCATGTGTCTGTGTTGTGCAATAAATGAGTGAAAGCGACATGATTAATTCAGAAAAATGCAAATCACTTCATTAATATTACCATTCAGAACACAATGTTTAACAGCAAGTAGTAACTAACAGAAAAGAAACTACAAATGCAAATGATAAAAAGTTCGAGGACTGCCAATGCTGAGGACGTCTGCCTGTCTGGACCACTGGCTTCTGGAAATAAAACTCTGAATCTGCAAGCTCATACATCTGAGAGATTGACATGAACAACCAAAACTCCTTCTGAAAAGGAAATGTACCCTTCGTCAATCAGCTGCTGCACTTTTGCCTGAAAAGCTTTGCAATCTTCGGTTGAATGCCCTATAGATCCGCCATGATATCCACACTGAGCATGGGGATCGTACCCTGGAGGGTAAGGTTCTGGAACTGGCTTAAGAGCTTTAGGTTCCACCAAAGAATTCTGAATCAAATGTGGCAACAGCTGGCTATACGGCACAGGAACCGGATGAAAAGGAGCAGTCCTTCTTTCTAAGTTGTTACGAGTTCTAATTCTGACGTTGATTCTAATAACCTCGGCCACGGGCTTGTTGATTTTCATGAGGAGCGACCCGAAGTTTCTGATATGGTTCCCTAGGCACAACTGTCTGTTCAGAATAATGAGACACAGAAGATACTGACCGCTGAGAAGATGAAGAACCGAACGATTTCACCGATTTATCTTGAGAATACCTAACATCTGTCATGACTGCATTGACCACAGTTTCGTCTTCAGTTTGAGAGCCACAGAGAGATTCAGTTTCACTGGCCTGACTGCTTAAGACATCTTGAATTTTTCCAGTCTGAAAGCTACAGAGAGATTCGGTTTCACCAGCCTGACTGCTTGAAACGTTCTGAATTCTTCCATTTTTTACGCCATACTCAATACGTTCTCCTGCTCTTACCAATTTAGAGAAGTCTGGTGCAATCCCAAGCATTCTTTCGAAGTACGGGCTCTGCAAGGAGTTTACGAACATGTCTATTAACTCTCGATCTAGAAGCGGTGGTTGCACTCTGGAAGCAAATTCTCTCCATCTCTGAACATACTTCCTGAAAGGTTCATTGTTCTCTTGAAACAATTCTTGCAACTGCATGCGACTAGGAGCCATGTCCAGATTATAGTCATACTGCTTCATGAAAGCCTTGGTTAAATCCACCCATGATCTGATCTAATTACTCTCTAACTGCATATACCAACTCAGAGATGCCCCAATCAGACTGTCCTGAAAACAATAAATCATTAACTTGTCGTCATGCATAAATGAAGTCATTCTTCTGCAGAACATCACCAAATGTTGCCTCGGGCAGCTATCCCCTTTGTACTTTTCAAACCTAGGTGCTTTGAAATTCGGAGGTAACACTAGGCCAGAAACCAAACACATATCTGAAGCATTGAGACCAACGACATCTTTAACTTCCAAGGCTTTGAGTTTTTCATCCAATGCATGCAACCTCTTAGCATACTCAAAAGCTCTCGGGTCTTCAGTCTTCACTACTTGAACTTCTCTTCGGGAACTCAACACAGAGGACACATCATCCTAATAATCTGAGGTATAAAGAGAAGAAGAACGTTCACTTCGGACAACAGACTGTTCATGCTGATCTCGATTCTCAACAGAAGGCTGTACAGGCTGAGCTTCAGTCAAGTTGTTCACTTGTGGAAAATCTTCAACACACAAAGAAACATACAGAGGATTAGACATCACAGTAAAACCTGACAAAGTATCAACAATCTGGAAGTCGTTCCCTGACATAGCTACCAACAACCTTCAACTGACTGCACTCCTTGATTCTGCTTCAATCCCTTGGTCGTCTTCCCACAACCAACACTTGCTCAGAACGGGCACCGAATAATCACCTTTTGAATCAAAACAAAGGCTGGATAAGAGCTCGGGCTAGCTGGAGAAATGATATGCAAAATGATGCAAATATGCAAATGCGAATGCAATGCAGGATGCAGCAAACACGGGATCACAGCCCCCACAAAGCTCTGAATACTGTTGCGCTGCTAACTGAGTAAGTTCTCTCTGAAGAGAGAAACCAAAATACCGGGTTGGCTGGAAGTCAAGTTTCCTGCAAAAACCCTCCCACTCACAGGTATGGACCTAAACTGACAAGGTACAACATCCTATGCGTTTGTCAGCATCACAGACTTTCAAGAAATGATGATATGATACCCAGAAGGTGTGGCATCATCATCTCTTGAAGCGGTCTCGCTCTGCTGACTCATAAATGATCGGTTCCCAGAGTCGACAACCCTCAGATCTGAAATTCTCTCAACGGCCCACTGGGTTGGAAAGAAAGACATCAAGGAGAATCTTGTCTGAGTGCGAATTTTGTGGGAACTAGTGCATGCCTAACATACAGGTTCACCACTACTTTTCGCTTCTAATGCTATGTTCGTACTCAAGCCTGGGTTTTGGCTTATCTCTCAGAGGAACAAACACCCAACAGCACAACAACAACAGATAAATATAGTGTGGAAAATGTAAATACAGTAATATACAAAATACAACACAAAATGTACACACCTACAAACCAAAACAGACAAGTGCTAGGATGGACTCGCATAGGGGATATTCCTGTCCCTAGCAGAGTCACCAGCCGTCGCTACTGCGAAAAACATCTGGCGGAAAAAACAGAAGAGTCGCCACTTTCGTTATTTATCCTAATGAGAGGGAAGGGAAACAATCGCAAAAACCTAAAGAAAAAGGGAAAGACAAGGTCATCGCAACCATGTCTGGATTCGGGAGTCGGTTACGCAAGGGGAAGGTATGAGCACCCCTCACGTCCGTCGTACTCGACGGGATCCACGCTTGTGTTGTCTAGTCTTACGGGTGAAAAACAATCTATCTACGGCTGCTAAAGCTAAACGGAAAGAACTGACTCGATAGAGCATCACGCTCTATGCCTACGTATTCCCTCGTGCATTGGGAAAGTCAGAGTCAACGTAGTTCGGGAAACTACGGGGGGGGGGGGGGGGGGGGGGGGAGATTGCTCGCCAAGACGTCGCGTCTTGTGACTACGTATTCTCATATGGCATGAGAAATCAGAGCAAAACGTAGTTCAGGCTAACTACGGGTAAGTAAGGGTGTTCTCGATTATACAGGGGTGAGAGAAAAAGGTTGACGATACTAGCGTACGCATTCTAGCAGTTAGGTGTATGTTGCTCGACCATTGGAGACTTAGGCGTTACCTGTTTGCGGTAGAACGAACGTAGTATGTCGGGGTTTAAAGGTACGGGAACTAGAACTACGGTCTGGTCTCAATTGCACTAGGGCAAGAGAAAGGGAAGATTAGTCGTCGGCGGGAAAGTCTCGATCGCACGGCAGCGAGAGAACAGAGAAGTTAGTTGTTAGTGTGCTCGCTAGGATATCGCATCCTATGCCTGCTTACTCTCAACAGGAATGAGAGATCAGAGAAGCCGTAGTTCGGCCAACTACGGAAAACAGTCTCGATTGCACAGGGGCAAGAGAAAAGAACTCAATCGCCAGGACGCGAGAGAAAACAGGGAGTCTGAATCGCCAGGACGCGAGAGAAAAGGTTCGGAACGGGATGCACACGCGAAGTCCTAAGACGTATGAACGAATGTGTCGCATATTATCCAAGGGACATACGCTAAACACCCTAGACAAGTGAGAGGCAGCCACCCACTCATCATTTCCCACGCATCTAAAGCTTACGGCTCACAACACTCAAAGGGTGAAAAGAAAGAGATGAAAGAAGTGAAATAAAAACAATGTTACCGAACGGAGTGGTTCCGTTGACCCTTGACTTTTGCATGCAAATTCCATTTCCAAGCTCGGCTCTTTTATCCTTGATGATGACATTTCAAACCAGAACCAATGTGACGCTGAACCGTCATAATTCGACTTATAGAAGAAGTCAAACCCCAAGAGGTAGCGTATCGATATCCGTGTCAAAGACAAGATAGAGAAATGATATTGAGAATCATACTCTGATTAAATCATGTCACACGGCCAGCACAGCAGAAAGGCAAAAATAAAATCAGAAGAAAAGATGAGGAGAGAAGAAACGGTCTCGGATCCTACATTATCCATCAATAATCTGATTAATAACGGTTTACAGAGGTCTCGTCATCGACCTACAAACATGAAATGGTGAGAAAAATAATCCAATAACAAAAAGAGAAGAATAATTCAATTTTAAAATCGAAATAAAGTTCTAATAGAAAAACAAACTCTAGAAGAAAATATTAAAAGAAAATGAAAAGAAATAGAATATAAAATCTATGTAAAATCTATATATTAACTATATACATATATGAAATTCTTAAAATAAAATACTATAAATTATAAAGAAAAATAGTATATAATATTCTTAAAAGAAAATAAAATACTATGTATATCTTAAAAGAAAAAAAATATAAAAAGGTTGTATTTATATATAATATACAAGTTTAATAAAACAGGGGGGTGCAATAGCAGCAACAGGGGTGACAACAAGCAATTCACGTGGTGGGCCTAAAGCTGAAGGCCCACAAACTTTCAGCAGCACAAACAGCAGGGGGGTGTCAAAGGGAAACGGAGGGTGTAAAATCCACACGGTTGGCCCTTGAGCCCAACATCCACACACAACAACAAAAATAAAATAAAAAACGGGAGTGCAGGGAGCAGATATGGGGGGTGGTATAGTGAAACACAAATGGGCCGTGAGGCCCACTAACCACTAAAAAAAACTCATAAAAATGACATCTTCTTCTTCATCTCGCTAACCCTAGTATCTCCTTCTCCGCCGCCGTCTCTCCCCTCACCATCTTCGTCCCAAACCTCTCTCTCCTTCGTCCACCTCACTCAACACTTCTGGATAGTTAAACAAGCAAAATATGCAATACCAGACAAAACATCAGACAATCCAAACATAATCCAAATTGATGGTTCGCGAAAAGTGAGAGGTCACGAAATGCTTTGAGTTGTGAGTTCATGATGATGGAAAATCTGTTGATTGTCGTTGGAGGAGATTAATGGTCCATGGATCGTGTGGTGATTTACAAAGCTCCGTTGATTGAAGATGAAAATGGAGGTTGATGAAAAGACGAACATAAATCTGGAGAAGAGAGGTCTGTGGCGGTGTGAATCTGGTTTTAATGGCGAATGTTGTTCGTGAAGGCAGATCTGTGGATCGAGGGGTTGTTGTAGATTTGTGTTGGAGTTTTTATGGAAGAAATCTGGATCGGAGTTCTTGTTGAAGTTTTTGTTTGTAGATCTGCAGATCGAAGAAGGCTGGATTTGTTGATGAAGATCGGAGATGCAGAGAGATGCGAGTTTCGTTGTAGTTCGTGGGAGATCTGGAGTTGTGATGATGTTGAGATGAAGTTTTTTAGATCTGTGTTTGTGTTTTGATCGAAGAAAGTTTGGAGATCTAAGATCTGTGGTAAACGGAAAGATCTAGGCATGGGTTTATCGAGGATCTGGAGATATGGAGTTTACGGTTGAAGATGTTTGAAGAATTTGAGGGGTTTCTGGAAATGTTGTATGAACATGGTGAAGTTCATACGAATTGATGAAGGTTTGAAGGTTGGGATGAAGATTTTCTGGGAAAATACGATGAACTGGATGAAGTTCATGGGGTAAGTGATGAAGGTTTGACTGTGTTTCTGGGTAGTGAAGGACGAACATGATGAAGTTCTTGAGTGTTTATAAAAAGCAACTGGAAAAACGGATGAACATGAAGAACAACGGTGAAGTTCTGATGAATTTTCCAGTGTGATTTCTGGCATGCTCTTGGCCGTTTGATTTTGCCGATGGTACTTTCCGGCATTTGCATGGCATGGGGATTCGTGTCCTCACATTAATGAAGAGAGAGAGGGAACAGTGCCTTTATAGTCTGACACTTGTCACGGACTGACGCATTGGGCCTGCAAAAATGACAAATGGCCCTGCAGAACTTGATTACCTGACAAATTGACTGATATGATTAACAAATTAATTAAAAAAGCTGTCTTAAAATAAATGCAAGCTTAAAAAACGAATTAATGCTAATAAAAGGATATTAATTAAAAAACTGGTCATTAACAAAAAAACTAATATTAAACTAACTAATATCAATTAATAAAAGCTGGAATTAAAACAAGCTGACTAATCAATATCAATTAAAACTAGTAATTCAATGTTAAACTACAGTATAATCAATTAAAATCCTAATCAAATTTAGATTAAAAACTACCTAGATTAATAAAATTTAACAAATTTAAAAAAGAATAAAAACCCTAAAATATTTTTAAAAAACAATTAAAATATTCTAAAACAAATAAATTCTAGAAAAACTATTTAAAAATCTAATAATATTCTAAAAAAAAAGAAATTACTAATAAATCTAGAAAAAATATATAAAAAAATAAAAAAATAAAAATCTATTAATTCTAAAACCTCTAGAAAATAGAAATAAACCTATTTAAAATCTAAAAACTATGCCAGAAAAAGAAATTAAATCTCAGAAAATTAAATCGACGAACAAAAAATGCGAGAATGCGACAAAATAAACAGTAAGAAAAACCTGAGACCGGAATACCACCAAAATCAACATCACAGACTGAATCACCGGGCCGAGCGCAAATTCCATAACAGTTTGAAATGTTTGGAACACGACAGAAAGGGTTGGAATCCCGATTAAATCGATCTGGCTGCAAAAATGCACAATATGCGGTATGCAGATGCAAATACAAAATGAAACGAAACATAAGCCAAATATAAGAAATGGTTGGTCAAAGTTTGGGGTGCAACAATGTGCTGGACTTCCCATGCTTCGAACTTGGCTATCTTTTCTTGTACCAGCGGTAGGTACTCGGCGAGGTTATAGTTTTTGGCCTGGTATACCTGGGAGGCCACGAGCTGGGAATTCGTGAAAATTTTTATTTCCTTTGTGCCCAGGTCCTCAGCCAGTCGTAAGCCTGTAAGGAATGCTTCGTACTCAGTTTGATTGTTCGAGGTTGGGAAGGACAAGACCAAAGACACTTCAATCAATATCCCTTCTTTGTTCTCGAGGATGATGTCCGCCCCGCTGTCCATGGAACTAGAAGCTCCATTAACAAAAATGGTCCACCTGTGCGCCCCGCTGGAGGGGGATGATGGGGGCGTCATTTCCGCCACGAAATTGGCCAGGACCTGTGCCTTAAGGGCTTTCCTCCTTTCATAGTGGATACTAAATTCTGATAGTTTCAGAGACCATTTGAGCATCCTACCAACCATATCTGGTCGGCCGAGTAGTTACCTAATGGGTTGGTCTGTCCGAACTACTATCGTGTGGGTCAGGAAGTAATGCCATAATCTTCTCGCAATGTTGATGAGGGCCAGGGCGACCTTCTCAATCTGTTGGTATCTAAGTTCTGGCCCTTGTAGGGCTTTGCTTGTGAAGTATAATGGCTTTTTCCTATCAAGGGTTTCTCAAATAAGGGCAGCATTAATGGCTTCTTTAATGGCAGAGTGATAAAGGTAAAACATTTCCCTGTTGTCTAGTCATGACAAAACAGGTAGTTTGACTTAGGCTTGCTTAAGATGGCGCAAAGCCTACTCACATTCCTCTATCCATTCGAATGTTGCCTCTTTTAGGAGGAGCTTGAAGAAAGGCAGGGTGTGTTGGGTAGATTTGGCCACAAAGCGAGATAGCAAGGTGAGCATCGCGTTGAGAGACTGTATGGATTTCTTCGACATAGGCGTGGGGAATTTAAAAAATACTCGACATTTGTCTGGGTTGGCCTCGAACCCTCTCTCTGTGAGGTAGAATATGAGGAACTTCCCTGCTTGTACGCCAAAGGTGCATTTTTATGGGTTGAATCGCATTTTACACTCCCTAGCTTGGTCGAAGACCTTTTGCAAGTGGAGTGTATGATCAGATTCCTCTTGGAAATTCACGATCATATCGTCCATATATACCTCGAGCATGTCCTTGATTTGTGATCGAAAGACTTTGTTCATCATTCGCTGGTACGTGGCCCCAACGTTTTTCAGACCCAAGTGCATTACTCTGTAGTAATAGTTACCCGACGAGGTCATGAAAGCGGTGTACCTCTTGTCCTTCTCCGCCATGGGAATCTGGTTATATCCTGAGTATGCGTCCATGAAGGACAAGAGTTTGAAACCAGCAGAGTTACCTACTAACTTATCAATGCTAGGCAAAGGATAAACGTCTTTCAGGAAAGCTCGATTGGGATCGGTGTAATCAATGCATATTCTCCACTTTCCATTATGTTTTTTTTACTAATACAATATTGGACAACCATGTTATATACCTGGTTTCTGAGATATTGGCCTTTAAGAGGTCTTCTACAAGTTTATTCGCCGCTTCATTCTTCTCATTGGATTGCTTACGCCTGCGCTGTGCTACCACCCGAACAGATGGCTTGATGGTGAGTTGATGGCAAGCGATTTCTAGATCGAGGTCGGGCATGTTTGCGACGCTCCAGGAAAACAAATCAGCGTTGTTCTTCAAGCACGTCTTTAGTTGTTCTTTCACCTCATCGGAAGTTCCGCACCAATCCTGACTCCTCAGTTGGGGTTGTCCCTGAAGGTGATCACTTCGAAGTCCTCATCTAGTGTTGGATGCATGACAATTGTAGAGGATGAGCTGCTCGTTGAAATTGGAGTGTCTTACTCGCCTTCTTTAGAGATCCGATCGAGGTCAATGGTATGAATCTGGAGCGCTGACTTCTTTCCGGGATGGCTTTCTTCGCTAGGAAATCTTCGTCTCTTGCTCATTTAATGACCTGTGGTGCTGCACCGGTTGAACTTTTCCCCTTGGTAGTTGCCTCGAAGCATCGTCTTGCAGCCTCAATGTCCCCGTGCAAAGTGGTGACATGCCCCTTCTCGGTATAGTACTTCATCTTGAGATGAACTGTGGATGGAATAACGACTAGCTCGGAAGGTGTTGGCTTCCCCAGGATACATTGGTATAGCGAGGGGCAGTCGACGACTAAGAACTGAGTCTTAATCATTTTGGCAGCACCTTCCTCCTCGAATGTAACTTGGAGCTCCACGTATCCCCAGGGCCTAGAAGTAGCCCCATGAAATCCTTGTAAGTCTGAACCTACATAAGGGGACAGGTTCTTATGGTTGAGTTTGAGGGCATGGAATAGACTGGTGTATATGATATCTACCAAGCTCCCTTGATTGACAAGGATTCGATGGACATCAATGTTGGTCAACCTAGCTCTGATGAGAAGAGGAATATGAGCATTGGGGGAGCCTCCGGGGAGATCTTCACGGTAGAAAGTGATAGGTTGAGATCGTCCTTAGAATTTTTCGAGTCATGACAAACGATCTGGGTTATAATCGATCAGTTGGTCGTATTTTCTCTTCACTGATCCTACTGTGAGTTCGTTGTATCCGCCGCAAGAGATAACCATTGTGCTGGGGAAGGCCTCCTAGGGGCTGTGCATTGAAAAATATGCAGGCTCCTCGAGACCGCTGGGGATGAAAAAGTCCTCTGGCCGGGAGACAGGCATGACGAACAGCGGGGGAGGGCTAGACGTTAAAGCTCTTGTTTCCGACGTCTCTCCTCGGGGGGCTTCTCCTCTATTCGTATATTGCTTTAGGTTCCCCTTTTTGATGAGAATTTTGATGGTGTCTTTGAGGTGGACGCAGTCTTCTATCATATGGCCATGGCTACGGCAGAAGCGACAGTATTTGCTTCGATCGGTGTTGCTCTTTGAAGCTGTCGACCTGAGGAATCGCATGCCTTCTTATTTGAATTTAGCATTAATACATTCAAAAAGGGTATGGTCGCGGGGAGCGGTCAGCAAGGTATATTCGATGAAGCGACCCACATGCCCTTTGTAATCATGGCGACGGTCGTCTCGTCGCCTATCTCTGTCTCGCCTGGAAGTTTTTGCTTCGTCCTTCTTTGATGCTCTGAAACTCTTTTTCCCCCTCGAATATCTGGCTTTATACGTGGCTTTCTTTTCCTCGTATTGAATATAGGATTGTTCCCTGCGGAGAAGTTCGGCTAGAGAACAAGGAAGGTCGATCCCTACCGCCTTGCGGAAGTCACTCTTCAGCCTCAATCCTTTTTCTAGAAGGTACTTCTTCATGTGCTCAGTTGTGCGGATCTCGACCACTTCCTTGTTAAATTTATCGACGTAGTCGCGGAGAGGCTCGTCCCTGCCCTGTACAATACCCTCAAGCGTGGCTTCAAATTTCGGATGACACCTAGAGGCAGTAAAATGTCGAGCAAACTTCTCATTCAGGTTCTTCCAATATGTGATCGAGCCCCGAGGAAGTCTCTTATACCAAGACATAGCCCCTTTCCTGAGGGTGATGGGGAATAACCTGCATTTGATCACCCTAGTGACATTGTAGTAGTGCAACATAACCTCAATGTTTTCTATATGGTTGCCAGGGTCGATGGTACCATCATAGAGATCTAGAGGGGGAGGTTTCTCCAGCCCATGAGGAATGCGGGTATCCATGATTTCCTGAGACAGGGGACCGCGAGCGTCATCTTTGTCGCTCGTGCTTGGAGACCTGCTTAAAAAATAACTACGTCCACGGCTCCTGCTGCGTCGAGGAAAATCTCTGTGTCGGCTTCGGTGCTCTTCGTGAGGCTTTCCTGAAGGCCTGGTCCTCTTGGACGCTGGGGAGTTCCTGGACCTCCGGGGAGGGGTACGATCGTGTCTTCTGGTGATCTCGTGTCCATGCTTCTCTAGCTTGGACCGTTCTTTGACTAGGGAGATGCTTCTAGATTCGTCTTGGCGATATTTCTAAAGAGGGGGCGAGACCGGCGAGATAGATTAAGGGATCTCCGTGGGAGAGGTCGCTCTCCGATGGTGTTCTCCAGCATGTGGATTTTTTTCCCTTTTTGGAAAAGTAGGTAGTTGGATTTGTTGAGAGCGGCGATAAGGGCCACAATGCAGGGGTCAGCATCTTGTAGCACGATGATAGGCTCGTATATGTGGTCGGAACTTTGGACATGAGGCTTCACGTTTTCAGAGGATGGAGATGTCGGTTTTCCATCCCTGTGATTGGTCTCTCCAGTATTAGCTCTAAGAATGGAGGTTTCACTGCAACCCAGAATGGTGATGACGAAATCTTGATGGATGTCATTGTTATGGTGAGATGCTATGACGATGAAAGTCCAAAGAAATGGATTTGGTCCTTTGTTCGAGAATATTGGGGGATCTTGGTTCAAAAGATGGGGGAGCTGGTTTCCGCAGACAGCGCCACTGATCTAGAGTGATAAGAGTGGATCGTCTTGGCCTTCAATGTAGGGCAACAACAGTGGTTGTAGGAGAGGAGGGGTGTACCTGCAAGGTACTCTGATGCCAAAGTTAGTTTTTGGGCTAGAGAGAAAGCAAGTACAAGTGTTTAGGTATGAGTGAGAATGATTAGAATACCCGACCCTCTCAAGAGAGAAGGTATTTATGGGACTCCCCCCAGCGCGGGGCCAAGGTCTCCCATGTGACCAAAATATCTAGTCGACCAATGAGGGACTGCTAGGTGAAAGATCTAACGCGTGATATTTGACCTGGTCCAACTGTCCCTGTGACTTTCAGAGGGACAGTTGGTCGCATGAACTGTCAGGCCCGTGAGGGGGACATCCCCAACGACTATATGCTCCAACGGCTATATTGTGTCCAATGGTCATATTGTGCCCAATGGCTATATTGTGCCCAACGACTAGATTTTCCTAATATCCTTATTGGGCATGGCCTTAAGCTAAACTGGATTGGGCCTTGCCCAATTGTGGGGCATGTGCCAGTCCAGTCCAGAACAAGAACAATCTCACTTTTGAGGTTCTCTAGGCAAGATATTTGTCATAAGATCAAAACAGATAGAGTTGAACCATCTAAATCATTGTCTTCACCTCAATGTGACTCATGACCTAGGTGTAAAAGCCTAAGGTTCGGGCATATTCATATCTCAAAAGCCCATACGACATGTCAACATTGGCATTTCACAAGAACCATGTGGTAAGACGTACTTGGGAGGGAGAGGTATGATACGTCAGCTAATTTATTCTTTCTGATTTTAATATCGTGACATGCTACTTAAAAGTGTAAAAAATGATTAAAAAATATCATTTGTTTGATTACTCTAGACAAAATACGATTCACCAATTCCATTACAGATAATGGACTCTTTGAGCTTGCCACACATATTACAAAATGGTTGATTAAGGAATGCTGATATCTTTTCTAAGAGGTGTCACAAGGAGATGAGAAACTTCCTTCTACTAATTGAGAAATGACACTGACATTGGACGATGTGTATTGCCTCCTACATCTACCCATCTAGGGTTGTCTTTTTTACCACGTTGCACTTACCAAGTTGTTCGAATAGGGGCAACTTTAACACCCCAAAATTTCCCCATCCTTTTTCTTTTATCTTGGCTTATGTTTTATTTCATTTTCATATTCATTTATGCATAACATAGTTCTAGACAAGGGATCAAGATATCATGGTTTGATTCTCAAGAAGGAGAACATGATTCTTCAACCTCAAGCAAGGTTTTCTTCTTAACTTTGTGGCATTCTCAAGCCCCAAGATCCCCTCATCATTAAGTGTGATTCAAGACAACATTATTTCAAGGTTATATGTGACTTACCATGTCTTAATTTGCAAGAAATGTTCAAGAGATTCAAAGTTGGTTCAATGTGTTTGACCTAATTTAGAAAATTGTGGATGCTATGGTAAAATGGGTATAACTCCTCCAGTTTTAAAAATTTTGAGGTGGTTTTTTTTCTAATGAAATCTTTTCATCATCCCCAACAAACTCTCTTTGTGCGGAAAGGTCCAGTTGTGCTTAGAAAGTCATCGAAAGTATGGAGACATTATAGGTCATTTTGAGTTTTGAAGAGATTTTCTTGCTAACTTCCAAAGGTCATAACTTTGTCAATTTTCATCATTTGAAGCCCATTCTTTTTCTAAAATGAAGTTGAAGATGTTCTCTATAACTTTGATTCAAAATGAAAGTTCCAAAAACCTATTGAAGACCTTGGATTTTGTCAAAACATTATAGGTCATTCTTGATCCTTAAAAAGACTTGAAATTTTCTTAAGTGTTTTATAAATTTGAATCCTTTGATGCAAGCTACTTTGAAGATCCATATCTCTCAGCTCATATTTCCAAATCAATACTTTCTTTTCACATTACAAAGCTTGAATCTTCCTCTTTCCAATGCAAGAAGAATCAGTTCATAAAGCCTCCTACATTGGGAGAAGCATGGCTATAAAATTTGAATTTTAAAACTAAGTTTTCGTTTGAAGTCATAAATGAATTTGGTTAATGTGACCCCTAATCATTAAATTAAGGCACAAATTCAATCTAAACATGATTAAGAAACTTGCCTGGGTTAATTAGAGCATTGAAACACAAGTTTTTGATGAGTTTTGGCATGCTGCAAGTCACACTTTGCTCATGACACAAGTGTGCATGAATTCACCTTAAATTGCATCATTCACCCTCCCTCAACATTCCAAACTTCTCTCCTATAAATAAAGACTTAATTCCACCCATTTACACAAGCTTTGATAGCCAGAGTCACCGTGTTGAGATACCATTTGAACTCTTATGCTTGAAATTTGTTTCTTCATTTCCACACCCTAATCACTCAAAATCTCCACTCAATTAGCTTCATCTACATTTATTTAAGCTAACCAGCTCAAGAACTTGAAGGATTGTGGCCTAAATAAAGCTTGGTGACTCCATTTTCAGAGCTTCAGAGTTGAGCTTCAATAGGTACAAATCTCAACCATTTTGCTTCAAATTTGTTGCTAAGATGTAGTCCTTGATACAGTGATGCTGTTAGGATTGTTAGATTTTAGTTGTTTTTGAGTTTAGCATGTCTATTTTCAAACCCATGTTTTGAATTTCATCCGGTTTTTTCCAAATCGAGTGAGTTGTGTGTAAAAGAAATTTGGCGCAATGATATGGTTGAGATCGTCTTGAAAAGACGCATCAAATGATACCACTATGAGCACCAATGGTTATGGTTTGATGAAACCATGAATTTTTGCAAATCTCTGTTGATTTTAGATGGCTGGAGGTTGAAGATAATGAGTTGGCATCATCTGATTGTCTAGCCTGCCACTTGTTTTAATCCAGTGCGTTTGACTTTTAATGGCTTGGTGTGATGAGTTTGACTCAGATCCACCATATATGCGTGCACTTCTATGCCATTAGGTCAACCACGTCATTTAATGAATGGAGATCCAACGCGTCACAGTTGTTCTATTTTATTTTCTTTTTCAAAATTGATTTTAAATTCATTTTATTTTCAGAAATTCATAGAAAATTCATTTTTCATCAGAAAAATACCAAAGTATTTTCTAAATTTTCATTTTATTTTTCTCTTTCTGATTCCAATTTTTGTGCATTTTTATTTTTTATTTTACTATTTTTCTTGAATTTTGATTTGTTTGAGTTAATTTTAATTGGTTTAAAATTGTTTTTAGGCATTTTAAAATTATGATAAAAATATCATATGATCATATAATGGTCTTTGACCTATGGTGATTTTCTTTGATTTTTATTTCTGATTTTCCTATTTTTCATGATTTTTTTAATCATTTGTTTGATTTTAATTGGTTAAAAATTGTTTTTAGGCATTTTAAAATTGTGAGAAAAATAGTATATGATCATATGATGGCCTCTGACGTATGGTGATTTTCTTGGGTTCTTATTTGTGTTTTAACTAATTTTTATCCTTTTTATAAGATTTATTTGTTTTTTAATTAGTTTTTAAATAGATTTAAGTTGCCAATTACGTAAAATTGTTTCTAATCCATTTTGGGTGGTATTCTGATCTTCTTCATGTCATTTGACACTTATGTGCTTTCTTGATGTTCCTCTCCTTTTGTGGATGAT
The DNA here is from genome assembly GCA_963859935.3 of Lathyrus sativus. Classification (NCBI taxonomy): domain Eukaryota; kingdom Viridiplantae; phylum Streptophyta; class Magnoliopsida; order Fabales; family Fabaceae; genus Lathyrus; species Lathyrus sativus. The sequence goes on from OZ012735.1 coordinate 842,391,130, forward strand.
TTTGATGTATGATTCTTTCTTGAGGCTTATTTTGAATTTAACTTGTGTGATATCTTTTGTGTGTTCATGGATAGATGTTAACTTGTTGATCATGTTGATGTTGTGGCTTCATGTTGATTTCATGTCATAATCACATGCCTTTTCCTTTATAGTTATCTTTTGCATGCTCATTTGGCTTGACTTTTGACTTGTTTATGAATAAGATGTATGACTTGGTTCTTTGTGCTCTCTCTTTGATCATTAGCATGACTTGAGTATGATATGTTGTGCTACTCCCCTACCATGTTTCTTGTCTCATTTAACTTCATTTCATTTTGCTTGGTGATTGATGATGCTTTTTTTAAGTTGACTAGGTCACTTGGATGTGTGTAGGCACTTTGTTTTGCCATTGTGCTTTGGTTTTTAAATCTTTTGGTTTGGTTTGATATTATGATTGCTCTTTGCTATTATTAACATGATCTAAATGCTTACCTTATATAAAATTGTGTATGTTTGATAATTCTTTGTCATTTGAACTTTCATGCTTGTTCTTTTTTATTGTATCTTCCTCTTTCTTCTATTTTCTTCTTCATCTTCTCTTTTCCTATGAGACTTGTTTAAGTTTCATCTTTGTTTTCATTTGTGATTGAATTTAATAGTGTTTACCTGTGCTTGCTCACATGATCCCTTAGGATTCTTAGTCTCACTTAATTTCTGATTAAGGTGGGTGTAAAAGATACATTAGACTTTCAATCATTTGCATGAAAACAATTAGAATAGCCCCTTCTTGACCCCAACTTTAGGTCTATCATTTGTATCATAATATTAGGTAGACTTCCCTTTCATCCTAATTTATGACCATTTTTTATGATAACATTAGGGTTTTCAGTTCCTTTTAGTGTTTTCTTTTTGAGTCTTCTCTTCTCATCTTAAACAACTCTAAGACACTTAATAAAGAATGATGAACATTGTGTGCCACGAGCCTTAAGTATATGGGAAATGATGAGTGGGGGGTTTCTCCTAAATTATCTAGAGTGCTTAGTGTATGCCCTCTGGGCGATATGCGACACATTCGCTTTTATATCATAGTCTTTAGTGCAACGTGAATCTCAAACAAATTCAATTCACTTCTCTAAAACTTTTAAACCAAATTCAAACCTTTTTATCCTTCGGGATTGGTTCAAAATCATTTTCAAAAAAGAGTACGTTACTTTTCCATTCTACCACAAACAGACATCGATCCTAACTTCTAGAATGGGAACTTAGTGTCACTCATAAAAAACACTTAACCAACCTGTAGTTTCATCGTTACCCAAACTACATTTGCTCTAATTTCTCATACTAGATGAGGATACGTAGGCACAAGACGACGATGTCTTGGCGATCAACCTTCCCCCCATCACCCACATTTTTCCGAACGGCGTTGACTCTGACTTTCCCATTGCATGAGAAAATACGTAGGCATAGGGCGGAGATGTCCTATCGAGTCTCCTTTTTCTTTTCCCTGTCTCGTTTCCGTTTAGCAGTAGCTTTTAGATAACTCATCCTTTAATTAGACAACAAGCATGGATCCCGTTGAGTATAACTAACGTGAGGGGTGCTCATACCTTCCCCTTGCGTAACCAACTCCCAAACCCAAGATTTGTTTGCGATGACCTTGTCTTCTCCTGTTCTTTTAGGTTTTATTCAATCGTTTCCTTTCCCTCTCTTTGGGATAGATAACATTTGGTGGTGAATCTTCTGTTTGTTTGCGCCGGTTATTTTTTTGCAGTTATGACAGCTAGCGACTCTGCTGAGGACCCTGGTTCCCTATGTGATTCAATCCTAGCACTTGTCTGCTTTTTATCTTTGGGTGTTTATATTTGTGCATATGTATGTTGTATGTGTATATTTGCTGTTGTATTGCATTTGCATTTTACTTTATGCACTTTATCATTGTTATCTTATTATGTTGTTGTGCTGTTGAGTGGGTTGTTCCATGTGAGATAAGCCCAATACACGGGATTGAGTATACACATATGATTAGTGTGAAGATGAGGTTTTCTTTGAAGACATCATATTCTGTGCATCTTGGATAGTTGAGGGGATGTTGGATCAGAAAGCTAACGACTCTAGAGACCACTCATTGGGAAGTAAGTTGAGACCTCCTTGATTAACCATGATGCCAAACCAGAAATGGTGAATGTATCATCGTTTCTTAACCTGAGAGTCCATGATACTGATGACCTGCATAGGATTTCGTACCTTTCAAGACTCCTACCTGTGAGAGGGATGGGTTTTGCAGGAAACTTTGGCCTCCAACCAACCCAATTTTCTGGTTTTCTTGTCAGAGTGGACCTTTGACTTTGGATACTATGGTTTTCTGTCAGTGTTTTGGATTTTTGAGTCTTCTTATTAGAGCGGAGCTATGGTTATATTCAGTTAACAACACAACAACATTGGATACCTTGATCCCTTTGTCTACATTTGCATAATCATCCAGCATATTAATATTGCATGTATGTTTATTCTCAAGTTTTCGTCTTTCCTTTGATTCTAGTAGTCTGATTTGCTATTAAGATGGAGGCTGAGATGAAGGAGATCATCATATACAAATTTCCATTGCCGGAGTTAGGACCTTTATTTGGTCTGATTTCTATGGTTGATCCTACTATTCTTGAAGATTTTCGAAAGGATTATGGGAGTATTCTAAGTCTTGTCTGTAAAGTCACAAACTACGAGCAAGGAGCCATTCATGCTTTGTTATAATTTTATGACCCTTCACTACGTTGCTTTACTTTTTTGGATTATGAATTGTCTCTACTTTGGAGGAGTTTGCTTTTGGTTTGAGAGTTCCAATCCTAGATGAAGTGTCATTCTTTCATTCAGAGGAAGAGCCTGATCTTGAGAAATTTGCCAATGCTCTTTATTTGAGGAAGTATGAGCTGGTGGGTGATGTAGTTTGCAGAAATAGAGCTTTTGGATTTACCCAATCTTTCTTGGTGGGTAAGGCCCAGAAGTATGCTAAGGAAGGTTGTTGGGTAGTTTTCAGCGCTATTCTGGCTCTATGTATATATGGCATTATATTATTTCCCAACATACTGGATTTCATTGATATGGATGCTTTCCACATCTTCGTTTCCAAAAACCTTGTACCAACTCATCTAGGAGACTTGTACCATTCAATACAGTATAAGAATGAAAAGAGGAGAGGAAAAATTGTTTCTTGTTGCACGCCGCTTTTCCACAAGTGATTCATTGATCATCTCCCTCGTTCCAGAGCTTTTATTGATACAAGAATTATAGCTGGATGGTCTAAAAGACTTATGGGTTTAACAACCAAAGATAATGTCTAGTTTAACCGAGATCTGCTTGGCATAGAGATTATCTTTAGTTGTGGTAGCTTCCTAATGTACCTTTGATGGGAAGAAAATGGGGAATCAATTATAACCCTTCTTTCACCGTCAGGCAGTTTGGGTATGCTTTAAGAGGACCCCCAAAGGATGAGGAAGTGCAGGAATCTATGTACTTCATTGGAGTAACTGATCATGATATTCTGGCCAGAGTAGTGGAAGCATGGGGAAAAGTTCATAAAAAAGGGAAGCTCTCTTTGGGTAAGGGTGACTGCAGAGCTTATGATCCTTACTTGGATTGGATTCACAGGAGAGTTGAGAGGATAATGTTGCCTTTCCCTATTGAAGAACCCTTATACCCTTTGATAGTTGAAGAGCCTACAACGATTGATATTTTTAAATACAATAAGCTTTAGGCAGAGAAGGAAGAGTTGCGTAAAGAAAGCGAAGAACTGAAAAAAGAGATCAGCCAGTTGAAGCATGACAAAAGCGAACCTGTCTACTTAGCTAAAGTGAAGACAGAAGCCTTGGTTAAAAGGGACAAGGAGCTAGCTAAAGAGATCTAGGTGCGGGAACGAGTTTGCCAAGATCTAAAGAGTACTGATAGCATCCTGAAACATAAAAATAAGGATTTAGATAGAGCTTACCTAGAGATATCTAAATTCAATAATTAATGGAATGCTACAGTAACCGCCAACAAAAGTAGAGAGGATGAGCTTCACAAGTAGATTGAAAAATTAAAGGCACAACTCAGAGCTAAAGAGAGAGAGAAGTTTCAGCAGAGTCATCTCGTAGATGTACAAGTGAACAGAGGCTGCGAGAAAATTTATCAACGTTTGAAGAACTTAAGGTGAGAGCATAATTGAAGAAACTGAGGCTTGAAGACGTCTTTGATGAGTATGCTTGGTAGGAATATAGTCAGGGTTTGAAGAATGTCATTTGCAGAAGAGACTTCCTCATCCAGGAACTGATTGTGAGACCAGAGCATCCGGACACAAAGAGTTTGCTCGATGAAGCCCAGACTTGGTATAAAGACCACAATGGTCGAAGAAAGCTGCCTACAGTGATGTTGTATCTCAGTAGTCTTTTCCTTTCTTGTATTTTGACCATTACTAGACTTATTGGATGGGGTCATAGGCTTGTATATAGTTGTTTTCCCTATTGGTGGTTTGTGTATAATGACTTTTGGTTCTCATTTTATTTATGAGCAAGGCTTTGATCCTTCTATTTATCTTTATTATTCTATTATTATCTGTGAAACTAGAATCAAGGGGGAGATCTCCCTGGAACACATATACATGTTTTCATTTTGAATTTTCATTTTCATTTGCATAACAGGTGTTCCTAAAGACTTCACTCTTATCTCTGCTTGGTTTTCTGTATCAGTTGACAGGATTATGGAATCGGGTTTTCAGAGATATTCTACACGGGGTAATCAACAAAGAGTTATGGACCAGGTTCAGAATAAGCTCCAAGAGGTCAGAGAACGTATGATACAGTTCATGGAAATGATACAGAACATGGCCAACGGGCAGGACAATTAAGAACTTTGGTTTAGCCGTTGATAGCAAAGGTTGATGGAAATAGTATTCTACATGGAGGAACTGATGTTGTTCCTCCACCTGTTGATGGTAATATTTCTCAAGGAAATGGTATTCCTACAGTTGTTAACCATCTGGGCGGAGGTCCTCATGGCGGAGTTCATATAGGAGGTGTTGGAGGTAGTGTGTGCGTTGTACATGGGGTTGCTGGTCCATAGTGGGAGAAAGATAATCAAGACGACGTCTTTTCAATAAGGGACATGGATGTTGGTCTCCCCTCAGAAGCTGATAAAAGATTCAAGTTAATTGAGGAGAAAATGAAAGCCTACGAGAACCAAACTTCTCTGGGACTCGACATGTCAGATTTGAGACTTGTGCCAACCTAACCTTATTCTTTACTTAGCTTGTGTTTCATTGCATTCATTTTAGCATTTTCATTTGCATTGCATTGACATGTGTGCAGGAGATTAAGAGTAATGACTACCAACAAAGGGCTACATAAGGTTATGAACCTATCTAAGAGGTTTATCCAAGTGTTCAAGGGTTGATATCCTCATCAGAGAAGCCAAAGATTCTCAGAGAGAGTGGTTGAAGCCAAGAATACCTGTCTCCTAACTTGAAGGTTGTGGGAAGCTATTCAGATCATTTTTGAATCCATGGGAGAGGACCTTGAATCCTTGAAAGAGCTCATGAGAAGTATTGAAAGTCATTTTGGAGTCTAGACATGTCAATATGCAAAGGATAAGGAGCTACTACCAAGATTGGTACAACTAGGGTTTCATCTGGTCAACCATGAGTCAACAGATGATTTGAAGAAGGTTGAGACCTAATTCCAAGGCCATGTGATCATGGATTGAGGTGTTAAGATGCCCAAGGGATGATTCCAAGGTCAACTCATCATGAATCAAGAGTGTGAGGAGTTCCTAGACTAAGGTTGCTATGCTTGACAGTGTAAAATCCCCTGGTTTAGTGCCTAACTTCAAGACCACACAACTCAAGATGTGATTTTCATCTCACCTTGACCCCAACATGATTGTTGTAGATCATGATCATAGCTTTAATTTGAGTACTAGAAGTCTTTGATAGGATTTATAGAACTCAAGTTATGAGCCAGACAAGTTACAGGTCATCAGAGGAATGTGAATTTGGAGCTTGAAAGTCAACCAACTTGCATGACACGTTTGCCCTAGAAAGATGATTCTCATGAACTTTTGTCCAACATGAATGTTGTTCATTATCTTCTTAGATTTCTAAAAAGTACTAGAAGTCCATGATTGGATTTCTAGACAAGGGTATTTTGGGAATTTGGAATTATAGGCCATTTTTTATTATGTGTCAATTTCATTAACTTAGACACCACAAATGGACTTTTGTTCAACTTGAAAGTTGTTCAAAATGGTGTTATTTGTATGACCATGACCTAAGAATTCATTGATATGGATTAAATATGGAAGTGAATGAAGAAATTTTCATGGATGAATAATTAAAAGGCATAAAAAGAGAAAATTCTCAAATAATTCATTTTGGTGCAAAACATTACAAGTTTGTGCATTTTTTGAAGGTAAAAGACATTTGGAGTGGATTGGCATTTGTAGAATTTTAAGATGAAGTTTGTTTCATGGCATAATTCAAAGTATTGCTTAAGGATGAAGTAACATCATCAATATACACCATAGGATTGAATTGAGGATTCAATCTGGTCCCTTCATGTTCATAAGGTGTTATGCAAGCAATTTGAGCAAAAATGGAAGCTTCTACAAGCCTGAAACCGTGACTGTCATGAGAGGAAAGTAGAAAAAATCAGAAAAATGAATTGGATGAATTGGGCCATAAATGGGCCAGATAATGATCCAAAACTTCTCTATATAAGTTTCTGGACGAGTTCATAGCATGGTTGGTGATTGGAAAAGCTTGAATCAGGTAAGAAGCACTTGAAAAAGTAGTTACAAAGTGAAAATCGTTTTTCATCTTAGAGGCCATTGCAGAAGGAATTGAAGCTCCAAGAATCTTCAGCAAGCATCACTAATCGTTTCTGAGCAAGTTTGATCAAAGATTGGAGTCTGTATCACTCTCTGTCGAAGCTCAAACCAGGTTTTCATCTTTTCATAATTATGCTCTGTTGAGAATGAATTAGGATAAAAATTGCATGTGGTTAGGTAGAGTATGAACCATAGATGGATTTAGGCAAGGTTTGAAAGTCATTGGTGAAGGTTCTTGATCATGGATGAAATCTTTAAGGATTCGGTTTAGGCTATATCTTGATGGATATCACGTTTTGTTAGTGGATTCTTGATCAGTGATGAGTGTAGAATAGATTGGTGGCTTTAATTTGGAGTTTGGTGATGATTTTCCAAAGCGTGTATTTTCTGTTCATGGTTGTATCTGCGTGATCCTTGAGAAAATGAAAAAAATGAAGAGTATCACGATGATCCTCATGAGGAGACGAGTAAATCTGGATAATTTGGTGAGGATTGGTGTCGTCTGATGATTTGGCCGCCGTGAACTCGCCGGAGAAGACGACCGGAGTCTTCTCCGGCCGCCCTGAGTTTCCCCCCTTTCTTGTGCAGTTCAAATGAAGAAGACGAGGTGTGAGCCCTTGGATTGTCTTGACTGGCTTGACTTAGTATTAGGATCTAACGCGTGAGATCTATTATGAGAATATTGACATTTGACCAGATGAGGTGGCACGCTGAGGCATATTGGATTATCATACTTTTGGCATGAACGCTCCAAATTAGGGACTATGGTGATCCAGAGTCAAACCAGCCACACGCAAGCATTAATGAAAAGCTGCGTTTCATTTAGTAGTTTTTGAGCCACGTGGCGCTCGCTTCCCCTTTAGATGAGTAGACTGGTCCACTGATCCAATGGCCACGTTTTATTCTTGCCTTTTAATTTCTTTAACTCATTTTGTGAATTTCTTTTATTGTTTTAATTGTTTTTAATGCATAAAAAATATAAATAATTGTCATAAAAATATGAAAAAAATCATGATTGTTTCTGATTTTTGTATGCCATTTATTTGGAATTTTGGTTAATTTTCCATTTTTGTGCTATTTTTCCATTTTTATTGCATGATTAAAAAATGTAAAAATGAGTGATCTCTTTTCTGATTTTAGTACTATCTCATGGAGTTGAATTTAGTTCTGATTTTTTGCATGTGTTATCTAGATACCTTGATAGGTTTGTGTGATTTTTCTTGCATTTTTTAGATGATTCTAAGTATGGATTTGAGATAGGTTTTTAGAACTTCCCCCTTATGATTTCCTTTTAGCATACCTTAAAATGAAGAAATTTTTTAGAACCTTTAGATTTAGGTTTTGACCCTGAATTTTCTACCCTAGATTCTTAACACATGTAGGATCATCTAGGATTTTTCTTAGGATTTTTAGAATTGATTTTCTATTATTCCCCCATTTTACAAGTTGATTATGGTTTAGGTGACCCTAACTAGGCTTACTTCATAGATTAGTCCTTAGAGTGAACTTTAACTAATTCTAAGCTTCAAATTCCTTCCTTTAGGATAAAACTTAGGCAGATACCTCTTTAGAACATTGGTTAGGCCTTGATGGAGCCTTGGAGTCTTTAGTTTAGGTGATCCTTAGAATGTAATCATTAAGGATTCTTCCTATAAGTTTAGCTTCCCTCAAAATCTTCCTTGCTTAACTAGGATCCTCCTCGTGAGCATGTTTCCTCCTGTGGAGGAATTCCATGCATCTTCACAAAGGAGTTGAACCTAGGCAAGCTTTCTAAGGTAGTGGAGTTGGTTGAGTGCCTGTGGTAAGTTCCTGTGGACCTTACCCTGCTTCCCATCTTCATTTTCCTAATCTTCCCTTATCCAATCATCCTAGGAACCTTCTTGGGGTAGCATAGTCCCTCCTGTGGGGGAACTTTGCACATCTCCTGAAGGAGTCAAACCTCTAAAACTTTCCAAGTCCATTGAGTTGGTTGAGTGCCTGTGGTAAGTTCCTGTGGACCTTACCCTTGCTTCCCAACATTCAATTCCTTTCTTTAGAATAGGTGCCTTATTTGATTACTTGTGGAATGAATTCCTTATTTGTCATAATTCCTTTCCTTCATTCATGATTGAGTGGTGTGTTGCATTAGGGTAACTCATGTTTAGGATAGTCTAAGTATAGGTGCATGACTGCATTAAGAGGTAGAGTGTCTCCCTCTGCTTGCTTGCATTAAGGGTTGAGGTGATCCGCCCCTTGCTTGTGTGTTGTTTTTCTCTTTCTATCTGATGTATTTGCATTGAAAGGTTGAGGTGACCCTCCTTTTGCTTGTCTGCTTTGTTTGTTCTCTTTGCTTTATTGCTTAGAGGTTGAGTTTCTCCCTCTGCTTGTATTGCTGCATTGCATTTGCATCTTTACTGTTTTTCTGTTTATCTGCTTTAATGATTTTTGCAGCTGTTTTCTGTTTCCCATTGACATGATCCCCTAGGACCCTCACTTCCTTTGATAAGGAAGTGATGACAGAACTTTAGGTTGAAACCTTTGTATGATAACATCTAGGAGTTCCCTGCTTCAAACTCAACCATAGGATGAATCCATGGCATGACAACAGTGAGAATATTGATAGTTTCCCCTGTAGAGTTCGTTCTCTTCTCATCTCCAAAACAACAGTAAAAAACGTAATAAAGGCAAGTTGCTTCAGTACGTTACGAGCCTTGAGCCACTTGGGAAATGATAATTGAGCAGTCTCCTCTCAATCATCTAGAGTGTTTAGTATATGTCCTTTGGACGATATGCGACACATTCACTCCTAAGTCATAGTCTCTAGTGTTGTACGAACTACAAATATCCATAAAAACACTTATTTCCGTAAAAGACACAAGAACAAACTTCAAACCTCTTTTTGCCTCGTGGGCCCTTAAATCAAGGAAAACTTTTCTGATGAAAAGAGTGTCGTTAAATCTCAATTCCACCACAAAAGGTAACGCACGAGTCTCCGACGAGCGAGCTGCATACACCAAACTGCTGGAACTGTTTGTTAACCCTACTCGAAAAACAGATGAATCTAAACCCCGTATTTCGTTATCCCAAACTACGTAAGCTCTGATCTCTCATATCTGTTGAGAGTACGTAGGCACAATACTGACGTATTGGCGAGCCACCTTCCCCCATCCTTTACCCGTAGTTAGCCGAACTACGTTGACTCTGATTTCTCGTTCTCTGACGAGAATACGTAGGCATGAAACGCGATGCTTTGCCGAGTCAGTTTTCTTTTCTTTTTGAGCCAGCCTTGATAGGTAGATAGTTAAACCAACCCGTCAGATAAACACAATAAGCATGGATCCCATCGAGTACGATGGAGGTGAGGGGTGCTAGTACCTTCCCCTTGCGTAACCGACTCCCGAACCCAGACATGGTTGCGATGACCTTGTCTTATACCTTTTTGTCAGGTTTTTCCGATCGTTTCCTTTCCCTTTTTGTGGGATAAACAATGAAAGGTGGCGACTCTTCTATTTTTCCGGCACCTTATTTTTGCAGTAGCGACACCAGGGGTCAGAATTCCCCCGAAGTTCAAGGTACCAGATTTCGACAAGTACAAAGGGGCGACTTGTCCTAGAGTACATCTCCAGGCATATTTCAAAAAGATGTCTACATATTTCGACGATGAAAAATTATTTATGAATTTTTTCCAGGACAGCTTATTAGGGCCATCTCTGGAATGGTATATGGGGTTAGAGACGACCCACATAAGAAGTTGGAGGGAGTTGGGGAAAGCTTTTGTTTGCCACTATCAATCTAACAGTGACTTGGCCCCAAACAGGGTGCAACTACAAAATCTATCGCAAAGAAGCAATGAAGGGTTTAAGGAGTACGCCCAGAGGTGGCGAGATCTAGCAGCTAGAGTACAGCCTCCAATGATGGAGTAAGAGCTGGTTGATATGTTCATGGCTACATTGCCTAGGACATACTATGAAAAATTAGTTGGTTGTATGTCGGGGAGTTTCTCAGATCTGGTTATGGTAGAGGAGAGAGTAGAAAATGATATAAAGATAGGGAAGATACATAGTGGAGCAGGATCCTCATCAGGAGGAATGAAAAAGTCGTATAATAGAAATCTTAAGAAACGGGAAGGAGATGTCAGTTCAATATGTTCTTACAGAGGTAAAGGTCGAGTGCAACCTCATTATCACCAACAAGTTGCTACGATAGCCATCCCGGCTGCACCGCAATAAGTCAACGCGCCTCTCCATTACCAAGACAGAGGAAGAATGGCTAACAGACAGTTCGAGACACCACCAATGCCTTATTCTCAACTATTATAGAATTTGCTGCAGTTGCAACTTATTCAGAAGAGAACCTTGGCACCTCTCACTGGTGCGCCGCCTCCGGGTTACGATGTAAATGCAAGGTGTGAGTTCCATTCAGGAGCCCCGAGCCATCATATTGACAACTATAAAGCATTCAAGCATAAAGTCTAGGATTTGCTTGATTCGAAGGCGATCAACTTCACTAATGAAGGCCCAAATGTAAATCAAAACCCAATGTTGAATCATGGTATTGCCAAGACTAATGTTGTGATAGAGGGGGAGAGGTTAAATTTGATCATGGACGTTGAAGAGCTGAATACCCCTTTAAGCTTTATGGAGGATAAGTTGTTAAAGCGAGGTATTTTTCCATGATGTTCGGTTGAATGTTCAAAGTGTGCTTTGCAACCTGAGGGTTGTATTCTCTTGAAGAATAGTATTAAAAAATTTATTAATGAAGGTTGTCTACACTTTGACAGAGTTGTGGGAAAGGATGTGAATGATAGAATCAGTAATGATGGAAGTGAATTCGCCACGATTTCAATTCCCTAACGGACGATAAACATTTTAGCACCTGCAAGGCCAGCGTCGGTTATCATTACTACACCTGGAACTGTGCCATACAAGAGCACTAAAGCTATCCCTTAGAATTATGGGGCAGAAGTGTTATGTAATGGACAGAAGTAGGAATTGACAAGGTCGTCGTATGGTGGTTGTTCAGTTGAAAATATAGTCGGCAAGGGAGGAATCACTAGAAGTGGGAGGGTATTCTCTCCACCTGGATCTAGTTCTGATTAGAATGATAAAGGGAAGGGCAATGCAGTGATTGAGGAAGACGTCCAGCAGCAGGCTGGTAATGATTCCTTTTCAAAAGACATCGAGGAATTTATGAGACTCATTCTCAAAAGTGACTACAAAATTTTGGATCACTTACATCATACTCCGTCGAAGATTTCTATTATGTCATTGTTGTTGTGTTCTGAGGCACATCGAAATGAACTGTTAAGGATCTTGAATTTGACATTTTTATCGCAAGAGATTTCAGTGAACCAGCTTGAGAGGGTGGTAGCGCATGTCAACGCTGGCAACGGTTTAGGTTTTATAGACCTAGATTTAACTCCTGCTCGGAGGAATCATAACCATGTCTTACACATTTCAATAGAGTGCAAAGGGTCCCTATTGTCACACGTCGTGGTTGATACAGGATCATCCCTTAATGTGATATCCAAGAAAGCGTTAATGAAGTTAGATACCCAATGGTTGATGTGTATGCCCAATGATTTGGTGGTAAGAGTGTTTGATGGCTCGAAGAGGTTGGTGTTCAGAGAAATTACAATGCCTATACAGGTTGGGCCTGAGGTTTTTGATGCAACATTTTACATAATAGATATCCAACTGGCTTACAGCTGTTTGCTTGGTCGGCCATGGATACATGTTGCGGGAGAAGTCACTTCAATATTTCATCAAAAGTTGAAGTATATGATGGAGGGTAAAGTTGTTACGGTGTGTGGTGAGAAGGATATTATGGTGAGTCAGTTGTCGTTGTTTAAATACCTGGAAGTCAATGGTGAGATCCACGAGACGCCCTGCCAGGATTTTGAAACAGTGCAAATTCAGGAGAAGCCTCCTGTTGAAGTTAAAAGCCCATAGGTCTCAATGTCATCGTGTAAAGATGCCGGTGCTATCGTTGAATCTGGATCTTCCCAGAGGTGGGGCCAGGTGCTTAAGGTTCTTGTTAAACAAGACAAGTTTAGTCTAGGGTATAAGCCCTCTGTTCCTTCTCAAAACCCTCAGAGGTATAAAGAACCTGTCATATTCACCAACGGTGGAGTTATCTTCGACAAGATTCATGCTATTGGGGATGATGAAGGTGAAAGTGACTATGACATGGATGCCTGGATCCGTCCTTGTGTCCCCGAACAGGAGCTATACAATTGGAGCATGGAGGAAATCATCCAAGTCACTTCTGAAGAGTAATTTCCACTTGTTTTTTTTATTATGTCTAGTCCTACGTTATGCCCAAAACATAGTGACTCATTTTGTAGGGCCCTTTTTGATATTTTCAAACATTATCATGAATAAAAAGACTTTCTTTTTGCATTCAAATATTTTGATCCTTATTTTTCCTTTTTGTTTTTACATTTTGATTAAACAGAAAAATGACAATGTATTTGCTTTTGTTTGCATATCATAATGAGCATAAAACATCACAATATAAGTCTTTTCTATCAGATACCATCGATTCTGATTCGGCTATGGCTCAGTGTGATTTTGATAATCCTATCTATCAAGGTGAAGAAGAGACTGATGAAGACTGACCTACTTAAGGAACTAGCCAGACTTCTGAAGCAAGAGGAAAGGGTAAATTTGCCTCATTAGAAGGATATTGAAGTTATCAATCTGGGTACCGAAGATGACAAGAAGGAAGTCAGAATTGGGGCTGCATTGGAAGATGGTGTCAAGGGAAGTTTGGTAGAGATGCTCCATGAGTATCAGGTTATCTTGTTCATCCTATGAACCCGTTCATGGTACTTTTCACTCATCTACCGGACAAATTTTGGGGTCTTCTTGTATCTAATTGACTTCCACCTTAAAATGAACGCCATGCGGCAGTTCATTCACTCAGGTTTAAGGCAATTAGATAGGGGCATCTGTCATACCCCAAATTTGTCCTACTTCGGTGTTTAATGGAGATTTGACTGTTTCACGACTTCTGGCTATGACTATCTGAGACTTCGTTCATAAAGACCATGTGTGTACACATTATGGTTGTAATCTCCAGCAATTTATGATGAAGAACGTGCCCCCAGCTTTTATATCCAAATTCATATGTGTCCTCGTTATCATGATCAGATATATATGATATGGACAATGGCATAAAATGCATGATTGTTGGATTTCAAGAAATTTAAACCCTATTTCAACTTGGTTACGAACTTCTCTAAAGGATGGGTGAGCCTCACTAGAAGTTGATTGTACAAGTCGCCTGTTATGGCATGTGCCTGATCCAAGTTGTTCAAAAGTACTTGCTTCTAGACACGGTCGATTTAACCTCAAGCTTTGTTCGAATTGAACGCTAACGTCCAGCTATGTTTGGTTTCTAAATCGGTTTGTGACAAACTTAGATTTAGCTTACAAGATTTTGCATCATAATTGAAATAGAATTTAGATGCAATTAGTCAAGAAATTCATCAATTGGTGATGGCATTAGATTAGCAAACTTAATATCGTTACTAGCCAATGTGGATTTAAAATTGCAAATAGGTACGAGTTTGCCACAAGATGGATGCCAAAATACCAATGGATGTATGGCCACGTTTTATTGCTTGGATTATAAGGAAATAATAATACTACAAGCTGGCAGAATATGTTCATCCCGATGTTTATCAAATCAAACTTACGGGATTAAATTCATGAGTGATTGTACAAATCAAGTCCATATGAAAAGGTGATATCCTACGATCTCTATCATGCCTAATAGCCAATTCCCCGCTCAAAAGACTATGGGTCAGCTACCAAGTTGATGTTATATAGTTAAGTTATAAAAAATACCAAGTTCAACAGATAAAATTCCATGGTCCTCAAGAATTTGTCTTGTAAAGCATGGAAAAAGCAATAGGGCAAGATGTTTGAATAGAAGGATAAACACTAAGGACTTCTCACTTTCAATGATTCAAGAGGGATACAAACTTACTGTATAAAAGAATACAAAGATTGTCACAAAATGATATATGCGTTGGTTCTCTCATTCTCATTATATGGAAACTAAAAAATGAAAAAATGAGTGAGTTGTGTGTTTAATATCATGGTGCAAACTGATACAAATGTTATCCTACACTCTAATATTTGTTGTACAAATTATGCTCTTCCTTCACGTTTGGAGGGCACTGATTTCGAGCTCCTAAGTTTCTGTGTGTGTCATTTGATTTTTTTTCCATCTTTCTGTCGCATTGTCATCTCTCATGTTCTCGATTGATTTGCTTCTTTGACTGTTAACTTCAGAAAACTTGGTTGAACTTACCATTCCATGAAGCTTAGAGAAGGAACCGCAAGTGTTGTATTTTGCCGTGCTTGACAGATCTTCAACTTCTGAATTGCCATCTGAGCATGATCCTATCTTTTCAGGATTTTGATTATTTGAAAAATCTCCAAATATTTGAGATGAAATGACAGAGGATTGGGATGAAATAATGTCATTTAACTCTTTCCCAGTACCATCATGACATGATTTTTCTTCTCTATCCTCAATCACCACCATTGAGCCGTGGCGTTCTGTACTATTTCTTTGAGGTGATTCCGTTCATTTGAAGTTTGATCCATCTACTAAGATAATCGGGCTACTGGTAATTCTACAGGAATCATTGCTGTTGACAGTTTTTTTCTTCAAAATGCTCAATTATATCTACTGTCATAAAACTTTGGTTGCAAACAGATTCATTCAATAAGTTTACATCACATTTGGTGTTCTCTTCTGGTTCCACCATACACACTTGTTGTTTGTTGACTGTCAGGCTCGTGCCTTCTCCGCATATGCTGCCTGATTTTTTTGGGAAATCGAGCAGCAAGTGACATAAATGCAGAACTGTCAACAGAGAAAAAAAGTTGTTGTGGCATGTTGTTAAATTCAAAGTCAGCTAAAAAAAACTAGAAGAGTATATACCTGGAAAGATGGTCTGTGACATTTTGAGTGAGGAAAACTCCCACCACTGAATCCACAACTGATCCTTTCCATCGAGAAAATCGCCTGTCTCCTGTTGATTATGTTTTATATTAATATACTGTATGAAATATACAACTAAAGCCAATGAGTGCAAAGGATTAAACTTTGGTTGAAGGTCTTGCACTGATACCTTGTACAAGATGCATCCATGCAATAAATAATTCTGCTCGTCCACGAAAAACATTACGTTCTCCTTCCCACCATTTGGCCTTGTCTTCATCTGTTCCATCAACCCCATCATGGTTTATATCTAACAGCAAAAGCTTCCACACTCTATCAGTCTCCTCATCAAGGTCAACTTTAGGTTGTGGGTGTTGTTTTTTGATGGGATCAAATGAGCCCTGAAAGGGAACAAGTGCACTCTGCCCATATAAGGCAAGTTCTTTCGCTCCCAAATTCATCGATTGAACCCTATTCATCAACCCTAGTAAATTTTTTCCCGGTACTCGTTGAACTCCTCCAGTGTTCCAGAGCTCATCGAACCCTAATACCTCTGTTAACCGTCGTTCATCGACATCGGTCAATGTCACTGTGGCTCACGGTTATATAAAGATTTTGGTAAATTCATTTCAATGTTCTGAAATTCATCCTTGCTGGCGAAGTTCGGAGATAGAGGATTCTTACCAATCAGTTAGTTCTCAGTTTCGTTTAAGCTGAATTCTGGACTTATATGTTTTCTGCAGCTTCAGTCAGAGGAGCAAGACACAGGTTTTCCTACGCATCCAATAGACATAGCTTATTCGGGCTATGCTTAGTTGAAAATGTTCCGACTATTGCATCATCCCCTACCAAATATTTTCGATCTTTTACTCCTTACTCCATACATCCAAGAACTTACAGCATACCAAGACATCTTTCAAAAATTACCTCCTCTATGTTCTCCGTCAGCTTTTGTTTCACAACTGAGATCAAATGTCACTGGAAGCCAAGGTAATCAGGCAAACTGGCTACCTTCCAGATACATAAGTAATTCACTAGTTAAACTGAAGACCCAAAATGATGTTGTACGGTTCTCTCTGTATAAGCCCAGCGATATTAGTTATGGAATGAAGAGCCCAAATAAAAAAACAATGAAAAAATCTAAAAGGGCCAAAGTGAATGAGCTTAATACCTTCGAATAACAAGCAGCACACAAGGAAAAGCTGGCGCAAGCTTGTTGTTGGTCTTTCTCCTTGTCGTATCAAACCCGTGTTATGCCAAGTCTCCCATAAGCGCATACATGAATAAGAAATAAAGGTGGTTAGTACAATATACAAGCCATAATCAGTTCACAATGCAACAAAATAAAAAACAATGAGATCCCTCGTTTCAACAGAGCAGCCATGGTGAAGGGTCCTGGTCTCTACACCGACATCGGCAAGAAAGCCAGAGATCTGTTGTGCAAGGATTATCACAATGACAAGAAGTTCACTATCAAACACTGACTTGCCTATTGGAGTTGCTATAACGTCCTCAGGAACGAAAAGTGTTATTGGAACTAATGCTCTTGCTTTGGTGATGATCTTTCTTTTTTGATAACCAAACTTGGGGTACTTACAAAATCCAAAGCTGCCGTCGAACTTTGTCAAAGATAACTTGGTTGGGTCATTGACTCTAAATAGAAAAGGTGATCATTGGTTAGTATAAGAACATGCCATAACAGTAAGAGATGCGCAATGAGACGCTTAAGATTGAATCCCGGATTTACCTGCCAAGCCTTGATCGCATCCGTAAGATTGTAAGGCATCATACCACTCCACACAAAGTTGAGGTCAGTACATGAAAATCAACGCAAAAACGCAAAGTTACCATGAGAGCTTTTCAACAGCAAGAATACACATCAGTGTTAATGATGAGATTTATAGCAGAATGAACAAAACAATTAAACCAGAAAGAAATTATGGTTTTAGCAGTCAAGAATCGACTTAAGGAAAGCTACCATGGATTAGTTGTTGGCTTGATAACATTAGCTACAGGTCCACTTATTGAAACATCCAACACGCATGTGCAGTAGTAACAATAAAAGTGTGCAGCGGTAACCGTAATGTGCGCAGCAACTCCAAGTAATGCGACATGAACAACAAGAGCTCCATTGATCCGTAATAAATTTCCAAATCCAATGGTCATCTTCACTCCTATTATGCACATGAAAATAGAAGTATGTCAATGAGCAGGTGATAAAGCATCTAAAAGCACGTAGAAGCAAATACTTGATTTCAGGGAAGAGAAGAGAACGTATAGGAAAGTATTAGAAATGACGGTGCACCTATGGAGGTCTCACTAAAAGACCAAGATGGTAAGAGGTTCAAAGTAAAAAAAAAAAACTTGCAAGTACAATGTCATGAAAATGCATACCAATTACAAGAGCAAAACCATGTGTCTCTAAGGGCACAGAGGCCAGTCGGAATGATGGCCATATATGTTGCATCACATTACTAGAATTCTCCAGATGATCTACAATTAATGGCAGATGCTCCAGTATATTACTTGTTTATACTACTCGGGCCTGCGTATTTGCAAGCGTCACAACTAGGCCATTCAGTAGATACCGCCACACAAAGGCGTATTGTGAACACGATAGCAATTTTTTAATGCGCAACAGTGACGACGTAACTGCATCAGAGATTTGCGTTGTAAATTTGAAGCAACACTCAGACCCAACAGTAGTTTTGAATATCTTCACCACAACAATGATAATATCACAAAGCTTGTACTGCTTACCATTTGATCCTAATCAACTCGGAGTTTCGTGAGTTGAATTATTGGTTATGAAGGAACTGGACGCTCTTTGTCACTAAAACTTGTACAGCAACTGCGAGAACAAATATTTGAGTTTGGTTTGGGCAGCATTAAAACAACTAGGAAGATGAAGAGAAGCATCACCGCAAGAGCTAAGGCTGCAAGTCTTCCCCGAGACTCATAATATCGCTCTCACACCAGAGTCGTGAACAGATTGTCAAGATTATTTAAAGCTGTCCATAGGTTAAGTCATTCCATGTGTTGAGCTATGATTCGTATACTTGCCGTTCATGACCAAGTCTCCAAACTCAAACCATACCACAGAGCTCCAAAAGCTAAGTTGCAACGCTCCAGGAATTCATTGGCACGAGATCACACAAAACGTATCTGCAGAACCAGAAATGAAGATGAGTCAATAGCCAATTTTTGCTCTTACAAAACTATGTCAACCTTGTGCATTGCTGCTGTAAAAGAATAGAGGAAGTTAAATATACCATCCTTATGTGAGTCGAGAAGTAAGCGGTACATCATTTTTCCTCTCCTAGCCATGATATCTTATTGAAGTTCCATCCAAATATGTTGGCTTCATCCCCTGCAATGGTAAGGAATACATTCAAATAAGTCATACCAAGACATTCTAAAGTCAAAAATATTACAGCAGTAAAAGCCACATTTTCACAGTAAAAATTTAGAGTAAAAAACAGATATTTTCACAAGTAGCTAGAGACAAAGAACAAGTCACCATCACCTTGGTCCCCCCACCCAAATCCTTGTGCAAAACCTCTCTAACGGTATTGCAGGACCACAGCCCACAACCTCACACACTTGAAGGAATATTCCTCAGGATTTCTCTAAAAATCACACGTATGAGAATATCTTGAATCCTCCTATAAAAAGGGACCTAATGATTAGTGAAGAACAGAGGAAAAAACCCTAAAAAAAACTACAGCAGAAGAGAAGAAAACCCTAAGAAAACTCTGCCAAATTCAATTCCTAACATTTCCTAAAAGCTCTTTTCGCAAACCTTCTCAGAGCTATCATCAAAGCACTGTGCAAGGTGAGCTCGGCCACACACTCACGCACTTTCATCAAGACATATAAGCAGATAAAGAACCAAAACCACTGCGAAATAAGATGAGAGAAGAGGAATAAGATTCAAAGCAAAGCCAGGAAAGCACTCACCGGTATCACAAAAGCACTCACGTTGGTAAAATATTCATCACCTTCAGCTTTTTTTGCTCACCATTGTCTTTACACCTTTTCGATGCCTCGTGGTTACTCCGCCATTTTTGTTGCATATTGTATAAACATTCATGAATTTGATTGTTAATCCAAGGCCGTTAGAGTAACTGATTCACAACTTGCTAGCATCTTTACGAATCTAGGAGGTGGTGTTATGAAATTAGGGATTCGATAAGGGTTTAGGATTCGAGACATCACTCTTGTATGCTGATATTTGATTTGACCCGTGTGAGGTTTCGCGTTTCTGGTGACGATTGGAGTCGTGAAGTTTAATTTTGAGGAGGTTTAGGGGAATTGGGTTCTAACAAGGCGAGAAAGTAATGTTTTCATGGTGAAATTGGATGTCGAGAGAGAGAAAGAACATGAAGGAGGAAGGAGACACGCGTGCAAAGTGGCTGGGGTTTATGAGTTTTTTTCTTTTTCGTTTTTTATTTTATTTGGGCCGAGAGAGAAATTCAAATATGATGGCCTGAGTTCTCTTTTCACTCTCTGCCAGTTTGGTTAAGTGACTATTGGGGCCATTTAGCTTGTTTGCATTATTGATGGGCCTTATAAGGCCAATAGGAGACAGTTTTAGTTTGTGTTATTATTTAGTTTAATTTTAGGTAATTAATCTAAAGTTAATTATAATAGTATCTATAGATTATGATTCTTATTTTCTTATATTATTACTAATAGATGATTAATCTTGTATTGATGGGATAACAAATACGTAACCTTGACTTTACTCGAATGTTTTTTGGTTAATTAATAAAAATCTCAATCCAATTTAGTTTCTAACAATTAATTATTATTTAAGACCACCAATTGTTTCCTTAATCAATGAAAGTAGCGGGCTCTTGGGGTCTAGCACTCCTTGGGTCCTTGGACAATCGCTCTCGAGGCGCACGCCTTTGAATTGTGGTTGTTCCGTCTTTTGATTTTCAAAACCGTTTTTCACTCAATTCAACTGAAATTTCTAAAAGATATTATTAGTCGATTTTTTATTTGATTATATATTTATAAGAAATTTCCAATTATTATTTTTAAATAAATATATTCCAAAACTATTAACAAATAATATTCTAAGTATTAAAATATATATATATATATATATATATTAATTAAGTTAAAATATTTTTCTAAGATATTAAACTTTTTCAAAACAATTAGTTATTATTAGCTTTTCTCAAGACTTTTTACAATTGATTAATTTATTTTATATATGAAAATTAAGACTATTTTTCTTAGTTAAATTATACAATCTTTCTAAAGCAAAACAATTAAATTCTTGGATCTCGCCTTCCTTGAATTTTTAAGCGACCGCTCTCGAGGTGCACACCTTGAGTTGTGATCCTTCCGATCTTACATTTCTAAAATACCCAGCGTACCTAATCCGAACACGCTAACTTATTCAAATCATTTTTCTAATCAAATTGCGAAAGAACTGAGTTCTTAGAGTCTTGCACTCCTTGAATTCATGAGTGACAACTATTGAGGCGTACGCCTGGATTAACGCGTCATTCGAACTTTCGTTTCTAAAACACTTCTTCTAATTATTTGGATAAATATTCACTATCCAACAAACATATTTCATAATTAATGGAATGAAAAAGATACCATTGGGATCTAGCATTCCAACGATATCCCGACTAATTGGTTACGAGGCCGACGTCTCGTTTATCGAATAGTCGTCATTCCTCCTAATTTCCAACTCGTCTAACCTCGTTTCTCACCCTCGTGTGATCGAGCCTAAATCTCTTTCAATTCAAACTTTTTCGCGTCTAAACCGTCCATCAAACACAACTTTCGAAATTGGACAAAAAGGTATCGTTGGGATCTAGCATTCCAATGATATCCCGACTAATTGGTTACGAGGCCGACGTCTCGCTTATCGAATAGTCGTCATTCCTCTCAAATTTTCAACCCATCTAACCTCGTTCCTTACCTTCATACGGTCGAGTCTAAACCCTAGTATGTTTCTAAATCATACGTCAAATCCAAACTATTTTCTTGATTAAATTACGAAAGAATTGAGTTCTTGGAGTCTCGCACTCCTTGAATTCTTGAGTAAACGCACTTGGGGCGTACGCTTTAGGTTGTGGATTACTCGACCTTTCGTTTATAAAGCACATGCCCTAACTACTTTGACAAATGCCACCATTGACCATTCAAATACACTTTCATAATTAATTGAATGAAAAAGATACCATTGGGATCTAGCATTCCAACAATATCCCGACTAGTTGGTCACGAGACCGACGTCTCGCTTATCGAGTAGTCGTCATTCTCCCTCAAAATATTCAATCCAACTCTCTTCTCTCGCCCTCGTACGTTTGAAACTTTCGCAAACATATTACGTAATTATTCGAATGAAAAAGGTGTCGTTGGAATCTAGCGTTCCAATAATGCCCCGATTAAATTGATTGCGAGACCGATGTCTCATTTATCAAATAGTCGTCATTCTCCTCCAAATAACTTAACCAAACTCCTCTTTCTCACCCCCGTGCGATCGAAACCTTAAACCTATTAAAACCTACCCTCCTTTCCCAAACCAAAACATCCAATACGATAAACCTAATTCCTCACCCTCGTGCGATTTCCAACCAAAACACCTTTTGTCAAGAACATTGTTTAGTCCCTTTCTTCCGCGCATAACAAACTCGAGCTTCAGCCTCCCCTAGCAAGCAGACAAGCCAATGTTTAGCAGTTAGAATGCAACTTAAACACTCGTTTGTTTACCAAACCCATAAACCGTAGTAGGCCGAACTACGGCTGCTCTGATTCCTCATTCTTTTCTGAATGTAAGATAGTAGGCACAAGATTGTGATGATCTTGGCGAGCACAATCCCCTCTTTTTCCCGTAGTCCCACGAACTACGAATGCTCTGATTTTCCACTTCTTACAAGTGAAGATACGTAGGCACAAGGGCCCCAATCCTTGGCGAGCACCCTATCTTAAAACCACTCATTCCCCCTATAGGAGAAACCTTAGAAGAAAACAAACAAGCATAGTTAACTTTACTCTCGAATCGATCAAGAGGTTCCCGTTGAGTACAACGGACGTAGAGGGTGCTAATACCTTCCCTCTGTGTAACCGACTCCCGAACCTAGAATATTGGCTGCGATGACCATGTTCTTATCCCCTTAAAGGTTTTATCGATATTTTCCTATTCCTTCCTTGGAATGAATAAAATTCGGTGGCGACTCTGTTTCGAACAGTATTTTCCGCGGCCATCGCGAGGATTGTATTTTTCGAGGTACGACAGATGGCGACTCTGCTGGGGATACGCATTGCCATATGCAAGAGAGAGTCAAGCCTAACTTGACTCGATTCGAGTGTACTAACCTTTTGCTTAACTGTTTTCTTTATGTTTATTTTCTCCTATTGTTTATTGCTTGTTTTCTCTTTCTATCGTATGCTGTTTATTATATCCGCCTGCTGGATTCGAGGATAGCATTGCAAGTAAAGCTTTACACCCGAGCTTTGGAAAAAGAAGAGAGAAAACGTAGTTTAGAATTGGTAGTAATTAGTGTTAGTCCCCAAGGACTCGCTCCTTGTGTGCCTAGCATGAAAGCTCCTCCAGAATAGACCTTTTCGTAGATCCTATCGTAACGCAGCTAGCCTGTTGCACGATTTGATTCATGAAGGGTCCATGACTCTGGGAACCACTCTTAGAACCGATTTCTATATTGGTATTCGTGTAGTGTTAGTCTCCGAGGACCCGCTCCTCGTGTGCCTTGCATGAGGACTCCATTCAGGAGAGACCCTATCGTACTCTCGTTAAAATACAGCTAGCCTGTTGCATAATGTTGATACAATTGGTGTCCGTGATCCTGGGAACCTTATCTGTCAGCATAGAAGCTATCCTGTGAGTGGGTATGTGGGTAAAGAAAATAGAACTTGCCTAGTGTAACCTACCGGTTAGGGAGCTTTGACCTGCTTATGTTACCTGGATCCTGCCTGCATTACATTCGCATATCATTGCATATGCATTTTATTTGCATTCCAAAACCAAAAAGCTCATCCGTCTTTTGTCTATAATTCATATTTGATTTCCTGACACACGTGTTGGACTTGAAGAAGTGCTAGAAGACTATGGAACGCTTGAGGCAAAATCAAATTGAGCTGAGAAAAGACGAGAATAGCAGGGAAGGCAAGATGAAGCAGACGCCAGAAGTGGGAAGAAGAAAGGAAAAGCTTCAAGAAGGTACCACAACTAGGAGTTTTACTCCCATATTTCATCCCACTCCACAGCCTCTTGGTTTTTATCCCCAACCATTTCTTCCAAAGCCTCGGAATCAACGGTCATCACCTGTTCTATCCCAGGAACAGGGGAATCTAAACTAGAGAGGCGTCAAGAAGTCTCAGTCACGCCCTATTCACGACCCTATTCCTATACCGTGTGGACAAGTGCTCTCGCACCTGATTCAGAGTTCATTAGTGGTACCCGTATCCCTCGGGCCAGCTCGTACTCGTCTTCCACCTGGATATGATCCTGATGCACAGTGTGAATACCATAAGGGGGCGAGAGGGCACTCTATTGAAGGTTATTGGTCATTCAAGAATAAAGTTTGAGAGCTAATTAATAACAAGCGCATAGTCTTCGAGGAAGACAACCCAGGGGCAGAGTGTGGGTATCATACTGGAACCGTAGGGCATGCTGTCAAAGAATGTAAAAGCTTTCGAACCAAGTTGCAAAGATTGACCAGAAAGGAAGACCCTATCCCAAATGGTTCAACTCAAAGATCTGGCAAAGAGGAAGTACAAGAGTTTTGTGGACCAATCAGAATTCGGTACCACAAGGAAAAGGTTGAGTTTTTGGCAGATGAGATGTCTTTATCCTCTGATAATCACGTGGAGACCTGGATCTCAAGAGAGGAGATGGAAGTGAAGTCTAAAAGGGTTGTATTTGCTGAAGAGACCTCGAAAAGTCACTTGGGAGAGCATCCTACCGATACTGAGGAAGATGATGACATCCACCTTTAGATCCCAAAAGGACAGCCAACAATACCCAGGGAACCATGTCAAAAGCCTTGGATTGCTCCCTATGCAAATCAATAAACTTATGGCCTAGGAAATCAGAGTCCATGCCAAAATCAACATAGGCCTCGCAGCAATTTGGGAAGAAGAAACACTTCTTTCCATGCAGTTCCTGTGTCTTACACTCAGCTTCTGCCACATTTGATTCGAAATTCACTAGTGGAGCCTAAATCTCTCAAGCCAGTGCCAGAACCATTCCCTCCTGGGTATGATCCCAATGCACGTTGTGGATACCATGCTGGATCAATAGGGCATTCGACAGAAGATTGCAAAGCTTTTCAGGCTAGGGTGCAACAATTGATTGACCAGGGATGTATATCCTTTCAAGAAGGGAGTTTGGTTGTGCGTGTTCGCCTCGTACCTGAATGAGTTTGGGGACTTCAAAACGCATCTTCTCAAGACAACTGATCAAGCAAGAAAAGCTCAGTTCCTCCATGCTGGCATTTTTTTTAGATCATGTTTTTTAAGCATTTGTAGTTTCTTTTCTGTTAATTGCTACTTGCTTTTAGACATTGTTTCGTATTAATGGTATTGTTAATATGATAATTATGCATGTTTTTGATCAAATCCATTCGTATTCACTCACATTTTCTCACTTATTGCAAAAAAAAAATCACAAAAAATTCACCTCCTTTATCGCACTGCTGTTTAGCAAAGATTTGAGGGAGGATGACGAAAACATGATACCCATAATTGTTGATGGTATGTTTTTGGATAAAATTTCGTCGATGATGTACATGCATTGTTTGAAATCCCCTGAACACTGGAGATATAAGGAGTTAATCCCTAGTCAACCACTTCGAGCCTAGAAGTAGGGGTTTCCTTCGGATTTCTAAACCCTTACACCTAACCTGGGGCATGGGTAGTGTTCAGTTAATATAAGTGTGCACTCAAATCACAAGACAAAATTCAAGAGATGACGGTTGTTCATCAAAGATCAATGATATGGCAGTCACAATAAAAAAAAGTTAATCAAAAGCCTGCTAAGTCAACCACCTCAAAAGGAGACTTAGGCAAAAATCAAGGCAATCCCGATGGATCTGACAAGCAAAGTCAGTCCATGCAAAAGTTAGGGATCAAAAACAAAACCCGAAAGAGGTCCTCAAACCCTCGACAAAAATAAAATAAGATTCAGTGGCCACCCAAATCAAGGGGTTACTGACATCCATCAAAATAAGGTGACTGCCATTTCGAGCATACCTTGAACCATCTAGCTTACACCGTCAAGGTAAACTTTTGCAGAATTAACTGAACATAGGTTTGGAGACCATTATGAAGAAGGGGTGGGTACAAATAATACTTTGAGCCTAATGTCCTTTGCTTCTATAACCGTGAACCAGACCACGATACAACCCTCAAAAGACCTAATTAAGGCGGGGCTTATTCCGAAAGCATACTATTGCGAGGTTGCGTAAACTGACTCCTACATATTTGCTAATCTTATGCATTGGTGTCATATTCTTGCTATATCTTTCACACCAATTAAATCAGCATTGCGTTTGGATTAACGGCCCAATCATCACACATTTTCACATCATTCCTAATAAATGATATTTTCATAACTTGCATGAATGTCACATTAAAATTACCATTTTTGAATGAACGATTTTAATTGCAAATTAGTAATTGGCATAATGGAAATTCCAACAAAGTGCAGTCAAAGAGGAACTTGATCACTCATTGGTGTCGACCTGAATTAAGACTTTCTCCTAACCTTACGAATCTGGGGCAAGTCCTTCTGAGGTTTAAACCGGGGCAAACCACTACAAGTTCCAGACACTGGGGCAAAGGGGTTCAAGCCATATCCTGGTATAATCATCGCCAAAGTTCTCATCCCAGAAGAAAGTCCTTCAAACACTCGGCAGACTTGGGCAAACTGTTTGAACTTGGGGCAAACTAGCTGGTGGTTGAGGTCAACAAGCGTCAAAAGCCTTGGAGCAGAGCAAAAGCACGACTAATACGCATTGGTTAAGTCGCTACGCTCAATTCATACGCATTGGTTAAGTCGCTACGCTCGCACAATCCATATGCATTGGTCAAGTTGCTACGCTCGCGCAGTCAACATGCTTTGGATAAGTCGCTACGCTCAATGTTTGTAAGTCATCATGACATATCAGCTAGAAGCAAGGTTCTTACAAGAACAAGTATACCATTTCTGCAAAGGATCCAACGTGGGACACCAAGAGTATCCACATCTGTCTTCTGATTGTAGCACTGCCAGAAACTGTGTGTCGGGAAGTCAAATCCTTTTACCAATAAAAGTCCAATCTCGTTTGGCACACCCCACATAAAGTCCAATCTTTTATTGGCAACCACAAAAAGCCACTCCAATTGGCACCTTCAATTCACCCTAAAAAAGCCCAGTCTTCATTGGCAACCACTAAGAGTCCACCTCGATGGCATCCCCATAAAACCAAAGTCCAATCCATTTGGCAACTACCAAATCCAGTCCCTGGTGATACCCCCGGCAAGATTTTATCCCTAGCATACCTGATCATGTGCATTGTCATAAGCATACAACGTCATATCATAATCATATTAAGCACATCACTTGCATACGCATCTTGCATTCCCTAGCAGTTGCATTTTTAGTCGCATGTTTATGCATCATAACGCATAATATCGTTATCCCCATTAGCATTATGTGGCATAACAACATAGCAGGATCCATGATCGGTTCACAAACATCTTGGCCAGTCCCCCGGTGAAGTTGGCAGTATGACTCTGAAAAGAGTTAATACCCCACGAGTTCAGAGAATTCTACTCGCCAGAAAGTCATTCTCCAACCATGCAGTTGATGATGATAATCCCCAGCAACTGTTGCTCTGGTGGCTCACCAAGCAGAGGTTCTCTTAAAAAGCTTCTTGAAGGCTTTCCCTGCAGAGTTTGCACAACGTTATTCCTCCAATAGGAATTTTGGCTCAACTATTCCCCAACAAATTTTAGAGATACTGCTTTGGTATCATTGAAGAATCTTATTGGATAAGAGGCTGCTTTGACCACCCGAAGAATCTCATGTGTTTAGAGACACCACTTTGGTATCACGAAGGACCTTAACGAATGAGGGACTGCTTCGACCACCCAAAGAGGCTCGTTTATACCACTTTGGTATCGCGAAGGACCTTAACGAATGAGGGACTGCTTCGACCACCCAAAGAGGCTCGTTTATACCACTTTGGTATCGCGAATGACCTTAACGAATGAGGGACTGCTTCGACCACCCAAAGAGGTTAGTTTATACCACTTTGGTATCACGAAGGACCTTAACGAATGAGGGACTGCTTCGACCACCCAAAGGGGTTCGTTTATACCACTTTGGTATCGCGAAGGACCTTAATGAATGAGGGACTGCTTCGACCACCCAAAGGGGTTCGTTTATACCACTTTGGTATCACGAAGGACCTTAACGAATGAGGGACTGCTTCGACCACCCAAAGGGGTTCGTTTATACCACGTTGGTATCGCGAAGGACCTTAACGAATGAGGGACTGCTTCGACCACCCAAAGAGGTTCGTTTATACCACTTTGGTATCGCGAAGGACCTTAACGAATGAGGGACTGCTTCGACCACCCAAAGGGGTTCGTTTATACCACTTTGGTATCGCAAAGGACCTTAACGAATGAGGGACTGCTTCGACCACCCAAAGAGGTTCGTTTATACCACTTTGTATCACGAAGGACCTTAACGAATGAGGGACTGCTTCGACCACCCAAAGGGGTTCGTTTATACCACTTTGGTATCGCGAAGGACCTTAACGAATGAGGGACTGCTTCAACCACCCAAAGAGGTTCGTTTATACCACTTTGGTATTGCGAAGGACCTTAACAAATGAGGGACTGCTTCGACCATCCAAAGGGGTTCGTTTATACCACTTTGGTATCACAAAGGACCTTAACGAATGAGGGACTGCTTCGACCACCCAAAGAGGTTCGTTTATACCACTTTGGTATTGCGAAGGACCTTAACAATAAGGGATTGCTTCGACCACCCAGAGAATATCAGGTTATCTTGTTCATCCTATTAACCCGTTCATGGTACTTTTCACTCATCTACCGGACAAATTTCGGGGTCTTCTTGTATCTAATTGACTTCCATCTTAAAATGAACGCCATGCGGCAGTTCATTCACTCAGGTTTAAGGCAATTAGATAGGGGCATCTGTCATACCCCAAATTTGTCCTACTTCGGTGTTTAATGGAGATTTGACTGTTTCACGACTTCTGGCTATGACTATCTGAGACTTCGTTCATAAAGACCATGTGTGTACACATTGTGGTTGTAATCTCCAGCAATTTATGATGAAGAACGTGCCCCCAGCTTTTATATCCAAATTCATATGTGTCCTCGTTATCACGATCAGATATATATGATATGGACAATGGCATAAAATGCATGATTGTTGGATTTCAAGAAATTTAAACCCTATTTCAACTTGGTTACGAACTTCTCTAAAGGATGGGTGAGCCTCACTAGAAGTTGATTGTACAAGTCGCCTGTTATGGCATGTGCCTGATCCAAGTTGTTCAAAAGTACTTGCTTCTAGACACGGTCGATTTAACCTCAAGCTTTGTTCAAATTGAACGCAAGCATCTAGCTATGTTTGGTTTCTAAATCGGTTTGTGACAAACTTAGATTTAGCTTACAAGATTTTGCATCATAATTGAAATAGAATTTAGATGCAATTAGTCAAGAAATTCATTAATTGGTGATGGCATTAGATTAGCAAACTTAATATCGTTACTAGCCAATGTGGATTTAAAATTGCAAATAGGTACGAGTTTGCCACAAGATGGATGCCAAAATACCAATGGATGTATGGCCATGTTTTATTGCTTGGATTATAAGGAAATAATAATACTACAAGCTGGCAGAATATGTTCATCCCGGCGTTTATCAAATCAAACTTACGGGATTAAATTCATGAGTGATTGTACAAATCAAGTCCATATGAAAAGGTGATATCCTACGATCTCTATCATGCCTAATAGCCAATTCCCCGCTCAAAAGACTATGGGTCAGCTACCAAGTTGATGTTATATAGTTAAGTTATAAAAAATACCAAGTTCAACAGATAAAATTCCATGGTCCTCAAGAATTTGTCTTGTAAAGCATGGAAAAAGCAATAGGGCAAGATGTTTGAATAGAATGATAAACACCAAGGACTTCTCACTTTCAATGATTCAAGAGGGATACAAATTTACTGTATAAAAGAATACAAAGATTGTCACAAAATGATATATGCGTTGGTTCTCTCATTCTCATTATATGGAAACTCGAAAATGGAAAAATGAGTGAGTTGTGTGTTTAATATCATGGTGCAAACTGATACAAATGCTATCCTACACTCTAATATTTCCTGTACAAATTATGCTCTTCCTTCACGTTTGGAGGGCACTGATTTCGAGCTCCTAAGTTTCTGTGTGTGTCATTTGATTTTTTCCAGCTTTCTGTCGCATTGTCATCTCTCATGTTCTCGATTGATTTGCTTCTTTGACTGTTAACTTCAGAAAACTTGGTTGAACTTACCATTCCAAGAAGCTTAGAGAAGGAACCGCAAGTGTTGTATTTTGCCGTGCTTGACAGATCTTCAACTTCTGAATTGCCATCTGAGCATGATCCTATCTTTTCAGGATTTTGATTATTTGAAAAATCTCCAAATATTTGAGATGAAATGACAGAGGATTGGGATGAAATAATGTCATTTAACTCTTTCCCAGTACCATCATGACATGATTTTTCTTCTCTATCCTCAATCACCACCATTGAGCCGTGGTGTTCTGTACTATTTCTTTGAGGTGATTCCGTTCGTTTGAAGTTTGATTCATCTGCTAAGATAATCGGGCTACTGGTAATTCTGCAGGAATCATTGCTGTTGACAGTTTTTTTCTTCAAAATGCTCAATTATATCTACTGTCATAAAACTTTGGTTGCAAACAGATTCATTCAATAAGTTTACATCACATTTGGTGTTCTCTTCTGGTTCCACCATACACACTTGTTGTTTGTTGTCTGTCAGGCTCGTGCCTTCTCCGCATATGCTGCCTGATTTTTTTGGGAAATCGAGCAGCAAGTGACATAAATGCAGAACTGTCAACAGAGAAAAAAAGTTGTTGTGGCATGTTGTTAAATTCAAAGTCAGCTAAAAAAACTAGAAGAGTATATACCTGGAAAGATGGTCTGTGACATTTTGAGTGAGGAAAGCTCCCACCACTGAATCAACAACTGATCCTTTCCATCGAGAAAATTGCCTGTCTCCTGTTGATTATGTTTTATATTAATATACTGTATGAAATATACAACTAAAGCCAATGAGTGCAAAGGATTAAACTTTGGTTGAAGGTCTTGTACTGATACCTTGTACAAGATGCATCCGTGCAATAAATAATTCCGCTCGTCCACGGAAAACATTACGTTCTCCTTCCTACCATTTGGCCTTGTCTTCATCTGTTCCATCAACCCCATCATGGTTTATATCTAACAGCAAAATCTTCCACACTCTATCAGTCTCCTCATCAAGGTCAACTTTAGGTTGTGGGTGCTGTTTTTTGATGGGATCAAATAAGCCCTGAAAGGGAACAAGTGCACTCTGCCCATATAAGGCAAGTTCTTTCGCTCCCAAATTTATCGATTGAACCCTATTCATCAACCCTAGTAATTTTTTTCCCGGTACTCGTTGAACTCCTCCAGTGTTCCGGAGCTCATCGAATCCTAATACCTCTGTTAACCGTCGTTCATCGACATCGGTCAATGTCACTGTGGCTCACGGTTATATAAAGATTTTAGTAAATTCATTTCAATGTTCTGAAATTCATCCTTGCTGGCGAAGTTCGGAGATAGAGGATTCTTACCAATCAGTTAGTTCTCAGTTTCGTTTAAGCTGGATTCTGGACTTATATGTTTTCTGCAGCTTCAGTCAGAGGAGCAAGACACCGGTTTTGCTATGCATCCAATAGACATAGCTTATTCGGGCTATGCTTAGTTGAAAATGTTCCGACTATTGCATCATCCCCTACCAGATATTTTCGATCTTTTACTCCTTACTCCATACATCCAAGAACTTACAGCATACCAAGACATCTTTCAAAAATTACCCCCTCTATGTTCTCCGTCAGCTTTTGTTTCACAGCTGAGATCAAATGTCACTGGAAGCCAAGGTAATCAGGCAAACTGGATACTTTCCAGATACATAAGTAATTCATTAGTTAAACTGAAGACCCAAAATGATGTTGTACGGTTCTCTCTGTATAAGCCCAGCGATATTAGTTCTAGAATGAAGAGCCCAAATAAAAAAACAATGAAAAAATCTAAAAGGGCCAAAGTGAATGAGCTTAATACCTTCGAATAACAAGCAGCACACAAGGAAAAGCTGGCGCAAGCTTGTTGTTGGTCTTTCTCCTTGTCGTATCAAACCCGTGTTATGCCAAGTCTCCCATAAGCGCATACATGAATAAGAAATAAAGGTGGTTAGTACAATATACAAGCCATAATCAGTTCACAATGCAACAAAAAAAAAACAATGAGATCCCTCGTTTCAACAGAGCAGCCATGGTGAAGGGTCCTGGTCTCAACATCGACATCGGCAAGAAAGCCAGAGATCTGTTGTGCAAGGATTATCACAATGAGAAGAAGTTCACTATCAAACACTGACTTGCTTATTGGAGTTGCTATAATGTCCTCAGGAACGAAAAGTGTTATTGGAACTAATGCTCTTGCTTTGGTGATGATCTTTCTTTTTTGATAACCAAACTTGGGGTACTTACAAAATCCAAAGCTGCCGTCGAACTTTGTCAAAGATAACTTGGTTGGGTCATTGACTCTAAATAGAAAAGGTGATCATTGGTTAGTATAAGAACAGGCCATAACAGTAAGAGATGCGCAATGAGACGCTTAAGATTGAATCCCGGATTTACCTGCCAAGCCTTGATCGCATCCGCAAGATTGTAAGGCATCATACCACTCCACGCCAAGTTGAGGTCGGTACATGAAAATCAACACAAAAACGCAAAGTTACCATGAGAGCTTTTCAACAGCAAGAATACACATCAGTGTTAATGATGAGATTCATAGCAGAATGAACAAAACAATTAAACCAGAAAGAAATTATGGTTTTAGCAGTCAAGAATCGACTTAAGGAAAGCTACCATGGATTAGTTGTTGGCTTGATAACATTAGCTACAGGTCCACTTATTGAAACATCCAACACGCATGTGCAGTAGTAACAATAAAAGTGTGCAGCGGTAACCGTAATGTGCGCAGCAGCTCCAAGTAATGCGACATGAACAACAAGAGCTCCATTGATCCGTAATAAATTTCCAAATCCAATGGTCATCTTCGCTCCTATTATGCACATGAAAATAGAAGTATGTCAATGAGCAGGTGATAAAAGCATCTTAAAGCACGTAGAAGCAAATAATTGATTTCAGGGAAGAGAAGAGAACGTATTGGAAAGTATTAGTAATGACGGTGCACCTATGGAGGTCTCACTAAAGGACTAAGATGGTAAGAGGTTCAAAGTAAAAAATAAACTTGCAAGTACGATGTCATGAAAATGCATACCAATTACAAGAGCAAAACCATGTGTCTCTAAGGGCACAAATGATGGCCATATATGTTGCATCACATTACTAGAATTCTCCAGATGATCTACAATTAATGGCAGATGCTCCAGCATATTACTTGTTTGTGCTACTCGGGCCTGCGTATTTGCAAGCGTCACAGCTAGGCCATTCAGTAGATACCGCCACACAA
The DNA here is from genome assembly GCA_963859935.3 of Lathyrus sativus. Lineage (NCBI taxonomy): Eukaryota > Viridiplantae > Streptophyta > Magnoliopsida > Fabales > Fabaceae > Lathyrus > Lathyrus sativus. The sequence goes on from OZ012735.1 coordinate 842,424,691, forward strand.
AGGCGTATTGTGAACACGATAGCAATTTTTGAATGCGCAACAGTGACGACGTAACTGCATCAGAGATTTGCGTTGTAAATTTGAAGCAACACTCAGACCCAACAGTAGTTTTGAATATCTTCACCACAACAATGATAATATCACAAAGCTTGTACTGCTTACCATTTGATCCTAATCAAGTCGGAGTTTCGTGAGTTGAATTATTGGTTATGAAGGAACTGGATGCTCTTTGTCACTAAAACTTGTACAGCAACTGCGAGAACAAATATCTGAGTTTGGTTTGGGCAGCATTAAAACAACTAGGAAGATGAAGAGAAGCATCACCGCAAGAGCTAAGGCTGCAAGTCTTCCCCGAGACTCATAATATCGCTCTCATACCAGAGTCGTGAACAGATTGTCAAGATTATTTAAAGCTGTCCATAGGTTAAGTCATTCCATGTGTTGAGTTATGATTCGTATACTTGCCGTTCATGACCAAGTCTCCAAACTCAAACCATACCACAGAGCTCCAAAAGCTAAGTTGCAACGCTCCAGGAATTCATTGGCACGAGATCACACAAAATGTATCTGCAGAACCAGAAATGAAGATGAGTCAATAGCCAATTTTTGCTCTTACAAAACTATGTCAACCTTGTGCATTGATGCTGTAAAAGAATAGAGGAAGTTAAATATACCATCCTTATGTGAGTCGAGAAGTAAGCGGTACATCATTTTTCCTCTCCTAGCTATGATATCTTATTGAAGTTCCATCCAAATATGTTGGCTTCATCCCCTGCAATGGTAAGGAATACATTCAAATAAGTCATACCAAGACATTCTAAAGTCAAAAATATTACAGCAGTAAAAGCCACATTATCACAGTAAAAATTTAGAGTAAAAAATAGATATTTTCACAAGTAGCTACAGACAAAGAACAAGTCACCATCACCTTGGTCCCCCCCACCCAAATCCTTGTGCAAAACCTCTCTAACGGTATTGCAGGACCACAACCCACAACCTCACACACTTGAAGGAATAGTCCTCAGGATTTCTCTAAAAATCACACGTATGAGAATATCTTGAATCCTCCTATAAAAAGGGACCTAATGATTAGTGAAGAACAGAGGAAAAAACCCTAAAAAAAACTACAACAGAAGAGAAGAAAACCCTATGAAAACTCTGCCAAATTCAATTCTTAACATTTCCTAAAAGCTCTTTTCGCAAACCTTCTCAGAGCTATCATCAAAGCCCTATGCAAGGTGAGCTCGGCCACACACTCACACACTTTCATCAAGACATATAAGCAGATAAAGAACCAAAACCACTGCGAAATAAGATGAGAGAAGAGGAATAAGATTCAAAGCAAAGCCAGGAAAACACTCACCGGTATTGTAACACCCCACTTCCCAAATTAAATAAAATATAAACATTATAAATAAACATCAGAGTTTTCACCAAAATAGTGGGATATCACATCACCAAATTTTTATAAAAATACTTTATTAATTATTCTCAAAAATAATACAGCGGAAAACATTATTCCAACATTCTCGACCATCCGCCAAATTTCGTAAAATCTTTATTATTATAATTCACAGAAAAAGTGATACGTCACAGGATTACAACAAGTTTAAAATAAAACAATTAAAACACCCATATCCCGTGTTACGTATCAAAGCATCCTAGACTCGACTGGCACACCACCATCCAAGCTATCTAAGTACCTGGATTATCTGTACTTCCGGAGAAGCACAGACACAACAACAACCAAGGGGTGAGAAAACATGATCAAAAATATATTGGTAGTGTAATACATGTAAACAAGGTAGTAAAACACACCAACACACCAATATTCACCCCAACAACTCCATATAACGAACCTACTGTTCAAATTACAATATAACATATTATAATGCAAATATGCAACTCAACACCATGCATGCGGTACCGACTCATTGGTTCATTCAATCGAACCTGGATAGATCACTTACGCTCCTCCTGAGACATGATCTATCCCCCACCATTCTCCATAAAGGAGTACGGATGAATCACTTACGCTCCTCCTGAGACATGATTCATCCCACCAAAACACCATGATATGCATACACCAATGCATAACTATCATATTTAGGCACTCAAAGTGCACACGATCCTCCTGATCATATCATCATACATCAATGCATATATGTACAGATATAACATACACCAACACCATATAGATCAATTAGATAGTAAACAACTTCATACTATAACACCAGATATAACCACATCCCAACACTCGGGAACGCACGATCCTACTGATCACTACATATATATACATTAACTAATTGTTCACCAACAATATCAAGGAAAACGAGTACCATTACCAAGTAAACAAGTTCATACTTTATCACCAAGATATAAACACGTCCCACCACTCGGGAATACACGATCCTACTGATCACTACACCATGCTCCGCATGATTCATACACCAACTAATTATCCATTTAAATAATTAGTAACGGAAATCACATACTATCACCGAGTACTCACTCTATAACACTCAATCATCTCCCCTATAATCAACAAAGCCCAAGGGCACTACACTCTTAGCGCACACAACATAACAACATAGAAAAACCACATTCTGCTACGCTCGCTACACCCTCGCTATGCGAGCTCCCAGCGAATGCTCGCTACCTGTTCGCTTAGCGAACCTCCTCGCGAATGACATCAGAACCTACTGGACTCACTCGCTACCTCACTCGCTAGGCGAACACCTAGCGAACGCTCGCTGCCTTCTCGCTAAGCGAAGTGCTAGCGAGTTGCCTGCGACTTCTCAAGTTCTCACCATTCAAAATTCTCACTCTTCTCCGATTCAAGCCTATTCTATAACATCCACTTCCTATACTATCCGTATTACGACCAATGCATATTAGGCTTATCAATCTTCCTATAATTCTAATCCAGATCAACATTACGGCACACTACCGACACTTTAGAGTTACTCTGAACCTTACTCAAACCAAACCAACACCAACAGTCAATCAACAATGGCAACATCAAACATCCGCACATCATCATATACATATTATTCCAAAGTCATCACTTAAACAATCTATCGACACATCAAAAAGGTCACACAGAACTTCCCTAAAACCGTAAACCCAACCTATACGCCAAATTAACCAAAAACAACAATTCACCAACAATCAACATATTTCAATCCATCAACATCAACATAACTCAACAATCAATAGCATGCCAATATAAAACTTCATCAACGATACATTCCTACGGGGTTAAGGAATCCCCACTATCCTATACATGTATATACCATTCCCAATCAAGTTTCTCCCCCTTACCTTGTTAATCGGTTGATCGATGAAATTCTTCCTGGATTTGGTCTCTTGGCCTCCTCTTTTCTTTCCGTTCTTCGTTCCATTTTTCCTTCGTTCTTCTCACTTCTCTCGTTCTTTCCTCTTCTCTCTTTCTATCACTCTTTCTCTCTTCCCTCTTTCTATCGTGTTATTTTCTCTAATACTTCCCCCACCCCTTCATATTCTATTTTCCTTTTTATTTCCTATCCCAATAATAATAATAACTAATAAAAATAACATAATAATAATAATAATAATAATAATAATAATAATAATAATAATAATAATATTATTATTATTATTATTATCACACCAATTTCCCACGATCTATGGTAATCCCTTTTCTCTCTATTCCAACTTTTCTAATATCTCCTTGCTACCCCTTCATATTTCCTTCCTCACGGTTTCTATCATGACTTTTCATATTTCCATTCTAACTTCCCAATAACCCTTCCACCTTTTATTTTACTTATTCCAACCACTAATATTCCCAATAATAATTCTAATATAATAATTATAATAATCATTATAATAATAATAATAATAATAATAATAATAATAATAATATAATACTATTGTAATATTATAGTAATATTCAACATAATAATAATAATAGTAATACACCCAACAATAATTATAATTATAATAATAATAATACTAATGATAATAATAACAATTATATTAATACTAATAATAAAATAATATTAATAATAATAATCTTAAATTAATAATACTAATATAATATTACTAATATTAATAATACTAATCATAATAATACTATTAATAATAATAATAATAATAATAATAATAATAATAATAATAATAATAATAATAATAATAATAATAATAATAATAATAATAATAATAATAATAATAATAATAATAATATTATTATTATTATTATTATTATTATTATCTCACCAAAATAATAATAATAATAATAGTAATAATATTATTATCTCACCATAATAATAATAATATTAATAATACTAATAAATATAATAATATATAATAATAATAATAATAATACCCCCACCAATATTACTATTATTCATTATATTATCATATTCACACCAAAAATCATAATAATATAATAACTATATTAATAATAATATTATATTCTCCATATTAATAATATTACTACAAATATTAATAATAATCATAAATATAATAATAATACTAATAATAATAATAATAATAATAATAATAATAATAATAATAATAATAATAATAATAATACCACCACCAATATTACTATTATTTCTTATATTATTATAAACTCACCAAATTACCACCAATGATCCTCCCATCTCAGGGACACCCACCAAACCTCATCAAATACACCTTACCAAAGGGCACATCAACATATAATATTTAAAATAATAATAAAATGACTAAATAATTAAAATGGGTGTTACAGGTATCACATAAGCGCTCACGTTGGTAAAATATTCATCACCTTCAGCTTTTTTTGCTCACCATTGTCTTTACACCTTTTCGATGCCTCGTGGTTACTCCGCCATTTTTGTTGCATATTGTATAAACATTCATGAATTTGATTGTTAATCCAAAGCCTTTAGAGTAACTGATTCACAACTTGCTAGCATCTTTAGGAATCTAGGAGGTGGTGTTATGAAATTAGGGATTTGATAAGGGTTTAGGATTCGAGACATCACTCTTGTATGCTGATATTTGATTCGACCCGTGTGAGGTTTCGTGTTTCTGGTGACGATTGGAGTCATGAAGTTTAATTTTGAGGAGGTTTAGGGGAATTGGGTTCTAACAAGGCGAGAAAGTAATGTTTTCATGGTGAAATTGGATGTCGAGAGAGAGAAAGAACATGAAGGAGGAAGGAGACACGCGTGCAAAGTGGCTGGGGTTTATGAGTTTTTTTCTTTTTCGTTTTTTATTTTATTTGGGCCGAGAGAGAAATTCAAATATGATGGCCTGAGTTCTCTTTTCACTCTCTGCCAGTTTGGTTAAGTGACTATTGGGGCCATTTAGCTTGTTTGCATTATTGATGGGCCTTATAAGGCCAATAGGAGACAGTTTTAGTTTGTGTTATTATTTAGTTTAATTTTAGGTAATTAATCTAAAGTTAATTATAATAGTATCTATAGATTATGATTCTTATTTTCTTATATTATTACTAATAGATGATTAATCTTGTATTGATGGGATAACAAATACGTAACCTTGACTTTACTCGAATGTTTTTTGGTTAATTAATAAAAATCTCAATCCAATTTAGTTTCTAACAATTATTTATTATTTAAGACCACCAATTGTTTCCTTAATCAATGAAAGTAGCGGGCTCTTGGGGTCTAGCACTCCTTGGGTCCTTGGACAATCGCTCTCGAGGCGCACGCCTTTGAATTGTGGTTGTTCCGTCTTTTGATTTTCAAAACCGTTTTTCACTCAATTCAACTGAAATTTCTAAAAGATATTATTAGTCGATTTTTTATTTGATTATATATTTATAAGAAATTTCCAATTATTATTTTTAAATAAATATATTCCAAAACTATTAACAAATAATATTCTAAGTATTAAAAAATATATATATATTAATTAAGTTAAAATATTTTTCTAAGATATTAAACTTTTTCAAAACAATTAGTTATTATTAGCTTTTCTCAAGACTTTTTACAATTGATTAATTTATTTTATATATGAAAATTAAGACTATTTTTCTTTGTTAAATTATACAATCTTTCTAAAACAAAACAATTAAATTCTTGGATCTCGCCTTCCTTGAATTTTTAAGCGACCGCTCTCGAGGTGCACACCTTGAGTTGTGATCCTTCCGATCTTACATTTCTAAAATACCCAGCGTGCCTAATCTGAACACACTAACTTATTCAAATCATTTTTCTAATCAAATTGCGAAAGAATTGAGTTCTTGGAGTCTTGCACTCCTTGAATTCATGAGTGACAACTATTGAGGCGTACGCCTTGATTAGCGCGTCATTCGAACTTTCGTTTCTAAAACACTTCTTCTAATTATTTGGATAAATATTCACTATCCAACAAACATATTTCATAATTAATGGAATGAAAAAGATACCATTGGGATCTAGCATTCCAACGATATCCCGACTAATTGGTTACGAGGCCGACGTCTCGTTTATCGAATAGTCGTCATTCCTCCTAATTTCCAACTCGTCTAACCTCGTTTCTCACCCTCGTGTGATCGAGCCTAAATCTCTTTCAATTCAAACTTTTTCGCGTCTAAACCGTCCATCAAACACAACTTTCGAAATTGGACGAAAAAGGTATCGTTGGGATCTAGCATTCCAATGATATCCCGACTAATTGGTTACGAGGCCGACGTCTCGCTTATCGAATAGTCGTCATTCCTCTCAAATTTTCAACCCATCTAACCTCGTTCCTTACCTTCATATGGTCGAGTCTAAACCCTAGTATGTTTCTAAACCATACGTCAAATCCAAACTATTTTCTTGATTAAATTACGAAAGAATTGAGTTCTTGGAGTCTCGCACTCCTTGAATCCTTGAGTAAACGCTCTTGGGGCGTACGCTTTAGGTTGTGGATTACTCGACCTTTCGTTTATAAAGCACATGCCCTAACTACTTTGACAAATGCCACCATTGACCATTCAAATACACTTTCATAATTAATTGAATGAAAAAGATACCATTGGGATCTAGCATTCCAACAATATCCCGACTAGTTGGTCACGAGACCGACATCTCGCTTATCGAGTAGTCGTCATTCTCCCTCAAAATATTCAATCCAACTCTCTTCTCTCGCCCTCGTACGTTTGAAACTTTCGCAAACATATTACGTAATTATTCGAATGAAAAAGGTGTCGTTGGAATCTAGCGTTCCAATAATGCCCCGATTAAATTGATTGCGAGACTGACGTCTCGTTTATCAAATAGTCGTCATTCTCCTCCAAATAACTTAACCAAACTCCTCTTTCTCGCCCCCGTGCGATCGAAACCTTAAACCTATTAAAACCTACCCTCATTTCCCAAACCAAAACATCCAATACGATAAACCTAATTCCTCGCCCTTGTGCAATTTCCAACCAAAACACCTTTTGTCAAGAACATTGTTTAGTCCCTTCTTCCGCGCATAACAAACTCGAGCTTCAGCCTCTCCTAGCAAGCAGACAAGCCAACGTTTAACAGTTAGAATGCGACTTAAACACTCGTTCGTTTACCAAACCCACAAACCGTAGTAGGCCGAACTACGGCTGCTCTGATTCCTCATTCTTTTCTGAATGTAAGATACGTAGGCACAAGATTGCGATGATCTTGGCGAGCACAATCCCCTCTTTTTCCCGTAGTCCTACGAACTACGAATGCTCTGATTTTCCACTTCTTACAAGTGAAGATACGTAGGCACAAGGGCCCCAATCCTTGGCGAGCACCCTATCTTAAAACCACCCATTCCCCCTATAGGAGAAACCTTAGAAGAAAACAAACAAGCATAGTTAACTTTACTCTCGAATCGATCAAGAGGTTCCCGTTGAGTACAACAGACGTAGAGGGTGCTAATACCTTCCCTCTGCGTAACCGACTCCCGAACCTAGAATATTGGTTGCGATGACCATGTTCTTATTCCCTTAAAGGTTTTATCGATATTTTCCTATTCCTTCCTTGGAATGAATAAAATTCGGCGGCGACTCTGTTTCGAACAGTATTTTCCGCGGCCATCGCGAGGATCGTATTTTTCGAGGTACGACAGTGAGTTGATTACCGAGATCTAAATAGAGCGAGCCCGAAAGAGGAATTTCCGCACCCCGACATTGATGTGTTGGTTGATAACACCGTTCAGTATTCTGTATTTTCCTTCATGGATGGCTTCTCTGGATATAACCAAATCAAAATGTCCCTAGAGGACATGGATAAAACTACCTTCATTACACTATGGGGGACTTTTTGCTACAAAGTGATGCCCTTTGGATTGAAAAATGTAGAGGCAACTTATCAGTGGGTAATGGTGACTCTATTTCATGATATAATTCATCATGAGATCGAGGTATATGTTGATGACATGATTGCGAAGTCACAGATGAAGGAAGGACATCTGGTCAATCTTCTAAAGTTGTTTGAAAGATTAAGGAAATTCAAGCTGAGGTTGAATCCTAACAAACGCACCTTCGGGTGAGATCTGGGAAGTTGCTGGGGTTCATTTTCAGCATAAGGGGTATTGAGGTGGATCCTGCCAAAATAAAAACTATACAAGAAATGCCTGAGTCGAGAATAGAGAAAGAGGTTCGTGGTTTCCTGGGGAGATTGAACTATATTGCAAGGTTCATTTCTCACCTTACAGCCACTTGCGAGCCAATATTCAAATTGTTAAGAAAAGATCAAGCAGTCAGGTGGAATATTGTCAAAAGGGGTTTGAGAAAATAAAAGAGTATTTGCAGGAGCCTCCAATACTAATGCCTCTAGTTGCAGAAAGAGCTTTGATTATGTATTTAACGGTTCTGGAGAATTCAATGGATTGTGTGCTCGATCAACAAAACGAGACAGGTAGGAAAGAACTTGCTATTTACTACCTGAGTAAGAAATTCACCGATTGCGAGTCAAGGTACTCAATGCTAGAGAAAACATGTTGTGCGCTTGCTTGAGCACCTAAACGCTTAAGGCAGTACATGTTAAATCATACAACCTTGTTAATTTCGAATATGGATCCAATCAAATATGTATTTGAGAAGCAAGTGCTCTCCAGAAGGATCGCTAGATGGAAGATGGTTCTGATAGAGTATGATATTCAATATGTTTCTCAAAAATCCATTAAAGGGAGTGCTTTTTTAGAATATCTTGCTAGGCATCCGATTGAGGATTATGAGCCAATGAGGTTTGAATTTCCTGATAAACACATAATGTTTTTGAAGATGAAAGATTGCGATGAGCCTTTGCCTGACGAGGGTCCTAAGATTGGATCTCAGTGGAAATTGGTTTTTGATAATGTTGTTAACTCATAAGGAAACAGAACCAGGGCAATAATTATAACTCCTCACGGGTCACATATACCGTTTACAGCCCGGTTGGCGTTTGCTTGCACAAATAATAAAGTTGAGTATGAAGCGTGCATTATGGGTTTAGAAGAGGCCATTGATCTAGGTATAAAGAATCTTGATGTGTATGGAGATTCGACATTGGTCGTTAGTCAGATTAAAGGAGAGTGAGAAACTCGTCAAGCCAACTTGGTGCCTTACAAGAACTATGCAAGGAGACTGCTACCTTTGTTCAATAGAGTTGAGTTTCATCATGTACCTAGGGCTAAAAATCAGATGGCAGACACCTTGGCAACCTTATCGTCGATGTACAAAGTGAATTTCTAGAATGAAGCTCCAGTAATCATTATCAGACGTCTTGACAGACCAACCTTCGTATTTGCAGTTGAAAAAACATCAGATGGGAAGCCCTGGTATTTTGACATCAGACATTTTCTCAAGACTCAAGAGTATCCACCTGGGACATCAAGCAAAGATAAGAAGACTCCGAGGAGACTTTCGGGCAATTTCTATCTGAACAAGGATGATGTGTTGTATAAAAGAAACTTCGACATGGTCTTGCTGCGTTGTATTGATGAACATGAAACAAGTTTATTGATGGAAGAAGTTCACGAGGGTTCCTTCGGTACTCATGCCGGTGGACATGCAATGGCCAGAAAACTGTTGAGGACTGGGTATTACTAGATGGCCATGGAATCTGACTGTGTCAAGTATGCCAGAAAATTCCATAAATGCAAGATTTATGCTGATAAAGTACATGTGCCACCTAACCCTATGAACGTTTTGACATCTCCTTGGCCCTTTGTAATGTGGGGGATTGATATGATTGGGAAAATTGAGCCGACTGCTTCCAATGGGCATCGCTTTATCCTTGTTGCAATTGATTATTTTACTAAGTGGGTAGAAGCAGCTTCTTTTGCTAACGTCACAAGACAAGTGGTGGCTCGATTTATAAAGAAGGACACCATGTGCCGCTATGGAATACCAGAATGAATCATTACTGATAATGGTTCGAATTTGAACAACAAGATGATGAAGGAATTGTGCCAAAGTTTCAAGATTGAGCATCATAATTCTTCTCCATACCGTCCGAAGATGAATGACACTGTTGAGGTAACAAACAAGAACATCAAGAAGATTGTACAGAAGATGGTGGTGACTTATAAATATTGGCATGATATGTTACCCTTTGCGTTACATGGTTATCATACTTCGGTGTGTACATCGACTAAGGCAACTCCTTTCTCACTAGTGTATGGTATGGAAGCAGTGCTACCATTAGAAGTTGAGATCCCTTCTTTGAGTTTTGTCTGATGTGAAGTTTGACGAAGCTAAATGGGTGCAGGCCAGGTAAAATTAGCTAAGTCTTATTGATGACACGTTATTGGCATCCATTGCTTATCACCGGTTGTACCAGAGCAGAATGAAGAAGGCTTTTGATCAGAAAATGCATCCTCGGTGCTTTCAGATTGGTGATTTGGCTTTGAAAAGGACCCTTCCTCCTCAAACAGATCACAAAGGCAAATGGACTCCAAACTATGAAGGTCCGTATATGGTAAGAAAGGTTTTCTCTGATGGAGCCTTATTACTATCTACTAAGGATGCTGAAGATTTTACGTCCCCTGTGAACACAAACGTAGTTAAATAATACTTTTCTTAAAATAGACCCACTGGACAGAAAAAGAAAGTCCACGCAAAAATGGGGCATCCCAGCGAACCATAAAAAGAAAAGGTTCGGGCAAAAATTAGGGATAAAAGAAAAATAATGAACCCGCAAAGTTGAAAATCTGAAAAGGCGACTTTGGCAAAATGGGTATCCCAATGGATTGAAAACCCGCAAGGGCGATCCAGGAAAAAGTTAGGGATTTAAAAGCAAATGACAGTGGTCTACGTTTGATTTTGAACTCATATTGACACGTGGAGGTCCCGAAGGATAAGAGTCAGTCCAGTCATTCTTTTCAGAAGGCAGAGCGTTGGTAAAATGTTGAAGACATACATGTCATAGCTGAATTTATACATGGTGGTTATCTGTTTCCACATTGCCGACATTTGTATATTTCTTGTTGTAATTTTTGTGCAATTACCTCTTTTCAGGAATTGCATCCATTTTTAATTTGTCTATTTACAGGCCATTTCAAGCAATAAAGTATTATTCCCTCAAAGAGCTTTCCATTTCCTGTTTTTACTTTTACTGTTTTGTTTGAAAAAAAAAGTGATATTTTTATAAGCATTACATGTAAAAACATTGGGGCTTTATAGAGTATATTGAAAACTATGGTTTTTCTTGAACATAGGTGTCATGGATGGTAACCCAAACATCCATTTTGTATATAGGACATCTTATTTGTTTATTGATTGTTTACAGGATGACGTGATCCTTTCCCGGATAGAGCTTATCTCCCCGATGGTGAAGTTCTAGCAGTATTTGCAACACATGGTGAATCTTTCCCCCCATAGCATGCATTCAGGGTTTGTATTCCCCATCCATCTTGATTTGTGCTCCCCAATGAGTATTCAGAAGTTGACTACACCATTCAGGGTGTTGATATGTAACCGAACATTCATTTAGTAGAAGATATTGTGTCTTCCCAAAGCAGAGACTTTTATTTCCCCACAAAGTATTGTTTTCAGATCAGGAGTATTCCCGTCATTAATGGTGTGCACTTATCCCCATCAGGGTAGGGTTGAAAATCATTCCCCAAGTAAAGATTGGTGTTGATATCCTCGACATGTAAATCAACAGTGGCTGATATCCCCAGCAAAGCCCAATAATTGTTGGCATTCTTCAAAGTCATATTTATGAGACGTTCTCCCAAAAGATGTTATTTACAATCCCCAATAGAAGGCCATTCAAGGCGTTTTCCTCAATAGAAAGCCATTCAAGGTGTTTTCCTCAACAGAGTTTAGTTTGCTGATTTTCTTTCCAGCACTTCTTCCGGTGGTGTTCTTTTGCATATCATTTGCATTGCATCCTCCCAAATGCGTAGCATTTCCATTTTGCATAGAGCATTACGCCATATTCAACGTATGCATTCGAAGCATAAGTCAAATTTGATTTCTTTGTTGCCATACATCTCTCCAGCAGATAATGGTATGACTTAAGATCTCGTTATCTTTACCCCCAGCGATAATTATTGATAGATGTGTTCGTCTTACTTTTACTCCCTAACAAAGTTTATTTGTTTAAACTTCTCTTTCCCTCAGTAGAATTTTCTTTTCAGGTCATAAGTTGTTTGATTCTACTTCTTGTATACCCAGTTTATCCTAACTTTTGGTTGGTAGTCTGTTGTTTGTTGGATGTTATCCCAATTTTTGGTTGGTAGTCCGTTTTTTGTTGGATGTTATCCTAACTCTTGGTTGGTTGCCCGTTGTTTGTTGGATGTTGGCCCAACTTTTGGTTGGTAGTCCGTTATTTATTGGATGTTATCCCAACTTTTGGTTGGTAGTCTGTTGTTTCTGGGATGTTATCCCAACTTTTGGTTGGTAATCCTCTATTATTTCTCCTGCGAAGTCGTTATCCTAGCTTTTGGTTGGTAATCCTCTACTATTTCTCCTGCGGAGTCGTTATCCTAGCTTTTGGTTGGTAGTATTCGTTGTAGTAAGTTCGCCTTCGGTCAGTGTCCCGGTGATTCCAACTTTTGGTTGGTAGCTTTTGTTTCTTTGTTGACGATTCCATCTTTTGGTTGGTAGTCTTCCTTTATGGAAATCCTAACTTTTGGTTAGTAGGCTTCTTCCCAACTTTTGGTTAGTAATCTTTATGATGATCTCAACTTTTGGTTGGTAGTCTTTTTCTCATAACTTTTGGTTATAACTCTCTCGTGATCCTAACTTTTGGTTAGTGGCCATTATAATCTTCTTGATCAGTTACCGTTTTCCATCTCAACTCTTGGTTGGTATCTTGTGTCCTTCGGTTATCCCGACATTTGGTTGGTACCCATTACCTTTAACTCCACATTCAGCTGGCAATCTATTCACTATTTATGTTCCCACAGATTGCAAATTTCTGGGTTCTTTTGGTATTCAATCACCTTTTACCTTGAATGTTTGAAAGCGGTTGCTCTTCATCCCTTCAGGTCCAAGTTGTTTGAATAGGGGCAGCTGTAACACCCTGGAATTTTCCCATCCCTTTTATTGTATCTTGGCTTATGTTTCATTTCATTTTCATATTCATTTATGCATAACATAGTTCTAGACAAGGGATCAAGGTATCATGGTTTAATTCTAAAGAAGGAGAACATAATTCTTCAACCTCAAGCAAGGTTTTCTTCTTAACTCTGTGGAACTCTCAAGCCCCAAGGGCCCCTCATCATCAAGTTTTATTCAAGGAAACACCATTTCAAGGTCATATGTGACTCACCACGTCTTAATTTGCAAGAAGTGTTCAAGAGATTCAAAGTTGGTTTAAGATGTTTGACCTAATTTGGCAAATTGTGGATGCTATGGTCAAATGGGCATAACTCCTTCAATTTTCAACATTTTGAGGTGATTCTTTCTCTAATGAACTCTTCTCATCATCCCTAACAAACTCTCTTTGTGTGGAAAGGTCCAATTGTACTTGGAAAGTCATCAAAAGTATGGAGACATTATATGTCATTTTGAGTTTTGAAGGGATTTTCTTGCCAACTTCCAAAGGTCATAACTTGGTCAATTTTCATCATTTGAAGCCCATTATTTTTCTAAAATGAACTTGAAGATGTCCTCTACAATTTTGATTCATCATGAAAGTTCCAAAAACCTATGGAAGACCTTGGATTTTGTCAAAATATTATAGGTCATTCTTGATCCTTAAAAAGATTTGAAAATTTTCTAAGTGTTTCATGAATTTGAATCCTTTGATGCAAGCTACTTTGAAGATCCATATCTCTCAGCTCAGATTGCCAAGTCATTACTTTCTTTTCACATTACAAAGCTTGCATCTTCCTCTATCCAATGCAAGACAAATCAGTTCATAAAGCCTCCTACATTGGGAGAACCATGGCTGCAAAATTTGAATTTTAAAACTGAGTTTTCCTTTGAAGTCAGAAATGAATTTGGTTAATGTGACCTCTAATCATCAAATTAAGGTGCGAATTCATTCTGAGCATGATTAACAAACTTTCCTGGGTTAATTAGAGCATTGAAACACAAGTTTTTGATGAGTTTTGGCATGCTGCAAGTCACACTTTGCTCATGACACATATGTGTACGAATTCACCTCAAATTGCATCATTCACCCTCCCTCAGCATTCCAAACTTCTCTCCTATAAATAAGGACTTGATTCCACCCATTTCCACAAGCTTTAATAGCCATAATCACCCTGCTGAGATCCCATTTGAACTCTAAAGCTTGAAATTCGTTTCTTCATTTCCACACCCTAATCACTCAAAGTATCCACTCAGTTAGATTCATCTACATTTAGTGAAGTTAACCAGCTCAAGAACTTGAAGGATTATAGCCTGAACCAAGCTTGGTGACTCCATTTTCAGAGCTTTAGAGTTGAGCTTTAACAGGTACAATTCTCAACCATTTTTCTTCAAATTTGTTGCTAAGATGTAGTCCTTGATACACTGATGATGTTAGGATTGTTAGATTTTAGTTGTTGTTGAGTTTAGCATGTCTATTTTCAAACCCATGTTTTGAATTTCATCTGGTTTTTTCCAAATCGAGTGAGTTGTGTGTAAAAGAAATTTGGCGCAATGATATGGTTGAGATCGTCTTGAAAAGACTCATCAAATGATACCACTATGAGCATCAATGGTTTGATGAAATCATGAAATTTTGCAAATCTCTGTTGATTTCAGATGGCTGGAGGTTGAAGATGATGAGCTGACATCATCTAACCGTCCAGCCTGCCACTTGTTTTAATCCAGGGCGTTTGACTTTTAATGGCTTGGTGTGATGAGTTTGACTCAGATCCACCATAGTTGTGCACTTCTATGCCACTAGATCAACCACATCATTTAATAAATGGAGATCCAACACACAACAATTTTTCTGTTTTATTTTCTTTTTCAAAATTTATTTTAAATTAATTTTATTTTCAGAAATTCATAGAAAATTCATTTTTCATCAGAAAAATATCAAAATATTTTCTAAATTTTCCTTTTATTTTTCTTTTTCTTATTCCTATTTTTTTTTACATTTTTATTTTTTATTTTGCTATTTTTCTTGAATTTTTATTTGTTTGGCTTAATTTTAATTGGTTTAAAATTATTTTTAGGCATTTTAAAATTATGAGAAAAATATCATATGATCCTATGATGGTCTTTAACCTATGGTGATTTTCTGTGATTTTTATTTTTGATTTTGCAATTTTTCATGTTTTTTTTAGATCATTTGCTTGATTTTAATTGGTTTAAAATTATTTTTAGGCATTTTAAAATTGTGAGAAAAATAGTATATGATTCTATGATGGTCTCTGACCTATGGTGATTTTTATGGGTTCTTATTTGTGTTTTAACTAATTTTTATCCTTTTTATAGGATTTATTTGTTTTTTTAATTAGTTTTTAAATAAATTTAAGTTGCAAATTATGTAAACTTGTTTCTATTCCATTTTGGATGGTATTCTGATCTTCCTCAAGTCATTTGAGACTTATGTGCTTGCTTGATGCTCCTCTCCTTTTGTGGATGATTTTGATGTATGATTCTTTCTTGAGGCTTGTTTTGAATTCAACTTGTGTAATCTCTTTTGTGTATGCATGGATAGATGTTAACTTGTTGATAATGTTGATGTTGTGGCTTCATGTTGATTTTATATCATAATCACATGCCTTTTCCTTTAGGGTTATATTTTCCATGCTCATTTGGTTTGGCTTTTGACTTGTTTATGAATGAGATGTATGACTTGATTCTTTGTGCTGCCTCTTTGATCGTTGGCATGACTTGAGTATGATATGTTGCGCTACTGCTCTACCATGTTTCTTGTCTCATTTAACTTCATTTCATTTTGCTTGGCGATTGATGATGCTTCTTGTAAGTTGTTTAGGTCACTTGGATGTGTCTAGGCACTTTGTTTTGCCATTGTGCTTTAGTTTTCAAATCTTTTGGTTTGGTTTGATATTGTGATTGCTCTTTTCTATTCTTAACATTGTCGCGGTGAAAATTGGATACCAAACTATTGATTAGTTTGAATCATTAATTCATTTTGCAACCGAACTTTGATTTGTCCAAAGGAAGGGATAAAGATCGAAATACCCACAATGCAATGCAAATGCAAGGTTTAGAGAGTTATAGGTTCGGGGGTTGGTTAAACTTAGGGAAGGTATTAGCATCCTAACTTTCTGTAGTATCCTACAGGAACCTCTTGTTTTATGTTTGTTTATTGCTAAGTGGTTATCTGCTTAAGGTTTAAAGACCTAGGGGTTTATTTCTAAGTATACTCGATAAGATGTCGCATCTTATGCCTACATATCCTTACGGGAGTGGAATCAGAGTATGTTGTAGTTCACCCTAAAGGGTTTGAGGAGACCTTTGACTATGGTCAAAGTTCCTACGGGTTTAGGGTAGTTGTTTTGATTGGGTTTAGGAGAAGAGATGAGTCTTCATGTTAAGGGAGATATAACCACCACAAATGTAAAGGGGGTTGTAGGAAATGGTCTTTGCATCGTCTTAAGAAAAGGTCTTAAATACTCGGATTTGTTTGACGAGTATGCCTTTATTGCTCTTAAGGCAAAATCCCTACATGTTTGATTGTATTGTTGTGGGGGTGGAGATTATATCTCACTTAAGATGATTAACATCTATTCTCTATTGTGTTTGAAAAGTTTGTATTGTTGATTGTTTTGTTTATTCTATGTTGTAAGGATAAAGGTCCTTCCTATGGGGTAGGATCTATCTTAAGTGATCAACTTGAATGGGATCAAGGATCGAGGGGAATATGATGCAAATGTTATGCAACTACACACAAGTGTTGACTCATGTGTAGGTTTTTCCTTTGGACGGAATGTGATGCGATAATATAGATATGATAATGTAAATTGCGGTAAACAAATTGCGGGAATGTAAACCATACATATACGCATGAAAGCGCTGAAGTGTAAGTGCATGTGTTGTGAAGTGGGTGTGCACGATTAATTATTTTACGGTGTTGACTATTTTTAGGCGAAGTAGGTTGATTTCAGAGGAAGGTTGAGTTGACTTTAAAAAAGATATTGATTTGAGTGAATTAATCTTAGGCGAGATTGGCTTTAAGACGAGTTGATAAAAATTCTAGATCTTAAATAAAATGCTACAATCGATTTATTATGAAAACTTAGTGATTATTTTATATTATGGCTATTAATAAAAAAGGGTATATTATAAAGATTCCTTGACAAATAGATTGTTTAATAAATAAAAAAAGTTTATTCAAAAGAGAATTATTATTATCAATATACCAGAATCTAATAAGAAGTTACCAAATTATTTTAAATAAAACTCAAATATAGTGATTAGTTAAAATGGTTAGAAGGTCTTAATTATTTTAATAAAAGTTGATTAACATGATTAGAAAAATACAGGTTAAAGTGTATCACTTAGGTTAATTATTAAGTTGATTAACATGAACATTTAGTGGATCGTGATTAGGTGTGATTAGCGGACTATGGGGTGTGGTTTAGTGGTGTGTGTTAGTGTTGATTATAATTATGACAAATAATAAAGCAAAAAGCAGAAAAAAGCTGGAAAACCCTAGGTTCCCCCATCGTCTTCCCCAAATCGAGTCCTCAGTACTCATCTTCCTCTCTTCTCTCCCAATCGCGTCCGATTTCTTCCATTCGTCGTTTCCTCCCACGTTTCGAACCTGAAATCAACCAAAAATATCAATGACTCAATGACATGAATAAGGATAGGGTTTTTACCGAAGGTTGCGGGTAGCGGCGGCGGATGATGGAGTTGTCGGTTGTTTGAGGATGTTGATTCGCGGCGGTGCGCAACGGCCTCGTCAACAAGAGATAAGTGCTTCTTCGTGTGTTTTGGTTTTGATGATGTTTCGGTTCTGTAGAGTAGTTTTCCGCCTAGGGTTTTTGTGTTGTCTTCATCTCTTTATATAGACTTGGGATTTGAAAACGATTTGAATGTTGGTTGAATGCTGATTGATTTGGTTTAGGGATTTCCTTTTTGGGTTGATCCCGATTTGGAAAGTATTCCTATTTTGTTTGATTTGCAATGATATCCGTTAATGAAAATTTCAACCTGGGATATCTTGAATCAATTTGTTCGATATTGTCCAGGTTCAATGTCCCAAAGATTTGGCTTGGATATTCTTTTTTGATCGGTATATTCCTCAATAACTTGCTAACTGGGATTTGGAAATTTGACAGGTGCGTATAGCAGGGGTCTTTGGGCCAGGGGGATGTCTTCAGCCCAGAGAGAATTCAAGTCGACTTCTTGGTATCTGATGTGTTTGCAACGGACTTCAATTTTGGACTTGCCATTTTTCAAGATGCATTGCTCGTTCTATCTCTTTATGTACATGAAACCTGGCTGTTATAATATGGATGTTCTGAACTGGTATGACAGGTGTCGGTAGTATGTCTCTCTTCTTCTTCTTCGCAGATGCTAGCCTTGTCTTATGCCGTGGTTGAGGAAGGTAATGCGGTGGTGATGATGACTCAGGGAGTCTGAACCCTTGGGGCATGGAAAGGGTTGTCGTTTGCGCCATTTGTTGTCTATGAAAGAAAGTCTTCACAATGTTTGATGTTTAGTAAGAAGTTGGTGGCAACTTCGGTTGTTGCCCTTCTAGCTACTCGAACCTTATGCCCGATGATGAGCCGAGCTGAGGGCTGAGCATTTCTTGCTCTTGGAGTCTTTGAGTGGTTCTTTTATGGCCAATGTGTTGGTGTTGCCGCGGATGATGAACTTACAGCATCATTATTTGTTTCCTTGTTATTTGTTTGCAGCCACTAACTGATGCTTATTGATGCTAGTGCTATGAGGAATGCTTGCCTTGTTACTTGACATTGCGAAGAAGCTGGTTGTTGTACTGTGATGCCGTTACGGCTGATGTTTGCATTTCTGCGTTGCCGTTACACTGCTTGTGCTTGCGGGTGATGTGTTGTCATTGCTGATGCGGGCTCAGTGATTGAATACCTGTTGTAGTTTATTTGCTTGTTTGGGGATAATTGCAGCCTGTTATTGTTGGTTAATTGCACCCTATGGCTGTTAACACTTGATAAATGTTGTTGCAGATATTGGATTGACATTATTGATGCTGTTGCAGCTGGTGCACTTGTTGTCGTTATTACTAATTTTCCTTTTCTTCTTTCAGGACCCGTTTAAATGGTGTGGAAGCTGCCGGTTCTTAGCTTCGTTTGAGAAAGGTTTAATGGTGATGATGACTTATAACGTCTGAACCAATGGGGGACCTAGAATATCATTGATGTTCATTCGTGTTTCACATTTCTGAAATGTCCGTTCAGTTGCCTTTCGCGTTCCGAGTTCCCAAGCCTTCGGTGTTCGGTAGGAAGCTGGTGGCAGTTTTGGTTTGTCCCCCTTCTGGCCGCTCGAAGTTCAGCCCGATGATGAACTCAAAATGCTGAGGGCTGAAATAATCATCTCTTCTCTTTTAGCTATCAGTTTTCCTTTCACGGTACTCGTGCATCAATTGTGTTTTGCAGGCTGTGTCGGGGCTGCATGCTTGATACCATTCTGAAGATTTTGTGGATTGTTTCTAATTTGTTATGAATGTCGTGTTCTATTCTGATGCAGGTGCTCTGGTATTGATTATGTTTTAATGATTACTTGCAGCAGCCGGGCGTGGACAGTGAGGTGCTACCGTATGTGAGTCTTTCGCGCCCTTCGGCATAGTTTACTCTAATTTCCAACGTGAGAACTCTTCCACTGTGGAGATAACATCACTGGCCACCGTCAAAATGTACTTACTGATTCCATACTTTGAGTTTTACACAGTCTTCAGCCATTGTGGAAAAGAATCTTGGATACCGTTGTGATAATGCTGATGTGAAGTTGGTTTGGCAGGTTGTTTGAAAAGGCTACTGATGGGTGAAAGTGTGAAACCGTAAGCGTTGATGACGGCTGTGGTGTTTCGGCGCCATTGCTTCTACCTGTGTCGCGTGGTTGATGTCATTGCTCGCGATATTGTCTCACAGTTGCTTTCAATTTCCTCTTACTTATTATGAGCCGGTATTGAGCGGGGACAACAGGAGTTGCGTGCTCCAAGAACTTACACAAACTGGAAGCCTCGCATATCTTCTCAAGTGAAGAAGAAACGGAGTTATCAGAAGTTGCAAGCTATAGGGCCTCTTACATCAATGTTTTGTATTCGTAGGACACTTCTCAATGAAATATTTTTCTGTGACATTAAAGTTGTAATCCCAAAGAACAATCTCCACGTACTAATTCAAATTCTCTGATGTAAACTCAAATTATCTTGCAAATAGCATTTGACCCTTTGAACCATCGTTGTTTAGCAATGCTAAGCTTACATTTATTTGCCTCCATAGCGTACTTATACGGTACTATCCCTTATAACGAGCATTTGAATCACTTTTCAAATCAATGCATCAATCTACGGTGTAAATTACTACGGCTTTGTGAAATAATGTAAGCGTAGCATCTCATCTTTGTTAATGTTCGGTCAGAGTTGAATGGAAATGTCGCAAATGTGTTGACTCTGTACGTTTTGCTTGTATCAAGTGCAGCCTGGAGTGACACCTTGACTTCGCAATTCGTGAATGGATTTTAATGAGGTAGAATGAAATCAAAACTGGCCTTTAAACCCTGAAGTAGCTTGATACCCCTTTGATTCCTTTGGTTGAATTTATTTTAATTATAACAGTATGCCAAGTCTTCTTGTATTAAGATTGGATTTTTGAATGAGCACGGACAAATATGATTCTAAAGCTGAGCATGGCTTCCCAAATTGACGACTCTTGAATATGTGTAATGACATAAAACTAGTGGACTTTGTAACCTGCACACTTTTGTTAGTCGTGATAATCATGCACACAATAGTAAAATAACTAGCAAGAAAAACGCAAGGAGGTGGGATCTTATGGTCAAAAATTAGGGTGCAACAGATGCCCCTATTTAAGTTACTTCTATTCGGAGATATGGAGATTGAAATCTCCGTCTCGACGAGATAGGAGGGACTTAAATACAAACATTGCGCGAATTTTTTTTGGCCCTAAGATGCCACCGGATGCAAATGATATGCAGTGATATGAGAATGCAAGGCAGCGAGTCCTGTGGTGAAATGACGCCACATGGAGAAACGACACACGGGAAAAAAAAACAGACTCGTCAAAAGGAAACTCTACGGGAATAGGAAAACGACTGCCAAAAAGAAATCTCTGAAAGTACAACAGCAACTCGAACTCCCAGGATATGGTGACTTAGGCGATAGGCGAGAAGCTTATTATCATAATGTAGTGGTTGGTGATGACCCAAATGAATTGAGTCAACAGTTCAGTTTCATTTTGGCATTTTTCTTTCTTTTGTTTTTGTATATCTTTCTTTTGGAACTCAACTTGAGATGGTGAAACGTATAACTTCCCCGAGCGTCATGATAAGGATACCATGAGCCGGTCTCAATCTCTGCCTGAAATGTCAAAAATTTTGTAAACGGTAGAATCACTGTAGTTGGTAGATGTAGATGTTGTTGTAGATGCTGAACTTCCCCTTGCATCATGGTACGGGGACCATGAGCTGGTCTCGGTTCCTGATGTCGAACTTCCCCTTGCATCATGGTATGGGAACCATGAGCTGGTCTCGGTTCCTGATGTCGAACTTCCCCTTGCATCATGGTATGGGAACCATGAGCTGGTCTCGGTTTCTGATGTCGAACTTCCCCTTGCATCATGGTATGGGAACCATGAGCTGGTCTCGGTTTCTGATGTCGAACTTCCCCTTGCACCATGGTATGGGAACCATGAGCTGGTCTCGGTTACTTCCCGAAATGATGAGAACTCGTGAGAGCACCTTCATAGGGGGTTGTGATTTTGTAGATTGTAGATGTCGTTGTAGACTGTAAATGTAGTTCGCTGTAGAACCCTGTGAATGTAGTTCGTTGTAGAACCCTGTGAATGTAGTTCGTTGTAGAACCCTGTGAATGTAGTTCGTTGTAGAACCCTGTGAATGTAGATGATAAATGTTGTTGATGTAGTCTGTAATGTACTCTGTTGTAAATGTGATTGTAAATGTAGATGTAATATGTTGTTGAAGAACTGTAAATTGTAATTTGTTGATGTAATCTTGTAAATGTAGAGTTTGTAGAGGTAAATCTTGTAAATGTAGTGTTTGTATATGTAATCTTGTAAATGTAGTGTTTGTAGAATATGCACCGGGGATCTTCAAAGGAGTTGTAAACCGGTTGATCTGTGGAGTGTCCTCTTGTAAGGAGATATGTCGTTGATAATACTCATAATGAACTCTCTGGGGAAGATCCATTTTTTCTTATAGTACTCAAACATGATGTAAATTCTCACCTTATATGAGATTGTGTATGTTTTATACTTCTTTGTCATTTAAACTTTCATGCTTGTTCTTTTTGATTGTACCTTCCTCCTTCTTCTACTTTCTTCTTCATCTTCTCTCTTTCTGTGAGACTTGTTTAAGTTTCATCTTTGTTTTCATTTGTGATTGAATTGAATAGTGTTTACTTGTGCTTGCTCACATGATCCCTTAGGATTCCTAGTCCAACCTAATTTCTGATTAAGGTGGGAGTAGGAGAAACATTAGACTTTCAATCCTTTGCATGATAACAATTAGAATAGTCCCTTCTTGACCCCAACTTTAGGTCCATGATTTGTATGATAATATTAGGTAGACTTCCCTTTCATCTTAACTTTAGGACCATTTTGTATGATAACATTAGGGTTTTCAGTTTCCTTTAGTGTTTTCTTTTTTAGTCTTCTCTTCTCATCTCAAACAACTCTAAGACACTAATGATGAACATTGTGTGTCACGAGCCTTAAGTATATGGGAAATGATGAGTGAGGGGGTTTCTCCTCACTTGTCTAGAGTGTTTAGATTATGCCCTTTGGGTGATATGTGACGCATTCGCTCTTATATTATAGTCTTTAGTGCAACATGAATCTCAAACAAATTCAATTCGCTTCTCTAAAACTTTTAAACCAAATTCAAACCTTTTTATCCTTCAGGATTGTTTCAAAATTATTTTTAGAAAAGAGTATGTTACTTTTTTGTTCTACCGCAAACAAGCATCGACCCTAACTGCTAGAATGGGAACTTAGCGTCACTCATAAAAAACATTTAACCAACCTGTGGTTTCATTGTTACCTGAACTACGTTTGCTCTGATTTCTCATACCAGATGAGGATACGTAGCTACAAGACAACGATGTCTTGGTCAGAAACCTTCCTCCCGTGACCCATAGTTTTCTGAACTATGTTGACTTTGACTTTCCCATTACACAAAGGAATATGTAGGTATAGGGCGACAATGTCCTATCGAGTCTCCTTTTTCTTTTCCCCGTCCCGTTTTTGTTTAGAAGGTACTTTTAGATAACTCACCCTTTGATTAGACAACAAGCATGGATCCCGTTGAGTACAATAGATATGAGGGGTGTTCATACCTTCCTCTTACGTAATCGACTCTCGAACCCAAGATTTGGTTGTGATGACCTTGTCTTCTCTTATTCTTTTAGGTTTTCTTTGATCGTTTCCTTTCCCTCTCTTTGGAATAAATAACGTTCGGTGGCTGATAGACCTAAAATATACTGTTTATTTGACTCGATTTCGCGCATGTTATTTAGTATTTTATTTCTGTTTTCTTGTATTATGCCTTTGTTTTGTTTCTTTTTCAGGTTTTTATATTTTCAAAGCTACTCGAGAAGAAATGAAGAAAAACGAGCTAAAACCCCTACTTTCTGACGAATTATACACATGGCTTCCACCATGGTGGGTGCCATAGGGGATGCCACACATTGGATAAAAGCCAACTGCTGACAACTACCACGTCTACCACTCCTTTCCACCCTAGTTCATGTGGTAGGCACCACAAGGAGGTGGCGGGCGCCACCTTCACACGACCATTTCCCTTCCAAAAGGAGTTGGAGGGCATTCCTGTCTTTACCTGTACTTTCCTACCACTATAAATAAAAGAGTTCTATTTCATTTCAAATCATCCAAGCTTAGAGAATAGAACTCAAGCCATATATTTCACCTATTGTAAAGTGATAAACTTCTCACATCGAGGGGTTATCACACTGTGTAATCGAGTTTGGAGCACTTGGGTAGAAGTTAAACCTGCCGCCATTTTAATTCAGTCTTTTTACTTCCAGTTGTTCAAGATTTTAAAGCCTCTCGTTTAGAGCAGGTTTCTGTCTATTATTGCCTTTTATTTATTTACCCGCCTTTATTTCCCGCACCCGTTTATTTCTCGCACCGCACTTTATTTATTTACTTACCCGCACTTTATTTACTCACACTTATTTACCATGTCTATTTACTTTACCATGTCCGGCTAAATCTTAAGGGTTAGGATGTGAGGATTATAGTTATATTAAGTATTCCACACGGTTGTCAGTAGAATTTCTTAGGGGTTGTTTTAACTTTTAACACTTATTTTATGTACTTAAAATCTATTAGGTAAGATCTAAAGTCGTCCAACCTTTAGATAAATTTGGTTAGTTTTGACTGTTCCAAGGAAGCGAAAGCGCTTGGCTCAGTTAATTAGGAATCTTTAATGTTTAAGAAAACCGATTTTAAAACTGTTTTCGGACGCGTTTATGGATTTAGAGTCCAGTTTGCAAGAACCTTTTTTTGTTAGAAATTCCAAGTCAAAATACTTTTCAACTAAGTCAAGAAACTATATTTCTTAAAAATAGGTTTATTAATCCTAACGCAATGCGCACCTTTTTATAAGTGACAATAAGAGGGGTCGATTAGGGATAAACTCGGTTCTGAATACGCGAAAGCGACAGTTCTTGTTAAATTAGTTCTTTTCATGAGTAGAAAATATTACCACATAAGGAATCCTATATGTACACATCTGGAATACTACGTAGCTATATGAATTGCATCTATGCCTATTGCTTTATTATTGAATTTATTTTCGCACTTTACTTTTATTTCGCACAACCCAATCCTTTATTTGATCTGCCTTAGATAAACACCATAACAATAGTAATCGATAGATTGACATTTGGTCTCTGTAGGATCGATAGTCTTTTATATTACTTTGACTCTATTTGTGCACTTGCGAATCGCCCATCAGTGGCGACTCTTCTGTTTGTTTCTACCGGTTGTTTTTTCGCAGTTGCGACAATGGAGCTTAATGCTACCATAAAGTTTAGGCCTACATCACTATGAAGTTTTTAATGCTTTAATGTTAATTATGTATTAAACAATGTTTATTATTTTGCGGCATGTTATTACCAACAATTTCCATGAATAATAGACTTAGGTGTGTTGGTCATGATGTATCAAGTACATGAACACACCGAAGTTTCGAACATCATTTGAGTATTATGATGTTAAACACCTTTTTCCCTTGAATTATGATGTTTAAGAGAAGAAAATTGGACAAGCAAAACAGGTACAAGAATTTTATCAGAAGCCTCATTGGGTGAGTCCCTCGGTGTGCCTAATGGAATTTGCTGCAATTCTAAGTTAGGCGAGGAAATTTGAGCTAAGCGAGAAATCCCTTCAAAAGTCATTCCTTGTATGCTACCTGAGTACAGAAAAACATTTTTTTGTATGGGGTGGAATGCAAGGATGATCAAAAGCCTATACTTGTACAACTTAAATTATTTTCATGATTAAAACACTTGTTAAATTTGAAAAGTGATTTAAATTTTTTTGCGTAAAAGAGGCTTGTCTGCAGATGGTTCAATTGATGATCTGAAAAGCCAAATGCATTGGAATCACAAAATCTAGGTTAATGAAAAAGGTCAAGAACAAATAACATGAGAAAGGTTTTATTGTTTTAAATCCTTCATCTTTTATCAATGTTTTACTATTTACGAATTAGCATGACTATGAATTAGTTGCTTACATAAAGTTTGATCTTACTACTGTCTAGTGAAAACATGTTAATGTGAGTCAAGAATCTTAGGCATACCATAGTGAGATGTGTGCAACATCGTGTTTTACATAAATAATGAGAGTGAACATGCATGTGAACTATGTGAATTTGCGTCAGTCACACTATTTCCTTGTAGATTTGAAGTTGTGGATATGATTAACGCATTGTTTGATTGTGAGTGAAATTTACTTGACAAAAAATTCTACCTAGTGAAGGTATGATCCTTTGACAAACTCTTTGAGCCTAAAATGAAGAAAAAGAATCTTTTAACATTACAACCCTTAATCAATTTTAAAAATAAAAGCAATGTTCACTGCCTTGTCTTAAAGATAAGTGAGAACTTAAAAATGCAAAGGTATTTCAAAAACAAAGTTGGAGAGAAAAGGAAATGTCGGAAAAAGAAAATCAAGTAGTAGTGGTGAAAATAAAATAAATAAATAAATAAATATGAATGAAAATTAGAAGTATGAGCACAATCATTTCACACCAGACAATAAAAGTAGCGTGATTTGAAGCACAATTAAACAAATTCAATTCTAGAAAAATATTGGCCCATGAAATAATAGAGTGGTTGTTCACCATGAAAATTGGTGAACAACTGCTGGTCTTACAAATCGAAAAAAGATTTGTTTTACTTACAGGATCGACCACACAAATCCTAGGACATGTGATAATTGATCTTAAATAAAGTTTATAAAAACTATGAACACTTCGACAGAATTCATGATAAAGCAACTTATCTCAAATGTAAATGAATTTAGGTGACAAGAAGTAAAATTGAAGTACTAGTAAATGATGAAGACAAGAACTTGCATAAAGAAAGAATAAATTCTTAAAGAAAGACATTTATTAAATTGCATTGAAATGAAAAACTAGTGTTACATCAACGTACATTCTTACAAACTCGTTTCTCTCAACACACGGGTACTTGGAGTATATTGAAGAATTTGTACACAATTGAACACACTCAAATCCTAACACTAAGACCTGCTATTTATAATAATCAAAAGTAACTGCCATTAACGACTAGCAAAAGAAATCGAGACAAGTGTCGTTATGCATGCCTTCGAATCTTAGAAGCGCTCCACGTGTCTCCTTTAAGGAATATATGAAAACATACTTTTTTATTTGAATTCAAATGAACTAGTCAAAATACCTTAGTGACACCTTTGTCGAATCGAAGCTTCCAACTGCTGAGAAATATCTCTAAGTTTGCAACATAGATTCTCCTGGCGAAAGGACGTCTTCGACTCTCATTTCAAAATATGGCTCCAGTCAAAATTAAGAGCCAACAAATTGCCCCCCCAAAAATGTCATTTTCAACATCTATGAAGAAAAAGACATTTTTTGATAGTATCATTCGACGCCTCGAACGAATTTTGCATGTTTTTTATATCTCTTACTATTCCAAAAACTCATGACGTAAGAACCATCATGGCAGTTTCTGAAAACACGTCTCATCAAAGCATGCCACAATCTCTAGCCATCATCACGATCCCTAGATCCTAGGAGATCGTGCACTAGGCATTAACTGCCCACGTTTTATCAAACGGTCCTTGTGGGATACGTGCCCCACTAACTATCAGCTCTTTAATGCTGATTTGAGGTCCTTTAAACTCCCACGAGCTTATAAATTGTTCCAAACTTAAACATTTTAACTTTTACACTCCCAGAAATCTTCAAACACTCTCCTTCCCTCTATACTTTCCAAACTTCCAAACAAAACCAAATTCTCTTCAAATCTTAACAATGGCGTTTTCAACCACCAATCTTAAAGATTCCAAGAAAAGCCACAAATCTAAAGACCTGAAGAAGATTTCCCAACTTCCTCCCTTTGACACACTGTCAGCACCTATGATGATGGGAGACCAAGAGTTCCTCCCCGAACCACTTGAGGAAGAAAATAGGAAGATATATGAATTTTAGGTACTCATTCCCCTTACTGTTTCTGGTAAAATACATGCCCTATGTGGTCCTTTGTCTTCTCTTATTTTTTATCATAATAAATCTAGGGACTTTTCCCTTCTTACCATAAATCAAAACCCATAGGTCAGACAAACAAAACTAGGTTGAGAAAACTTCTTCTGATGCGGTAGTGTTGAACAACATAGATTTGAGGTATATGAACAATAGTTTTAGGGTTTTTAGAGCAACCCCCCTTTCAAAGAATCTGACGATTATATGAACTGGCTAGAGAAAATAGAGAACGTCAAATCCCAAATCTGGAAAAAACTGGGAATATACGACTTGATTATGCTGTCGAAAATGAGTCTTGATTATTGTCAGACTATGCTGGTTTCTTCCTTGTACTTTTGGGATAACATCCATTATACTTTCCATCTCCATTGTGGGATGATGACCCCTACACTCTTCGACATAGCCGCTATCACAGGGCTTAAATCCACTGGAAACCCTTATGATCCTGACCTAGAATCCGATGATTCCATAGGTTTTGCATCTGCCAAAGCCACATACTCTCACTTCATAACACACTTCTTCAAAAAAATAACTGATGATGTTTCTGATCGAGAACACATAGCTTTTTTTACTGTATGGTTATTGAAGGTGAGATATAACTTAGAAGGGGGGGGGTTGAATAAGTTTGGAAAATTAATACTTGAAAATAATCACACAATTATTTTTATCCTGGTTCGTTAAACAACTACTCCAGTCCACCCTTCCAGAGTGATTTGCCTTTCTCAACAAGGTCTTAATCCACTATTAAATCAAACTGATTACAATAGTATCACCTAAGAACTACAGTTCTTAGTCTTCTCAAGAGCTACTGATTCACACTGAATCCTCTTAAGGAATATCCTTTACAAACAATGTAAATTAAATACAAGAGATTTTAATGCTTCTATAAAGCTATAATCACAACAGTGATTTTTCTCTTAAGTTTTAAGTACAAAGATTCTATGAAGAATAAGAATGAGAGCTTGAGAATATGTGATTTCTTTTCAGCAAGTATGTAGCTTAAGAGTGTAACTGAATAATGAAGTGAGAAACTCCTTTTATAGGCAACTGAATTATCCACGTTGAAAAGAGAGTCCAAAAGGTCTAAGCCTTTTTATCTTCACATGTACTGACCTTTCCTTGAAATAGATGGCACAGATAAATCCTTTTTGTCTGTGTAAGTGTGTCTAGCACAAATAAGGAAAGAGACGTTGAATGATTCCAACGGATACATTCTTGAAAACACTTCTTCAGTTTCAGCAAGTTCTTCAGAGTCTGAATGGATCAGAGTCTTCTGATGAGTTTCAGAACTATGCTGTATCAGAGTCTTCTGCAGCTTGTGTGCTTCTAGCGTGTTGATCATCAGAGCATCTTGACACAGAACTTCAGTACTTGGCAGCGTAGGTACTTTCAGAAACTTCTGTAGGTCAATGCTTTGAGAAACTCTTCAATCAATATTCTTCTATACATCTGATGCTTCAGCTTCAGATGCTTCTAATTATCTTCAGATGCTTCTGACTATCTTCAGATGCTTCTGACTCAGAATGTTCTGGAGCTTCTTGCTTCAGATCCTTCTGGAGACAACGCTCAGGATCTTCTGTAAGGAGCAAGCAGATTCTTCTGAAGGGTGCATCTGGCGCTTCAGAGTCAGAACAACTTCTTGTATTCAAGGCATATTTGCTTCTAGAGAGTTAATATAATTTTGATCTGCAGTAAAACTCTCAAACAAATTTTAGAGTATATAATTCTTAAATATAAATTTCCTAACAGTTATCATCAAAACAAAGAGTAATTATTACGAACCAATCTGTGTTCTAACAATCTCCCCCTTTTTGATGATGACAAAAAGTATCAGAAATTTTATTTAATTGAACTTAAAGAATTATAACTCCCCCTGAGATGATGAATCTCCCCCTGAGTTAAATATGAAAAAGGAATAGAAACTTCCCTTTTTATCTTGAGTAATCTTCAGAGTCAGATCTTGTTTATCTTGTAATAATCAATGGTCAGAATATCTTGCAGATATAAGATTCAGATTTTGATAAAGGATAAATGATCTGAGAAACTCAGAGGTTCTTTTATAGAGTGTTCTTATCAAAAGTTCTGAAATAGTCAATTAAGATATTAGAAAGAATAGATATGTCTGAAGATTCATTCTAGTGAAATTATATTAAATAGTTCAGATCTTTATTTTCTCCCCCTTTTTTGTCATAAGCAAAAAGTAAAAAACTTTTAATAAAGACAATTAAAAGGAATAATAGCAGATAATTCAATGGAGAATAACAGTCTGATTCAATTAATCAACAGAGCAAAAGTACATCAGAGGATATAACAAAACATTCAGATGCAAAAACAACAGATGCAAAGACATGAGAAAAAAATCTAAGTGTGTTTAGATAAAAGCATCTTCAATAGGTCTGTGATCTCAGATTGTGATTGCTTTTGCTTTGACATGAACTTAGTGATGGTCTCATTCTTCTCATCTTGTTTGGTCATCCATTCTGACATGTCCTCAGATTTCTTGTCTTGCTTCGCCATCCAAGATCTGATTTCAGATTGACCAGCTTCTAGAGCAGCAATCTTGTTTGCCAAATCTGGATTTTCTGTCTTGATCTCTGATGATGGAGGTTCTGTATTCTGAACAGAGTCAATTGCCATATGTTCTGGAGATCCTGAAGAGGGTTCTACCAGAGTCATAGTTAGAGTAGGGGCAATTGGTTCTGGTGGAGGAGGAGGTGGAGGAGCATCCAAACACAGCAGAGGTTGAGTCTTGTTGTCAATCCAGAATTGATTTCTTGCAGCTCTGAGCTTTGCATCATTAGAACAGATGTTCTTCAGATTAGAAGCTACAGTATTGAATCTATTTAGAAATCCTTTCCAGATGATTTCAGTCTCATTTGCATCCATAGATTCAGAACATCTTCTCTGAACAGTACCTAAGGACATCTGTAATTCTTGCAAAAACGTTTGAAATAAATGTTCAATATTAAGTCTGGGTGGAGGTTTAAGCAAGGTTTCCAGAGTCATCTGTTTAGGCTTTGGAGTTGGTGGTATCAATGATTTTGGAATGGAAATCAGAGGAGGGGGAACATATGGGAAGAATGGAATTTCTGGTTTCTGAGGAAGGGATCTGTTTAAAGCATTAATCAGATTTGGTTGAGGTCTGGTGCATGGGTAAACATCATCAAAGACTGCATTAGAATATGGTACAAAGGCAGAGTTTGATGGTTTATCAGATGCAACTGTGTTGTCAGATGCAGGATGCAGAGCTGAAACAGCAGCTTTACCAGATTTATCAGAAATGGGGGCTAAAGATCCTTCATTTTCCATAGATTTAATATATGAAACGATTACAGATGGAAGGGTTGGTTGAAGTTTAGGTCTCAGAGGTGTCAAGGGTTCAGAGGGCTCAACTCTATCATAAAAATCTTTAAGTTTGAAACCATAAGATAAATTATGATACAGAGAGGACACTTGAGCACAAGAGATTCCAGATGATGATGGAATAGAAGTAGGAACAATCATCTCAGATGAAGGTTCAGGTGGAGGCATAGGTTCTGGAATGGTAGTTTTGGTAGGTACAGATGATTCAGGTTCAGGGTCATGAACAGGGTATTTGTCAGATGGATTAATCAGAAAGTCAGGATGAATTTCTGATTCAGATGAATTTGAAGATGTTTCAGATGTACAAGAGGTAGAAGAAACTTGAAACACTGTTTTTAATGGAGTGATATCAAGAACTTCTGTCTCAGGGATATGAGATGGTTCTGAAGGAATTTCAGGTTGTTGAGAAGGTGGTTCAGATGAAACAGGAGCAGAAGTTACTTGAGTGGGTTCAGAAGTAACAGTTGCTACAGGTTCAGAAGATTGAATAGGTGATGGTGGAATGACAGATTCTTTTTGTGGTGGATCTGATGTGGTTTGTTTTTCTGGGTGATTTTCTGTTGTTGGTTGAGCAGATTTTTGTTTATCAGAATTTTGTGGTAGTTCTGATGGTTGTGTTTGTTGTGGTTCTGTTTGTTGTAGAACATTTGGTTGTGGTTCTGTAGGTTGTGATTCTGTTGGTTGTTTTTCTTTAGGTTGTGGTTCTGATGGTTGTGGAACAGATTTGGATGGACGTGGAGTGAAATGTTTGATGTGTAGTTTTGGTTGAGGTGGTTTTGATACAGAAGCAGTGGGTTGTTTCTGAGGGGATACAGAACTGGGGGCAGCAACAGATGTTGTTTGAGTGATAGGGGGTTTGGGAACAGACTTAATAGAAGAATCATTTATAACAACATTTTTAGAAGAGACAGAAGCTTTAGTACCTTTGAGTTTAATCCTCTTAGCAGAGACAGCTTCTCCAGAATCTTTTCTCTTCAGAAGATCCTTGGGACTCTCAGTAATCTTAGCCTTCTTCTGGACAGGTTCAGATTCTGCTGCAGGTTGAGATCTTTTCTTCTGAAGTGGAACTTCTGCTTCTTCTTCTTCTTCTCCTGCATCTGGTAGGGGTTGCTTGACAAGTTGAAATACATTTGCTGGTACAGGCACTCCTTCTCTTTTACATTCCTCTATATACATCAGAACAATGTGTCTAGGTTCTTCAGCAAAAAATAGAGGGAAATCTGATACTGGAATCCTTTTATTCAGATCAGACATGTTTAACTTCTTTGGAGCAGTGGTAAGTTCATCTACAATCTTGAGTCTCAGAAGGCTCTTAGAGTTCAGAGGCTTTCCCATAATGAACTCCAGTTCCTCTGTTACACCAGCATCATACAGAGCAGCCACTAAACCATTTTCTGTGAGAAGATCTGAGAGCAGCCTTCCAAAAGGTATCCAATTCCTGATCTTCTGGTTCTTTTCCTTCACAGATTCTCTGGATGCATTTATGTGATTCCACAAATGCATGAACAATAAGTAAGGAA
Source organism: Lathyrus sativus (assembly GCA_963859935.3). Taxonomy (NCBI): domain Eukaryota; kingdom Viridiplantae; phylum Streptophyta; class Magnoliopsida; order Fabales; family Fabaceae; genus Lathyrus; species Lathyrus sativus. The sequence goes on from OZ012735.1 coordinate 842,457,853, forward strand.
GATCTACCTTATTACTCTGACTGAGGCAGTACATAAAATAGATCTGCTCATTGTTGACATAATCTGGGGAATTTGTTGATTTTCTGTGATGAATGCATCCCATGAAGATCTTGGCCCAGATCTTGTAATCTGGATTCAGATCTTGAATCTGTTAGAGGCTTGTCCAGCAGTCATAACCTCTTCATAGACTTCATCCATATCAACACGTCCAACTGGCAGATGTGAAACACCATCTGTTTCTTCATAACCAATCAGTTTTCTAATTAGATCCTTTGTGATTATGATCTCCTTTCCCAGCACAGATGATAGAATAAACTTTGGATATACAGATGCATGAATCCAGAATTCCTTAACAAGCAAAGGGTAAACTGGTCCAAACAGTCTATCAAAGTATTTCACCCAACCTTGAGCTCTAACAATGGAGCGAAAGTCAAACCCATTTTCAGCCAGTGAGTCAAATTCAACCATGGATTCACACAACACTTCTAACTTTTCAACAGGTGTGAGAAGAGTTCTTTGAGGAGGAATGTATGGATTAGCACCTAGATTGTCTGAAGTTACAGCAACCATTGTTGATTGAAACTGAGCAGTTGTTGATGAAGAAGACGCCATTGAAGAATGCTTTTTAGAACACTTAGGTTTTGAGTTTTTGTGAAGAGAGAACAAGAGATGAAAATGCATATAAATTCTGAGAGTGAAAAGTGTGAAAGTGAAAACACTTCAAGTATTTATACTAAACACATAGTCACACCAAGAGACAGAAATAAAGCACGTTGGAGCAGCGTTAAATGAAAGGAATAAAATCATTTCAAATAATAAATGCTTCTGACAAATTTGGGGGGAAAATCAAGAATTTAACTATTCAAATTTCACCTCAAATGTCTTTTCAGTTGTCCACACGCCACCTCTTCAGATTTTGTGGGACACGTGTTTGCTTGCATGCTGTTCTGAATTCTCTCAAGAAATGAAACGTTAGCCACGTTCAGATCTTCTAAAGATGGTTAGTTCAGATTTTCACATCAGAAATAGTAATCAGAATAGAATAAATGAACAGAAGAAATACTTCAGATCATTAAACATTTTGCATCTGAGAGGTTGCCTCTGATAAATATTACTCTGGACAAAAATCCATACAAATATTTTTCAGAATGAACTTAAATCTATCTTCAGCAAGGGGTTTTGTGAAAATATCAGCCCATTGATGATCTGTATCAACAAAGGCTAAATTTATGATTCCCTTCTGAACATAGTCTCTGATGAAATGATGTTTAATTTCTATATGTTTTGCCTTAGAATGCAAGATTGGATTTTTTGACAAACATATAGCAGAAGTATTATCACAAAAGATAGAAAGATTACTCTCATAGATTTGATAATCTTCTAATTGACTCTTCATCCAGAGCATCTGAGTACAACATCCAGCAGCAGCAATGTATTCTGCCTCTGTAGTTGATAGTGCTATGGTAGGTTGCTTCTTGATGTACCATGAGATCAGATGACTTCCAAGAAACTGACAGCTTCCAGAAGTGCTTTTACGTTCAACTCTGTCTCCAGCATAGTCAGCATCACAGAATCCAACTAATGAAAATTCATCATATCTTCTGTAACACAAACCCATGTTAGCAGTACCTTTCAGATACCTTAGAATCCTCTTAACAGCTGTTAAGTGAGATTCTCTAGGATCTGATTGGAATCTAGCACATAAGCAGACACTAAACAGAATATCTGGTCTTGAAGCAGTCAAGTATAGAAGAGATCCTATCATACCTCTGTAGAGTTTTTGATCTACCTTCTTACTTACCTCTTCCTTACCTAGAGTGCTTGTAGGATGCATTGGAGTCTTTGCCATTTTGCTATCAACCATGTTAAACTTCTTCAGAAGCTCTTTAACATACTTGGTTTGATGTATGTAGGTGCATTCTGGAGTCTGATTGATTTGGATTCCCAAGAAGAATCTCAATTCTCCCATCATGCTCATTTCAAACTCTTCCTGCATACATTTAGCAAACTCCTTTCCAAGCGTAATATTTGTTGATCCAAAAATAATGTCATCTACATAAATTTGACAAATCAACAGATCTTTCTTAACAGTTTTACAGAATAAAGTTGTATCCACTTTTCCTCTGATAAAATTCTTCTTCAGAAGGAAATTGCTCAACCTCTCATACCAAGCTCTGGGAGCTTGTTTTAATCCATAAAGGGATTTCTTTAATTTAAAAACATGATCTGGAAAGTTTTCACTTTCAAATCCAGGAGGTTGATGGACATATACTTCTTCTTCTATAATACCATTAAGAAAAGCACTTTTAACATCCATCTGATACAGAGTGATGTTATTCTGTGCAGCAAAAGAAATCAGAAGGCGTATAGATTCTAACCTTGCCACTGGAGCATATGTCTCAGTGTAATCAATACCTTCTTGCTGACTGTATCCTTGAGCAACCAGCCTTGCCTTATTCCTTTCTACTTCTCCCTTTTCATTCAGCTTATTTCTGAAGACCCATTTTGTTCCAATAATATTGAATCCTTTAGGTCTAGGGACCAGATCCCAAACTTCATTTCTGGTGAATTGATTCAGCTCTTCTTGCATAGCTATAATCCATTCATTATCTTCCAGAGCCTCATCTACAGATGTTGGTTCTATTATTGACACTAAGCCAAATAAAGAAGATTCAGAATTTCTGAGAAATGATCTTGTCCTTATTGGATCATCTTTCTTTCCAATAATCACATCTTCTGGATGAGATGATTTGATTCTGGAAGAAGATCCTCTGACAGTTGGTCTTTCAGAAATTTGCAAGTTGTTTAGTTGGGAAGTCAAAGGTGTAGCATCTGGAGTTGCTTCAGATTCTTTGATATTTGCCTTTTCTGCCTCTGATCCTTCAGAGTCTGTGAGAATCACTTCTCTATCTGCAGAACTTTCAAACTGCTTTGGCTTTTCAGAGCCAAGCTTATCATCAAATCTAACATGAATAGATTCTTCAACAATCTGTGTTTCAGTATTGAATACTCTGTAGCCTTTAGAGCGTTCAGAATAACCAAGCATGAAACACTTCTGTGCTTTGGAATCAAACTTGTTCAGATTATCTTTAGTATTAAGCATATAACAAATACATCCAAAAGGATGAAAATAAGAAATGTTAGGCTTTTTGTTTCTCCACAATTCATAGGGAGTCTTTTCCAGAAGAGGTCTTACAGACACTCTGTTCTGAATATAACAAGCTGTGTTAATTGCTTCTGCCCAAAAATGTTTTGCCAGATTTGTCTCATTGATCATGGTTCTGGCCATCTCTTGCAATGTTCTATTTTTCCTCTCTACAACTCCATTTTGTTGTGGAGTTCTAGGGCAGGAGAAATCATGTGCAATGCCTTTTTCAGAAAAATATTTTTCAAAATGTTTATTTTCAAATTCTCCACCATGATCACTTCTGACTTTAATAATTTTGGAATCTTTTTCAATCTGAACTTGATTGCAGAAGTCAAAGAACACAGAATGAGACTCATCCTTGTGTTTTAGAAACTTTACCCATGTCCATCTGATGTAGTCATCTACAATGACTAACCCATACTTCTTGCCTCTGATGGATGCAGTTTTCACTGGTCCAAACAGATCAATGTGAAGTAATTCCAATGGTCTGGAGGTAGACACAACATTCTTTGATTTAAAATGAGATTTTGAAAATTTACCTCTTTGACATGCTTCACACAGAGCATCTGAGTTGAACTTCAACTTAGGAAGTCCTCTGACCAGATTGAGTTTATTAATCTGAGATATACGTCTCATATTAATATGCCCCAATCTTCTATGCCAGACCCATTGCTCATCATTCACAGATAAGAGGCATTTTACATTTTGAACTTTAAGTTCTGAAAGGTTAATTTTATAAATGTTGTGTTTCCTCTTTCCACTGAATAGGATAGAGCCATCCTTTTGACATACAGCTTTGCAACATCTTTGATTAAAGATTATATCATAACCATTGTCACTTAATTGACTTATGGACAATAGATTATGTTTCAATCCTTCAACTAACAGAACATTAGTAATAGAGGGAAGCTTACCATTACCAATAGTGCCAGATCCAATGATCTTGCCCTTCTGGTTCCCTCCAAACTTCACGTCCCCTCCAGATCTAAGTTCCAGGCTTTGGAACATAGACCTTTCTCCTGTCATGTGTCGTGAGCATCCAGAGTCCAGGTACCATGATTGGTGTCCTGACTTTGCTGCTAAGAACATCTGCAACAGGAATTATTTTGTCTTTAGGTACCCAGATCTTCTTGGGTCCTTTGGGGTTAGTTGGTTTGCAAGTTTGTCTAAACTTCTGTTTTGCAACATAATGTTTATTCTGACTTGCCTTTGGTTTAAACACATAAGTACTCTTCTCAGAGCTTGTGTGTTTAATGTCATTCAGATGACCAAATTTGAATTGAGAGTACAGAGGTGTCTTCCTGATGAAAAGTTTGTCAACAGGTTTTGGATTGCTTCCAGATGAAGACTCATATCCAATGCCTCTTCTGTTGTTTCCACTAACACCACAGATCATGGAAGCCATCTTGCTTCTGTCTATGCTCTTAGTGAGAAACTTCTTAAAACTAGAGTCATATTTTTCTAAAATATTTTCACAAGACTTAGTTTCAGAATCAGATTCTTGTTGAGTTTTATCAAAGTCATTTTTGATTTTTAAATTTATTTCTTTCTGTTCAACAAGTTCTGTTTTCAGAAGATCAATCTCAGATTCAAGATTGCTTTTCAGCTTCTTGTATTTGAGTTTGATGTTGTTGTAACTCTTAAGAACTTTTGTTAAAACTTTAATGAGTTCTTTTTTGGTAAGTTTGGCCATTACCTCTTCTGCATCATCATCAGATTCAGATTCAGATTCATATCCAGAGGTACCTTCTTCTTGATCCTCTGTCCTGGCCATCAGTGCAACGTTTGCACATTCTTCTTCTGATTCAAAAGATGACTCACACTCATCAGAGTCATCCCATGTTGCCATCAGAACCTTTTTCTTCTTGTTGAACTTCTTCTTAGGTTTTTCTTTCAGAAGTTTAGGGCAGTCATTCTTGTAGTGCCCAGGTTCCTTGCACTCATAGCACACCACTTCTTTCTTGGCAGATCTTCTGTGACTAGAAGATTCTTTTCTGTTGTCAGATCTTCTGAAGTTGTTAAACTTCTTTCCCTTGTGCTTCCAGAGTTTGTTAATCCTTCTGGACAGCATGGACAACTCATCTTCTTCTTCAGAAGAAGATTCTTCAGAGCTTTCTTGAATAACCTGCAAAGCTTTAGCAGTTTTGTTAGATTTTAAAGCTATGGATTTACCTTTATCTTTCTTCTGGGGTTCATCTTCCTCCAGCTCAATTTCATGGCTTCTCAAAGAACTGATAAGTTCTTCTAAGGAGATCTTGTTCAGATCTTTTGCCATCTTTAATGCAGTCACCATTGGTCTCCATCTAGTGGGAAGACTTCTGATGATTTTCTTGACATGATCTGACGTTGAGTAGCCCTTGTCCAGAACTTTCAGACCAGCTGTAAGAATCTGAAATCTAGAAAACATAGTTTCTACATTTTCAGAATCTTCCATTTTAAATGCCTCATACTTCTGTATGAGCTCCAGAGCCTTTGTCTCTTTAACCTGGGAGTTTCCCTCATGAGTCATTTTGAGTGATTCAAACATATCATGAGCAGTATCTCTGTTAGTAATCTTCTCATACTCAGTATGAGAGATTGCATTAAGCAATATAGTTCTGGCTTTGTGGTGATTCTTGAAGTCTCTTTTCTGCACTTCAGTCATTGATTTTCTATCAATCTTTTTGCCATCCTCTCCAGTAGGATGTACATATCCATCAATGACCAAATCCCAAAGATCAGCATCATACCCAAGAAAAAAACTTTCTATTCTATCTTTCCAATAGTCAAATTTTTCTCCATCAAACATTGGAGGTTTGGTACTGATCCTATCCCTCTCTTCATATTTATTGTTGATATTTGACATTGAATTATCAGCCATGATAACAAATAAATATGTTGATCAAAGTATATCTCCTCTGGATCTTTACTGACACTGTTAAGTGATAGCACACTCAGAACCGGAGCTCTGATGCCAACTGAAGGTGAGATATAACTTAGAAGGGGGGGTTGAATAAGTTTGGAAAATTAATACTTGAAAATAATCACACAATTATTTTTATCCTGGTTCGTTAAACAACTACTCCAGTCCACCCTTCCAGAGTGATTTGCCTTTCTCAACAAGGTCTTAATCCACTATTAAATCAAACTGATTACAATAGTATCACCTAAGAACTACAGTTCTTAGTCTTCTCAAGAGCTACTGATTCACACTGAATCCTCTTAAGGAATATCCTTTACAAACAATGTAAATTAAATACAAGAGATTTTAATGCTTCTATAAAGCTATAATCACAACAGTGATTTTTCTCTTAAGTTTTAAGTACAAAGATTCTATGAAGAATAAGAATGAGAGCTTGAGAATATGTGATTTCTTTTCAGCAAGTATGTAGCTTAAGAGTGTAACTGAATAATGAAGTGAGAAACTCCTTTTATAGGCAATTGAATTATCCACGTTGAAAAGAGAGTCCAAAAGGTCTGAGCCTTTTTGTCTTCACATGTACTGACCTTTCCTTGAAATAGATGGCACAGATAAATCCTTTTTGTCTGTGTAAGTGTGTCTAGCACAAATAAGGAAAGAGACGTTGAATGATTCCAACGGATACATTCTTGAAAACACTTCTTCAGTTTCAACAAGTTCTTCAGAGTCTGAATGGATCAGAGTCTTCTGATGAGTTTCAGAACTATGCTGTATCAGAGTCTTCTGCAGCTTGTGTGCTTCTAGCGTGTTGATCATCAGAGCATCTTGACACAGAACTTCAGTACTTGGCAGCGTAGGTACTTTCAGAAACTTCTGTAGGTCAATGCTTTGAGAAACTCTTCAATCAATATTCTTCTATACATCTGATGCTTCAGCTTCAGATGCTTCTGATTATCTTCAGATGCTTCTGACTATCTTCAGATGCTTCTGACTCAGAATGTTCTGGAGCTTCTTGCTTCAGATCCTTCTGGAGACAACGCTCAGGATCTTCTGTAAGGAGCAAGCAGATTCTTCTGAAGGGTGCATCTGGCGCTTCAGAGTCAGAACAACTTCTTGTATTCAAGGCATATTTGCTTCTAGAGAGTTAATATAATTTTGATCTGCAGTAAAACTCTCAAACAAATTTTAGAGTATATAATTCTTAAATATAAATTTCCTAACAGTTATCATCAAAACAAAGAGTAATTATTACGAACCAATCTGTGTTCTAACAGTTATCCCACTGTGTCTTTTGCTCAAAGTCCTTTCAAGTAGCTAGGAGATACTTAACCCTGGTCACTCAACTTCACAAAGGCCACAATATTTTCCTAAGCGAAATGATCTTAGGGAATATATATGAGTCTCTAAGTGAAGGAGTAGCCCAACTTAAAGACTTAGGAGAAAAAGGAAACCTTTTACTATCTGGTCCCTTCTGGCTATTACAACTCTGGCTGAATGCTTCATTCGAAGCTAGCCTCCCCAATAAAAATCCAATCGATGAGACTGCTGAAGACATCAGGAATATAAGAGTCTGAGGGGCTCGCTTGGTTCAACTCACTCCCAGTGAAGAAGGACAAACCCTCAGGCCAACGTTCTTAAGTTATGTCATGATGTTTTCCAAACATCATGAGTTCACATCGAACATGGCTCTATTTACTGCAAGGAAGTATGGTCCTGAGTGGTTCACCAGACCTTTCCCAACCCTAATCAAGGCTCAAGAAGCAGATTCCTTACAGATCTGGGAGGCTTTCCTGATTCTAAGGCTGTTAACGCTTCGAATGAATCTGTCAAAGTCTCAAGTGGATTTGGTTTCTTACCAACCAAAATTGGTGGCCCAACAGCTAGGGTTGATCCAAGCTATCCCCAAGCGTCTCTTTGAAAAGAAAGGTGCTCTTCTGCTTCATAATGTGAAGTATACTTAAGAGATGGCTTCAACGCAACTTGCTCGCTACTCCAATAAGGCTCAACTCATCCCCACTGATTTTGAACCGTGTTTCTTTTGCACCCTAGAGTTCAACCACTGGTGGTCAACATACTATGCAGAGGAGTTCTTTGATGCTCATTCTTTTACTCATATTATTAACCATGCTTTCCTCTCTGTGCATAAGAAGACCAAGAAAGGCACCTCGACACACATCAAAACAATCCAAGCATTCCAGAAGTACTTTGAAATTGTTTATCGACCAGATGATCTTAGTCGAACCGTCTGTAAGGCAGTTGTTACTCTAAAGGAAACGTTTTTAAAGAAAATGGAGAATTTAGAACTCCCTTCGTTCGTTCCACCTAGGGAACGGTACGTAATGGCTTTCAAAAAATTTCCTCGACTACCAAGTGCTGACTTTGGAGTGACTCTTACCCCTCAATTTCCAGACTGGTTTATCTGTGGGGATTCCATAAAAATCCTCCGTCAACAGTCGAAATCGAAAGCTCAGCGGGTGGTTGCGACTAAGCATACTCTAGAAAGTTTTAAAGGTTCTCTTCATACCGGTATCGAGGATGTTCGCATCGAATCCGAAATATATGAAGGTGTGGGATGAGAGGTCTTCGAACTAGATTTCCCGTATTTGATTTTTTATCATCTTGTTTGTATTGTTTTTGTTTAAATTTCAGCTATTAAGGTTGCACCCAAAAAGAATAAACAAATCGAAGAATAGAAAGAAGAAAACAATCAAGTTGCTAAGGTAAAACTCTTAATTCTTCTTTACTGGAAAATCTCGTGTTGTTTGATACTTCAACTCTTTTCCCCTTAGAGCTCTCGAAGGCCACCCTCACTACAAAGAAGTAAAAATCGAGAGGAGCTTCCAGCCAAATCATAATTGAGTCAGATGAGGAAGACCGATCTCCTCCTGAAGAACAGACCCTGAAAAGAAGGAGGAAGCAGGAAAAAATAACTAAAGCCTTAATCAACCAAAATCAAAGGCTGGAAAACTCTCGACAAAAGCAACCCCTGCTTGCAACGCAGCGCAGACTGAAAGTGATAACTCTAGCCCTGGGGATGATGATCCCAAGGTAAATACTTATCCTACAACCTTGTAATTTCTTCACCATTTATCCCTCTAATTCTTTGGCTTTTCTCTTTTCAGGTTACCACCGACATCAGAGGTCAACCCATGGTGCAACAGATTATTCCAACAACCAGCAGTGACCCTAGCTACCATCCAATAACTCCTTCTGGGGCTTCTGTGAAAGAATCAACAAAAGGCTCTGAGGAAGGAATCCAATTTACAGGTGCTCCCAAGAAGACGTCAGTCATTCCTGTGGTGGAGTTTTCTCGTGTCGAAGTAACCATTTCAAAAGAGAACTTGGTCGAGAGAGAGAGAGAGAGAGGGAGAGAGAAATTGTTGATTTTTCAGAGGACATTGTGATGCCCAATATAGAGCAAATTGCTGAGGGGAATCTTGAGGAACAACAAAGCGAAGATGACAAGCTTGTTGAAGAGGAAGAAGAAAAAGAGGAAGAAGACGACGATGACGAAGAAGAAGAAGGAGAGCAATCTGCGTCTGAAACAAAAATTAAAGTGGAGGTTCTAGAAGATAAAATGAACCAAGAAATCAATCCAAAGATCCTCCAACCACCGCTTCTACTGACACTAAATTGACCAGCCTTTCCCATGAACAGATGGAATATTTGAAAGTACAACGACCATTGGAGTATCTAAAAGCTATTCTCAGTTCCCAATACAACTTTGGCGACAAAAGCACCACCACTTCGACCGCCTCAGGGAACACTCTGATTGAGAAAATTGATAATGACTTGCTTGTGCAAATAAAAGAAAAAATCTTTGCAGTGGACTTGTTTCAAATCCTGGAACAAGACGTTTCTGTCAGTTTTGGTCTCAAAAAACTTCTGAAGCAAATCAATGTCTGGGAAGTTTCCCCAAGAGTGGCTGATGTCATTATGGAGCTGAGTACGATGATTGATCTAGTTGTTGCTGATCTCAACCACCTTAGGGACTTCTCGAGCAACCTCACCAAAAATACTGGCAATCAAAAAGTTGTATGGGAGGCTGTCTCGGCATCTACTGAAAAAGTTTTGACACTCGAGAAACTTTCTGAGCAGAATAAGGAGGTAAAAAAAAGTGACAAAAGCATTGCAGAATGGAAAAGACATATTACCATTTTGCAAAACAAAATCTCTCAGGCTAAGTAACGCAAGACTAATCTGCTCAACTTTGTCGAAGATGAAGTGACAAAAGAGATCCAGGCTGGCCTTCAACATCTTGAAAAATCTCAACAACTTGGGAAAGACATTGAAGCTCTCTCGACCAACAAAATTTTTGCAAACTCCGCCTAATGCTTTAAAAGTCGAAGTACGAAAATATGAAATGCTCTCTTCCCTTCTAAAATTGTTCTGTAGCATTTTCGTTCTTTTGCAAATCATGACTTTTGGCCCTTTGTGGTATTTTTCTGTAACGAATTAAGTCATTTTGGCACATTTATTTACCATATTAGCTTTATTTTTCTCGCATGATTATTCTTTGGTTATCTTTATCTCTTGAAGTGCAGACTTATATATTTTCAAATATTTCCCATTTACCTTCAAGATTCTTTTATCTTTATCTAATATTTCAATCTCATGTGCACCATTAGAAAAGACTTGTATAACTTGAAATGGTTCTTCCCATTTAGGGGACCACTTACCTAGGGCTCTATCTTTTTGATCCATAGGAAAAATTATTTTACAAACCAATTCTTCTGACGAAAACATTTTAACCTTAACTTTCTTGTTATACAATCTCTCTACTCTTTTCTTTTATCTTCTTAACAGTTCTAAGGCATTAAGCCTTTCTTCATCCAAATCAACCAACTCGTCCAACATCATGTTCTAATAGGATTCTAATGGAACCTCGTGGTGCTTTTGGATCCTCGTTGACTACAAGTAGATTTCCACTAGTAACACTGCATCATAGCCAAACGTTAATCGAAACGGAGTTGCGTTGGTCGTTTCTTTGGGAGAGGTTCGACATGCCCAAAGCACTTGATCCATAGTCTTGTGCCAATTTCTAGGCTTCTTCCCCATATGTTTCTTGATTATACCTATCATTATTTTGTTTGCTGCTTCGACCTGATAGTTAGCCTGAGCATAATAGGGCGTGGAAGTCAACAATTTGAAACCCATTTCCTTGGCGAAATCTTGCATCTTTCAACCAATAAAAACTTATCCTTGGTCTGTTGTAATGGTTTCTGGGATTATGAATCTATATATAATATGTTTTTTTTGATGAATTCGATTACATCTTCTTGTTCGACATTTGGCAAAGGTATAACTTCGATCCATTTTGTAAAATAGTCAATACCTGCCAAAATGTACCTTTTATTTTTGGATGACGCTAGTCGAATTTCTCCAACCAAATCCAAAGCCTAGCCCCTAAAAGGCCATGGTTTAACTATAGAATGTAATTCATTCGTAGGAACATGTTATATACCTGCGTGTGCTTGGCACTCTTGGAACCCTTTAGAGAATTCGATACAGTCTTTTAATAAGGTGGGCCAATATATGTCTTGTTAAAACAACAACCATTTCATCTTATGGCCTACTTGGTGTGCCCCACATGCCTCACTATGGATAGTCAAAAGGGATAAATATGCCTATGATTCACTAAGGCACTTAAGTAAAACTCCCTCAGGAGTCTTTTTAAACAATTCATTTCTTAAAAGAACATAACTTAAAGCCCGATACCTGATTTTCCGCTCTGTGAATGTCATCGGATTTTGTAGATACTCCACTATTGGTTTCCTTCAATCTCCATTCATCAAGCAATCTATTTCTAGGATTTCAAAATTCTATTTATCAGCGCACCCTAGCTTTGTCGTTTCCAAATCTAATGGGGACAATCTGGCTGACACAACTCTTCCTCTGACTTCGACTGCATCTTGTAATTTTTCTTTCGAGATTTTATACTCTGAAGCAATCTGGGCCAAATCATTAGCCACTTGATTCTCCAACCAAGGTATGTGTCGAATACTAACCATTTAAAACCTTTTTAGTAATTGGTTGGCTTTTACGAAGTACATAATAAGATTTTCTTTATCGTAGTTGTACTCTTTTGTAATTTACTTTATGACTAACTCTGAGTCTCCTAGTATTTCGACTCGAGTTACCCCAAATTCCAACAATATCTCAAGTACGGCTATTAAAGCCTCATATTCAGCCTCATTATTCGAATAGAGACCTTCGACTTTATACTTGAATCTTAATGGAATTTTGTCGGGAGAAATGATCAATACTCCTACACCGGTTCCATCTCTATGACTAGAGCCATCAAAATATAATTTCCAAGGCTCAAGTTCAAGATAGGTTATGTTATTTCCATTTATTGAGTGGCCGACTATAAAGTCTACTACCACTTGTCCCTTAACACTTTAAAGGCATATATGTTAAGGAATATTTAGTCAAAGCTAACGCCCATTTATCAATTCGACTATGCAAATTTGGTTTGGACAACATATGTTTAATAATATCGAAATGGGACGAAACATAAACATCAACTGGTTTTATATAATGCTTTAACTTTGTACAATAGAAATACAAGCATATCACAATTTTTCAACTATGTTATACCTAGTTTCTACATCATTTAAAACTCTAGTAAGGTAGTAAGTGGCTCTTTCGACACCATTCTCATCCTCTTGAGCCAACATGCTCCCTAAGGTTTTATTTGATGCATATATATATATATATATATATATATATATATATATATATATATATATATATATATATATATATATATATATATATATATATATATATATATATATATATATATATATATATATATATATATATATATATATATATATATATATATATATATATATATATATATATATATATATATATATATATATATATATATATATATATATATATATATATATATATATATATATATATATATATATATATATATATATATATATATATATATATATATATATATATATATATATATATATATATATATATATATATATATATATATATATATATATATATATATATATATATATATATATATATAACCTCATGCTCCTATTCCTACAAGGTGGTGACAACATTAGAGGATGACTCAAGTAATCCTTGATTTTGTCGAATGCTTCTTGCTGAGGTTTCCCCCATTCGAACCCTTCCTTGTTGAGTTGAAGCAGAGGTGAGAAGGCTTGAGTCTTTCCACTGAGATTCGATATAAATCTCCTTAAGAAGTTAATCTTCCCCAGCAGTGATTGTAATTCCTTCTTTGTCAATGGCGCTTTCGCCTCCATTATGGCCTTAGTCTTATTCTGGTTTATTTCGATTCCCTTTTTATGGACCACAAATCCTAAGAAATATTCTGTCTGCACACAGAAAGCACATTTGAGAGGATTCATTTTTAGACCATGCCTTCTCATCCTTTTGAAAGATTGTCAAAGATGGTCAATATGATTCTTCCTTGAGGTAGACTTAACAACAATATCATCAATGTATATTTGCATAAAAGTCTCTATATAATCATGGAAGATTGAATTCATTGCTCTTTGATACATTCCCCAGCATTTTTTAAACCGAAAGACATCACTACCCATTCGTAAGTGCCTAAGGCCCCAGGGCATCGAAAGGCTGTCTTCGAGACATCCTTTTCAGCAATAAAAATTTGATTATATCCCGAATACCCATCAAGCATACTAAGATATTCGTGGCCTGAGGCAGAATCGACTAACATTTCGCCACAGGCATTGAATAGTCATCTTTTGGAGTTGCGGCATTTAAATCTCTAAAATCTATGCATATCCTCAAAGAACCATTCTTTTTAATAACAGGCACAATATTTGCTCACCATTCGACATACCTGGCTCTGCAAATGAAATTACATCGGAGAAGCCTTTCAACCTCCTCTTTGATCATTGATAGAATTTTCGGTGAAAACTGCCTTAGATTCTGCTTGATGGGATTCTTTCTAGGCTTGATTGGTAACTTCAGTTCGACCAGATCTCTTCTTAAACCAGGCATCTCATTGTAATCCCACATGAAACAGTCTTTAAACTCCTTCAATAGTTGGATTACTTCGACCTTGAGTTGTGGGTTGATGTTAGCACTTATGTATGTTGGCCTCTTTGTTGCCCCCTATCCTAGATCAATTTCTTAAAGTGGATCTTGCGCTAGCATCTTGATGTTGGCTGCCAACAGATCCTTCTCGAAACCCAAAGGCTCGTCATCATAGATTTCATCAAGCCTCTGGCCTTATTGTTTTTCCTGAACCCTATCAGGAGGTTTTGGATCAAAGTCCTTACCAGGACCCTCTTTGCGTAAATCTTGGTTGGCTTCTACAGCCATATTTTCCATTTCAGCCTCTAAGGCCGTTTGTAACTTATTTTCGGCTATGTAAGCCGAAATCTTTTTTAGCACCTCAAATTCAGTCATCATCACCGAATTCGCTTCCCTAACCTATTGGGGTTATCCCAGATACACCAATGTATGGCAGGTTGTCGTCTTCTACCACCTCTCTATCCCATCGAAAGCCCTGGACGGGATACAGATACAACGAACAATAAACATCGTCATCTGGGGTGAAAGCAAAATTGGTCGGATTGCATGGAGCAATGTTGGCCAAGTGTTTGTCGAAACTGTGCCTATCGACATGATTAATTGGGGCCTTAAAATAACCTTGATCTGCCTCAATATTTTCGACAATGCCATCTTGTCGCCATATTGTGATTCTTTGGTGCACGGAAGACGATACATCCCTAACTCCATGTATCCACTCTCGACCCAACAACAAGTTGTAGTTGACCTTTGTTTCGACGACCATAAAAACAGTAGACCTTGTAACAGTCCCTACCGTCAGGTCAACTTGTATGACACCCAGAGTGGTGCCCACCTTTCCCTCGTAATTGGAGAGCCGCATATTATGTGGCTTGGTATCTGTGTCCACCAGAATTTTGTTGATCGTGACATTCTCCACCTTTCCGGTAATAAACAGAGGCTTAAGATAACTTTTCATCGCCTCATCTGATAGTTTGAAGAATGCATTATGCTCTTCGACACAACCATTATTCATCACATAGTAGCACACTAGCTTGTGTGCTGCCATCTCTATGTATGTATATATATATATATATATATATATATATATATATATATATATATATATATATATATATATATATATATATATATATATATATATATATATATATATATATATATATATATATATATATATATATATATATATATATATATATATATATATATATATATATATATATATATATATATATATATATATATATATATATATATATATATATATATATATATATATATATATATATATACAAATCTTCAACCTCGGTTATCTGGTCTAATTCTCTGGGAAAAACCGATACCGCATTTACTATGATATCTAAATAGCCTTTTGATCCAGAGTCAAAATTATCCGTAAGCATTTCGTCTTCTTCAATTTCTCGATCATGCTTCTCCTTAGCCTCCTCTCCCTGGGTAGTAAATAGTTTTCTCCCCACGGGTAACTTGTTGAAAGGCTTCAGTTCATCCCTTTCTCTTTAATAGCAGGTAGGTTGGCGCTGGATTCAACTCTAGCTCTAGCCTCTCTTTGAGCCTTCCTCCTACCTTGTTCCCTTCTCCACTGGGATCGAGACATTGGATTCTTTCCCTTTTACTTTTCTAAGATATAGGCCATTTTCTTCAAAGCCTGGAACTCCTTATGGTAAGCCAATGATAAGCCCCTGTCGATGTTGAATTTTTTCCATTTTTGTTATCCCTGTTGTTTGCCCTCACCTGGCTTCATCCAACTTACCTTGGAAGCCTCCGTCGTTGGTTTGAATATGGATGGCTTAGCTCCCGACACCCTCTGTTTGGTTTCGTCTTGCCTGGAAGAAGATCTTCGTGGGTCGAAACCTCGTTGCCCATTGGAGGCCCTTTGCTCGCGCCTTTCTTTTGCCTTTTTTATGTCTTATATGTTGCATGCCGCCTTTTTATCAAACACAAACACTGCACCTTATGCACAACATAACTTCAGATTTTTTGTTCTGGCACATGTGAAGAAAGTCTATGAGGCTTTCCTTCTTTTTTGGATAAGCCACTTTGTTGTATTCTTCTTGTTGACGCTCCCCGTCGACTTCCATGAGGGTTCCCTGCGAGACTCCCACCATGTTGACATCATCAGTAATGTCCAACTTGCAGAATTGCATTTGAAGGCCCTCAATGGCCTTGTCCATTCAAACGAAACCATCAATGGTTTCCTTCGTTATTATCATAAGGTTAGAGTCTTCAACAACTCCTTTGGAGAAGCCATCAGTAACTTCCCTGTTGAAACTGTCAGTAGTTTCTTGGATGAAGCCTTCAGTTGCTTCTCGAACAAAATTTGTCATAAATTTCTGGTCAAGCTCTTCAGTAACCTAGACCAAAACAACTTTATTAATGAAGTCCTCAGTGACTTCCACCATGTTGACTGCATTGTCGAAACCTTCAGCGACTTCGACCATGTTAACCTCTTTTGGCTCAGTATAGTGAGCATCATCAATTTGTAGAGGATCAACGTCAACCTTCATCTAGTTTTTGGGCTTCTCCCTAAATTTTAGCCTTCCCTCTAGGATAACATTTTGAACAAGATTCCTGAAAAGAAAATATTGAGAGGTTTTATGGCCCAAACAATTATGGTATTTGCAAAATCCTCTTTTATTTCTTTGATATAAATGGGGCATTTTAGCACCAGAAGGTACTATCATTTGCCCATCTTTAACTAACAAATTAAAGATTTCATCACACTTTGTGACATCAAATGTATAAGTTTTCTTGGAAAACCTATCATTCGTATCTGATTCAATAGGGTTCTTCCCATTCGAAGGTGCTAAAACCTTGCAAGAATAGGGTGAACCCTTTTTCAATTCATCGAGATCTAATTCATTCTCATTGAAACTCATAGGCTCACTGCAAGGCCCTTTGTCGTCTTCATTGAATTCGACATAGGCTATTCTTTTATTCTTATTTACCCTAACATTTTCTTCTCCCAAACATTCTAACTGTTGAACCCTATCGGCCAACTGGGCCATATCCCTCAGGTATTGAGTATCTAATTTCTTCCTAATAGAATAATCTAGGCCACCAGTAGCCATTTCGACTAACTCATGTTCTAGTATTTATGTGAAATACCTTGCTTTGAGAAGTCGAAACCTATTCAAATAATCATCAATTGGCTCAGTAAAATTTTGTTTTATACTAGCCAATTCCTTCAAACTAATCTTTATTTGTCCCATGTAGAATTGTTCATGGAATAAACGTTCTAATTTGGCCTAATTATGAATCGAATTGGAGGTAGGGTTGTGAACCAAGTGAAAGCGTTTTTGGTAAGAGAACTTGGAAAATACTTGACCCTAAGATTCTCATCATTTGAAATGTCTCCTGCTTCTATAAAATACCTAACCACATGTTCGACAGTAGACTCATTAGTGTCCTCAGTTGTTCTTGGGGGTAAATATGACTGAAGGATGTACTCAGATAACGGTGATGTATAATTTGGCCATCGAAGGCCAAAATTTATTGCGTTGCATGCCATGATTCTTTTGACCATGATAACCAAATTATTGTCTGCTCCTAGGTTGTTACGTCGAACTTGTTGTATAACATTTTCCGCATCCTGGTTCCTATTTACCAAAACTACCCTTGGTTCTTCTTCTCTAGGAACTTGTGGTTGGTTCCTAGGGGGTTCGACTCTAGGTCGCTTGATCATTCCTTGGTTGTTTTGATTTGCCTGGGGTATATTTCTCGAATTTTGTTGAATTTGGTTAATGGTGTTGTCTTCGTCGAAGACTACCCCTTGGTTTTCTATCATATACTCCCTCGGTGGTTGTCGAGGGGGATTTGGTACACCTAAGAATTCTACAAGGCGCGTCATTTGCGTTGTTAATTATTGACTAGTTTGGGTAGTATTCTGAATAAGGGGCTGGAAAATTTCCCCCATAGTTTGAGACATCATTTGAACCATTTGATGGTTACTTTTATCCATTTATTGTCTCAAATAAGATGCAGAACTGGTTGTCAAACTTGGCATCTGGGCTGAATACCCTATTCCTAAATTTTGACCATTTCGACCCATATTTACCCTAGAGCCAAATCCTTGTAAGGGGAAGTTATTACGGGTTATGTATATAATGAAGGGGCGTTTTGTAAGTTTTCCATCATCGAATTTGACATTCCATAGGGTGGGTCTCGAGGCAAAGGCATTGAAAACCCAGGGAGAGGGATGTCTCTGAATGTTGAAGCCCATATCGGTGGTGGGGTCTGTGGAGGACCCCTTGGCCCAATATAAGTCAAAATAGGTTGCGTATGAGAAATCAAATGTGTGGGTATCGAACTTTCCATAGATGGTATTACTTCAGAGACAGACGCTAAGACTGTTGGTCCTCCTATCGAAGATCCTATGGGTTGTTCTATATTGTTATTCGGCATATCCTAAGGAATATTTGGCTGGTTTGAATTTTTCGCCATTCTCCTCATATATCGCCTTCTTGTTCTATCTTCGTTAGCGGTGGCTACCTTAATACATCTTAATAACATACAACGAAGTTTTTTCTAAGAAAAAGTTGACCACAAAACTAATAAATTTTTTCCAAAAAGAATTTCGAAGCAATTTTTATGATCACTTAGCACTGTCCCACTGGGCGTGCCAATTTGTTTGCCGTGAAAATTGGTGAACAACTGATGGTCTTACAAATCGAAAAAATATCGAGTTTACTTGCAGGATCGACCATACAAATTCTAGGACATGTGCTAATTAATCTTAAATAAAGTTTATAAAAACTATGAACACTTCGACAGAGTTCATGATAAAGCAACTTATCTCAAATGTAAATGAATTTAGGTGACAAGAAGTAAAATCGAAGTACTAGTAAATGATGAAGACAAGAACTTGCATAAAGAAAGAATAAATTCTTAAAGAAAAAGATTTATTAAATTGCATTGAAATGAAAAACTGGTGTTACACCAACGTACATTCTTACAAACTCGTTTCTCTCAACACACAGGTACTTGGAGTATACTGAAGAATTTGTACATAATTGAACACACCCAAATCCTAATATTAAAACCTGCTATTTATAATAATAAAAAATAACTGTCACTAACGGCTAGCAAACAAAATCGAGACAAGTGTCGTTATGCATGCCTTCGAATCTTAGAAGCGCTCCACGTGTCTCCATTAAGGAATATATGAAAATAAACTTTCCCTCTTTTATTTGAATTCAAATGAACTTGTCGAAATACCCTTAGTGGCACCTCTGTCGAATCAAAGCTTTCAACTGCTGAGAAATATCTCTAAATCCGCAACATAGATTCTCCTAGCCAAAGGACGTCTTCGACTCCCATTTCAAAATATGGCTTCAGTCGAAATAATTAAATTTCTTCAGGAACTCTATTTCCTACTTTTAATTCCATTCAGGCGTCGGAATTAAGAGCCAACAGTGGCACGTAATTCACAGACCGCCATGTCACCTACATCACAAAAATGTGGCGCGCCTCCAAGATATATCAACTCGATTATGCAAAATTTAAATTCTCAACAATTTGTAAAACATGTTAAATATTTAGTACAGAGACTTTTATGAGCATTGATGCACATTTTGGAGCATTAAAGTATGGGAGAAGGGAAAACATCGTTAGAAATTCATCTCTAATACTACCTTTGTTCCTTTATATAAGAAATACTTTATTTTTTTAGTTCATTGAATAATCAATGTATTTTTGTCAATTTATAGACTAAATACATAGATTATTCAATGAACCTAAAAAGTGAGTTATCTCTTATAATAAGGAACGAAGATAGTAATTTGCAAGGCTTAATTACTTTCTTGTATTGAATTATCCATGAGTTACTTAAGGATAAGTAAATATTTTTCCTTATATTAAGTATCTGCATATGAATTTACCCCAAATAATGATAACTATGTTATCTATTTAGATATTGCTTTCTATATGACAGACTTCTTATAATTATTTCATGATATCTTGTGTTTAAAGCTTTTCCCCATCTACGGAATTTTGGAGATTGATCTATATATTAATTGAGAACTAATCATAGATTTTGATATTGAAATTAGATATTGTTTAGAGGTTGTTTATGATCATTAAACATTTCGCATACTCGGTCATAACATAGTTATTTTATGTTTAATCAAACCTTTTCCAGTTGCTACTTATCCCAAGACTTTGAAGGGTGGAATAATAGCTTCTTTTGTTAGAATTTTCAAAAGTGGTTTAGTTAAAGTAGGTTTACAACTTTCCGCATAAAAATATCGATTGCTCTAGGAACACCCTTTTTTACTTTATATCATTCCATTGTCTAGTTGATAGTATGATATAAGATTGTCAAACTCACGAGTCTACTCAGACTCGTTAAGGGTCTGTAGACTCGACTCACATACTCGACTCGTAAACTCGTACGAGTCTATAGAAAATTATAAATGACATTCAAAAACCTATAATTTACACATATATGAGACACTCTTGTGTTCTTAAACTTATAAATGCCTCGTATATGACAAATGAAATATCATCATTATTTGATTTTCCTTTTCCACTTTTTAACTTTAAATTCTACATGACATAAACCAAATTATTCACCTCTTTTTGATGCAATCTATTTCTTCTCTTTTTATGAACCTAAAAAGTAAATAATAATATAACTCAATGTTTCTAAAAATATTAAAATCAAGTCTATAAACAAAAAAGTAATAATTCATTGTCATTTCAAAGAAATTCCAATTATGTTCACAACTAGAGGAGCTATAAGTTAAGCTTAGAACACAAACTATAAACCTCTTTAATTATATAGTCATATCTCCGTAGAAATCCCACCCTTCAGTAGGTAACATATCCTGCCAAAACTATTTTATGCTATAAATCGTTAACTTTTTAAACTATTTTATCACATGCAAATTGATACATGTGCATTGATTTGGTGCATCATCTTTACACAAGATATCATACATGCGAAACATCAAATTGAATTATATAAGAAAATACTTACACAACAAATGATTGATTTACGTCCATGAACATGAACAAAGTAAGAGACAGAACAAACTCACATTGTTGATGAAGGGAGGAAGAAACTTTGTTGAAACAAGAGACTAAGAGAGAGATTTTTTAATTATCGTACAAGCAAAAAAAAAGTAAGGGTTTTTTTTAAATAAAATAGAATTTTTTTGGGGGGAATTTAGGCCTTTTTTGTTTTAAAAATATTTCAAAAAAAACTTATAGACTTGTAAGCTCGTTATAGACTCGTAAACTCGTACGAGTTTACCCGCGAGTTTGACAACCATGACTAAAATAATTTATTTGTTTAGTTTATGCACAATGCTGGTTTGGAGATTTTGCAATTCAGCCCAAAAATAGAAAGGATTGCCAAGGAATTCATGTAACTAAATAACGAGAGGAAATAACAAATATTTCAAAATACGGTTCTAATGTTAGTAGATCACCTCCAACAACTCCACCTAGATCACCTAAAATTAGCACACTCTAAGAGATTTTGGGCGATAACTATATGAAGAAGATGTAGCTTATGTGTTCCATTTGACAAACTCATGTTTCTTTATTAAAACTTTTGTGCTTGCAAGTTTTAGAGATACTGAATTTGACATAAGTGCTCCGATATATCCTTATGAGCATATCGTCAGGTTCAAGGAGACATGTACTCTTTAACATTAAAATTGTTCGCACTAACACTTAATTGTAGAGTGAAAGATTGGATAAAGACATTACCCACTAGTGTGATATGTACTTGGGTGGAGATAGAAAAGCTCTTTTATAGAAATTTTATTCAATAAATAAATATATGCAGAAGTTGGTGGACATCACTAAATTTGAGCAAGGAGAGACCTGATCTCTCCATGATGCATGGGAATAGTATAAACTTATGATTAAAAGATGTCCATAACATAACCTTGATGATTTGGCGTAGGTATAATACTTCACTCAAGAACTTATAGGAACTACACTATTGTTATAAGATACCTCAGTTGGAGGTACCATGAGAACTATGTCCAACGTATAGGTGAAATAGTTTATTAAAAATATGCCACAACGAGTATCGTGCAATGGCGGACAAAGGAGTTAGAAAAAAGGAGGAGCATTTGGTTCTCAAAGTGCACTATTATTCATCAATAAACAAATGCAGTTGCAACTAGATGCTCTAGATAACAAATAGCAGAGTCCCAACAGAAAGATCATCAAGTAAAACATGTATAATAAGTACAACAAGATCCAGTGTGTGATTAATGTGGTTATGGTCATGTAAATGGTCAGTGCAACTCCAAAGGTTTCTCTAACAAAGAAGCCAATTACACGGGCAATTATAAAAAAAAAAAACTTCTCGAGCACATATACTCTTGTATGGAGAAATCAATCAAATTTATGATAGAGCGACAACTAGAGGCAAGGTTCAAATTGAGGCCAACAATTTCAACAACGGTACTAAAATTAACATCAGATAAAACCTCACCAATCATAACAAAATAAAAAACTACAATATTAACAATACCATAATAAGTCTTAACAAAGACCTCAATAGAGATATCATAATGATCCTTAACAATAACAGCATCACCCAAATCAGAATCAATAATAACATCACTTAAGAAAATCTTATAAAATTGAAGATGCCTTGAGTAAATTCAAACAGGTGACATAGGAAAACTTCAAAGTTAGGAAACTTGATCAAGATATTATCAATAAAAATAATGAAGCATTCATTAAAAACTTTTAAAATCATATTTCCCAACTATTCGAACAGGTGCCTACTCAATCCACATCTCACTATGAAGGGAATACTATTGATAACCCCAAGAAAAATGCAATGTGTTATGTTATTATGATGTGAATAAAGTTTTCCAAAGTGACAAATGTTAAGTGTTACCATAAGAATAAGTCGGAAAAGATTGAGGTTTAAAGTGAGTAATACTCACAATACCAAATTTGTAATCATGTTCTATTTTGACTTAATTAAGTTGTTTGAATTTTTAGAATTATATTTTTCTTTTTTGGTACCTAGAGCCCTTTAGGACTACCACCATTATATTCTAATTATATATCTTTTACTACCCCCTTTAGTCGTATCCTCTTCTTACTTTATCTTCTTAAAGTTAGGTGGCCATAAGAAAACTTATAACCATAGCAAACTTTTAAGTTTGAGGTTGTTCATGGAATAACAACATTCTAAGTTTGGGGTGGTGAATTTAATAGAAAATAATGCAAAAACAGACTAATAGAAAATAAATATTGTGAAAAGTGGTATCCATCAGAAAAAAATAATGAAGATAAGAAATAATTGAAAAAGAAAAATGAATGGGTATCAATCTAAATAAAAGAAATTCTCTAATAGCTTAGGATCATCTCTTAAAGTGTTGATTATGGTAAAATAAAATATCTAAATTGGATGAATGAAATTTTTTTATTCCAACCTCCAAGAACTTAGACTACTTTTTCAAATTTATCCCATTTTAACTTAAACTACGTTACAACCTTTATTACCTCAAAAGAGTGTGCAATAATTTAATTTTATAAACTATATAGAAATTGTTCAAGCTTATGGGAAAATAATATATACATATTGATAGAGTGATACCCTTGTCTATTGAGTGAACTGGTGTGGAAAAGAGAAAAAAAAAGTTGAAACAGATATGAGCATGCTCAAAGTTTTTTGAATGATTCATCTTGAAGTTTGAGACTAGAAGTAGAAATTGAGCATTATTGTGGAAGCAACTTAGTAAGTAGTGTCAAACTTATAAATTATCATTAAAATAGGTGAATTTCTACATTTTTTCTTAAAATCTAAATTTTCAAGCTTTTTCACAAGGGACATGAAAGGCTCAAGTTTAGGGTTGTGATGTTAGTTTGTTACAACAAGTTTTAGTATCATTTGCTTTTGTTTTTAAGTACTTTTACTTTTAATCCGTTTATATATATATATATATATATATATATATATATATATATATATATATATATATATATATATATATATATATATATATGATTGAAATTAATAAAGTTTTTAAAAAATTATGGAAAAGACCGATCCGAGCAAAAACTATCCTAACCATACAAATTATGTGGTATTTATTATGGATGTTTTGATGAAAAAGGAAAGAGAGGGGTTGCAAATATGAGAAAAATAACTTTGCACTAGACAATAAAGCGGGCCAATTAGGAGCACAATTAGAACAATTTTATTTTAGAAAACTAGTGGCGCACGAGACATACTAGACAGTCTAGAAGGGGGTCGAATAGAACTTACCTTAAAAATCAGTTTTTAAAACGATTTTCACAAAATTAGAGTTTTTTTTAATGAATTGAGCAACAAAAATTTAGTTGCGTGCACGTTGGATTAATATCACAAGTTACTCGATGTTTAGACGATAGAATATGATATGAACAATGAAAATATTAGACATTCAATGGCTTAACTAATACAAATTCAATTTGAACAAGGAGTTTAACTCGATTTTTTATTAGTCAATCTAGTATTATAGTTTACGCACAAATTTAATCGCAAGAAAGATAATCCAGATGATTTAATCAATACCATACCTAAACTTAAACAACAATTATAATTGGTGTTGTGAATTGATTTCGTCAAGAACAAACGAAAATATGAGAAAAATATTGATTTTCTTGAATAAACACAAGAAACCCTATTAGGTTTTACAAAAGATAGAGAAGACAAAAGAAGAAGAATAAGAATTGGTTAAAATTGTTTTACTTTTCACTTTCTCAATAAGGGTTAAAGTTTATAAGTGAATACCAACAATTAGACTCTTTCAACAACCTGAGAGAACTAATCTATTTATAGGCTACTAAGCTAACTTAGGCTACAAGCTAACTTAAAATTGAGCTTACAAGCAAGGTCGTATTTTACTTGCTAACTTAAACACAAAGCTAACATATTTCGACAGCATGCTTGAACACAGTTCGACTACAACATGCATAACTCCTGTCGAACCATGAAGTTACCCTTGCTGATACTAGAGTTCGATACAAATACCACAATTAGATTAAGACATTACAACATGCAATTTCTAAGAAAGTGGTAAAAACCTAAACATACTAAAAAAATTAATGAGATATGAAAAGAGAATAGTGGACTACAAATCTCCACCTTAGAACAAACTTTATACTAACAAGGGAACAAACTAGCTTTCATCATGAAGCTTTATCAACTGCATACAATGGAAAAATTTGCTACTTGGTAATGTCTTGGTGATTATATCAGCAAAATTGTCATCAGTCGAAACCTTCAGCACTTGAACTTCTCCATGCTCAATTATCTCTCTAAATAATTTAGGCTCACATTGATGTGCTTGGTTTGATCATGATAGGTTGGATTATTTGACAGGTGTAATTTATTTTGGCTATCACATTTAATAGTGATAACTCGACCTTGAAGTTTCAGCTCCTTAGAAAAACCTTCAACCCATAATGCTTCTTTCACAACTTTAATGATGGTGATATACTCCGCTTCAATTGTTGATAAGGAAATAAGAGTTGCTTTCCAACTAATTGTCATGCCAAACATAGTCAACATATCAAGAAATAGATTTTCTGGAATCCATACAACCTGCATAATTAGAGTTGACAAATCCTTTGATTTCTACTTTGCTATCATCACCACAGGCATCATAAATCGGGACTCTACTCAGAGATCCATTAATGTACCTAAGAATCCACTTTAATGCTTTCCAGTGTGCCTTCGCAGGATTGACCATATATCTGCTTGCAAGGCTTACTATTTACGCTATGTCTGGCCTCGTACATACCATATCATACATCAAAGAACCTACTATACTAGCATATGGAATTCTATTTATATAGGCTTTTTCGACTTCAGTACTAGGACTTTGAGTTGTACTTTGCTTGTACTGAGGATTAGTTAGTGTTAGAAAAGGCCTTGAATTTGACATACCAAACTTGTTGATAATCTTCTTGAGGTATGTCTCTTGAGATAAGCATAATCTCAACTGGTTTATATCTTTCCGAATGTTAATCCCCAGAATTCTGAAGGCAACTCCCAAATCCTTCATGTCAAACTCCTTATCGAGTTCAACCTTTACCTTTATAACATCTTTGAAACTATTGTTTGCTATGAGGATGTCATCCACATAAAGCAACAAAATAACAAGTGAATTTCCAAGTCAAAATATGAAGTAAACACATTGGTCGAACTAGCTCCTAGTGAAACCAATGTGTGTCATGAACTTGTTGAATCTCATATTCCATTGTCGAGGAGATTGTTTTAGGTCACACAAAGACCTATTCATCTTGCACATATATTCTTCCTTTCCCTTTTCTGCATACCCTTTAGGTTGGCTCATCAATATTGTTTCATCTATATCACCATACAGAAAGGCAGTCTTCACATCCATCTGTTCAAGTTCTAGGTAGAATTTTGCCACCATAGCTAACAACATTCTAATGGATCTACGTTTTACAACAGGTGAGAACACATAATTGAAGTCGACACCTTCTTTCTGAGTGAACCCCATATCAACCAACCTTGCCTTAAAATGCTTCAACGTCACTAATTCGATTCTTTTCTTAACCTTAAAGACCCACTTATAAATGACTAACCTGGCCCCTGCAGGTTTCTTAATCTGCTCCCAAGTGTTATTATTATGAATATATTTTATCTCATCATCCATGGCTTTTAGCCATTCATCCTTGTTTCGACTCCTCACAACTTCCTTGTATCTCTAGGTTCTTCATCAAGAACCTCACTTGCAAAGATTAAGGTGAATGCTATGAGATCTACATAACCAAGTCTCTGAGGTGGCTTGATGACTCTTCTCGACCTATCTCTTGCTAGCAGGTAGTCATTACTAGTCCATTCAAGCTTGCCTTTGTAGCAAACTTCTACCAGTTGAGCTCTAACTTCTCCTTTCCAACATCTCATAACCCATACATTCAATCTAATTTGGTAAGTTTTTAAAAATTCTCTTTTTATGTTTCGATTTATAGTTATTTATTTAAGCTACATTAGTTATTTTAGGTACATTGGATAATAGTGTAAATGATTTCGATAGGATAGAAGAACATGCATTGAGGTATTTTTGAACTGTTAGGGCAAAAATAGCGTATCTACCATGAGACAATCCCAGGTTTGTCTGGAGATACATCTTCAGATTAGGTTTATATTTTTTCGAAGATACATCTTCGAATTGGACTCAGGAAAAAATTGGTTGATTTTGTGGAATTTGTGAATTTCTTCTAACATGCTGTTTATATCTATCTATGTATCTAACACAGGTGCAATGATTGAAAACAACAATGGTCGAATTAGGCTCGGGTGTGTGTCCTAAACTATATTGGTACGATGTGATAGGGCCATAACGAGGACTAGGAGGCCACAAGTTGTTGATAACTCGTTTAATATTGCACATACTCCACAACCCCGAGGTTTCTAGAACTATAACGGAAAACACATACCACAACGGTTGGAAAAAGAATACCACCATGTTGGTCCAACCGTTGTGAGGTAAGGTGTGATTGTATGTATGATGATTTCTACCACGGTCGTGCAACCGTGATTGTATCCATGTAGCGCTCTACCTACCACAATAGTTACTTTAAATAATCATTGTGATATTCTTCAATGCAACATATATAACCATGGTTGTGCTAAACAACCATTGTGATATATAGACCTGAGTTTATTATAAATTATGTGGAATATTTATTTCAC
Organism: Lathyrus sativus; assembly: GCA_963859935.3. Taxonomy (NCBI): domain Eukaryota; kingdom Viridiplantae; phylum Streptophyta; class Magnoliopsida; order Fabales; family Fabaceae; genus Lathyrus; species Lathyrus sativus. The sequence continues at coordinate 842,485,672 of OZ012735.1, forward strand.
CAATGCTCACTAAACATATAACTTTTCAATTTTCACTAGAACATTATAATATGACAAATTAAGTTATATTATAAAAATAAGTTCACATTCAATGCTAGACAAGAGTTTTTCAAGTCCTTATCTGTATTTTGTTCTTTGACAGTAAGAACTTGGTTTAATGATCCTAGTTCTTCAACCCCCCTGCATTCACCTTTGATTATTTTTAAAAAATATTATTTACTTTACAAACAAAATTAGAGGTGGAAAGAGGAATGGTTGAAGATCTACAATCATTAAACCAAGTTTTAACCGTCAAGGAACAATATGCAGTTAACAACGTGAAAAATTCTTGTCAAGAATTGAATACATACTTATTTTCTAATACAATTTTATCTATCGTATCATAATTTTCTAATACAGTAAGGGATTGGAAAAATACTCAAACCACAAAATATATAATAAACTCACATTTTAAACAAACATCAATAATAACATTCATAAAAAACATTCATCAACAATAAAACATAAACAACAAACAGAATACAACAAACATATCAAGTTATAAAATGCTTCAGAAAGATACCATACATGTCCTATAATGGGGTTTCATTAATGGAATAAGGATGAAGATAAATTTAGATATGCAAATTTGTGTATATTTTGAATGAATGTTATTTTGGATCTTTTACACAAGTTTGTAAGGCTAAATTTATCTTCGTCCACTTTATTGAAAGAAGCATACATACATACAAGTTAAAATAAGAAGGAAGTTCAAACATCATGAAACGTGCTATTGAAACAAATTTTTTTTAAAAAAATTATAGAGACAATGAACCTGTAAATATCCATTGGCTAAGATTTGTTGTTATGGTTTTGTTTTGGGGTTTCCATAAGAGAGAGACGAGTGAGAGAGTTGTTAGGGTTTTGTTTTGAGAGAGACAGGTGAAAGAGTTGTTAGAGTTTTGTTTTGAGATTGACGACTATTATGTACTGAAGCGATCGATAATTTCGCTTATATATAAATAAAGTATCACCTTTCATCACGGTTGATAATAAAAACTATGGAGATATACAAGGTCAATAACATTTTTATCACGATAAATGACTAATTGTTAGTGTTGGGATTCAAACCATTTCACTCTGTGTACCTTTTCACTATGGTTGCTTCATTTGACTGTTGTGACATGTCCTCTAGTAAATACAAAAAAATGCCCAAAAGTAAACTATTACCACAGTTAACATATGGTCATTGTAATATTGGTGTTACGAAAGGTCTATTTGGTAGTAGTATAGACGCCTGATTCTCGTAGTCGACTCTCTAAGGCATATGATGCAACAGATTATGAAGTTCCTAAAGCCCCTGAAGTGCAAGCGGAATCTGCTGCCGATGATCCTTTAGAGAGTTACCCATGAGTCTCATTTGACACCTCCTTACTTCATCTATATGTCGACCATGCTGTTAGGCCTGTATGAGAAGGGGAGGTATATTTTTTTTTTTGAAATTCATATGTTTTCAAATAATTAAATTAATGTCGATGGTGATATTTTATTTTGACAAGAGCGTTATTGTTTGAAATTGGTAAACCACTATAGGAAGATATTGCATCTGGCATATCCCACTGATTCTTTGTCCATTGATGTATCCATTATGTTGGTTTCTCGGTTTATGTTTTTCCACTTACATGACCATAAACCACAACATGTAGGTGGCTTTTGCTAAGAGGTGGCCTTCAGAGACGTCATCTTTCAACCTTCCTATAGGCGAGATGACCATCACCTTGGATGATGTCTCACGCCTCCTGCATCTTTCCATAAGGGGAGATTATTGGACCGCATGAAGATTAGGTGAGATGAAGTCGTCAATATGATGGTCACCATTTTGGGGGATGACCCTAATAAGGCTGCAGAAGAGGCACATGACACTAGAGGTGCTCATGCACAGTTTAGCTTTTTGGAAAATCTTTATAAAGAACATTTGTATATGACATTGGATGGCAAAGGTAATGTGCAGGTTTTGCACCACCGATAATACACATTGAAGTGTTACATCTTGTTCTTAGTTGGTACGTCCATTTTTGTGGAAAAATATGCAACATATGTCTACGTGGTATACCATAACAACTTCATCGACCTGACTTCGATTCACGAGTAAAACTGAATGGCTATCTTTTAGTATACATGTACTCGAAGTTGGATGAGGATTGTCTTTGGAAGACAAAACATATGATAGAGAGTTGCATGGTACTTATAATATATTCTTGTTACTGGTATTTTCTTAATTCATTTGTTACACTTGTTATTAATTTTGTATTCTTAACATTTTCAAGGATGAATCATCTCCTACTTCTCTCACATCACCGGGTGGGAAGTTGCGCCTACCTACGATGAGGACTGGTCACATGCAGCCGCTTTTGTTTTATACAGGGGGATAGTAAGGTCGAGCCATTCAAAGTGTATCTTGACCGTCATGTACCAGATGGAGTTTGCTTCTGCCCATACGAGGGTAACTGAGGGACGCATCCGTTTAACGTCATTTTCTTATACATTGGGTGGCGGGCATGTGGGTCAACTCTTATGTATCCTTATTTTCCTGAGCAACTTATGCACCAATTTGGATACTTGAAGATTATTCCAAGGCCTCCCTTTGAGTCCGCTCTTCCCGACGTCCATCGTAGAGATCTTAGTGTGATTGATGATTTCGAGAGTCACTTAGTACCAGAGGAGTATCGTCGGGAGCCAGCTCTTGTACACTAGGATGTTATTGACAACTATATGACCTGGTTCTTTTAGACGTCACACCCTATCACGATACTAGACACTCCTAGAAGACCACCTAGGCCAACTAACCAAGAGGTAATTAAAGCTCATGATGACCAGACTGAGAGTGTGACGATGGTTTGCCAGCGTGTTGTGGAGATGGGTAGAGCAGGCATAAAATCAGGACTATATGAAGATGGAAGTCCCCAGTTGGCCCTCGTGGAGAACGAGATTGTCGAGTTACGAAATGTCATGGAATATAAATGGAGGAAGAGAAGGCAGAGGATTTGACATACACAATAATTTATGTTTTGATGTATAATTTTTTTTTTTGTATTTTTAGACAAATATTATGTATGGTGTTTCATTTTTGAATTAATGTATGAATTTTTACTTTCATTTACCTTTAATTAAACTTGATTTTACTGCAATTTTACTTTGATTTTATTTCAATATAACTTGGCCTAAACAAATTAAAATTTTGGGACAATGATGTTGTTCTAAAACCATTTAGGGGAATTTCGGAAGATACTTCTCCGAAATAATCCACCTTACAATTACCACGCTTCAAATACTTGTAAATGACTTCATAGGATATTTTAGAGATGCATATTTGGATACATCCAAATAGCATACGAAGATGCATCTCTAGACTATATTTTGATCAAAGTGGAGTGAATATCACAATAGTCTATTCTGTTGGCAATTTTGAATTTTCAAGGGTTTGAAAGACACCACTAAAAATATAAGAATATTTCCCTAAATAAGTGTGAAATTTGTCTGCTAGGTCTATTATAAACCTTTCAAATGGATAAAATGGCATTAGGGTTATAAGATTTGAAAGTTGTGTTTTGAAGTGCCCCAAATCAAACGTGGTGAATCAAGTAAACACACATATTGAAAACAAACACTTCATTTAAATCAAATTAAATTTAACAACATAATATACCAACAACAATAATACATCAACAAAAAAAATTGATTTATAGTTATATACCCAAATAAATATTTATATTTGAAATATTATTATTTTGAGAGTTATATTTTGAATAATTAAATAATAACTTTTCATTTTTATAATTGGAATCTCACGTATCATGGATATAAGTATACAAAATTTTCTATTTTGAATAAAATATAATAAATCTTAATTTGCATGATTGTAACTTACCTATCGTATGTAAATTATAAAATTTTTATTTAATAAAATAATTAAATTTGTTTTAATTATAATAAATATAATATTAAAAATAATTATACCATATTGGCGTGTTATTATTAATATAATTGTTGTTCAGTGTACTTCTGATTTTATACTTATGTCAATTATGGTTCGAATACTCTATCGATATTAGAAATTTTTTGGTGGCATACTATTTGTACATTGTTGTTATACTTCTTATTAATTACTATTGATATTCTCATTTGAGATTATAATAAATAAAAAATTTTTTTAAAGATATGTAAAGTAATTTTAATTAAATAAAATCCAATAATTTATTTTAAATCTTTCTTTTAGTATTTCAATGGATTTCAATTCTCTATGTATTATGTAAGGGATGAACATATCATATCGGTTTGATGTTATTTGACATGATCACTGTGTGATAGAGAAATTATTTGAGTGTTTATTTATATATTTTTAAAACTCTTAAATTAATAGCTCAACTATTATTCTCTATCAAGTGGGAGAATTTAACATGTCAATTTTATATAATGAGAGTCAAATATCATTTATTTAGTATAATACTATCTTACGAAAACTTATATTGAGGATATTATAGTCTTATGTTATTGATGAAAATTTATGACTACTTTTGTTATATTCTCAATATTAAAGAAATTAAGTCTTATATTTTTTCCGCTGCGTATAACATAATATGTTTCTCAAACGTGTGTGATTATAACTGTAACGTTTGAGTTTTGAGTAAGTTATTAAGATATTGTATAATCCTATATTTAAAATTTTAAGGATTTGACCTCACTTAAATGATGGTAAATGTTTTATATGACCATCATATTCTTTCATATAAAATATATTCTATTTACGTGCAAAATGTGTGGTTGAGTTTGTAAAACTTTAATGATGATATTTTATAGAATCATTTCTCTGTATAGTTTTGCACTAAAAATAAAATTAGTATCCCATTGTATAATTAGAGTAGTTACTACTGAACTCTGGTAAATTCTTATTCTATTGAATATTGGTAAATTCTTATTCTATTGAATATGTGGGAGTGCATGTATACATAATTATATATTCTAAAATTTTAGATTATTATTCTCATATTGTCATAAAAAAATTTGTGGGCATTATAAATATGACATATTCTAATAAGATTTCAAATTATTAAATAACTATAAGAAGTCTTATTCTATTATACTGATATATATATTATTCTCTTAATCTCAGAAAACATCATAATTTGATGTTTAGGTCGATATTAAAAGACATAATAATTCTTTAGCATGCAATAATATTGTGTTATTTTATCTTCAATAGTACACATTTGTCAGGTCATAATATGAAAGTACAAGTAAATATCAATACTCTTATCGAGTATGATATTGTATTATGAAGTTACTTATGATTAAATGTAATTACTCTCGTAATAGGGTATCCCTATATGCAATTATTATTTTTATACCTATGTAGATATTCTATGACCTATAATTTAAAACTCATTAGTATAATCACTAAGCATAGAGTTATACACATGAGTAAGTCTTATAATACTATGGGTTAGTGGGAGTTTATCAATAGCATTTTCATATGCTTGGACCATTATTTATAACATATTACTCTGAAGTTAAATATGTTACTCTAAATTCATCATTTTTTATATAAAGTTGTGAGTTTTAACATGTATGCCTTGTCTTCCCTGTCGGATACAATTTCTGCATAATTGAAATTTACTTATTTTGATTGATTAGTGTTTTGACCATTATTAATATTATAAAATTAAAATCAATATTTTTTAATAATTAATTATTTTTATCCAAATGGGAGATCGTTAGATTAATTATTTAATTAATCAATATGGATTGACATGATTAATTATTAATTAATTATATTATGGTCTATTGTTATTAAACACTAAATAGATGAATGGTTCGATTGAGTTTTGTGCCTGAATGGACCGTGATGGGTTGGAGCATCCAGTTAAGCCCATTGAGAGGTCATTGCCCTCAACCGTTTAACTATTTAAGTGTCTACCCATTAGACAATTAACATACTCTGAAAACCCTAAACGACAATGAGGATAGTAATTCTCTTATACTCACTCTTCCGACAGTCGTCTCTAAAATCCTACAAGGTACACCGTTATTATCATTGTTGATTATTTTTTAATATAACAAACAATATGCTTTAATTTGTGTCTATTCAATTCTATTAAATTTGTGTCTATTAGATACATTTTATAGCTTTTAGATGAATATGGTCAATTATTTTGTAATTGATTCTAATTTTCCACGTTATTAACTACCTATCATATACACTTTATATCCTTGCTTAAAATTTTGAAATAAATTTTGGCATCATATATGGTTTTAGTTTGCATTGGCACTCTGCTACTTTAATTCTTGTTCATAATTTTGATTTCTAAAATCTAAAACTATGTGTTGATGTCGAATGACATATTAGTACTTTCGTAATCCCTAATGGCAGAAAAATCCTAACGGAGTTCTTTTATAATTTTGGGTTTAAATTTGATTGCGAGTAATTCATCTATTGCCATAAAAGCCATGGATGTTCTTTTTTTTTTAATGAAAATTGATATAAGCATAATTGATTCGGTGTACATTATGTCAAATCTCAAAGTTTGTACCATTGATAACTTGGCTTTTGGAAGAGACATAATCAATTTTAGAAGTGTAAAATTGATTTTTAAATGATTTTAACGTGTTTGATTCGTTTAATATATAAAATTTAGGTAGCTAAATTTTACCTCACAATTGTTCCATTCAAGAATCATAATTGGATGTATTTGAAGAAAGAATGGATGATCTTAAAATGGTGGTGTTGATCTCAATTACAGTAGTGTGGGGTGGATCTGCACGAATGATCTTGAAATGGATGTAGTTGAAGAAAAAAATGATCTTGAAAATGAACTAAACACGTCAATTATAAAATTTTTGGCACATTTTAATATACATAATCTATTTGTATGATCGAGACAACACATTAGATATTTATGTGTTGATAATGTTCAAATTATATATATAACTTAAACTTATAATTGACGTGTTTTACGTAGATTCGTATTTTATACTCTAAATATGTAAAATACTCCTTTAGTCTGTTCGTAATTTAGAAGTTGAAATTGTGTTTTATAGTAAAATGCATGTTTTATTAATGTTTGAATATTTTATTTACTCAAAAATACCAACAAAAAAAACTCAAGCCATTAATATATAAAGACATTAAACAAAATTTATAATCTAAAATACACCTTACCATGTCATCCGTGAACTACTCTGGTAAGACATTCTTAGTTTCCCTTAGAATTTGTTGTACACTACTACAGTGCAAATCACAAGTGCAATGTTATTGTATCCACAAAGACTGGTTGTAGTTTAAAGTCTGGTTCAATAACTTTTATGATTTTAAGCAAGGGTTATTTATAGTTATTTGGTTGCGGAAAATAAAATGACATAAAATAAATTGAAATTTCGGTGTTAACAGTGAGAAAAATTGTTGGGATTAGATTCTGTCATTCTTATCCTCGTGTATAATAAGTCAGTAATATGCTATTCTATTTAGCTAAATACACCCATTTGTTGCGCTCATCGTGTCTCATCTCTGACTCAATAATGTGAGATTAGTTGTATTACCTAATAAACAATCTCTTCCTCTATTAAATACAATAACATTAAGTTCCAATAGTTATACAACAACATCACATCAAATGAGTCATGCAGAAGTTCCTGCAGATATTAATCCTAACCTTATACAAAGGAATAAACATTCAATAGATAAAGACTTGGATCTAGTAATGACTAACACCTATCATATGTCAAGTCGTACCATTTAAACATGTTTTATGTAGCTAATCTAAAACAAGCATTAAGTACAAAGAACCATCAAGATTAAAGATTAGGAAGAATTACATAAAACGCCATAACTGTAGTCAATACATAAGTATAAAGACGAATATATCTAACCCTCAACAAAGATACTCTAATTGCGCTTACTCGTTGTAGTTGTATATGTAATACCTATAATACAAAGTTGAAATAACATCTCCAACAATCTCTCAAGCAACACTCCCGCCTTCAATCTTCATTTCCCTTTCTTCTGTTGAGATTTAAGGTGAACCTTATACCTTTATATACTACCTTGAATCCACTAGAACTCCATTTGAACTAAGCCCGACCTTTTATTTATTGGATTGAGATAGGAAGGATCGCTAGGCACACCACCCATCTTTGCTTGGCGCGCCTACTTTCTTCCTTGTTAAGCAATGCCAACCCCATCTGCAACTAGCTCTAGCCTCCCTAGCTCACCAGACACACCTCTCATCTTTGACTAACACACAAACTATTCCCTCACCAAGAAGTAACTTAGCCTTGAAGTCTTCTCTTGCACGTGATTACATAACGCACCCATAAACCGGGCCTAGCAAACCATACTTGTAGGAAACTGGTATTGGTAAGGTCTTCGTGTGTTGCTTGTTGGTTTTTTAGTCCCTTTCACATGTTTTTGATTAATGTACAAGTAAAAGTCCAGACAAGTGTTTTTATCCTTTTTTATTGATGAATCAAGGGTTTTTATATTGCTTACCAGTAAAATAAGTTATAAGTGCATGCACATTTTACGTAAGTTTGACTCTTATAAACTCTCCCCAACTTATCTTTTTGTTTGTCCTCAAACATAATCCATTCAGATACTTCAGGATTTTCGAAACACATGTTTTCATAAAAGGTTAAATGACTAGGTCAATTTTTTTTTAAAATCATTTATGAGATGCCATTCTTTCTAATGCAAGTTCATTACCAACATCATAAATATCCATAAACCATAGCATAAAAATGAACTATTTTGTTTACTAAAGTAAATATATCTAGGTCAATAGTCAGTTATTTGCCAGAATCATGATCTCACAGAGTATCTCTTAATGGTTTATGGTTCCCTCATAGGCTGAACAATACACAAAGTATAGAAACATTTTGCATTCCATCTAAGAAATACCACAAGATACATTATCACTCATGGATTACTAAAGTCTTTCTTCTAGTTGAAACGTGGTCGAGCTTACAAAAAAATTTGGTTTTTCTTTGGATTAAAAAAGCCTAAAGCTTAAAGAGCAAAACTTTTAATCCTAAATCATTATTTTTCAAAAAGTATTTTTCCTTGATTCAACTCTTTACAACCATTTTTTTTCTGTAATTTTTTTTGTATGTTTGTCTTTTGATTTCTTTTTCCTTTTTTTTGTCAAAAGCATATATATATATATATATATATATATATATATATATATATATATATATATATATATATATATATATATATATATATATATATATATATATATATATATATATATATATATATATATATATCACTACGCCAGAAATCACTTTTAGCAGCGCATAGAAAGACAGCGCTTTTAAAAAAGCGCTGCTAAAGGGCCATAAAAAAAAAAGAAAAAAAGCGCCTACCTAAGACAGCGCTTTTAAAAAAGCGCTGCTAAATGGTGGGTCTAAGAAAGCGCTTTTAAAAAGCGCTGCTAAAGGGGGGCCCTAAGAAAGCGCTTTTTAAAAGCGCTGCTAAAGGGGGACCCTTAGAAAGCGCTTTTTGTATAAAGCGCTGCTATATGGAATTGATAAGGCACCCTATGAAAGCGCTTTTAAAAGCGCTGCTAAAGGTATTCATATTATAATTTTAAAATACCCTCCAGAATTTTAATAGAATCAGAACAGTCACGCTAACTATTTCTTCTTTCTCTGGCGAACGAAAACACGAACCAACCACCCACTGTTCATCGTCCGACCATCGCCTTCTTCCGTCCGATCATCCTTCCGACCATCACCGTCCGTTTTTGAGTTCATCCATCCGTCTGCATTGTCGGTCCACCATTGTTAGGGTACGTGAAGCTTGCTCTGCTTTTCTTGTTTTTTTTTTTTATCTTTTCACCATTGTTGTTCTGATGATATATATGGTTTTATATAGATGGTATTTGAACATAGTAGATGGTTTTATATTGTTGCTGTTGTTGTTTTTATTGAAGCTTTTGTGTTATCTGAGATATTGAAGGTTTAGTGTAAAATATGATATTGAAGGTTTTGTGTTATTTGTTGTTGCTGTTGTTGTTCTGATGGTTTTTGTTGTTGTTGTGTTATTTGTTGTTGTGTTAATATGATATATGAGATATATATGATATTGTTGTTGTTGTTGATGTAAAATATGAGATATTTGAGTTTTTTTTGTTGTTGTTGTTGTGTTATTTGTTGTTGTTGTTGTTGTTCTGATTGTTTTTGTTGTTGTTGTTGATATATATATATATATATATATATATATATATATATATATATATATATATATATATATATATATATATATATATATATATAATTTAATATATGATATTTGATATATGATATTTGATGTTTTTAGTGTTATTGAGATATATTTGATATTTGATATTGGATATAGTTTAATATTTGATATATGATATTTGTTGTTTGTTGTTGTTGTAAAATATGAGATATAGCTTATATTTGATATAGATCGTGGTTGTTGTTGTTTAATATGATATTTGTTGTTGTTGTTGATGTAAAATATGAGATATATATATTTGATATATATTGTTGTTGTTGTTGTTTAATATGATATTTGATGTTGTTGTTGATGTAAAATATGAGATATATATATTTGATATATATTGTTGTTGTTGTTGTTTAATATGATATTTGTTGTTGTTGTTGATGTAAAATATGAGATATATATATTTGATATATATTGTTGTTGTTGTTGTTTAATATGATATTTGTTGTTGTTGTTGATATGAAATATGAGATATAGTGTATATTTGATATAGATTGTTGTTGTTGTTGTTGTTGTTTAATATGATATTTGTTGTTGTTGTTGATTATAAATATGAGATATAGTTTATATTTGATATAGATGGTTTGTTGTTGTTGTTTAATATGACATTTGTTGTTATTGTTGTTGATATTTGTTGTTGTTGTTGTTATTCTGAATTACAGGTATATTATGGCCAGCAACGAGGAAACATCACATGATGGAAAAGAAACACCCAAAGACGTTGAAGGCGAAATTAAAAGAGGCATAACGATAATGAAAAGAATCATCCGTGCGAGAGATAGAGGTATAAAGTACGATGTCCATTGGAATGAAAGAGATCAGTTGGTTGAGCCTAATGGTGCGCTGCTGACAAGTTATATTGGAGCAGTTGTACGTTCGCAAGTTCCGATTACTTGCGATAACTGGAGAATTTCTGCATTAGAAGCGGCTAAGGATAAAATTTGGACCGAGATTCAAGTATGAGATTTGATCATTTTTAATTATGTTGACAGTTACATCTTTAAATTTATACTAACATGTTATATGTATGTGTATTTGTTTGCAGAGATCTTTTAATATTGAGGATTCTAGGAGAAAATATTGTATTCAGTTGGCCGGAAAACGCTTGAGGGGATTTAGAGCGTTTTTAACCAACAAATATCTTAAAGATTCTAATGGCAACTTTGTAGAATCGGAGCGTCCAGCGAAGTACGCTGATTTGATTTCGGATGCAGAATGGGAGACATTTGTTGCAAAGCGAAGAACCAAAGAATTTGAAGTAAGTACAACTTATCATGAACAATGTATAGTATATATACCTATTCCACAAACAAACTGATATGACTTAAACTTGTTTTTTCAGGTTAAGAGTGGCCTAAATCGGGAACGGGCATCAAACCCTGCGTATCCATATAGAAAGGGGTGTTTGGGATATGCACGCTTAGAACAAAAATTAGTAAGTGCATATATATGCTTTAATATGATCTATTTACAAAAAATAGTAAGTATACATAATAGGATATAATGCTTTATTGTTCGTCTTAATGCGTAGTTGGAAGAGGAGAAAAGTGATGCGACATCTCTTCCGGACCATGTCGTATGGAAGGTTGCCCGGGTGGGAAGAGATGGAGCCGTCCAAGAAGAAGTTCAACAAGTGTTTGAACAATGTGTAAGTACAACATTAGTTTTTGAACAAAGTGTATAAAATATTTAAATATGCTTTTATCTATATTTCAGGAGTCCCTATCCCAGACTATAACTCCTGCTGAAGACGATGATTGCAGGAGTTTATTGAGTCGGGTGTTGAATATTCTTGAGTACTCTGGGCGTGTGAGGGGCAAGGGATTTGGTGTCACTCCATCCAAACTGTATAAGCAGCCAAGGAAAAAAAATCCAACCAATAAAGAAGTGATGGCTACTTTGGAGGAAATGAAAGCTCAAATTCGTGAATTACAGAAGGATAAGGAGAGATACATGTCCGAAAGGCGCGCTCCAGAGGCCGGTAAAGCTACTAGTGACAAAGATAGTATCGGTTGTCCGCAGAAGCTTCCAGAGGTAATTGTGTATATTACATTGAAATTAATTTAGCACAGTTTACTTAATTGACACATTAACTGATCAATCATCGTACTCAGCTCCATAATGACATCAGCCACTCCTGGGGAAACTTCCCAGACATTGATTTGCTTCAGAAGTTTTTTGAGACCAAAACTGACAGAAACGTCTTGTTCTAGGATTTAAAACAAGTCCACTACAAATATTTTTTATTTTATTTGCACAAGCAAGTCATTATCAATTTTCTCAATCAGAGTGTTCCTTGAGGCGGTCGAAGTAGTAGTGCTTTTGTCGCCAAAGTTGTATTGGGAACTGAGTATAGCTTTTAGATACTCCAATGGTCGTTGTACTTTCAAATATTCCAGCTCTTCGTGGGAAAGGATGGTCAATTTAGTGCCAGTGGAAGCGGTGGTTGGAGGATCTTTGGATTGATTTTCTTGGTTCACTTTATCTTCCAGAACCTCCACTTCAATTTATGTTTCAGACGCAGATTGCTCTCCTTCTTCTTCTTCATCTTCTTCCTCTTTTTCTTCTTCCTCTTAAACAAGCTTGTCATCTTCGCTTTGTTGTTCCTCAAGATTCCCCTCAGCAGCTTGCTCTATATTGGGCATCACAATTTCCCCTAAAAAATCAACAATTTCTCTCTCTGTCGACCAAGTCCTCTTTTGGAATGGTTACTTCGACATGAGAAAAATCCACCACAGGAATGACTGACGTCTTCTTGGGAGCACCTGCAGATTGGATCCTTCCTCGGAGCCTTTTGTTGAGTCTTTCGCAGAAGCCTCAGAAGGAGTTATTGGATGGTAGCTAGGGTCACTGCTGATTGTTGGAATAATCTGTTGCACCATGGGTTGACCTCTAATGTCGGTGGTAACCTGGAAATAGAAAAGCCAAAGAATTAGAGGGATAAATGGTGAAGAAATTACAGGGTTGCAGGATAAGTATTTACCTTGGGATCATCATCCCCAGGGCTAGAGTTATCACTTTCAGTCTGCGTTGCAAGCAGGGGTTGCTTTTGTCGAGAGTTTTCCTGCCTTTGATTTTGGTTGATTAAGGCTTCAGTTATTTTTTCCTGCTTCCTCCTCCTTTTCAGGGTCTGTTCTTCAGGAGGAGATCGGTCTTCCTCATCTGACTCAATTATGATTTGGCTGGAAGCTCCTCTTGATTTTTGCTTCTTTGTAGTGAGGGTGGCCTTCGAGAGCTCTGAGGGGAAAAGATTTGAAGTATCAAATAACGCGAGATTTTCCAATAAAGAAGAATTAAGATTTTTACCTTAGCAACTTGATTGTTTTCTTCTTTCTATTCTTCGATTTGTTTCTTCTTTTTGGGTGCAACCTTGATAGCTGAAATTTAAACAAAAACAATACAAGCAAGATGATAAAAAATCAAATACGGGAAATCTAGTTCGAAGACCTCTCATCCCACACCTTCATATATTTCATATTCGATGCGAACATCCTCGATACCGATATGAAGAGGACCTTTAAAAATGTCTAGAGTATGCTTAGTCGCAAACACCCGCTGAGCTTTTGGTTTCGACTGTTGACGGAGGATTTTCATGGAATCCCCACAGATAAACCAGTCTGGAAATTGAGGGGTAAGGGCCACTCCAAAGTCAACACTTGGTAGTCGAGGAAATTTTTTGAAAGCCATTGCGTACCGTTCCCTAGGTGGAACGAACGAAGGGAGTTCTAAATTCTCCATTTTCTTTAAAAACGTTTACTTTAGAGTAACAACTGCCTCACAGACGGTTCGACTAAGATCATCTGGTCGATAAACAATTTCAAAGTACTTCTGGAATGCTTGGATTTTTTTGATGTGTGTCGAGCTGCCTTTCTTGGTCTTCTCATGCACAGAGAGGAAAGCTTGGTTAATAATATGAGTAAAAGAATGAGCATCGAAGAACTCCTCTGCATAGTATGTTGACGACCAGTGGTTGAACTCTGGGGTGCTAAAGAAACACGGTTCAAAACCAGTGGGGATGAGTTGAGCCTTATTGGAGTAGCGATCAAGTTGCGTCAAAGCCATCTCTTCAGTATATTTCACATTATGAAGCAGAAGAGCACCTTTCTTTTCAAAGAGACGCTTGAGGATAGCTTGGATCAACCCAAACTGTTGGGCCACCAATTTTGGTTGGTAAGAAACCAAATCCACTTGAGACTTTGACAGATTCATTTGAAGCGTTAGCAACCTTGGAATCAGGAAAGCCTCCCAGATCTGTAAGGATTCTGCTTCTTGAGCCTTGATTAGGGTCGGGAAAGGTCTGGTGAACCACTCAGGACCATATTTTCTTGCAGCAAATAGAGCCATGTTCGATGTGAACTCATGACGTTTGGAAAACATCATGACATAACTTAAGAATGTTGACCTGAGGGTTTGTCCTTCTTCACTGGGAGTGAGTTGAACCAAGAGAGTCCCTCAAACTCTTCTATTCCTGATGTCTTCAGCAGTCTCATCGATTGGATTTTTATTGGGGAGGCTGGCTTCGAATGAAGCATTCAGCCAGAGTTGTAATAGCTAGAAGGGACCAGATAGTAAAAGGTTTCCTTTTTCTCCTAAGTCCTTAAGTTGGGCTACTCCTTCACTTAGAGACTCATATAGATTCCCTAAGATCATTTCGCTTAGGAAAATATCGTGGCCTTTGTGAAGTTGAGTGACCAGAGTTAAGTATCTCCTAGCTACTTGAAAGGACTTTGAGCAAAAGACAGTGGGATAACCATACAGTCAAAAAAGCTATGTGTTCTCGATCAGAAACATCATCAATTATTTTTTTGAAGAAGTGTGTTATGAAGTGAGAGTATGTGGCTTTGGCAGATGCAAAACCTATGGAATCATCGGATTTTAGGTTAGGATCATAAGGGTTTCCAGTGGATTTAAGCCATGTGATAGCGGCTATGTCGAAGAGTGTAGGGGTCATCATCCCACAATGGAGATGGAAAGTATAATGGATGTTATCCCAAAAGTACAAGGAAGAAACCAGCATAGTCTGACAATAATCAAGACTCGTTTTCGACAGCATAATCAAGTTGTAGATTCCCAGTTCCTTCCAGATTTGGGATTTGACGTTCTCTATTTTTGCTAGTCAGTTCATATAATCGTCAGATTCTTTGAAAGAGGGGGTTGCTCTAAAAACCATAAAACTATTGTTCATATACCTTAAATCTATGTTGTTCAACACTACCGCATCAGAAGAAGTTTTCTCAACCCTAGTTTTGTTTGTCTGACCTATGGGTTTTGATTTATGGTAAGAAGGGAAAAAGTCCCTAGATTATTATGATAAAAAATAAGAGAAAACAAAGGACCACATAGGGCATGTATTTTACTAGAAACAGTAAGGGGAATGAGTACCTGAGATTCATATATTTTCCTCTTTTCTTACTCAAGTGGTTCGGGGAGAAACTGTTGGTCTCCCATCATCATAGGTGCTGACAATGTGTCAAAGGGAGGAAGTTGAGAAATCTTCTTCAGGTCTTTAGATTTGTGACTTTTCTTGGAATCTTTAAGACTGGTGGTTGAAAACGCCATTGTTAAGATTTGAAGAGAATCTGGGTTTTGTTTGGAAGTTTGGAAAGTATAGAGGGAAGGAGAGTGTTTGAAGATTTCTGGGAGTGTAAAAGTTAAAATGTTTAAGTTTGGAACAATTTATAAGCTCGTGGGAGTTTAAAGGACCTCAAATCAGCATCAAAGAGCTGATAGTTAGTGGGGCACGTGTCCCACAAGGACCGTTTGATAAAACGTGGGCAGTTAATGCCTAGTGCACGATCTCCTAGGATCTAGGGATCGTGATGATGGCTAGAGATTGTGGCATGCTTTGATGAGACGTGTTTTCAGAAACTGCCATGATGGTTCTTACGTCTTGAGTTTTTGGAATAGTAAGAGATATAAAAAACATGTAAAATTCGTTCGAGGCGTCGAATGATACTATCAAAAAATGTCTTTTTCTTCATAGATGTCGAAAATGAAATTTTTGGGGGGCAATTTGTTGGCTCTTAATTTCGACTGGAGCCATATTTTGAAATGGGAGTCGAAGACGTCCTTTCGCCAGGAGAATCTATGTTGCAAACTTAGAGATATTTCTCAGCAGTTGGAAGCTTCGATTCGACAGAGGTGTCACTAAGGTATTTTGACTAGTTCATTTGAATTCAAATAAAAAAGTCTGTTTTCATATATTCCTTAAAGGACACACGTGGAGCGCTTCTAAGATTCGAAGGCATGCATAGCGACACTTGTCTCGATTTCGTTTGCTAGTCGTTAGTGGCAGTTACTTTTGATTATTATAAATAACAGGTCTTAGTGTTAGGATTTGAGTGTGTTCAATTGTGTACAAATTCTTCAGTATACTCCAAGTACCCGTGTGTTGAGAGAAACGAGTTTGTAAGAATGTACGTTGATGTAACACTAGTTTTTCATTTCAATGCAATTTAATAAATGTCTTTCTTTAAGAATTTCTTCTTTCTTTATGCAAGTTCTTGTCTTCATCATTTACTAGTATTTCGATTTTACTTCTTGTCACCTAAATTCATTTACATTTGAGATAAGTTGCTTTATCATGAATTATGTCGAAGTGTTCATAGTTTTTATAAACTTTATTTGAGATCAATTAGCACATGTCCTAGGATTTGTGTGGTCGATCCTGCAAGTAAAACAAATATTTTTTTCGATTTGTAAGTCCAACGATTGTTCACCAATTTTCACGGCGAACAATCACTCTATTATTTCATGGGCCAGTATTTTTCTAGAATTGGATTTGTTTAATTGTGCTTCAAATCACGCTACTTTTATTGTCTGGTGTGAAACGATTGTGCTCATACTTCTAATTTTCATTCTTTTCTTTTGTTTCTTGTGTGCAATCCTCCTCCTTTCTCCGACATATCACTTTCATAATAAAATACTACAAAATTATCTCGTCAGAATTATTTTGAGCATAATTAGTCTTTTCCACAATTTTTCAAAAACTTTATTAATTCCTACAAAAATATAAATAAATTAACAATAAAAATATTTTTTAAAAAAATAAAAAAGAAAAGTGATATTAAAATCATGTTGCAAAATCTCTCTCCCTCTCTGTCCCTTAATTACAACTTAACTATAAATCTAGCTATAAGGCTCAAACCAATCTAAATTAAGGATGACTATTAACATACTAATTGAGCTAAAGTTAATCACTTAATTTGTTAGCTCCAACCAATCTATTGGCAGTGCTATATATATATTTTTCTCTTGTATCAATTTATCTATAAGCATTCTAGTTGACTCACAAAACTCTATGATTCCCAATAGACCAAATGAACTGTGGCATATGCTCATTGGGCTACCCCCACCCTCAATAGTCATAATTATTAATATTTGGATGCTTAATATGCAACATCTTAACGTGGAATTTATACGTTTATGCAATTTGTCGTGTACGTACTAGAAACTAGAAAGTGACGGTTTATCTACAAATTCTTGATTATTACACGAATTGACTAAGGCATGCAAACAAATCAACAAAACAAATGAGAGAAAATCTTGCTCAACAATTGGCAGTTTCTCTAGTGTTTCTTTTCACACAAGAAGGAAACAGCTACACAAACCCAACCAAAAACATAACAAAATTTATTAGGTGATATAACATAAATTATCATCTAAGTTGGAATTTAGTAGGTGGCTTTAAGTGGTTGTATTTTAATGTGATGCTTTGAATTTTTCAATTGACATAAAATAGATAGGGGTGTTGTATTTAAGAACGGTTGATGATGATTTGATAGCTTTTTGAGTCTCTTTGACATAAATAATTTGAAGAAAAAGTTGGTCGTGTATATTTGAGAAAGAATCAAGTAATACTATTGCAAAATTATGAGGTAATGAATGCATATGAATATGGGGTAGAAGCTTTGGTTAGTGGAAACTAAATGCCATAAAGATTCGTCTATACTATTATGTAAGTAGTGATTACATAATAATAATAATAATAATAATAATAATAATAATAATAATATGATAAGTGATAATCGACCCACCTGCCGCACGCTGCCAATAATGAATAGCATAATGAAACACACACAATAATTTAATACTAGAACAACTCTTTTGTATAAAGTTTATTTTTTTTAATTTTTTTACAGAAAAGAAAATTGTTTAATTTTACTCATCACTAAAGCCTTACTACATGTAGAAATAAAAATAAAAATAAAAATAAAAATAAAAGAAAAGGAGAGTTATCATTAAAAGTGGTATCCTTATTAATAAGATTTTGGATGATCTTGGTTTCATCTCTTTTTATAAACTCAACATGAGTTTTCACCTAATGAAACAATATTATTTTACAAAATATTTGAAATTGTTTATGTTTCGTAAGAGATTGCATGGATGAGTTGTCCATTAGATTGTTTTCTTTAAAATGTTTTGTGATACTCTTTAAATTTATTCAAACAAATAATTAATCACAATTTTTTCAAGATAAAAAATAGTAAGCGCAAAATGTATTAGAGTTTTACTCTAATGTATGATCCGGTTTCAAAATACATATTTAAATATGATACTAAGACAATTGAAAATTATGAATTGATAAAGTTTATTGATGAGATGACTTTTTGAAAAGGATAGAAATAAGAGAAATAAGAGAAATTTTAAAAATATCTAAAGTTTTAGTTGTTGAATTTGTAATTTCTTGTGTCGAAGCAGTGTAGTTCGACAGAAACAAGGGCTAGTCGAATTAGTTGGATGTGTGTGTGGAGTTGTATTAGTGTGTCGAAGCAGGTTGCTTCACACAGGATTTCGACTTAGGCTTATTTTAGTAATGTTAGCTATTTTGAACTTTTATAGTTTTGGGCTTTGCCTTGGGGTGCAAGTTAACCTAAATCTACAAATAGAGAGTAACCCTTATTTTGTAACACAATTCATAGCATTTTATTTACAGAATTTGTAGTTGCAAGTGAATAAGAAGTTTCCACAGTTTGTGGACAGAGAGAACTCTACAGAATTTGCATCTTCTTCTCCAACGTTATTTTCTTTCTTTCTTTCTTTCTCAACCTTTTCTTTTCATTGTCATTGTTTGATTGATAACAACCTTAAGATCAAGATTGAGTGAAATTCTCCATAGATTATGGTTGAATTCCAACATCTTCTATCTAGAGCTCCGGTTGCGATTCAAAGAAGCAAACTTATGATGGTGATAAATCATCCAAACGAGCATTTTTCGACGAATCTTCCAATTCTCAAGAAAGATAATTATGAGAATTGGTGCAAGCAGATAAATATGATTTTCTGTTATCGAGATCTTTGGGATCTTGTGAAGGGAGGAGTAGCACCGCTTGCAGAAAACGCGACGAATCAAGAAAAGGCTATACATAAAGAATTGAAGAAGAAAGATTATAAAGCCCTCTTTATAATCCATCAATGTGTTGATCCAGATAATTTTGAAAAGTTTAGTGATGTAGAATCAACGAAGGAAGCGTGGAAAATTCTGGAGAAGTCGTTTGGAGGAGTAGAGAATGTGAAAGAGGTGAGGTTACAAACTCACAAGAGAATCCATGAATTGCTTCAGACGGAAGAAAGTGAAAGTATAACAGATTTCTTCACTAGGGTTACTAAACTGGTGAATCAAATCAAGGTATGTGGAAAAGTGTTGACATCAAGACCAGTTGTTGCAAAGATCTTGAGGTCATTGGCTTAAAAGTTCGACCACATGATAGTAGCCATACAAGAGTCGAAAGATTTGTCAGTATTGACGAAGGAAGAGCTTCAATAGACGCTTGAGTCTTATGAACAAAGGATGGCTGAAAGAGCTGTAGGAAAGTCGAAGAGTGATTTGGCTTTACAGGCGCAGTCAAAAAAATAAAAGAAAGGAAAAGGAAGTTGGAATGGCAACAAAGATAGAGAAGGTTACAATAATTTAACTGGTCGAAATCAGCAGGAAGAAAACTGGTCGAATCAAAGAAAACCCTGGAACCAAGGTAACCCAAAAGGTGTTGTTGCAGGTAGAGGAAGAGGCGGTGGTCGAAAACCTGACAAAAGTCACATCCAATGTTACAATTGTCATAAGTATGGTCACTATTTTAGTGAGTGTCGAGAAAAGAAGAAAAATTAAGAAACTGGTGCAAAGCTGGTGAAACATGAAGAAGAAAAGATGTTGCTGATGGTTACAACAAGAGATGAAGAAAGATTCCAAGACCAATGGTACTTGGACTCAGGATGTTCATCACACATGACTGGAAGGAAAGATTGGTTTGTCAACATAAAGCCCTCGACGAAGAACATGATGAAATTTGCAAATGACAATACTCTAGCAACTAAAGGTATTGGCAATTTCTGATTATGAGAAAATATGGCAACAGGTCAGTAATTTCCAATGTGTTGTACATACCAGGAAAGAAGAGTAATTTGATCAGCATAGGGCGGCAGTCAAAAAGAGATACAAGGCGTCGATCAAAGACAAGATGATGAGAGTTCTCAACTCAGGTGGTATGTTAATCTTAAAGACTCCAATGTCTCAGAATAGGACCTTCAAGATTGAACTTAATGTGATGAAGCATAAGTACCTTGCAACTGTAGCCAACAGAGATGAACGGATATGGCATTATTGACTTGGTCATCTCAATTTCAAAGACATTAAAGATTTGAAGAGAAGAAATATGGTTTCAGGATTACCAGAAATTGACATTCCAATTGAAGTGTGTGAAGAATGTGTTCAGGCGAAACAACACAAGAATAACTTCAGCAAGGATTCAGGAAGCAAGTCGAAGGCAATTCTCGAAGTCAAATACTATGATGTATATGGTCCTATCCAGATGGATTCGATTGGAGTTAACAGATACTTTGGCACGTTGATAGATGATTTCAGCCAAAAACTATGGACTTACCTGATCAAGAAGAAAAGTGAAGTGATCGAGGTATTTTCCAAATTTAAATCTATGTTCGAAAGACAAAGTGGTCGAAAGCTAAAGATTCTGAGGACTGATGGTGGTGGAGAGTATGTGTCAAAATATTTTGATGCATTATGTGAGAAAGAAGGGATTGGGCATGAGGTGGTTCCACCCTAAACTCCACAGCAGAATGGAACTACATAAAGAAAGAATAGAACCATCATGAACATGGTGAGAAGTATGTTAAAAGGCAAGCATCTACCCAAAGAATTATGGAGAGAAGATGTGTCGACAACAACATACATCTTGAATAGATGTTCGACGAAGAAGCTAGAAGGAATCACGCTAAAAGAATGTTGGTCTACTGTCCAGCCTAGCCTAATTCATTTGGAGGTGTTTGGATCTATAGCACATAGACATGTGCCAGATCAGTTGAGAAGAAAGCTTGATTACAAGTCGAGTCAAATGATCTTGATGGGATATTATTCGACTAGAGGATACAAGTTGTTCGACCCAGTGAACAAGAAAATAGTGATCAACAGGGACATGATCATAGATGATCTTAAGTAATGAGATTGGACTGAGAATGTCAAGAAAGATTCAGTGAGAATCTTATGTGAAGAACCTACTAGTGAAGTCGAAAGAGAAGTTCGACAAGAATAAGTCAGAAGGGAAGCAGGCCCAAGAAGACCTCAACGAACAAGACACATGCATGCGAGGTTGCAAGAATGTGTGATTACATCAGATAATGTGGTCAATGAAGAAGGTTGTTAGTTCTTGATTGGCAGGCATTTTGGTAAAACTAAGTGTAATCACAAGATGTCCTACAGGATATCGTGACATCTGTCTGTCGAGATCAACAGGTTGCTTTGGACTTATTGACATGTCTTTTCTCCATGATGTTAAACAAGATGTCTTGACACTCATGGACTCAACATTCTGTATGAATGTATTTATGTGTCCATATCTTTTTGTGCAAGCTTGCTGCACTATTCTGGTGTGAACCTGCACATTTTTGGTGGTTTTCTAAAGGCAATCCTGATATAGTTATTATGGATCAGATTTGATTTAATATGGAGTTATTCTCAGAAGATTGTTTGAAGATTGGAAGAATGATTTGATTAGATCTGATTGATCAAATCAAATCTGTTGCTATTGATGAAGATTGGAATCTTCTCAAATCCTGCTGTTATTTTTGCTAAAGTCCAAGCCCATTCTGTATTGCTATTTAAAGAGGCGTAAACCCTAGCTTGGAGATCAGGAAAGTAAGGATTCAAAGTGTGTGCACTTGTTTAAAGTTTAAGGCTTAGTGTGTGTTAGTTTTGTGAGTCATTCACTCATTGTTTAATGTGTGAATTGGACTAGGTTGCTAATTGTAAATTATTTACTCAAAGCTTGTAAGCAAGAGTGTATTATACTTGATTGAAGCTTTTAAGCAAGAACAAGTTGTGACTTTGAAGAGTGTCTTTTAAAGTCTTCTTTTTGTATTGACTATTATCACTGCTGTGATTAAGGGGGAGTGAGAGGTGTCTCTTATCTAGTGGATTCTAGGCAGAAGTTGCATGGGTAGATATTAAGTGAGGAGTTGTAAACTGGGAGTTTAGCTCTGAATTAATTCTACTAGTAGTGAATTTCCTCCCTGGCTTGGTAGCCCCTAGACGTAGGTGTGGTTTCACCGAACTGGGTTAATAATTGTTGTCTCTTTACAATTTTTTGTGTTTATCTTTGTTCTTATTATACAGATATTTATGTCGGGAACATCTCCTTCGACATCTAATATCTGATACCAGAATTTCAAAGGTGAGCTGGTACATTGTAATTTCTATGCAAATTCGAACCAGTCAATGCAGCCGAGGCATTGAAAGATTTGAAGTGGGTGAAAGCAATTGATGGGGAGTTAGAGTCCATCGAAGTCAACAACACTTGGTCACTTGTCGATTTTCCTCAAGGCAAAAAGGAAATTATTGTTAAATGGGTTTACAGGGTGAAGGTGAATCCTAAAGGAGAAGTAACTCGACACAAGGAGAGACTTGTGGCGAAAGGATTTCTACAGAAGGAAGGAATCGAGTTCAACGAAGGTTTTGCACCCGTTGTTAGGATCGAAATAATCAGGTCGGTTGTTGGTCTAGCAAACATGAATAATTGACACACATGTCAGATGAATGTGAAATGTGTATTCATGAGTGGCCCCTTAGACGAAGATGTTTATGTTGCACAACCAGCTGAGTTTATGAAACAAGGCAAAGAAAGAAAGGTGTTCAGGTTGCATAAAGCCCTGTATGGACTTAAGCAAGCTCCAAGAGCTTGGAATAAGAAGATTGACAGCTTTCTAAGGAAGAAGAAATTTATGAAGTGTACAACTGAGCAAAAAGTCTATGTAAGGAGAAGAAATACTAAATTGCTTATACTATGTCTCTATGTCGATGACCTATTGATAACAGAAAGTTGCAAGAAGGAGATCAAAGATTTCAAACATGACATAAGTGAGGAGTTTGAAATGTCAAACTTGGGAAATCTCTCATATTTCCTTGGCATCGAATTCTACAAGAGTATTAGACGTTTGATGATGCACCAAAGAAGATATGCAGGCGAAATACTCAAGAGCTTTGAGATACAAGATTGCAACCCAACTTTGACTCCAGCTGAGACCAGATTGCAACTGTCGAAAGATTCAGATGAAGATGATGTCGACCCAACCCAATATAGAAGACTTTTGGTGTAGTGATGTTGAGGATAGAAAATCCACAACTGGCTATGTGTTTATACTAGGTGGTACACCAGTTGCTTGGAGTTCGAGAAAGGAGCCAATAATGGCATTGTCATCATGCAAAGCAGAATACATGGCTGTTTCTCTTTGTGCATGTCAAGCAACATGGATGGTGAACCTGGTTGAAGAGATTACAACGAAGAGTCATAGAGAAATTACCATGAAGATCGACAACATGTCAGCTATCAACCGGCAAAGAATCCAATAGCACATGGTCGAAGCAAGCACATCAAAATGAGATTCCATTATCTTCGTGAGAGAGTAGCAGAAGGGAGGATGAACTTGGAACACTGCAGAACTAAGAATCAAATTGCATATATCATGACGAATGGGGTGCAGGTCGAAGTTTTCAAAAGACTAAGAGCCATGATGAATGTAGATAGCTTAGACATAATGAATCAGGTGGTGTGTTGAGTTTTTAATTTCTTGTGACGAAGCAGTGTAGCATGACAAAAACAAGGCCTAGTCGAATTAGTCTGTGTGTGTCAAGTTGTATTAGTATGTCAAAGTATCGAAGCAGGTTGCTTCACATAAGATTTCGACTTAGGGCTATGTAATGTTAGCTATTTTGGGTTTTTATAGTTTTAGGCTTTGACTTAGGGTGCAAGCTAACCTAAATCTATAAATATGGAGTAACCCTTATTTTGTAACACAACTCATAGCATTGTATTCATAGAATTTGCAGTTGTAAGTGAATAAGAAGTTTCCACAGTTTGTAGGCAGAGAGAACTCTGCAGAATTTTCATCTTCTTCTCCAACGTTATTTTCTTTCTTTCTTTCTTTCTTTCTCAACCTTTTCTTTTCATTGTCATTGTGTGATTAATAATAATCTTAAGATCAAGATTGAGTGAAATTCTCCATAAGTTGTGGTTGAATTCCAACATTAGTGTAATTTGGAAAAGGGCTCGAGTACTATTTTATAGTGTGGGAAATTATAACGATTATCAAATGATGACTTTGATTTGCATGGTCGATGGAAAATGAACAGCCTAATCAAACATTGTTAAAAGCAGACAAAAGATATGTTGAATTTGTTAATCAATGGAGGGGTGTATGAAGGTATGTGTTAGACATATATTGGCGCAAAATGAACACATGTTGACATGTGAAAAAAAAAGTGAAATGGATTGAAACTAAAGTTTAGAACAAAAAAAAATTATAATTTAAGGTTTCAGTTTTTAAAAAAATAATACACCACGCAATTGAAGCTCAGTTGATTCGGGTAAAAGGACGAAAAATGAAGTGCACATGTGGTGGTCATGATGATTGTGTCACCTCTCGTTTACAAAACGGAATATCCCTTCGGACACGCTCCAAGTATCATACCTCCACTGTATAAAATCTAGTATTATCTAAAATATCTCCTATTAGAACTTACTTCTAGCTTTTTTTACTTCACAGACTAACATTTCTTTTCTTTTTATTTTTTATTTTTGGAGGTTCGGTTGTTCCAACGATCCCTCCTTAAATTCAAGAATATAATATAAATTTTTTAAAGATTATGCATAAATAGATGTGTCTTCAACTTGAATTTTTTTCATAGTGAACATGATCTCAAATTTGCTAGAGTTACTCGTAGTCTTGAACTCTATACCTGACATTAAAATACAAACAACATCTTCTTATGTGTATTCTCAAAGAGCATGTGCATTAAAAACAATGCACATCAATTCCAACATGTGTATTAGAAGCCCTTTCTAGAATTCTATAGGAAGTAACCCCTATATTTTCAAAAAGAGTCGATCCAGTATAGCATTATAGCTAAGTAGTCCTTTTTATATAGAGTATAAATTTCTGTAAGAATATCTATTATCACATCCTTTCATCACTTTGAGAATCATGCTTCTTTAAGAGCATAATCGTCTCATATCGCTTCACAACTTTTTATTATTCATTTAATTTAAATCTTGGGATCTCCTACTTTTTAGGCTCGGTTACCATCATAAATGATTCACTTTCCTAAAGGAGATAGTCACATCTTATGCAACGTTTTCTAGACTTTCTCTCTAGCTAACTCATTCGTTGAAGCAATGAATAAATTTTTATCAGTGGGTACGTGATTCACTCCAACAACTTTTTTTAAGAGTAACTCTTTAATAATAATGTTTTTAGGTCACATTTATAGCCCTTTAAAGTTGTAATAACACTTATCTTTTTTTTTTCAATAGTTGTGGTATTATTGCAATGGATCAACACAATTATCATTAGTTTTTCTTATTGAAAAATCTCTTATATTAAGAAAACATATGAAAACACTCCAATTCATTGTACATATTTGATATTTAGGTTATAGGTATGATCATAACTACTTTGATATATCCCTATCTTATGAGAGTTTAGAGTTTTTGATGAGAAAATTTTTTATGTGAGTATGATGTTACTCCTAGTGAATTATGGCGACTATAGTAACCTTAAAATGAGCTATCTAAGAATTCACCATGAACAAATATCAATTCTCTAAGTGGGCCTCAATTCACTTACAAAATTCCCACTTTCTTGCAACTATATAAAACATCTCAACAAAATTTTGAGGATTTTCAAATTTCTTATAGATAAAAACACAAGGAGAATCACAAGAAAAATGAAGTTAATAAGGTGGAACAATTGAGGTTTGATTCGTCAAAATTAGATGCAATTTCATCTTAATTTCATCTATTTGTAAAGTTATCATGAGTATAAGCAACCAATTTCTCTTTGTATCGGGATAAAGTGTAATTAATTACAAATATTTTGTAAACTCTTAGTCTAGATTATTATATATAGTATTCTTTTCACTATATCAATATTTTTCATTTTTGTTATGAATACTTTTCTAATTTGACGACTTCAAAAACAATCTTTTAATTTATTTAGTGTTTTGAAAATATTTTTTAAATACATTATCTAGAATAAACTCATATGTGAATTCTAGTTTGTAACACTCATAACTCATGGTCATATTCGAATTTAATTGTACAAATGAATTTAACAAGGAGTTATAACTTAATAATATTAGAACAATAACTAGTATAAAAGATTAAAGAAACAAGAGTAAAAGACAACAAACACAATTGATATTTGTTAATACAGTTTGATCAGTGATTTCTACCTCTAGGACTATAGAGCGGTTATAGTTCTGTTTTATTTTTGTAATGTATTAGGATTGCATTGATACATGCAATATTTATAATACTGCAACTTAGTTTACAATAATACCCTTAAATTGTAATGGGGGAAGGGGTAACGCCCCCTGTATCCCCTAGTTCCTTATTTTGGCCCTACATAATCATCAAAAAATCATGGAATTAACATCATAACTCATCATCATTACTCATAGTAATCATCATACAATCATGTATTAATTACATATGAATCACATTCATACTCAAGGTAATTCATCCAGAAAATCACAGCATCAAAGCATCAAGATAGCACTGCACAAGAACATAATTGATTTCCCTAACATATTAGATATAAAAATATTGGAAAACCAATTCTCTTATCTATACCATGTTATATCCATGTCCATTAACTTTCCAACGCTTCAAACGAGGACCAAAACAGACTTACGGATCAAAAGTTACGTACAAAACGATTTCGACCGAAAACATGAATAGTCGTGACGGACAGCATGCACAATTTTCTGCGTTTTTCACCATTAGAGGCCTTTCAAACATTCGATTTTGATTTTGTAAACACCTAAACTCTCAAAAAATTACAACTCATCCAACACTGTAATTATCTCAAGTAAATTTAAAATTTTAACACAATTAAACCATTTAATCATTGTTTTAAGATTATGCCTAAAACCTCCGAAATTGATGGATATATGTTCAATTCTCAAAAAATCCTTACAATTTTCCCACATTCATTAGAGTTCTCATAAACAATTACCTTATACGGTTAAAACCTCAACAACAGATTTTTGCCCACGACGACCTAATTTCCCTTACTCCCAAATCAACCTCAAACCTATCAGACCATCAGTTCAAATCCCTCAAACTCATTACACTCACCATAAAGGCAACAACAATTTAATACTCAAAATCCCTAAATTTTTAAATCGAATTTAAATACATTGAATCATATATTGAAAATAATGAAGGTAATATCCCCATACTTAAACAACCTCAAAAACAGGTTTGGCCACGAAGGCCTAATTTCCTCAAACTCAAAAACCTCATAAATTCTTAAATCGACTTTAAATACATTGAATCATATATTGAAAATAATGAAGACAATATTCTTCATACCTTAATTGTCGAATCTAAGCCTTTCTCCTTGATTCTTAGAAACCTCGTGAAGCTTTTGCCTCAATCCTCTTCCTCAGAGCTCTGGCCTTATTTCTTCCCTTTTCACGGTCTAACAAGAATGAACCCTAATTCCATCAAAATTCCTTTTTGTTAAACCTAACCTTGGGCCTTAAAATGGGCTTTCCAATTTCACCCTCACTAACTCCTCCTCAAATGTCCATTTTCCTCTTAAATCACTTATATTTATTTAAATTAATAATAATACCAATATATTCATATTATATACTATTATTTAAATAAATAACTCAAAATCCATAATTCTGAATATTCACACCAACCACTGAAAATCACCAAAAATGTGAATATTCATATTTAAATAAATTAAATAAATATTCCAAGAATTCGGGGTGTTACACAATCCACCTCAATGATGATAAAATATTAGCTCAAACGACATTTTGATGAAGTCTCATATATCAATTATCAAACAATCTCTTATGATGGCATGCAATAAAAAAATATTGTAATTCTCATAAGTTAAAGGACTCGAGTTCTAGATGAAGTGTTAAGTCAATGTTGAATCAGACAAGGGACTTGAAGTTGTGAAAAAGAGAAAGTGTGAAAGTTCGTCTGATTCTACGCTTAGCGCGTGTCTGAGTGGTAAATTTAATGTAAACAGTATTTGAGTATTTCTAGAATTTTTTTAATGGAAAAATAGTATTAATAAATAAGGAGAAAAAATCCAAGATAGTACAAATAGGAACACTAGTGGAACCAGATGAAACTCTTGATTTTGCTATTAATTCATACATAAGATGGGGTTTTGAAGCCAGTCAGAGAAGAAGCAAAAGTTCAAAGAGAATCTATTGAGAAACTAGCTCTAAGACAAAAAAAATACTTTTATACTCTACCTCTTTCATAATACTTGACATACAGGAAAATAACTTATTGTTAGGAATAAACCAGATAGACCATGCCACTACATGTCACATCATAATAAACCTACCCTTAACCTTAGCCTTGGTACCTACAGAAAAACAAAAACTCAAACAAAATGCTAAGATCCCTAGGAATAACCGAGTGCACCCTTGGCTACCTAAAGATCATATACCAAACATTGGAAGAAAAAATATAAGTAACAAACAAATGAGATGCTGACTCAATGAATCCCCACAAAAGATACACAACATTATGTTTAGATTATTAATGATCTTCTGCTTGAACGGGTCCAACTCAAATGATCATTAATGATCTTAGATGGAAACCTATCACACAGAAGTTGCCAAGAAAATAACATTACCTTAGAGAGAGCCTGACTCTCTCAAATCAAAGGCAGATAGGGAAACATATTAACAAAATGGTGCTTATAGATAGGACCAAGTCTAGATTGGAATTGATAAATAGACGCCATGGAGAAAAGAACATCTCTAGCTTGTCTCTAGACCCACTTATCACTTTTCCCAATTAAGTGGACCTCTTGGAGAGCCAATAAGAACTCATCGGCCAGAGGTTGTTTATGGACAAAGAATGGTCTCTTATATCTAAGATCTAAAGACATCAAACCCTGGGACCAATTCCCAATGAGTACCATCTTGAATTTGGGATATAAAGAAAAATTCTCTGAAATCTAATCTTGAGAGGGATACTATCTATCCAAGGGTCTCCCTGAAAGGAGGTCAAAAGGTTAGACCCTTCCTTACTAATTAGCCCTGCCTAAAACTGATTTGGAGGTTTTCCTTTCTCGGGTCCAAGAAAAGACACTCCTTTCCACCAAGAGGAAAATGATCGACGCCCTAAAGACCTCCCACCATACTAGGAGGAGATAATGGACTCACCCTACTAGGCTGCAAGAATATCAAACCAGATACCATAGGCTCCTATCAAGAGTCTTCATCTCCATTTGGCTAGAATTGCTTAACATTCAAAGATCTTTAACACGCAAGCCCTCATATTTATTAGACTTACAAACATCAGACTAATTCACCCAAGATATTTTGGAGTCCCCTTTCACCCATCCCCACAGAAACCTCCTTTGAATCTTTACTAACTTCTTCCCCACTTCCAAGGGAATTTTAAGAAACGAGAAAAAGAAAACATAAATAGAATTGAGCATATAATTAAGAGGGATAACCCTTCCCCAAAGACAATATAGCTATGAGACCAAGAACGAAGTTTCTTATTAACTAGGTTTACCAAAGGTTCCCAGGTAGATTCCGACCATGGGTTAGCACCAATTGGAAATCCAAGATATCACAATGGAAGTGACTCAATCTTGCAGTGCAGAAAATCGCCAGCAAGCTGAAGAAAAAAAGGATCAACATTTATCCCAATCAAAGTAATTTTATGAAAGTTAACCCCAAGACCCGAGGCAATCTCAAAGCCTCTCAGAATATCTTTAATGGTCCATAAATTTTCAACTGACAGGTCAGCTGAGATTAAATTATCATCTGCATACTGAAGATAAGAGACCTTCAAATTAGAGGGACCAACTTTAAATCAAGAAAAAAAAAAGTTAAGCTCAAAGACCCTCTAAATCAACCCACTCATGCCTTCTGCAACTAGGAGGAGGAGAAAATGGGCTAAAAGGTTTCCCTGCTTCAGTCCTCTTTGGATCTTAATTTCTGGAGTTGGGGATCCATTAACCAACACAAACAAATTACCATAAAAGACACAAGCGTTGTTCTAAGCTCTCCACTTATTATTAAAGTTGAATCTAATATGCATATAATCCAGGAAACACCAGTTAACTGAATCATATGCTTTCTCATTATCAACTTTAAAGATGAGACAAGCACACACAAACAAACAAATAAACATGCATGCGCGCACACATGCACACACAGAGAGAGAGAGAGAGAGAGAGAGAGAGAGAGATAAGAGTCTCTTAAACCCTCTCTTATTTCTCAAAGTCTATTGAAAACCTATTAAGGTAATCACACATATACACAGACACACACACACGCACGCACGCACACCCAGACATACACACACGCGCATATAGAAGAGTCTCTTAAATCCTCTCTTATTTCTCAAAATCTCTTGAAAACCTATTAAGGCTAGCACTCACGCGCGCGCGCGCACGCGCACACACACACACACACACACATACACACACACACACACACACACACACACACACACACACACACACACACACACACACACACATACACACACACACACACACACAGATAAGTCCCTTAAACCCTCTATTATTTCTCAAAATCTCTTTAAAACTATTAAGAATTGTGCGGAATTGATTAAGAAATATTTCTATTCAATTGGGAAAGCTTTTGCACTGCTAAATCGATTAAGGGGAATATCTAATCTATTAGAGCAAGTTAATTGACTTCTTAGTCAATTATAAACTCTTTTTATCGATTAAACCATGTAGCTTTTTTAGTATTTCCTATTTTGGACTATGGTTGATGCCTTTTTAAGTTCCTTAATCGATTAAATGGTGATTTAATCGATTAAATCCTTTATTTGGCCCATGGATCAATTCCTTTTTTTAAAAAAAATTCCCATATAAAAGAGGTTTCTTTTCATTTCATTGCATAATTTTTTTTTTCAGAATAAAACTCTTTCTATCATTCTTTTTATTTTATTTCCCTCTATTTTCTATTTTCACTAAAGTTGGCTTAGTGCCTTGAGAGTGAAAAAATCTTGTGAGGGTTTGGTCGTACTGGTATTGTGATGCATTTGTTCTTGTTAATGGGTGAGATTCTCTTGAGAAATATCTTGGTTGGTTTTTGAGATTAGTCATTAAAAATATTTGCTTGGCTCTTGAGATTATTCAGTTAGAATCTTTATCTGGTAAGTGAGCTTAGCATGTTAGAAGCTCCATTTGGTTTAGGGATTGGTCTGTGTAAAATCTCTCATTTGATGTAAGAAGGTTCAGGAACATATCCTCAAAAGCTTAAGATCTATCATTATTGTAATTCTTAAGAGGAAACTCCTAGAGATAGGAGTAGGCCAAATGGTAAGTTGAACATGTATAGATCTTTGGGGAAATATCTATTACTCTATCTCTTTACTTTATGTGATTTATTTTTTCCCTCCCTAATTCATTATTCTCCCTTTTCTTCACTGCTTTATCTCTGTTGGACTAATATAAATTATTTTTAATAAAATATTTTTAAAAATAGTTTATATTAGTCTACATCGCATAGGATGACAATGACATGGAATCATAAGATGATGAATAACCCAACATTTGTCAATAACATAACAAAGTTATGAGATAAAGATTGAGTTTCTTGAATAAACACAAGAAACTCTATTAGGTTTTACGAAAGAGAGAAGAGGGAAGAAGAAGAATTGGTTAAAACTATTTTACTATTCACTTTCTCAATAAGGGTTTAAAAATTATAAGTGAATAATAATAATTAACCTCTGTCAACAACCTGAGAGAACTAGTATATTTATCGATTACTAAGAAAATTTAGGCTACAAGCTAACTTAATAATTGGGCTTACAATCAAGGCCCAATTCGATATGCTAACTAAAACACAAAGCTAGCATATCTCGACAGCATGCTTGAACAGACTTTGACTAAAACATGCACAAATCCTGTCGAACCATGAAGCAACCCTTGTCGATACTAGAGTTAGATCTAAATACCATAAACCTCCACCTTGGAACAAAATCTATAGTAAAAAGGGAACAAGCTAGCTTTCATCATGCAACTTTATCAACTGCATAGAGTATAAAAACTTGCTACTTGGAAATGCCTTGGTGATCATATCAGCAACATCTTCATTAGTCGAAACCTTCAGCACTTGGACTTCTCCATGCTCGATTATCTCTCTGACAAAGTGTAGCCTCACATTGATGTGCTTGGTTCGCTCATGATAGACTGAATTCTTTGACAAGTGAATTGCACTTTGACTATCACATTTAACACTGAGAACTCGACCTTGAAGTTTCATCTCCTTAGCAAAACCTTAAAGGCACAATACTTCTTTCACATCTTCAGTGAGGGTGATATACTTCGCTTCGGTGGTTGATAAGGCAACAACCTTATGAAGTGTTGCTTTCTAATTGATTTTGTGCCAAACATAGTGAACACATATCCAGAAATAGATTTTCTAGAATCTATACAGCCTGCATAATCAGAGTCAATAAATCCTTCGATTTCGACTTTGCTATCATCACCATAGGCTCCAACATAAGTCAGGACTCTGCTTAGAGACTCATTGATGTACCTAAGAATCCATTTTAATGTTTGTCAGTGCACTTTCCCAGGATTGGGCATATACCTGCTTACAAGGCTCACTCCGTACATTATGTCTGGTGACCGGTAGCAAGTGTACTAATTATACCGATGTAGTAATAAGGTAAAATTCCCCGAATGTCGATCTCTGAGGACTGCGTGTAAATTTTTAGGTAAAATTTGTTATTTCAATCAGACAAAATAACCTTGGGTTTCGTTTGGTAACAGGATATAAGAACTAGTAAAATAATAAATTTTATAGAGTAAAATAAGAACAATGCTAGGGAAGTGGATAAATTGCTAGTAAAGACCTTAAAGAATTATTCTGAGATATTTGTTTCCAACCTTAATAAGTCAAATTTCAAAATTAGTTTTCCTTAATTCCTTAATGAAAAACCCTTTGATAATTTTCCTGCGCCCTAATTTCTTAGTTGCACACAGAAATCATCAAGCAATAGTTCTGACATAAAAACACGCTACTACGGGGTATCCCCATTCCTAGGCAATATCTACCGTAATGTTATTTTGCAAAAGTATTAGGTTGACTTTCCAGACCAAAACCTAATTGTAAATCAAATTCTATTTTCCAATATGAATTCGCATAAAGATTGTTGCAAAATAAAAGCTATAAGGTGAACAACAAAAATCTTATAGAATAATCCCAACAAAGGTCAATACATAGCAATTTAGGACCACCCACTAACAATTGGGGGTTTAGCCACTAATAGTATTTGATAAAAACAACATGACAAATAAAAACATTACAAGATTTAGGGAGTGAATTCGATCTTCAATTTCTTCCGAGCATGAAAATCTCCTTGTCCTCCCAATTCTCTAGAGCTTCAATCTTCCGTTGTATTTTCTTCGTACCAATCAAAAGTCCCCTCTCTTTTGTCAAAACATGTATCTAATAGTCTCAATTCAAACTCAGTACCATGGAAAAGCCCAAAATACCCTCATGGATCACAAGTGTCAAAAATACAAGAAAAATAGGGAATTGGGCGTTTTAACCAACACGGGCCGTGTCAGGCAACACGGGTGGCCGTGTTGGCTTTCTGATATCATTTTTGCATGATTTTTTCAAGTCCCAGGTGTCCTGACACGGGCCGTGTCACACAACACGGGCACCCGTGTCAGGCCACTGTTTTCCACACAAAAAACCTCTTCTGAGCACATCCTGACACGGGTCGTGTCACACAACACGGGCACCCGTGTTAGGCCCCTCTTGCGAATCTGACTTCGACTCCAACACGAAAGTCGTAGCTCTCTCTCTTAGCTTTCCATAGGTTTTTAGAACGCCTCAAACGGATTTCCAGAACTCCAGTTATGATCGTTTTCATGCAGACTGCTAAAGATTTTACTTTCACAACAAAACTCTTCCGAAATCTTGCCATTTTTCTCCGGTTTTCGCTCTGCTTCTCCTTTATTGTTTACCTAAACCGAGAAACAGTAAAAATACCAAATCGACGCGTAAAATATAATAAAAACAACTCAAATGCGACAAGACAAAACAAATGATTAACTGCAATAAACGGTAAAATCACGTGTAAAAACCACTGATCAAACTCCCCCAAACTTAAACCATTGCTTGACCTCAAGCAAAAAGCTTGGATAAATACTTTCAAATCAAACAGCACATCAAGTGAAAGGCTCAGGATGTAAGGCATGTCGATACTCATACGTGAGTCTTAGTTCCGATTGGCTCAAACCAGCTCTCTCGGTACTCATCTGTTACCGAAGGCATTACATAAACACATACCGCAGTAAACTTACGGACCTAAATCCCCCGTTCATCCACCTCTCCAACTATGCTTTGGGCTTAAGTCTTTTCTTCGATTTTCTACCCCTTTCATTCGGATAATCAGATTAAGGCATGCACACTTTTGCTCGAGATTTTTTCTTGTGGCACCTTTATTCTTTTTCTCGCTCACAAGCGTTTATAGTCCACTTTGGGACGACTATAGAGATTCAACCGCCGTTAGACTTAATAACTGAGTGAGGGTTACCCAACTTAGAAGGACAGGTTGTCTTTACCGTCATTATTCAACTCTTTTTTTTTGTGCCACACATCATTCTCAAAATCAATATCTACAAAGTTTTTTTTCATGCCGAACTATCACAATGAACTAATTGGGGTATGCTTTTCAAATCCAAGTACTATGGCACAAATCTACACATTGGACTCATTTCCTTACTCTGGGGAACCTAGGGTGTTCATGTTATACCTCAATTTCCAAACTTTCCCAAGTTCCTTAGTTCAAACCCTACTTCCCTTGAACTCTAAATACTTTCTAGACTACCTTACACACCTACCAATCACAAGAAAAAATTTTACGGTCTCCGTAGGGGCGAATTCGATGTGATTTTTACCGAACTTAAAAATAAAAAGGTATTTACATAGACAATTCAAAACGGTAAAACCTCCCACAAACTTGAAATAAACATTGTCTCAATGTTCAAGAATCAAGATAAGAAGAGGTGTACTCACAGAGATCCTCACAGAGGGGTCGACAGGTAATGCAGTACCTCTTCGCTGCTTCCACGTTTTCCCTTGTAAAATCTCGTTTATTCCTACAAACACAATAACAACAAAAGAAACAACATCAATTCATAAAACCGTGGGTTGCCTCCCACGCAGCGATTCGTTTAACGTCGCATGGCTCAACGATCAACTGCCCATTATTATGGGGGGTACTTCAGCCTCCAAACTCTATTGCTCGACTTCTTCGCAACAGAATATTGTTCCAGTTTAGAGATAAGAGCAACTTGAAATGGTTTTGATCGTTCTCCCTTATTAGTTGTGTTAATCCTCCCAACTGAAGGTCTGACATCTTTCTCCTTACCTTTCTTTCGACCCTCTTGAGTTTTTAAAGTGATTTCCTCATCAAAAAATTTTAAAGTGAGCGTACCTTTTTCCACATCAATATTGCACCGACTAGAAGGCAAGAACGGTCGGCCAAGTATGATCGAAGTTTCTTCATCCTCGGGTATATCCATGATTTGAAAATCAACTGGGTAAGTGAAGTTATCTATTGTCACTAGAACATCCTCTGCTAGCCCATATGCCATCTTGGTTGTGTGGTCGGCAAACTTCAAGCTTGTTCCCGTATCGCTCACTTTTCCAATATCCAGCTTTTTGAAAATAGATAACGGCATGAGACTCACACTAGCACCTGAATCAATTAGGACTTTCTTAAAAGTTTGATCTTTTATAGTACAAGGGATTACAACTGGTCCAGGATCCTTCATCTTGATGGGTATTTTCATTTCTTGTGTTATTTCCTTGCATTGCTCAGTTGTGGTCTTTGATTCTTCACCCATTGGTCTCTTTTTACATATAACTTATTTCATGAATTTCTTGTACAAAGGCATTTTCTCAAGTGCTTCAAAGAATGGCATGTTGATTTCCAATTTGTTGAACATTGCACTGAACTTTCCGAAGTCTTTCTCGTTCTGATCCTTCTTTGTAACTCTTTGAGGGAACGGTAATTTGATTTTCGATTTAACCTCCTCTTTCTTTTTCTCCCCAGTTGACTTTTCAAATAGCACAGCTTCTTCTGGTTCTTTTATTTTTTCTCTTACCTCAAGTTCCACCTCTATGCATTCTTCCTTCTTTGTTTCCTCCTCTTTTATCACTTTCTGATTTCTTGTTGTGACAACATTAATACTCTCTTGATTTTTTGGATTTGGTATTGTCGCGCTCGGGAGGGTTCCTTGAGCGTGTGTTGAGAGGTGTTGGGCTATTTGTCCCATCTGCGACTCAAGGTTTTTGATGGAAGCTGTGTTGTTCCTTTGAATGTTCCGGGTCTCTTCTTGGAATTGCATACTTTGAGCTGCCATTCTTTCAATAGCTAACTCCCATTCTGCTTTTTGAGGGGTCTGTTGTTGTTGATATGGAGGTTGGTTTTGGTCTTTCCAGGAAAAATTAGGATGATTCTTCCATCCTGGATTATAGGTCTGAGAATACGGATTGTTCTGCCTCAAAACTTTTATCTCTTCGACTTGTTGAGTAGTAACAAGACAATGCACAGTAAAATGGGGACCATTACAAACCTCACAACTCACAGCTTGGACCGGTTGAACTTGAGCTCCAGTTGCAGTACTCACATTCATCCCTTTAAGCCTTCTTTCCACTTCAGCCTTGATTTGATCTTCTATGTTCACAACTTGTTCCGCTAGTTTCAAATCAATCTTACCCTCTGGTTGGTTCACAGTGCGATCATACAACTCAAGATGCTCGTTGGCGGCAATTGCTTCTATAATCCTCTTGATACCAGTGGTTATTGAGAAATTAGTTGAGCCACCGGCAGCAGTATCTATAAGCTGTTTTGTCTTGATTCTCAAACCATTCACAAAATTCTGCATCTGCTCAGTGGCATCCATGTTATGAGTTGGGCATGCAGTCAGACACCTCTTAAACCTCTTGTATGCATCTCCCAGAGATTCCCCTTCTTTTTGTTTGAAGTTGACAATGTCGTACCTTTTTCGAATAAACACTGAAGCAAAGAAATACTCATTAAGGAATGCAGTTTCCATCTCTAGCCATGTGATAATACTCCCAGTTGGAAGTGAATAGAACCATTCTTCCGCATCATCGGTCAGTGTGAATGGAAACATAACAAGTCTCTTGGGCTCTTCGGAGTGACCTTCTATCTTCAGAGATGTGGAAGTCGTTAAGAATCTTTGTAGATGCTTGTTTGCGTCTTCATTGATTCTTCCTGCGAAAGGCTTGCTCTCCAGCTGGCGAATGATGGACGGATGTAGCTGAAAGTATGCCACACTCACCGGTTGATTTACGATAGTCATCCGGTTTGGTTGAGCATTGGCCCCTCCATAGTCTCCCAAAAGTCTTTCAGGCTGAGGTGGATTCCCATCCATTTGAACAGTTTCTGGTGTTGTCTCCCTCTCTGCTTCTGAATCACTATTCACAAATACAACTTCTTCGTTTTCTGCAATTTTGGCTTTTCTACGTCTGGAGTGCAACAATCTTTCAGGTTCTGAGTCAAAAGAAAATAAAGCTGAGGTCTTACCTCGCATACACAGGTTAGGAAATTATTAGTAATAACAGAAATATAATCAGAAAAATAATTTAAAATTTTAGTCACAGAGTGACAAAATTCTAATTGAATGAAAAAGATACTTAAAAATTTTGGCAGTCCCCGGCAACGGCGCCAAAAACTTGACCGAAAAATTAGCAAGTGTACTAATTATACCGATGTAGTAATAAGGGAAAATTCCCCGAATGTCGATCTCTGAGGACTGCGTGTAAATTTTTAGGTAAAACTTGTTATTTCAATCAGACAAAATAACCTTGGGTTTCGTTTGGTAACAGGATATAAGAACTAGTAAAATAATAAATTTTATAGAGTAAAATAAGAACAATGCTAGGGAAGTGGATAAATTGCTAATAAAGACCTTAAAGAATTATTCTGAGATATTTATTTCCAACCTTAATAAGTCAAATTTCAAAATTAGTTTTCCTTAATTCCTTAATGAAAAATCCTTTGATAATTTTCATGCGCCCTAATTCCTTAGTTGCACACAGAAACCATCAAGCAATAGTTCTGACATAAAAACACGCTACTACGGGGTATCCCCATTCCTAGGCAATATCTACCGTAATATTATTTTGCAAAAGTATTAGGTTGACTTTCCAGACCAAAACCTAATTGTAAATCAAATTCTATTTTCCAATATGAATTCGCATAAAGATCGTTGCAAAATAAAATCTATAAGGTGAACTGTAAGTTCAGAGTATGCCTAAGAGGGGGGGTGAATTAGGCTTATGGAGACTTTTTCAGATTTTTGGTGTTCTTTAATTTTTTTTCTTTGGTTATGTTCTTGGTGATGAATGCAGTAGAAAGCATAAAGAAAGTGGACACCAAGATTTATAGTGGTTCCCTTCACAATCTAAAGGTACTCCACTCCCCTTTCCACATGAAAGAGAATTTTCACTATTGTTTTAGAAAGTACAACCTATCACACCATCAACCGGTGAAGCCTACAATCTAACAATAAAACAAACTAGTGTGCAAGAACAATCCTCTTGCAAAACACTAACCCTTGTGTCCAACAATCCTGGATCACAAGTCACAACAGACTATTCTGTAATTCTTTTTATAATTTGAGAGTACAATAGTAATATCAATACAAAGATTGATCTTCTCCTTTAATCAGAATTCACAACTTAATCTCAATACAAGTGTTCAAACAAATGGATGTGAAAGGTTATGCAAGTATGAACACTTTTTGAATGTATTTGAAATTATTTGAAAAGTAGTGAATATGATTCAATGATTGTTTTTGAAAATTGTTGGAGGTGTTTTTTAATTTAAAATTATCAGAATTTATATCATCCAAAACACCATTTCAAAAGGGTATAATTGAGTATGAGTTAACACATGGAAAGGTATAATATTCAAATAATTTTTAAACTTGAAATGAAACAATTTTTCAGAAAACGTTAAGTGTTAATCGGTTAACCATATAGGTTAATCGGTTAACACTGTAACGTTGGCCCAAAGAATTTAAAATTTTAGGGCGCTAATCGATTAACCTATATGGTTAATCGGTTAACACTGTAAGAACTTTGAAAAATAATTAATTTAAAAGAGTTATACCAATTCCAAATGATTTTTAAAACATGTTAATGCATTATGATCAAATGATAAAATTTTGAACACTTGTATATCAATTAAATTAGAGAATTTTGATATACCTTAGCTTGTGTCCAAGTCTTGAAAGATGATCAAGCAAATGTACATGAAGCTTGAATGTTAATCACTTCCATAATACTTTGATCTTGGTCTTTTGAAAGCTTTTGACTTTTTGCACAGATGAAATGATCTTGAGTCTTGTTGTTGTTATCATCAAAACCTTGAAACCTTGGGATGAAGCATGCTTCTACATGAACAACAAAAATCTTATAGAATAATCCCAACAAAGGTCAATACATAGCGATTTAGGACCACCCCCTAACAATTGGGGGTTTAGCCACTCATATTATTCGATAAAAACAACATGACAAATAAAAACATTACAAGATTTAGGGAGTGAATTCGATCTTCAATTTCTTTTGAGCATGAAAATCTCCTTGTCCTCCCAATTCTCCAGAGCTTCAATCTTTCGTTGTATTTTCTTCGTACCAATCAAAAGTCCCCTCTCTTTTGTCAAAACACGTATCTAATAGTCTCAATTCAAACTCAGTACCGGGGAAAAGCCCAAAATACCCTCAAGGATCACAAGTGTCAAAAATACAAGAAAAATAGGGAATTGGGCGTTTTAACCAACATGGGCCGTGTCAGGCAACACGGGCGGTTGTGTTGGCTTTCTGATATCATTTTTTCATGATTTTTTCAAGTCCCAGGTGTCCTGACACGGGCTGTGTCACACAACACGGGCACCCGTGTCAGGCCACTGTTTTCCACACAAAAAACCTCTTCTGAGCACATCCTGACACGGGCCGTGTCACACAAAACGGGCACCTGTGTCAAGCCCCTCTTGCGAATCTGACTTCGACTCCAACACAAAAGTCATAGCTCTCTCTCTTAGCTTTCCAGAGGTTTTTAGAACGCCTCAAACGGATTCCCGGAACTCCAGTTATGATCGTTTTCGTGCAGACTGCTAAAGATTTTACTTTCACAACAAAACTCTTCCGAAATCTTGCCATTTTTCCCTGGTTTTCGCTCTGCTTCTCCTTTATTGTTTACCTAAACCTAGAAACAGTAAAAATACCAAATCGACGCGTAAAATGTAATAAAAACAACTCAAATGCGACAAGACAAAACAAATGATTAACTGTAATAAACGGTAAAATCACGTATAAAAACCACTGATCATCTGGCCTCGTACAAACCATAACATACATCAAAGAACCTATTATACTAGCATATGCAATGCTATTCATATAGGCTCTTTCAACATCAGTACTAGGAATTTGAGTTGTTCTCAGCTTGTATTGAGGATTAGTCGGTGTTAGAACAGACTTTGAGTTCAGCATACCAAACTTATAGAGAATCTTCTTCAGGTATGTCTTTTGAGATAAGCATAATCTTGACTACTTTTCATCTCTCTGAATGTCAATTCCAAGAATTCTAGAGGCAGCTTCCAATTGCTTCATGTCAAACTCCTTATTGATTTCAACCTACACCTTCATAACATCTTCGATGTTATTTCTTGCTATGAGGATGTCATCCACATAAATCAACAAAATAACAAGTGATTTCCAGGTCAGAATCTGAAGTAAACACAACGTCGAACTTGCTCATAGTGAAACCAATGTGTGTCATGAACTTACCGAATCTCCTATTACATTGTCAAGGAGATTGTTTCAAACCATACAAAGACATATTTGTCTAGCACACATAATCTTCCTTTCCTTTCTCTTCATCTATATCACCATACCTGTTAGTCGTCTTTATATCCATCTGTTTAAGTTCTAGGTCAAAGTTCGCTACCATGGCTAACAAAATTCTAATGGATCTATGCTTTACAACAGGTAGAGCACATCATTGAAGTTGACACCTTATTTCTGAGTGAACTTCCTAGCAACCAACCTTGCCTTAAAACGCTTTGAAATCACTCATTTGATTCCTTCCTTAACCTTGAAAATCCACTTACAGCTGACTAACCGGGCCCCTGCATGTTTCTCGATCAACTACCAAGTATTATTATTATGAAGAGATTTCATCTTATCATCCATGGCTTTCAACCATTCAGTCTTATTTCAACTCCTTATAACTTCCTTATAGTCTCTAGGTTGTTCTTCAAGAATCTCACTTACAAAGATTAAGGCATAAGCTATGAGATATGCATAACCAAGTCTCTGAGGTGACTTGATAACTCTTTTCGACCTGTCTCTTGTCAGCAAGTAGTCATTATTAGTCACCCCAGCTTTAACAATAACTTCTTCTTCGACTTCATCTGGGTTATGCACTCAACATTAACATGTTCCACCTCAACAGGAATCCCTTTTTGTTCTAGCTCTTTTTTTAGAGATCTTGGCGCTTTG
This sequence comes from Lathyrus sativus, assembly GCA_963859935.3. Taxonomy (NCBI): domain Eukaryota; kingdom Viridiplantae; phylum Streptophyta; class Magnoliopsida; order Fabales; family Fabaceae; genus Lathyrus; species Lathyrus sativus. Next base: position 842,528,061 of record OZ012735.1, read on the forward strand.
ACCAACATCATCATTTTTCTTGAAAGCCATTTCTGCTTCATTGAAAACTACATCCTAACTTGTGATACACCTCATGTGACCTTGCTCAAGACACCACAACTGATAAGCTTTAACTTCTTTAAGGTATCCAAGGAACATACATTTCAACTTTAGGTTCGACTTTGTCTTGCCTAATGTGAGCATGTGTTAATCAACAAAATACTCTAAGTCTATCGAGTATTTTGTTGCACTTATTTATCTTGCACATACCAACATGAACCTCACCCTTTCTAGAATGGTTCGATGAAACCTTTTAGCCAAACCATTTTGTTGGGGAGTCCTTGCAATAGTTATGTGCCTTGCAATACCAGATGCATCACAATAGTTGTCAAAAGCCTCATTGCAAAATTCAAGGCCATTGTCGGTCCTCAACCTCTCAACCTTCCTTCCAATTTAGTTTTTGGCCAGAGTCGTCCAACTTTTGAAATTTTCAAAAGTTTCATCCTTAGTTTTCTAGATGAATACCCATAACTTTCTAGAGTAATCATCAATTATGGATAGAAAATAATTTGCACCTGAGTGTGAAGAATTCCTTGCATGTCCCTGAAGATCAGCATGAATATAATTAAAGGATCCATGTGTTCTATTTTTACCTTTATTAAACTTCATTCTACAGGATTTACCAAATACACAAGGTTCACAAAACTTCAGTTTTTCGACCTTGTCACCACACAACAATATTGTTTTCGACAATTGGACCAGGCCTCTTTCCCTGACATGGCCAAGTCTCTTGTACCATAACTCAGTCTTCGATATAGATGTTGTGGATGCCATATCTACTGAACCACTTACAACCTCAACCTCAAGGGTATACAAGCCTTATTTTTTCACGCCTCTTAAGACTTCCTTCAAACCCTTTGTTATCCTTAGGATACTTTGATCTCCTTTGAAAATATATTCTTTCTTGTCAAATTCACCAAGAGAAATGAAATTCCTCTTAAGATCAGGTACATATCTAACATCGGTCAATAGCCTTATTGACTCATCATGGAGCTTGAATCTCATCGATCCAATACTTGCAATTTTACAAGCTTTGTTGTTTCCCAACAACATTGGTCCACCATCTTGATTACACAATTCCTCAAACACATTTGTTTGGAGTCATGTGCCAAGTACATCCTGAATCCATAATCAACTCCTTGTTAGAGTTGCTGCTTGAAACCACCAAGTCATCAAATGATTCATAACCATCTTATACAATAGTTGCATTACCATTACCCTTTCCACCATGATTGTTCAGCCGAGCTGGGATTACTTTTCTTGTATAACCCTCATTCTTACAATGATAACACTTAATAGTAGGAACATTACCACCATAAGAATTATGTAAAACTTTACCATTCATCTTCTCAAACCTTCACCAACAAAAGATGATTTTTGCTTCTTTCGTTCATTCAAATCCTTATAGTACAAGGACGATTGAACATCTTCAAAGGTCAATGAAACTCTTCCATGCAAGAGATTTTCTTTGAAATGAGAGTGAGGCTTAGGTAAAAAAACACAACAAAAGCAATCCTTGATCTTCATCATCAATCTTGACCTAGATATTCTCAAGATCAATAATCAACTTGTTGAACATATCCATCTACTCCGCCAAGGCTTTGTCTTTACTCATCTTGAATGAATACAGAGCTTGTTTCAGGTAGAGGCGATTAACCAATGATTTTGTCATGTATAAACCTTCAAGTTTTTTCCACACACCAGCTGTAGTTTTCTTCTTTGAAACATGTCGGAGAACCTTATCACCAAGGCTCAATACAATGATATTGTGGGCTTTTTCGATCATCATTGTCTTTTCCTACTCCGATAGGGCAGTGTTCGTCTTATCCGATCCTTTCAACGCTTATAACAAACCCTTTTGAAGAAGAAGAGCTTGCATCTTCAAGCGCCACAAACCAAAATCATTCACAATGATGAATTTATCAATCTCATACTTTGTTGACGACATCTTCTTCTCCATACTCACCGCACCAGCTTGTTGTGAAACAATGTCGTCAATAACAAAATAAAGTTATGAGATAAAGATTGATTTTCTTAAACAAACACAAGAAAACCTATTAGGTTTTGCGAAAGAGATAGAAGAATAAAGAAGAAGAATTGGTTAAAACTATTTTACTATTCACTTTCTCGATAAGGGTTCAAAGATTACAAGTGAATAACAATAATCAACTTTTGTCAACAACTTGAAAGAACTAGTCTATTTATAGATTACTAAGCTAACTTAGGCTACAAGGTAACTTAATAATTGGGCTTACAAGAAAGACCCAAATACCACATGTCTTATGGAAAATCATGCAAAAGATGTGGTTATTTCACATTTATTCTATCATGATTTATTTTGCATTTGTAAGAAATTAAATAAAGAAGAAAACCAATAATCTTATCTCCACCTCTAAAAACACTATTTCTTATCTTGAATTTAAAAATAAAAACTTATTGGAAGAAATATATAGTCTTAAAATAAGACAAGATATTTTAATTCAAAATTCTTTCTCTTCTCACGAAGTCTTAGTTGAATCACCACACGTGATTAATGTGATATTTTGAAAAATAAAAATGATGATTTACAAAATATACTTGATAAACTCACTAAAGGAAGAGACAACTTAAATATTATTCTATGTAATCCAAGAGCATCGTATAATAAGGTTTGTTTAGGGTATGAAGTAAAATCAAATCTAAATATTTTTAATAACATATATCATGTTAAAAAGAAAACCAATTACTATGTTTACAAATGCAATTACTCTTGTAAGCTTGGCCGTCTTGAGCCTTATTATTTTAGCAAAATAAAATATTTAAAGTGATCAAATATACTTAAATTTAAAGACTTGAGCCACCTTAAATCTACTAATACTAAAGGACCCAAAATAATTTGGGTGCCAAGGTTAAAAAGTCAAATTGTTATGTGGATATGATTGGCAGCTCGAACTCAAAATATGATAGTGGTTGTCCAAATCATATGACCAGAGATATAAATATTTCCTTACCTCTACAAAAGGGTAATATTATTCTTATTGTAACTACAAAAGTAAAAGTGTTGGCTTAAGACTTATTGGTAAGAACCATAAACCTATTGTTGAACTATTTTGAGAACTGCAAGTGTATAACACAATTTACTTAATATCAAGTGAATTGTGTGACAAAGTTAATATAGTATGTTGTAATTATTCTATATAGGAGGTCTTTAAATTTCAAAACAAAATTTATCCTTCGTTTAAATTTTTTTCAAAAAGACAATGATTATAGAAAAATGCATACATGTTACCTTTGTTGAACTAACCCCTGGTAGGTAGAGAGGTGAAAGTGGTTGATTGTGCAGTTTCCTTGGAGAAAACATCTCTAAAAGATAAAAATCAAGAGAAATATCAAGATAAATACTAAATTTAAAAAAGGAATTAATTAATTATCATCGGGATCTTCCCAAGAAAAGAAGTACTACTAAAGACCATCAAACTCGGAATGTCATTGGAGATATTTCTAAGGGAGTTACAACTACACATTCCCTTAGCAAGGTATGTAACTTTATGAAGTTTTTTTCAAAATCGAGCCAAAGAAAGTTGATGAAGCTCTCATCTACGAGCATGGGTCTCTTGCTATGCAAGAATAGGTAAGTATATTTGAGAGAAACAATGTTTGGGAACTTTCTCCCAAAGCTTAAGCTAATAAAGTGATTGGAACCAAATGAATCTTTTGCAACAAGATTGACTAAAATATTTTAAAAAATAAATCAAGACTTTTGCAAAAGTTCACAATAAATAAAGGCATATATTCAAATGAGACTTGTGCCACTCTTCCAAATGGATGTAAATAGCGCGTTATTGAATGATTACATCCAAGAAAAAGTGTATGTTGATCAACCTCACTGTTATCAAAAGGTTTAACCAAACATATTGGTCGCACAATTGAAGAATTCAATAATTTGTAAATGAAAAATAAGAGAGAGAGAGAGAGAGAGAGAGAGAGAGAGAGAGAGAGGGCACAAGGATTTGTTTAGGCGGTTCCCCAATCGGCCTCACTATAGGTACGCACGCCCTCAATTCGAACTAGAATTGAGATAGTGAAAATTAACCTTACTTTGCAAATGTGGTTTATAAGAGAAATGTAGCAATGCACCCCAGCAAACCCTATGTTTGATGTTGATTCTAACACTTTCTCTTCTCTTAATCTGAGCTTGGTCAAGTCACCAAACAATGCCAATTTGATTCACCGTCTCACACTACTCCTTTGCAAGAACCCTTATTTCTTCAAAGTATTCGCTCAATCGAATCCAAATTGTGAATTGTTAACCCAAGATTTACCAATTTGATTCACCGTCTCATGCAACTCCTTTACAAGAAACCCTCGTTCTTCAAAGCTTTCACTCTATTGAATCCAAATTGTGTAATCTTGGCCAAAACCTTCAAATCCCCAATTGATCTTAAAGGAAAATCCTACCTTAGTTTTCTTATTTAAAACCCTCAAAGATCTCAACCCAATTTGCAGTTCACCAACCTAAATTGGACATTATCAACTCTAATTCTAGATGGCACCCAAATAAAAAATGATAATATGTAGATTGTTTGTGTGTATACATAAAATGAATGTTGAAGATGAAGAACAGCCTTTGGAATCCCGATTTCATATATGATTTTCTCAAAATCACCAAAAAAAAAATGATACATGTATTAGGTATATATACGTGTGAAAGTTGAGGTAAAAAGGAATGCAAGAGATTTGAAAAAAAAATATAAATTTTTGGAAAAATTGTGTTGCATAGGCCGACCTATGTAAGTCATGTGTCGACTTATTTGATGCATGTGTCGACCTGTATAGGTCATGAGTCGACCTATGTATTTAGCACATCAAACAGAGGTCAACATATCAAACAGAGGCTACAGACTTTAAAAATGAGTTACATAGTTCGACTTGCAACTCGCATAGGCCAACTTGTATATGCCATGTGTCAACCTATGCATTCAGGACACCGAACAAAAGCTACATGCTTTAAAAATGAGTTACATAGGTTGACCCGTAACTCGTATGTGTCGATCTATAGACCTATTTTTCACATAAAAACCTATTTTTAATGCATAAAGTCTTTTCCAAACATAACCAAAGTGTTTTATGCTCCCTAATGCAAATATGCACATTAAGACTTGAAGAATACTGCCCAATATACATAACGCTAAAGTATCATAGTTTTGACATCATGTAAAATACATCTACTGGAAAGTTGCAATCACATAGTAAAGTATACTTTCTTTATTTGTTATGGGGAGTTTAACCACTCCAATATCTTATCCATTTATTTTTTTTCACCTCCCTGAAAGATGCGTTGTCGTCATTAAAAAAGGGGGAGAATATGGATTTATTTGTTGTGTAAGTACAAGTGTTTGCAACCGTTCAATGACTTTGTTGGTTTTGATGATGACAAAATTTTATGTCAAACGACATTCGGTGAAGTCTTTATCTCTCAAAGCCATTTTAACAATCAAGATGTTCCTTGTGATGACAAAGGTCAAGCCACCTTAATGATGACAACACCTTAAATTAAATGTCGTTCGATGAAGTCTCATATATCAATTATCCATGATGGCATTAAATCAAGAAGATATCTCAAGTCTCATTAGTCAGAGGACTTAAGTTCCAAATGAAGTGTTAAGTCATTGTTAAATCAGGTTGGGGACTTGAAGTTGTGAAAAAGAGAAAGTGTGAATGCTCATATGGTTATGCTTTAACGCGTGTTTGAGTGATCAGTTTAATATAAAAGGTATTTGAGAAATTCTCGAAGTACTTGTGAAATCACACACACATACAAAAATCTCTTAAACAATCTCTCATATCTCAAAATCTCTTGAAAACCTATCAAGGCTTACGTGGAATTGATTAAAAAGTATTTCTAATAAATTGGGAAAGTTTTTACACTGCCTAATTGATTAAGAACAAGGTCTAATAGATTAGAGCAAGTAAATGACTTCTTAATCGATTAGAAAAAAATTTAATTGATTAAACCATTTATGCGTTTTAGGGTTTTCTTCTCTGGATTAAAGTTGTTGCCTTTTAAAGTGCCTTAATCGATTAAATCATTTAATTTGGTCCATGGAGCATTTCCTTTTAGTGTCAAAATTTTTCTATATAAAAGAGGTTTCTTCTCATTTCATTACATAACCGTTTTTCAGAATAAAACTCTTTCTATCATTCTTTTTATTCTCTTCTCCTTTATTTTCTATTTTCACTAAAGTTGTCTTAGTACATTGAAAGTGAAAAATACTTGTGAGAGTGTAGTTGTACTGGTAATGTGATTCATTTGTTCTTATTCAAAAGGGTGATTTTATGGAGAAATATTTTTATCTGGTTCTTGAGATTAGCTAGTGAAAATTTGTGTTTGATTCTTGAGATTAACCAGTTAGAATTTCTTTTTGGTTAGTGAGCTTAGCCTATTAAAAAATTTGTTTGGTTTGAGAACTAGTCTGTGTAAAATCCCTCATTTGTTGTAAGAAAATTTGTGGGCATATCCTTAAAAGCTCAAGACATATTCTTAGTGGAACTCTCAAGAGAAATTTTTTGAAGGCAGAAGTATGACAAGTGGTAGGCCGAACCTCTATAAATCTTCAGTGCAATTGATCTAATTCCTCTCTTTATATGTCATTTATTTTTCTTTCCTTTCTAATTCCTTATTCTCCCTCTTCTCCAATACTCTATCTCTGTTGGAATAATATAAATCAATTTAATAAAGAATTTTTAAAATATTATCGATTTCTAAATATCAAAGTTCACGCCTCCTTTTTTATTTATTTGGAATCACTTGATCAACATCCTCTATTTATTTTTTTTGTAACTTTCTTATTGTAGTGATTCAAATAACCTTAGTATCATATCTTAGAGTGAAATTTATTAGAATATTATTAATAATTCATATTTATTTAGTTGTACTATTTTCTTGGCCCCTAAGTTTGTTAGAGGGTATTTTAGTATTTATCCTATTCTAGTAACCCTAGTTTTAGCTTATAAATAGGGTGACAATCATTGTAACAAATATCATGTTTTGTAGCCGTCATTCTCTTATTAGTAATATTTCCTATTTCATCATTTATTCTATCTTTGCACCAACAATTGGTATCTAGAGCTCCGGTTCAGATTCATTGGGAAACACGGGAAACACGAGTGAACGTGAGGTCTTGTGTGATTGATTTTGTTTCTTAGATTCACGTTGAATCTTGAACAAAATCTGATCAGAATTTTTTTTAAAAATTCTGTGGGTTGGGAAACACTGTGTGAGAAAACTCTGAGTGTATTGTGCAAAGTAGAAGATGAACGGAAACGGCAACATGAACACCAAACTTCCAGTATTTGATGGTAAAAACTGGAATCGTTGGATGATCCAGATGCGTGTGCTGTTTGGTGCTCAAGATGTTCTGGATCTTGTCACTGATGGTTATGTTCCAGTAGCAGCAGATGCAACTGATGAACAGAAAAACGCGCAGAAGGAAGTAAGGAAGAAGGATCAGAAAGCATTGTTCTTCATCCATCAATGTGTGGATGTAAACGTGTTTGAGAAGATTGCAGACTCTACAACAGCAAAGGCTGCATGGGACACTCTGGTGAGATGTTATGGTGGTGACGCATCAGTGAAGAAGGTGAAGCTTCAGTCCTTGAGAAAGCAATATGAGAATCTCAACATGAAGAATAATGAGAAAGTTTTCTGAATACATCTCCAGAGTGATTCTGATCACTAATGAGATGAAGGCGTGTGGAGAAACTCTTTCTGAAGAAACAATCATGGAGAAGGTATTGAGATCCCTTACTCCTCAATTTGATTACATTGTGGTAGCAATAGAACATTCCAAAGATCTGAGCACAATGAGAATTGAAGAGCTGCAGAGCAGTCTAGAAGCGCAAGAGTTGCGTCTGACTGAGAGAAACTCTGAAAAGGAAGTAGAACAGCAGGCTCTGAAAGCAACTTCTGATAGGAGGTATCAGAAGCAGTCAGAAGCCAGGAGAAGATCTGATGGTGGTCAGAAGTCAGAAAGCTCAACCTCTGATAGACAAAAGAATGCTCAGAAGGGAAAAGAGAAGTATGACAAGAAGAAGATCCAATGTTACTGTTGTAAGAAGTTTGGTCACTTTGCTAGAGATTGTTGGTCAAACAAGGAGAAGAAATCAGAAGAAGCAAATATAGCCAGAAGTTCTGATGACGAATCTGTGCTATTGATGGCCTCTGAATCTGATGATCTGACAGACTGGTGGTATATGGACACTGGCTGTTCAAATCATCTTACTGGAAACAAGAAATGGCTGGTTGACTTTGACTCTGAAAAGAGGACAAAGATCAGATGTGCTGATGACAAATATCTTAATGCAGAAGGTATGGGAAATGTCAGAGTGACTCTGAACAATGGGAAAACAGCATTGATTCAGAACGTGTGGTATGTACCTGGCATCAGAAGCAATCTGATGAGTGTGGGACAATTAATTGAGAAAGGTTTTTCAGTTACCATGAAGGACAATCTTCTGAAGCTGTATGACTGCAATCAGAAGCTGATTATGGAGTCAGAACAGGGAAGGAATAGAACATTCAAGGTGAATGTCAGAACTGCAGACTCAGAGTGTCTTAGTGCAACAAGTACTGAGAAGGAGAGTGAGCTGTGGCACAGAAGATTTGGTCATTTGAATTTCAGAAGCTTACAACATCTGAATTCAAAGAAATTGGTACATGGAATTCCTGCAATTAAGAAGCCTGAAAAGTCATGCAAAGTTTGCATGGAAGGAAAACAACCAAGATTGCCATTTGCATCAGAAGTTGCTCCAAGAGCAAAACATGCCTTGGGAGTTGTACACTCTGATGTGTGTGGTCCATTTCCAGTAGCATCAATTGGAGGGAATAAATACTTTGTGTTGTTTGTTGATGAATTCACAAGAATGACATGGGTATCCCTTATTAAGTTCAAACACGAGGTGTTTGATGAATTCAAGAAGTTCAGAATGAAGGCTGAGAATCAGAGTGGTCAGAAGTTGAAGATTCTTAGAACTGATGGTGGAGGTGAGTATAACTCCAAAGAGTTCCAGAAGTTCTGTGAGGAGAATGGAATTGAGCATGAGGTTACTGCTCCCTATACCCCTCAACACAATGGTCTTGCTAAAAGAAGAAACCGCACTCTGCTTGATATGGTGAGAAGCATGCTAAAGGAGAAGAAGCTTCCTCAGAAGCTCTGGGGAGAAGCTGTTGCCACTGCAACGTATGTACTCAACAGATGTCCTACGAAGAAGTTGAAGGAAATAGTTCCTATGCAGAAGTGGACTGGAGACAAGCAAAGTGTTAGTCATCTGAAGGTATTTGGTTCTGTTTGCTATAAACATGTTCCAGAAGCCAGAAGACAGAAGCTGGATGATAGAAGCAAAGTGATGATTCTGATAGGGTACCACAGTACAGGTGCATACAAGCTCTATTGTCCAGAAACCAATAAAATTGAATTCAGCAGAGATGTGATTGTGAAGGAATCAGAAGTTTGGAATTGGGATAAGTCTCAATCTGATTCTGATGTTAGAACTTCTGAAGAAAGGTCAGAGTTAAGAATTTCTGAAGTTGAAGTAAACTCTGACGTTGATTCTGACTCTGATAGTGATTCTGACTCTGGAGAAGACTCAGAAGATGAAGGTGACTCTGATGATCCAGACTCTGATGGTAATCCAGATTCTGGTAGAAATTCAGACTCTGAAGATGGCCAAGGCTCTGGAGGAAGTCAAGCCTCTGAAGCTAGAAATTCTGAAGTTCAAGACTCTGGAAATATGCCAGATCCTGAAGTTGGTCAAAGCTCTGGAGAAAGTCAATCATCTGAAGCTCAAGACTCTGAACAAGTTCAGAGACCACAAAGAATCAGAAGCGTTCCCAGAAGATTTGCAGAATTTGACATGCTGCAAGACACTGAAGTAGACTCTGAAGGAGAAGTTATTCAGTGTGCCATGTTAGTAGACTCTGAACCTATAAGTACAGAGGAGGCTCTTAAGCAGAAGCTCTGGCTGAAGGCCATGAAAGAAGAACTTGATGCTATAGAGAGAAACAAGACTTGGAAGCTGACAGAACTTCCAAAAGACAAGAAAGCCATCAGCGTTAGATGGGTTTTCAAGCAGAAGTTAAAGCCAGATGGCTCAATTGGCAAACATAAAGCAAGGTTGGTAGCCAGAGGATTTCTACAGAAACCTGGGTTGGATTACTCTGAAGTGTTTGCACCTGTAGCAAGACATGAAACAATCAGAATGGTGATTGCAATAGCTGCTAACAGGAATTGGCCTCTGATGCATTTAGATGTAAAATCTGCATTTCTGAATGGTCCATTAGAAGAAGAAGTTTACGTGTCACAACCTCCTGGATTTGTGAAAAAGAATCAAGAAGGGATGGTGTACAGATTATACAAAGCTCTATATGGATTGAAACAAGCGCCCAGAGCTTGGAATCAGAAGATTGATTCATTTTTCAAGAAGCAAGGCTTTCAGAAATGTGAGATGGAGTACGGTGTCTATGTTCAGCATACTTCTGAAGGCAATATGACTCTGGTATGTTTATATGTTGATGATATACTGCTGACTGGAAGTTCTGAACAGGAGATAGCCAAGTTCAAGAAGGTTCTAATGAATGAATTTGAAATGACTGATCTAGGCAAAATGACATACTTTCTAGGGATGGAGTTCAGATACTCTGAGAAAGGTATCATTTTGCATCAGCTCAAGTATGAATTAGAACTTCTGAAGAGATTTGATCTGAAGAATTGTAAGATGGCTGTCACACCTTCTGATACAAATCAGAAACTGGATTCAGACTCTGAAGGAAAGGATGTGGATGCTACAACCTTCAAACAGTTGGTTGGTTCTCTGAGGTATCTGTGCAATACCAGACCTGATATTTGCTACTCAGTTGGGATGGTTAGTAGGTTCATGAGTAAACCTAAGTGGTCCCATTATCAAGCTGCTGTCAGGATTCTGAGGTATATCAAAGGAACTCTGAAGTATGGAGTGTTATTTCCCTCTGGAGGAAATAATGAGTCAGAACTTCTGAGTTATTCAGACTCTGATTGGTGTGGAGACAGAGTTGACAGAAGAAGTACATCTGGGTACTTGTTCAAATTTCTGGGAGGTCCCATTTCTTGGTGTTCCAAGAAGCAACCTGTTGTGGCGTTGTCAACCTGTGAAGCTGAATACATTGCAGGTGCTGTTACTGCATGCCAAGCTGTGTGGATTCTGAATCTGTTGCAGGATCTGAAGATTAAAGTAGACAAACCTCTGAAGTTGATGATTGACAACAAGTCTGCAATCAACCTTGCCAGAAACCCAGTGCTGCATGGGAGAAGCAAGCATATTGAGACCAAGTATCATTTTCTGAGACATCAAGTTCAGAGTGGAGTGTTAAAAGTTGTACACTGCAGCACTCAGAAGCAGTTGGCAGATGCTCTGACGAAAGCTATCAAGACTGATCAATTTCTCAGATTAAGGGATGGAATTGGTGTCACAAGTTTTGATGGAATATGAATTAAGGGATGGTATTAGAATATTATTAATAATTCATATTTATTTAGTTGTACTATTTTCTTGGCCCCTAAGTTTGTTAGAGGGTATTTTAGTATTTATCCTATTCTAGTAACCCTAGTTTTAGCTTATAAATAGGGTGACAATCATTGTAACAAATATCATGTTTTGTAGCCGTCATTCTCTTATTAGTAATATTTCCTATTTCATCATTTATTCTATCTTTGCACCAACAAAATTCATCCCATATTTTGAGAATATAACTCTAGAATAGTTTCTACTATAATATAAATTGATTTATTCTAAAAATTTCGTAATTAATAATCTACTTACACAATTTTATATAGTATCAAAAACGTTTACATAAGCGGTGTGATATCTTTGATGAATAAAAGTTTTTTCAAAATATTTCATTACCAAAACAATATTTATGCTCTAAGAGCACATGCTAAGGAATTCAAAAAAAAATTGGATTGTAAATTAGTATTTTTTTTTTTAATTTAAAAGTTTGAATGCATAATTTTAAAATAATATTTTTTATATTAAATATCTTAATTTCAAGATCATTTTATCCCACAATTGTTAGTATTTTCCTAAAGTTAATATGTATAGTAATTTGTTGGGTTACTATAAAGTTGTATAATAGTATTATATATTAAAGACAAATATTGTTTCACGAATATGTCTATCCATTTTTCTCCCACATTTTTTTAAGCATAACTTAGTACCATCATCATTAAATTTGTGTGCATGGTTTTAGTAATTGTTAACGACCATATTAACTGCCTCTAACCTTTACGTGTGTAATTGTAATTTGACCATTCATATATTTGTACCATACTAGTTTTTTCTGTTCTATAAATAAGATTTATTGTACTGTACACAATACAATACAGCTTCTGTTCACCCATCAAGATAATTAAAGGCTTATTACATGATTAAGTTTGACATTCTTTTAACAATAATTCTTTAGTGTACAAACTTTCTTTTTAAAGATTGTAATTTTCTTCTTCTTCTAATCTTATAACCAATAAATAAAAAATTAAAGAAGGTATATTTATTTTTCATTGTTATTGATCATAATAAATACCATCATTTCGAATCCTTAATCTTAGGATATTAGTTTCAATAATTATTATCACTTTTCTCTATATGTTAAAAAAATTAACACACTTTCACTTAAATTTCAATCTAAAACTTTAGATGTGTATATAAATTTTTGATGTTTATTGTCTATTTGTTTAAAATAAAAAACAAATATAAAAGATTTGTAAAATGTGCTCTTACTAAAGGTTAGAGTAGTAAAATTGATATAATCATAATAAAATGGTTATAGAAACCATGATAAAAAAAATCATATAAACAAATTTGATATCATCATTAGAGACATTACTATAAATAAATATACAAGTAATTATAATCATGAAGACCCGTTTAAAAACGATAATGGAAATGAAGAAAGACCCATTTTCAAAATGCCTATAAGCCCAGAAACATTTCATTTCCTCCCTTATTACTCCTCTCAGTCTCACTCTCTTCTTCTTCAACTCAACTGAACCATTTTGTATCCATTTTCTTCTCTCTTTCCAACGCAATGGATCCATGGCTCGACGATCTAACCGACGACCTCCAAAGCCTCAGCTTCGCCTCCACAACCACCACAACCGCCACCACCGCCGACATCAAGCGCAGCACAAGCTTCAGTTCCGAAACAACCGCCTCTACTTCCACAAGATCCCTCCCTCCAACAACCAAACCTCACGCTCCTTCCTCCGACCCTCGCTGGTCCGCCATTCACCGGATCCGATCAGAGTCACCTTCTCGGCGGATACTTCCTTCTGACCTCCGATTCTCCCGCCGTCTCGGCTCCGGCGATATTAGTTCCGTTTATCTTGCGGAACTTAACGACGATGGAAAAATCCCGGCGATGTTCGCGGCGAAAGTGATGGATAAGAAGGAGCTTATTAGTAGGAGTAAGGAAGGAAGAGCGAGGACGGAGAGAGAAATTCTTGAATCTCTTGACCATCCTTTTTTGCCTACTCTTTATGCTACCATCGACGCGGCGAAATGGCTTTGTCTCTTGACGGAGTTTTGTCCCGGCGGTGATCTTCACGTTCTCCGGCAACGCCAGCAGAACAAACGCTTCACTGAATCCGCCGTGAGGTGCGCACTTCACTCCATTTCCATTTTAGCATCTTCATTAATATTATATTTTTATTATTAATATATTATTATCGTTTAGTGAGAGTGTGAGTGAGTGAGTGAAAATGAAAACTGAAACGATGAGAGAGAAAAGATCGAGTGTGTGAATGTCCAGAGGAAGCATTGGTGGAAATCTTAGTAAAACCGTTATCGTGATTTTAATAACAGAGTAATGAAAACATGAAAGCGACGGTTATTTTGTTCGTGTTTGCTTTGTAGGCTCCATAACCACCATTCTTATTCCTCCGTTTTCCTCTTTCGCTATACGTGGGACCCACTATATGTCACCGTCAATTGCGTTCTCTGATAAGATTAGTGTATGTTTAGGATTAACCAAATCATAAGAGAGAACAAAATTGCAAATTGAGATTAAGCAAATTAAAATTTGGTTGTTTAATGCATTGATTGATCCAATAATAATGGCAGTAAACATTAAAGTCAACAAAAAAAATTGATTTTCTAGCTTTGGCTCACTTAAACGTGTGAGGTGTTGGTTAATTAAACTAGTTGGACAATTTTCATTGTATGTTTGGTTTAATTTTCACCATTTTAATTGTATGTTTGGTTTAATTTTTTGTAAAAGTAAAAATAAAAAATTCTTGAAGTGGAGAATTAATTTTGAAATGATTTGGGTCTTTGATTTTTTTAAAGTATAAAAATATTTTATACTAAAGAGTTTAATAAATATGCCCTGGTAGTGTAAAATTATAATTATAATTTTTAAATTTAACTGTTATCTTTATTTTGAAATTGTACCACTCAACTTATTTTTACGTAAATTTATTAAAAATAAATCAATTTACTTTCAAATTATTTTTAATTAAAATTAATTTTTAAAAATTAATTAATTTAAAATTAATTGTTTTCCCCATTATACTATAAAATTGAAATAAATAAATAATATTGTAGAACCCGTAAACTTTTGCAGAATTTCTGGATTGTATTTATATAAATTGAATGAAAACTTAAGATCTTGGCATGGTCGCTTGTTGAGATATGTTCAACCTATATAAATAAATAATAACTCTGTTTTTTCATGTTCATTCATATATATTATTTCTGTATGGGGCCAAAAAAAATTGTGTTCATAAGGTTGTCCTTTTGGTTACGGTTCAAAACTTTTTATTATATTTTGTTTTTTAGCCGCGGATGTTCAATACCAATGAAAGCAAGCAAAGGCCTAATCTTCTTTCGTATATGCATTTCACTCTGATTCTTTTGAAAAATATTCTTTCCAAGTAAGAAAAAAAGTTATTGTCTTTAGAATTGGATAAAGAGTTATTTTCCAGCTTTTGCTTTGTTGTCATTATTTGCACGTCTTATACGAAACACACGCAACTTTTTGAATTAACTCTTGTGACATACATAGGCCACTCTCCCTGACACTGTTTTTAATTTGCCTTTTTACTATGTGAAAATGCTACTACATCTGACCAAGGATAATGTTGTAATTATGCATTTATTTATTTAAAGTTAAAAACTACTACTTTATCTAATGGTAGGAAATTCAATTTTTAAAAGATAAAAACTACTTTCTCAAAATTAAATTCATATTCCTAGAGAAATAATGGGGTATGAGGTTTTTTGTTCTTGTTTTCTTCTGTGAAGTGGCCAGTGTTAGTTGAACAAGCATTAGAGTAGTAGCCCACAAGGTATAAGACAAGCCGATTTATGTTCCTGTCTGATCCTCATGGTTCCTTTGGTAGGCCTAACAACCGATATTCTTAAATGCATTTTTCGGGTCATGTTGGCCAATAATAAAACCTTCCTCACCTTAGAGATAGCATTATCACAATCTTTATGCTAGCCTAATCATTGATTGGCGGTTTAATTAATTTAACTAATGCTAATTATCATTAAATTGTTTTTGCAGATTCTATGCATCAGAAGTGTTGATGGCACTTGAATACCTTCACATGTTAGGAATAGTATACCGTGATCTCAAGCCAGAGAACGTGTTAGTCAGATCAGATGGCCATATCATGCTCACAGACTTCGACCTCTCCTTAAAATGCGATGACAATTCCACACCAACAGCCCAGATAATAATCTCCAGTCAAGACTCTCCACAAGTAGCCCCACAAAAAAATCCCCACTCCGAACCCTCCCAATTCGCCTCATCTTCATGCATAATACCCAACTGTATAGTCCCAGCCGTGTCTTGTTTCCAACCAAAACGCAAGCGAAAGAAGAAACAAAGTCAGCTTCACGGCCCTGAGTTTGTTGCCGAACCCATTGATGTTCGGTCCATGTCATTTGTGGGCACCCACGAATACTTGGCTCCTGAAATAGTGTCTGGTGAAGGACACGGTAGTGCTGTGGATTGGTGGACCTTAGGGATATTTATATTCGAATTATTTTACGGCGTGACCCCTTTTCGAGGCTTGGATAATGAACTCACTCTAGCAAATATCGTGGCTCGAGCTTTGGAGTTCCCAAAGGAACCCACCGTGCCAGCCACGGCAAAAGATCTTATCTCACAGTTATTGATTAAGGACCCAGCAAGGAGGTTGGGATCAATAATGGGAGCTTCTACAATCAAACACCACTCCTTTTTCCAAGGTGTGAATTGGGCATTGTTAAGGTGTACACCTCCACCTTATGTTCCACCACCCTATACTAAAGATAAAGAAGATGTATCTGATGAAAGTTGTCCACAAACTCCGGTTGATTATTATTGATCACAAAAGTACAGTTAGCTAGCTAGTTAAGTTTAAGGAAATTCAATTATATTTCTCTCTCTTTTTTTTTAAAATTTAATAGGCTTGAATAGAGAAATGTAATATTGTGAACCAAACTATGTTAATTAAGCTTGATGACAAATTAAATTAACCAGTGCTCTGCTCGAGCACAGCAAAATATACTTATCATATTATGGAGATGGGTTTGGTGTATTATAATACAGCTGGTGAAAGCACTTGCACATGACTTTAATATTTTAACTTGTTTCTAGATGATTTTTGGGTATGTGATTGCTAAAGTCAAACAGAGATATGAGCTACACAACATTGAAATCAAACAAATAATGTACTGTGCAAATAACAAATGACATTGACTTGGGAAGAGCATGAATGAACGAAAACACCGCTGGCATATGTGGCTATTTGTGTACAAAATTATGTAAATATATGTTTTTTGTGGCCTTTTATTTGTGGGAGAACATGCATCCGACCACGTGGAATGTTGCTTGTTACGTGCACAAGACAACCGTGGTGCTTGGTTGTATTGTAGCCACTAGCTTGTGACTTGCAAGTAGTGAGAGTGAGAACCGGCCACCCTTTCTTTTCAGCATCTGATCATTTAGAAACATTTTGTTTTCAACATAATCGGCTTTGGTTATTCCTCTGTTCCATTTCTATGGTAGGTCTGCTGTAAGATTGAGCCTCCTCTGAAGTGTGCATGGAAACATTAACTTTTTAAGTTTGATTTGATGCCACTATCTTAAGCAAACTTGATGTGATATCTAATCGAGATAACCACAAATGCTTTTTATGATTGATCTGGAAAGACCTTAATCTTCAAGTGGTTGTGATGATAATACAATGATGAACTCATTGATGAGGGGTGATGTAGGTTGAATTTGACGGTAGGAGATGCACCTACAGATACTCAGATATTCAAGTCATTCAAGTCAGTAAAGATCATGAATGCGAGGTTTAGAGTTCTCTCGTTCATTATGCTTTATCACTAGGATTTAAGGTTTATTGGGCCTAGAACCTTCTTTGGGACAACTGTCTCATGACATGTTTCATGAGATCGTGTGGTTCTCCCCATCTAAGGGGTAATGGGAAATGCTCATTTTAGGTCATGTTCTATGTACCATACCATTATGGATAGGTACACGTCATTCTCCGTGTTTCCATAAATGAGCGAGTAATCCAAGAATCACATAATATAACTAAGAAATGGATGCACTTTGTGATCAATACACTCATAACAATACGTGGACGACTAACGACACTGCTTTGGGACATGGGTATTGTCCTCCTGTCTCTGGTGAATCTTGTGTCATCTCCTGTATATCCTTTGCAAATATATAAATAGACAGTCCCTCAATCACGAGGTCTTGTAAAGGGCAAAGTGATTTTGTCTTAAACCTCTTTTGTGAAACTCTAAGTGGAATCTCTCAAGAGAAGCTTTAAGTCGAGTCTATCAAGCAAGATTTTAAGTTGAGTCCCTCATTGGAGAATATAAGTTTATCCCCTCATGCGAGACTCTAAGTTGAGTCCCTCAGGTGAGACTTTAAATTCAGTCCCTCAGGTGAGACTTTAAGTTAAGTCCCTCAAGTGAGATTGTAAGTTAAGTCCATCAGAAAAAACTTTAAGGTGGCTCCCTTAAGAGAGACTATATATTGAGTTCAGAAGGCAAGACTTTAAGTTGTTTATGTTTCTCTTTGTTCCTCAAGGATCGTCACAGGGAAGTCAAACATTCTTATGGCTCTTGCGAGAGGCAAAGATCTTCTAGTGGAAGTCTAGTATTTATATTGACTTTAAGGGCGACGAGGATCTTCTAGCAAAGGCCCGTCGTGGACATCCAACATTTATATGAACTTGGAAATAAGTTTACTTTATGTGAATAAAGTAATAATTAGTGTTGAAAGAATTCATACATTGGCTAGCTAAGCGCCTTTCGCCTTATTCAAGACCGATAACAGAAAAATGGTTAATTGTAGTAATATCTTAATTTAATTGAGTTCCATGTTCTTGGGATGATTCGTTCGTTCATCTCCTCGAGCTTGTAGACTTCATGGGGTAGTTTATGACATATACAATATGAACCCTCCTAGTTAAGCCATAGTTTTTCCTATTGGATCAGAACAACCATTTGCTTGAGCACAAGGTGGCCCTTTTGCATCTCTCTTGGAATTACTTTAAGTTGTACCTTCTGGTTGCTCTCTATTTATGGACGATAATTCCCTGATGTAGCAGACACATTGGATTTCATCGATTAGGTTGGTTTCACATCTAAATCCTTATTCGTTTTCCTCTTCACTAAATTAAGAATGCCTCTTAGTGGGCATGTCAATTTCAACATGTAGCATTGCGTCAACGCTATAAACCATGGTAAAAGAAGTCTCATTGCTGGTTTAACGTGAGGTGGTATGATATGACCATAACACTTCATGAAGTTGCCCGGCCCATAGCCTTTTGGCCTCATCAAGCTTTTTCTTTATCCCGCCCAATATTATTTTGTTCGCTGGTTCAACTTGCGCATTCACCTGTGGTGGACAACGTAAATAAACTTTTTCTGAACACCTAGGTCGCAACAGAAATCGACCACATCGAAACTAGAAAACTGAGCACCAATTTTATTTCCAATAGAAGCGGAGAACCCTTTCTGTCGTGATCTTGGAGACAAGCTCAACCTCTATCCATTTTGTGAAATAATCTACTCCAATAATCAAGAACTTTTGTAACAGCCCAATTTTCAATAATTAATTATTTATATTACTTAATTGATTTATTTGGATGATTTTAATTATTGGAATTATTGATAGATATTTGAGAGGAAATATGATGAAAGAAAATAGAATGGAAAGACATATAAGGAAAAGTGGAAGGAAAAGGAAATATAGAAACATAAGAGAAAGAGAAGAGAAAGAAAGAGGAAGAGGAGAAAAGAGGAGGAAAAGAAGGACAAGCATGGAAAGCTCAAGAACAACTTCTAAATTCTATTTTATCAAGGTAAGGGTGTGAAATCTTATTATTCTATCAATGTGTATGATTATGTATGTGTTTGTTGAAGTTGTTTGGATTGTTGGAGAGTGTCGCTACTGCGAAAATCGGCGCCGGCTGAACAGAAGAGTCGCCACCGTGCGTTATTTATCCCACGGGAGGGAAAGGAAACGCTCAGAGTAAACCTCGCACAACACGGGAAAGGTATGGTCATCGCAACCAAAACCTGGGTTCGGGAGTCGGTTACGCAAGGGGAAGGTATTAGCACCCCTCACGTCCATCGTACTCGATGGGATCCACGCTTGTTTTCGGGTATGGATTGTTATTCTATCTAAACTATAGGTCAAGGGTGAAAAAGAAAATAAAATGAAAATAAAAATGACTCGGCAAAGTATCGCACTTTATGCCTACGTATTCCCGTCTGGAACGAGAAATCAGAGTCAACGTAGTTCGCCTACCTACGGGAAAGGAGGGGAAGGTTGCTCGCTAGGATATCGCATCCTATGCCTACGTACTTTCATACAGCATGAAAGATCAGAGCAAACGTAGTTCGGGCCACGTACGACACAAGTCTGCCTTGATTGATTTTATTCCTTCTGAAAAAGGGTTTTCTGATTAACAGTCCCAGCGGACAAAAATGACGTTTTGATGAGTTTACATTCTTTTACGGAAGAAGTGTCTTTTATTGTGTTTGAAATTTTATTGTATTTTCTGTTTGTTTTTGAGGAAGAAGAGATAGAACTCTAACCTATGGTTGTGAAGGGAAACGAACTAACCTAATGTTATCATGCATGGGTTAAGACCTAGTGTCTATCATGCTCCTCTCTTGCACAGAGAGGAACAGAGATCCTACGGGATAGGCAGAAACAGAAACAATAACAGATATATACAGTAAAAACAGTAAAATGCATGGATGCAACAATACAAGCGAGGCAAGGGAGTCCCACTCAACCTCGAACCTAGAAAACAATAGGCAAAAGTGAACAGGCTTCACTTTCAACCCAACAAGGTAAACAGCAAACAATACAGTCCAGAAAACCAATCAATACATCAGCAAATGAAATACAACAGCCAAAAGAAACAGCATCAGCAGCTCTGAATCAACATCTGGCTTCAAGCAATCTCCAATCAGCTACAGGCTTCAACAAGCATCAATCTCCATCTTCATGGCCTTCAGATAAGGGCTTTGATCATCAGTCTTCTATCTGCAATGGCTTTTCTTCAAGCTCAAACCTCCAGGATGAGGGATCAGTCACAAGAGTGGAGTGAATGAATGTTAGACAGTTAATTACCTACCAAGGGTGGTTCATCAACTGTTAACATTAAACTGAAGGTTTCCTCTCAAAAGTTCTATCTTTCAAATACATTCACTGATCCTTCCAAAGGAAGGAGGTGGATATTTGAAAGAGACTTTGAATCATAGAGGAGAATGGATGCAGACAAGGCATTCCATGTTTGAGAAACAAGCTTTCTATTCTAGAGCTCTGCCTAGCTCCTAAACCCTAGTCTCCTCAGCATCTGCTAGCAAGAATCTCCTCTCCAACTCTGACAGTTGATCTTCAATTTCTGGATCTCCAATGGTCTTCATCTCCTCAAATCTTCAGCTTCCCCAGGGCCCCAGACAAACCCAATACCCAAACAATCAAACAATAATCCCCAGAGGGCACACCACACCAGACAATCAGATATACAGACAGTATTAATAGCAGTAGGGGAATCCTAACTTTTCTCTAAGGGATCTAATAGCTACCCATAGCCCATATAGTCCCATAACTAATCTATTCAAACCCTAAGTCCTAAGGGAAAGAATTAATTCTCCTAAGTCATCACCTAAAAAACCCTAATTTGTTCATGATGTTCAAACCTATTTTAATCACCTAAAATTAACTCCTAAAAATGGGAACTAAAATATTTCTACAAGTTGAATATCTAATCTAAACAATATAAAAAGAATGAACAAAAAATGTTAAAGCATGCAAGAGAACAAAAATTATTAAAATGATGCATGAAATGAACTATTTAAAAATGACATTTATTTAGAAAATATGAAATGAAAATAAAAATGCAATTTTATTTTTCTATAATTTTCTAGATATCTCAAAGAAAATGATGTAAAAAGAATGAAGTAAAAATGATTTTTTATGAATTTGTTATGAATTTATGAAAATTGGTAAAAATTAAAGTGAATTAAAAACAAATAAACCAAATAAAATGAGGGAGGGGTGTATTTAGAAACCACGCGCAGTTCATATCCAGGATGGGCCAACAATAGGGGGTGTGCGTAGCATTTTGTCTCAGGCCCAGAATCACTCAGACTTAGAAGAAATAAAAGAGGCGCAGGGGGGTGAGAATAGGGATAGAAACACGTTCAGATTGCATTGGGCTTGAAATAGGGGGGGGATTAGCAATAGAGCACTCAGGCCCGCCCGTTTCAATTAATGAAACGGCGCGTTTTGGCCAACTCGCTTCCCTCCAATTCCTGAATTGAATATGAGCCACACGATCATTCTCCAAGTCAAAAGTCCAACGCCCAATAAACGGCCACGATTTCGTCTCTTTCCTTGGATCAACTGAAATTAGGGTTTCACCATGAACGTCCATGCACGAACCAAACTTACACCAAGCTGTTCTCATTCTACACGCAATGAATTGACACGATCTCAACATGAAAAATGCTCAGAATTCTTCACTCTACAATCCTATGGCATTAGATTGCTTTGAAATTCACTAGATCAACAAACCCGATGGCATCAAACTCTGGTCACCATGGAAGCTCTCTGAGATGCACCACAACAATTCTCCCTCAAACCTAGACTAAACTAATCTATGCCTAATGGTGATCAACCTGCGCTAACAACCTAGAATTCTAATGCATTAAGCCACGAGTTTCAAGCCCTAACAGTTTCTACCACCTGCTAACAATTGTCTCTAAATCACTCCAAATTCATCCTACTTGCTCTACTAACCTTCTACTTCATGTCTAAACTAATAAATTCGTGCTAACCTAATTGAATCAAGCTGTGGCAGAGCAAACATACCTGGTGCAAAAGCTTGATGACAGCTATGGAAGATTGAGGATCTGAGGCTTCCAAGGCTTGAATCTTGATCAATTTACTCAGTGATTGATTCTGTATGCAATGCTTTGAGGATTCCTGGCTTGAATCATGCTGTCCAATGGAAACTTCAATTTTGATGTTGATGAAGAAAGTGCTCAAAAATGGATCCTAACCACCTTGTTCTTGACTGAATTCTACTCTATGATGATGAATCAATAGAATGAAGTTGATTTTGATGATGATTTGGTGAAGAATTTGTGAGATTGGAATGAAACTTCAATGAAAAAGAATGAGAGGATTTTGGAAATTCTTGGTGAAAATGAAGCTAACCCTTGATCAATGCACATTTCATGAATATATAGACCTCATATGAACATTCTAGATCCATCTTGCACATTCCCTTGCTTTCCAACTTTGATCCATTTTGGTTATGTTTCTTCAATTACAAGTAACCAAAGATAACTTTCTTTTTTCCTTCTAAACTCAAAAAAGTGTTTGAACCATTGTTCTTGTAATTGCTTTTCCATTCAAAATCATATATTGGAAGTCTCCATTTGGACTCATAAATCTCCCAAACCATTTTCCATCTTGAATTTATTCACTTTATAAGCCATTTTAGTTCATATTTTGACCAATTATGCAACTTCATGCTATGAGCTTCTCCAATAATTTGTGACCTTCTTTCTAGACTTAAAATCCCATTTGGAGCAAGTTTGATGTTGTAAGTTTTTCCATTTGAGGCCTCCTTGTATGAGTTTTGGACATAGGTTAAAATGACCTGTAATTCACAAATGCCCAAAATACCCTTTGCTTGCCAAGACCATAAGTTGAGTTCCACACATCATATGAAGGCATGCCATACCATTATAGAAAGCTAAGACAATGAGGAACAATTCTTATGTTGACCAAGAATGCATTTGAAATCTCCTTGAGGGGTAAAACTAGCTTGGAAGTCAAGTCACTTTCACAGACAAAAATTCAGACACCTCAGATGACCTGTAACTTGCAAGGACCATAACTTGAGTTCTATAAATCTCCTTGAGGTCTTCCACCACTCAAATTAAAGGTCTTGAGATCCTCTACAAGTTTCATGTTGGCCAAGAAGCCATTTGAAGCTAGCATTTTGACTTATCTTGCTTGGAAATTTGACCTAAACTAGGGGATTTTACACAGAAACCCTAATTTAGTAACTCCTCTTCTCCTTGATTTCTCTTGAATTCTCCTTGGCATATCTCCATATCCTCTTTTATATGTCCAATGATGAACCCCACATCTCTCCAATAGACTTGAATGCCCCCCTTAAATCAGTCAATTGACCTAGGGTTGACCTAGGGTTGACCCAGAGGAAACCCTAGTTGACTGTCTTCAACTATAGCTCTTGTGCTCTCCTCAATGACTTGTTTTCTTCTCCAAATGACTTTCTAAGTCTCTCATAATGTCTAGATACTCTCCATGCCTTCAATTCACAGCTCATAACCCTCTTGTTGATCCTCAGATACCCTCAGCTAGGGGATGGACTCAAGGCTTGATCTGCTGACCTCTTGACTTTCAAATTCTTTCCTGATGACTTGAATGAGATTGAATTGGGATAATAACCTCTTGATAGGCCTCTAGAGATGAAAATAATGATTGGTCCCCTGTTGAATGACTTGCTATGCTCATGCTATGCAGGTGGTTAGTCTATGTGTATGACTCTATATGCAAATGCTAATGATAATGAAACATAAACCAAAGAATAAGGTTGAGCAAATTTTAGGGTGCAACAGCTGCCCCTATTCAAGCGACTTGGACCCGATTGGATGAAGAGCCCGGAGCCTTCAGACATTCGCGGTACGAGACGGTTGAATACTAGTGAAACCAGAAATTTGCCAACCGCAAAAATAAACTGCGCTCCTGCTTGAGGAAAGACATTCATCAGCTGAATCTGACTGTTACAGCAACCCACTGATCTCGCGCGACCGTGCTGGGGATTGTCTTCATCGTTCTGAAGAGGATTCTGTCATAACAGATTGCTTGCTTGTCCACGTTAGGACACTGTCTGTCATCAATACGAAGAAATCTCAACTAAAACCTGTCCACGTTAGGACTCCACCTGCTGTTAACCCAGAAAAATCTCGGCAACTCCGCTGGGGATAATTCGTCTGCATTTCCATAAACTGAATCGTCCACGTTAGGAATAAAATTCTTCCACGCTAGGAGCAACGCCTATCCACGTTAGGAATAACATCGTCCACGTTTGGAATCATTTCTTCTGTATCTGTCCACGTCAGGACTAACCCTTTCATCTTTCCACGTCAGGAAACCATCCTCTTTCCACATAGGGAGAACTATATCAATCTGTCCACGTAAGGACTCCAATACCACTTGAAACGTCCGCGTCAGGACTCCAATCTTTCCACGTCAGGAATAAACCATTTTTCTTCCACGTAAGGAATCACTTCTCTTCCACGTTAGGAATAACTTCTTTGATCTGCCCGCGTTAGGACTAAACTCTTTCCACGTCAGGAATAATCCATTTCTTTCCACGTCAGGAATCAATCTTGATATGTCCGCGTGAGGACTCAATCCTTCCACGTAAGGAATAAACTCGTCTTTCCACGTAAGGAAACCATTTTTTCTTCCACGTAAGGGAGACTCTTGATACGTCCACGTAAGGACTCTGATCTTTCCACGTAAGGAATGCCAACTTCTTCGCGATTTGTCCGCGTCAGGACTAAACTTTTCCACGTAAGGAATGCCATCTTACTCTGTCCGCGTAAGGACTCCACTCTTTCCACGTTAGGAATCACCTCTTTCCACGTAAGGAATCCTCTTCTGATACGTCCGCGTAAGGACTACATCGTCCACGTTAGGACCCACTTCTCCACGTTAGGAATAATAGTTTCTTTGATTTGTCCACGTAAGGACACTGATCTCGTCTTGATTTGTCCACGTTAGGACTCAGGCGTCTTCGACCCACTGAGGAAATAAGACTTGTCCACGTAAGGACTCACACTGGTCTGATCTGTCCACGTCAGGACCCATGATTTGCCAACGCAAAGAAAGAGAACTGATGAGAGGAACTGGTCCACGTCAGGACACCACCATAAAGAGTAATCACTTTCGTCAACGTCATGACCTCCCACCCCACTAATTTCGAGAAACCGAATCTGCCCACGATAGGACTAACACACCTCACCAATCCAGGGAAATAAACCTGTCCGCGTTAGGACGCCCACTTCTGAAGAAAACCCGTCAATCTAGGAGTAAATTGTCCGCGTCAGGACTTAGTTCTCCACTGATCCTCACCCACAAACTTCTTAGCACTGACGTGACAGCGACTTTGAGGCGGACTCTACTGGGGATATTTGGAAACCAAACTGCCGGACGCCTGTTCTGATAACCGGCGGTGGCCTCTGAAATTCTGACTCATGAAACCTTTTAATGTTGACGTAACAACAACTTTGCAGAAAACAATCCGCTGACCGGACTAGAGAAACTTCAACAAAACTCTGGCGGGGACATAAGTAACTCTGCTTGGGGACGAAGAGAAACTTATCCTGCAGACTTTATGGGGAATACTGCCGAAACTGACATTATCATTGAATATCTCACGCCGAGATCTTGAGTGTTTGGTAGTTCATTTGAGCAAGAACTCTCTCCACCTGAACTGCTAAAATACAGGAACTGCTTCAGCAAAATAAATGCTGGAAGGATAATGCCAACTCGCCGGGGATAGCCAGATGCTACAGAATTATTCCAGCAAAATAAATGCTGGAAGGGTGAAGTCGACCCTGCTGGGAAATTGGGAACTCAAACCAATCACCTTGTTGAGGTAACCCCCTGCTGGGGAATACAACTTTGCTGGGGAAAAGCAGATGCATGGTTCGATCGGACTTCCTGCTAGAACGTGAACTGATATCACCAGTATCTCTGACAAAATAAATGACAGGACACACCATCAACTCTGCTTTGGAGAGTCTTGATCTTCGAGTTCCACTGGAAGGAATGAAAACACTTGCAAAGAGAATTCCGCTGGGGATGGGATGATTCTCTTGGGGAAAATTAACTGACTCCGCTGGGGGAGAGTGCATGACCCTGCGGGGAAAGATGAACCCGTCTGAATACAGCCTTACGATCTTGGAATCGTCAAACTCTGCCGAGGACAAATAACTTTTCTGGAGCACGTCCTTTGGATAAGCCACGGCTAGCTGGGGAATTCTATCCTTCTTCAGGAAGAACATGCATGACCTGCGTGGAGCCAAGTCTTTCGTTACCGCAATCTTTTGATCACCTTCCTCGTATGGTTATGAAACCTGCAACAACACAAACAAGACACGACAAGCCTGTGCAATCAAATCAATTCAGGTTAGTGACGTTGCTTTCAGTTAATTCAAAGCTTTAACAATTGTTGGCAAGGGCCAGTGATGTTATACTCATGCTAGCTTCACTAAACTTAGGCGTTTTATCATGCACAAAACAGTAAAGAACAGGCATCAAATACTGAATAACACATTTTCATTGATCGGGCCCCTGAATGGGCGGAGTTTTTGTACACGGGATGTAACTCCTGAAAAGAGGAAGCTACGCAAAGCAAATATACAAGTATGCAAGTATGTACAAGAAGCGAGAATATTTTGACAAATTAAATTTTATACACATGTCGGCAACTGGATGCAGATGACCACCACGAACTGATCCTCCTATGACTCATCCGACTCTAATGCTTTCCCGGTATCCCCACTTCTGAAGAGGTTGTATCTGATAACTGACTCCTCACATGTATTCTCCCGCATTGATGCTCATTGAATTCGGACCGCAGTCATTTGCTTTTCACATCCCTAACTTTTGCGTGGACCGCCCTTTACGGGTTTTCAGTTCACCGGGATACCCTTTTTTGCCGAAGCCGCCCAGTGTAGGTTTTCAACTTCGCGGGTGTACATTTTTTCAATTTTATCCCTAACTTTTGCCCGAACCTTTCATTCTGTTTTTGGTTCGCCAGGATGCCCCATTTTTGCCGGGACTCTCTTTTTTCTGTCCAGCGGGTCTATTTTAAGCAAAGTATTTTTTTAACTGCGTCCGAATTCACAGGTGACGCAAAGTCTTCTCCGTCCATGGTGGACAACAACAACGCTCCTCCTGAAAAGACCTTACTGACAACGTATGGCCCTTCGTAGTTGGGGGTCCACTTGCCCCTGTGATCTGCTTGCGGCGGGAGCATCCTTTTCAGCACAAGGTCGCCCGTCTGAAAGCTTCGCGGAAGTATCTTCTTGTCGTACGCTTTCTTCATTCGTCTTTGGTACAAACGACCGTATGCCAGAGAAGCTAGCCTCTTCTCATCCATTAAGCTCAGTTGGTTCAATCTATTCGTTACCCATTCTGCCTCGTCCAGCTGAACGTCTCGCAACACCCTCAGAGAAGGGATTTCAACCTCTAATGGTAGTACCGCTTCCATTCCGTATACCAACGAGAACGGAGTTGCCCCGGTTGATGTGCGTACCGTCGTACGATAACCGTGCAAAGCGAAAGGTAGCATTTCATGCCAATCTTTATAAGTCACCACCATTTTCTGGACGATCTTCTTGATATTTTTATTGGCCGCTTCGACAGCGCCATTCATCTTGGGTCGGTAAGGGGAGGAGTTGTGATGTTCGATCTTGAAATTCTGACAGAGCTCCTTCATCATTTTGTTGTTCAGATTAGAACCATTATCCGTGATTATCCTCTCGGGAATCCCATATCGGCAAATGATATCTCTCTTGATGAATCTAGCCACCACTTGCTTCGTTACATTTGCGTAAGACGCCGCTTCCACCCACTTGGTGAAGTAATCGATTGCTACCAGGATGAACCGATGCCCATTAGAAGCCGTCGGCTCGATCTTCCCAATCATATCGATTCCCCACATCGAGAATGGCCATGGAGATGACATCACATTCAGAGGGCTTGGAGGCACGTGTATCTTGTCAGCATAGATTTGGCACTTGTGGCACTTCCTCGCAAACTTGAAACAATCAGTTTCCATCGTCAGCCAAAAGTAACCTGCCCGCAGCAGCTTTCTCGTCATAGCATGCCCACCAGCATGCGTACCAAAGGCACCTTCGTGAATTTCCTCCATGAGAAGCTTTGCCTCTTTCTCGTCTACACAACGCAGCAACACCAAATCGTGGTTTCTTCTGTATAAGACGCCATCCGGGTTCAAATAGAAATTACCCGCTAATCTCCTGAGAGTCTTCTGATCTTGACTGGATGCCCCAGCCGGATACTCTTTATTTTTCAGGAAATTAAGGATATCAAAATACCACGGTTTATCGTCAGATGCTTCCTCGATAGCAAATACATAAGCTGGCCTGTCCAACCGAGAGATAGTGATCTGGGGAGCTTCGTTCCAGAAGTTGACCTTGTACATGGAAGACAAAGTGGCAAGGGCGTCAGCCATTTGATTCTCCGCCCGCGGTACGTGATGCAATTCAACTTTGTCGAAGAAAGGCAACAATCTCCTTGCATAATTCATGTAATGTATCAAATTGGGCTGCCGTGTCTCCCATTCTCCTTTGATCTGATTCACTACCAGAGCTGAGTCTCCGTATACGTCTAGATGTTTGATTCGCAAATCAATGGCTTCTTCAAGCCCCATTATACAAGCTTCGTATTCGGCCTCATTGTTGGTAACGGCAAAGGTCAATCGGGCAGTAAACGGGATGTGCGACCCGTGCGGCGTGGTGATAATTGCCCCTATTCCGCTACCGTAAGCATTCACAGCTCCGTCAAATATCATCTTCCACTGGGACCCCGGCTCCGGTCCTTCGTCTGGCAACGGCTCTTCGCAGTCCTTCATCTTTAAGTACATGATATCCTCGTCAGGAAAATCAAATCTCATCGATTGATACTCTTCAATAGGCTGCTCCGCCAGATACTCAGACAGCACACTCCCCTTTATAGCCTTTTGCGAGACGTATTGGATATCATATTCAGTCAAGACCATCTACCAACGGGCAATTCTACCTGACAACGCCTGCTTTTCGAATATATACTTGATTGGATCCATCTTCGAGATGAGCATGGTTGTATGATTCAGCATGTACTACCTCAAGCGCTTGGCGGCCCAGGCTAGCGCGCAACAAGTTTTCTCCAGCATTGAATACCGAGATTCGCAGTCTGTAAACTTCTTACTCAAGTAATAGATCGCATGCTCTTTTCTCCCTGTCTCGTCGTGTTGACCGAGAACACAACCCATGCTTCCCTCAAGAACCGTCAAATACATTATCAAGGGTCTCCCTGCCACCGGGGGTATCAAAATAGGAGGCTCCTGCAGATACTTCTTTATTTTATCAAACGCCTTTTGACAATTTTCGTTCCACGTTACAGCTTGATCTTTCTTTAACAACTTGAATAATGGTTCACACGTGGCCGTTAGGTGAGATATGAACCGGGCAATGTAGTTCAATCTCCCTAAAAACCCGCGCACCTCTTTCTCTGTTTTAGGCGTCGGCATTTCTTGAATCGCTTTTATTTTAGCAGGATCGACCTCTATTCCTCTTTCGCTTACGATAAACCCCAGCAGTTTACCCGATCTCACCCCGAAGGTGCATTTATTAGGGTTCAGCCTCAGCCTGAACTTCCTAAGCCTTTTAAACAACTTCAGCAGATTCACCAGATGCTCTTCCTCCGTCTGGGATTTGGCAATCATATCGTCAACATAAACTTCGATCTCTTTATGCATCATGTCATGAAAAAGAGTCGTCATCGCACGCTGATATGTTGCCCCAGCATTTTTCAAACCAAAGGGCATCACTTTGTAGCAAAATGTTCCCCAAGGTGTTATGAAAGTAGTCTTCTCCATATCCTCTGGCGCCATTTTAATTTGATTGTAGCCTGAAAAGCCATCCATGAAGGAGAA
Organism: Lathyrus sativus; assembly: GCA_963859935.3. Classification (NCBI taxonomy): domain Eukaryota; kingdom Viridiplantae; phylum Streptophyta; class Magnoliopsida; order Fabales; family Fabaceae; genus Lathyrus; species Lathyrus sativus. The sequence continues at coordinate 842,558,411 of OZ012735.1, forward strand.
TACAGCGTATTGAGCGGTATTATCAACTAACACGTCAATGTGAGGAAGTGGAAAATCGTCTTTTGGGCTTGCTTTATTCAAATCTCTATAATCCACGCACATTCGAACCTTGCCATCTTTCTTTGGCACCGGTACGATGTTAGCAACCCATGAGGGATATTTCGTCACAGCCAGGAACCCAGCGTCCCACTGTTTCTGAACTTCCTCTTTGATCTTCATTGCCATATCTGGTCGAGTTCTGCGAAGTTTTTGTTTGACCGGCGGGCAATCTTCTTTCAGTGGCAGGCGATGCACAACCATATCTGTATCGAGCCCCGGCATATCCTCATACGACCAAGCGAATACATCATTATACTCTCGGAGCATTTCAACCAGTCTTCGCTTGATATCACTCTGCAGTGCGGCTCCGATACGAATATTTTTTTCAACCCCTTCCGACCCCAAATTGATAATTTCGATGACCTCGTCGTGAGGCAGAATGGCTCTTTCCTCTTGCTTCACTAACCAAGACAGTTCTTCAGGAACGTCGCTATCTTCGACAACCTCTTCTTCGGCCTGGAATACCGGGTGCTCAAAGTCGGGACGAGTCATAGGTGGCTCAAGGATGTCATCTGAAAATGTTATCCTGCAAAAGGAATGGTTAAGTGCTTCAAAATGCGTATAAAGCGAATAACCACGTTGCCATTTTATTGAAAAATACAAAACAAGAAAGACAGGGATTACAGTATTTGCACATGAAAAACGCCATTTATTTAATGATTAACACGCAATGTTTATAACAACACAGCCCTAAGCAAATCCTGATGCCCCGGGCAAGACATCAGATTATTCAACAATTAATAAAGCAAAGCATTACTGTTTGAAAGTCACAGGAACAAGCTCCTGAATAGACCAGTTGCACAGTCCTTGTCCTGGCGTGCTTGGCTGAATCCAGGCATCCATATCACAGTCGCTGTCCCCTTCATCGGACTCTGAAGCAGCATTGACAGTTTCATGACATACTCCACTGGCAGAAATGGTGATTGACTTTCTGAAATGAGGGGCCCCCACGGAAGGAGTTGATGACGACGGTCGGTACCCCAGTCCGAACCGGTCCATCTTCACAGGAATGTCCAACACTTTGCCCCAGCCTTTGGCTTCTCCTGCTTCCACTAGCGCTTGAGCTTCTTTATACGATGAGACAGCTATCTCTGGCACTTTGCTCGGCCCAGGACTTTTGTCCTTGATACGCAAACCTTCGAATGCCTGGCATGGCGTCTCGTGGATCTCCCCGTCGACTTCCACATATTTAAACGATGATAAATGGCTGACCAGGATGTCTTCTTCTCCGCACACGGTGACTACGCTGTCTCCGACCATATACTTTAACTTCTGATGCAGGGTAGACGTGACTGCCCCTGCCCCATGAATCCAAGGTCTTCCCAGCAAGCAGCTGTACGCAGGCTGTATATCCATGATATAAAACTCCGTTGCAAACACTTCCGGCCCCACTTGCAGAGGCAAGGTAATCGATCCGAAGACTGTTCTCCGCGTGCCGTCAAACGCTCTGACTACCAAATCGCTGGGTGTACACAAAATCCCTCGAACATCCAGCTTCATCATCGCCTTCTTAGGCAGCACATTCAGAGATGATCCGGTGTCCACCAATACGTGCGACATTACTGACCCTCTACACTCAACAGATACGTGTAATGCCATATTATGGTCCCTTCCTTTCGGAGTCAAGTCAAAATCGGTAAAACCCAGACTGTGGCCAGCATTCACATGTGCCAATACTCCTTCTAACTGATTTACGGAGACATCCTGGGGTACAAAAGAAGTGTCCAGGACTTTCAGCAAAGCGTTCCTGTGGGCCTCCGAACACAACAGCAAAGACAGGATAGATATTTTGGACGGTGTCTGCTGCAGATGCTCCACAATTTTATAATCACTTTTCCGAATTAAGCGCATGAATTCTTCCACATCTTTCGATGCTGCTTCTTTTTCACTTGCTTGAACCGGAACATTTTCAACCACTTTCCCTTTTCCTTTCGCTAGCCTTTCGGCTTCCACTTCAGGAGATATAAAGATCCTGCCGCTCCTCGTCATGCCTCCTGAACCAACAACTTTATCCACAATCTCCACTGGCTGCTTGTTGACATCAATCTTTATCCCGTCACAATACACTTCTAACCCATATGACCATGGGACTGCTTTCGTGTTCTCATACGGGATTGGTCCGGCTTTAGTTATGGTAATCAGTGGTCGCTGAGCTGGTGCTGCAATAGTGATTGTCTTCCGCGGAATCGTTACCGTGGCCACGTCACTCCGATTATCCACCACTGCCCCTGCAGGCTCATCAGTTGCCGTTCGATCAAACTGCAATATACCTTCATCAATTAAGGCCTGAATGCCTTTCTTCAAATCCTCACACCCCCCAGCTAGGGTCCAACAGTCTAAGCAGTACTCATTACATCCTGGGTAAACACCTCCCTGCAACAGTCGGCTCTTTACTTCGCTCAGCGGCGTCTTTAAATCTTCCACATTCATAATCAGATTCAACCCTTCCTCAGTCAGCACGGCGTTCGCCCCATGATTAGGCATGGGTTTCTGGACTATATTCGGACCTGCCGTTCCGAAGTTGATAGTCTTGTTGTCTAAGAGATCCTGCACAACGTGCTTAAAAGCATGGCAACCTTCTATATCGTGCCCCGGGGCCCCAGAATGAAACTCACAGTGTCTATTCGCATCGTAGCCAAACGGGGGAGTTCCCGTTATCGGTGCCAGGGTTCTTTTCTCTACTAGATTCAATCCCAACAATGTCTGCAATAAATCAGCATAGGTTGAGGGAGGTTTCTCAAACACTCTTCTCGGCTTGCCACCCTGGAATCTTCGCTGAGCCTGCTGTGCCCCCTGCTGAGGCTGCTGCTGCTGTGGCATTGGCTGCTGCTGAACCGGTTGTTGTTGCTGGATTGGTTGTTGTTGATAGGGAATAGTAACACTCGACACTTGCTGCTGCTGACGATATTGATTTCTTCCCCTGCCTCGGCCTCGGCCTCGGCCTCCAAATACCGCGCTAGCTTCGCCCTGACGGCGCCCACCATAAGCTTTCCTATTACTGCCAGACGCAGTTGATTCCTCGACTTGGAACTTTCCTTGCTTAATATTACGCTCAATCTTTTCCCCCATCAGGATCAGGTCTGAAAAACTGGCCAGAGAAGTGTGAAACAACATATCATGAAACAGCCCGGTGAATGTGCCGACAAACATGTCATTCATTTCTTTATCTTCCACCGGAGGGCGAACCCTAGCAGCCATATCGCGCCACCTTTGCGCGTACTCTTTAAAACTCTCCCCCTTCTTCTGCGAAAGCCCGGCCAACTGGACCCGATTGGGTGCCAGGTCGCTGTTATACTTGTAATGGGCTACAAATGCCTCCGCTAATTGCTTCCAAGTCTTAATATCAGTGGGCTCCAACCCCATGTACCACTCCAAGGAAGGGCCCGATAGACTATCCTGAAAGAAATGCATTAGCATTCTTTCATCAGTGGAGTATGCAGACATCTTCCTGTAATAAGCTCGTACATGCACTTTCGGACATGTGTCTCCTTTGTACTTATCGAACGCGGGAGCTTTGAACTTAATTGGCACCCTCAAGCCAGGTACCAAGCCCATTGTTGCCATGTCCAATCCCACAGCACTCTGATTTAGGACCCCCTTCATTTGCTCTTCCAGCATTCTAATCTTTTGGGAATCATCCATCGGTCCTTCAAAACCTCCTCCGGAGAAGGCATCCTCCTGCTGATCCTCTTGCCACATACCGTTTCCAGCCCCGTACCCATCGTACGCATTATTACGTCCAGCTCTGATCTGATTCATCCCCGGACCTCGGCCTCTGTTGCCATACCCTTGAACACCTCCAGCAGGACCAACAGCCATAAATCCAGCACCGTTTCCGTTTCCAAAGCCTCCGTAACCCTGATTGCCCATACCATAACCATCTTGCCCAAAGCCTTGAGCATTAAAGCCATACTTCCCAGTGTTATCGAATCCTTGATCATTGAATCCGAAACCAGTATTGACAAAGCCATTGCCTCCGAGATTATCTCCCACATTGACATCACCCAGCCCAGCATTATGGACAGCAGCCTCATTTCCAACTCCGACGTTACCATTTACAGCAGCGGTAGTGTTGTTGACGTTAGCAGCAGTCATATTGATCACCGGTGGCGCCACTGGCGTAGGAGTGCCGTCTCCATGAGCAGTATCAACCCGGACAGACTGATGATCTTCGTTACCATGACCAACGTTGCGAGCCAACAGAGGCTGGACCATGGCCTGCAAATTCTCTTGCCCTTTTGCTATAGCTTCCATGGTCTGCATGAAGAGGGCGAGCTTCTCGCGCACGTCCTGCATCTCGTTCTGAATCTGGTCCATGACTTTCCGACAGTTGGAGCGTGTAGAATAGCGGTGCGGATGTTGATCTGGAATCCTGTTAAGTACCTGGTACAGAGCAGGAAATAAGACACCATTCAAAGATTACCTGTTATGCAATATGAATATGAATGCAATGCAATGTGTGTGTCTGTGCATTAGGGAAATTCATTCCCCGATTCTAGTGTGGAGGTGCCGGTGCAGTGACAGTGCTAGCAATACAAAGATCGGAGCTGAATCATAGAAAGCCTCATATATTGCTGAGAAAACTAATAGGCCAAGAATACAATATCACTGAGTACAATAAGAAGGCATGACCTCAACCAACAATCCTGGTGATGGTCAGCACTATGCAAATAAAGCATACAAGCTACTACATGAAGTGATCAAATCCTCCCAGAAGTTTGGTACTCTTCTAGCAATTTCTTGGTCTCCGGATGACTTGATCGATCAAGCAGCCCTTCAACAAGTTGGTTTCTCTTCTTAAGAACACGGCGCACGTCTTCAGCAGTTTCTTCCCATGCTCCGTCTCCGAAGCGATCCTCTAGTTTACGCTTCTGAGACACGGCTTCATCTCTGCCTTTGATGGCCTTGTTCAGTGCGTTCTGGAGACTGTACCGGGTCATCACTTCTTCTTCACACTTCTTGATGCTGGACTTCAACTGCTCTTCGAGGTCGGAAATTTGCTGCTTCAACTTATCTTCCCTCTTCTTATTGTTGGTGAGCGTAGCATTCCAAGTCTTATTGCAAGAAGAGATCTCTCGGTGAGCGATGTCAAGCGCTTTCTTCTTGGATTCAAGCATGTCATGGGAGCTTCTGAACTCTTGCCCCAGACGTTCGCGCTTTTTCTTTTCCTCAGTCAACTCAGCTCCTAACCTGTTTACCAGCTCGATCTGTTGTTGGAAAGCATATACGGCCTTGTTCTTCTCACTGCGTGCCTGGGTTAGCTCTTGCTCTAACCCTTCATTAATCTTCATCAAGGCTTCCTTTTCCTTCACAACTTGCTCGTAGACTTCTCTAGAAACAGTGGTCGGCTCTGCTACCGGAACGGGAACAAGAATTGGTGCATGTGGAAACGGCATCTTCAACTGACTAGCCCTCTCCTGAATCCAAACTCTATAAGGTGCATAGGCCTGACAGTCATTCTTTCCTAACAAAGGCTTCCCTCTGCGGTTAATACGCGTCCAGGCATGTCGCAACTTGGCTAATAACTCCCCCTTCACGTCTCCGGTGAAGTACAGAGATTCCTGTACTTCTTCCTCCTGAGGTGGATTCTTCAGCGCATAACCGAACTGACGAATGAATAGAGAAGGGTTGTAATTGATACACCCTTTTCTTCCTATCAGCGGCACATTAGGGTACCCAGAACAACTGAGGATGAGCTCAGATCCCAACAGGTCTCGATCAAACCATATAACGTCTTCGGAAGATAGCCTCATCAAGCGTTCAGACCAGCTAGCAGAGGTTGCACTATCTACAAATGGTCCCTTCGTGGGAAGGTGACTCTTGAACCACATATTCAACAGAGGAGTACAGCAGTAAACAACTTTCCCTCTTCGGTTCTCATTCTTGTAGTGCAATGAGTGATAGAAGTCTCCAATCAAAGTTGGCACTGGGTTGCCTGCAGCAAACAGATAGAAAGCATCCAAATCCACAAAGTTGGGCAAGTTGGGAAACAGCACAATTCCATAGATGCATAAAGCCAGAATAGCATTGAAAACCACCCAACAACCGTTCTTGGCGTACTCTCGAGCTTTGGCGACTAAGAAATCCAGAGAGAAACCTGACACCCCAAGCCAAGAAGTCAATAACAGATCTGCAGCGTTCATATGCAAGGCTTTGGCTAAGTCCTCCAACTTGGGCTCAGCAGCAGAGTGGATGAAGGGAACTTTGTTCTGCACGGGAAGCTCAGTGAACTCCACATACTCCTCAATGGTAGGTCCTAGAATGAAGTCGGCAAAAGTAAAGCATCTCAATGCGGGGTCATAGAACTGCATCAAGGTGTATAGCCCGTTCATCTCATCAGTAGTGGGCTTGCAGACTAATCTCAGTAACCTCCCATGGCTCATTCTGAAGCTTCTTCTAACCTCCTCATCAGCGAGAGATTTCAGACCAAGCAAAGAAGTAAGATCAGGTGAAGGCAGCTTATACGCAACTGTTTTCCTCAAACCAGCCATAATCAATACTCAGGAGTCCGGGCACTAGAACTAGGGAAATGCAAATGCACCTGCAGCACAGACACATGTTAGTGAAATGCAAATGGTAATGGATATGCGGGCAATGCAATGCAAGTATCATGCAACAGGGACCAAAGCTATAGCTGAATAGCCTGAACTCAATCAAGAAAGGTCTCAGATAGACCATCCAGAAGTCATCAAACCCTGGTCTCAGATAGACCTAAAACAGAACTCCAACACTGGTCTCTGACAGACCTCAAACCATAACTCCAACTGGTCTCTGGTAGACCTCAAATCACCTCTACAATTGGTCTCTGACAGACCTCAGAACACATCTCCAAATGGTCTCTGACAGACCTCAGAACACATCTCCAAATGGTCTCGGACAGACCTCATAACTCTCCATAAATATCCAGGATCCTGATCAAGAAACAAACCGGTGGTCTGAAGGTCTAGTTACCTGCATAACCCTGAATCCCCTCACAGGTGGGTGGCCCTATAACTGGCACAAGGTACGGCATCCTATGCGGTCGTCGGCGTCACAGACTTTCAGGGTTGATGATACGATTCCCAGAAGGAGTGGCATCATCAAATCCTGAAGAGGCCTCACTCAGCCAACTTCCAAATGATCGGTTCCCGGAGTCGACAATTCAGCTGACCAACAACCCCTTCGACCCAAAGGGTAGAAAAAGAAGCCAACCAGAAGAACCTCGTCCGAGTGTAGATTTCATGAGACACTAATGCAAGCAAAGCCGGCACGCGCCCACTACTTTCTACGCTAATTCTAGGTGCACTCAAGCCCAGGTCCGGCTTATCTCTCAATATCAGAACACCCGTCACACCCCAAATACAGCAATAATAATCAATATATAAAGCTGAAAATACAAGGTTAGAAATATACAATAACTCCATACAAAATCCTCGACGGGAAAACAAGCGCTAGGATTGACTCTCTCAAAGGGACGTTGGATCCCAAATGCATAAGAACCATCGCAGTCCTTAGCAGCCAGGGGACGTTGGATCCCCAGCAGAGTCGCCAGCTGGCGCTACTGCGAAAATCGGCGCCGGCTGAACAGAAGAGTCGCCACCGTGCGTTATTTATCCCACGGGAGGGAAAGGAAACGCTCAGAGTAAACCTCGCACAACACGGGAAAGGTATGGTCATCGCAACCAAAACCTGGGTTCGGGAGTCGGTTACGCAAGGGGAAGGTATTAGCACCCCTCACGTCCATCGTACTCGATGGGATCCACGCTTGTTTTCGGGTATGGATTGTTATTCTATCTAAACTATAGGTCAAGGGTGAAAAAGAAAATAAAATGAAAATAAAAATGACTCGGCAAAGTATCGCACTTTATGCCTACGTATTCCCGTCTGGAACGAGAAATCAGAGTCAACGTAGTTCGCCTACCTACGGGAAAGGAGGGGAAGGTTGCTCGCTAGGATATCGCATCCTATGCCTACGTACTTTCATACAGCATGAAAGATCAGAGCAAACGTAGTTCGGGCCACGTACGACACAAGTCTGCCTTGATTGATTTTATTCCTTCTGAAAAAGGGTTTTCTGATTAACAGTCCCAGCGGACAAAAATGACGTTTTGATGAGTTTACATTCTTTTACGGAAGAAGTGTCTTTTATTGTGTTTGAAATTTTATTGTATTTTCTGTTTGTTTTTGAGGAAGAAGAGATAGAACTCTAACCTATGGTTGTGAAGGGAAACGAACTAACCTAATGTTATCATGCATGGGTTAAGACCTAGTGTCTATCATGCTCCTCTCTTGCACAGAGAGGAACAGAGATCCTACGGGATAGGCAGAAACAGAAACAATAACAGATATATACAGTAAAAACAGTAAAATGCATGGATGCAACAATACAAGCGAGGCAAGGGAGTCCCACTCAACCTCGAACCTAGAAAACAATAGGCAAAAGTGAACAGGCTTCACTTTCAACCCAACAAGGTAAACAGCAAACAATACAGTCCAGAAAACCAATCAATACATCAGCAAATGAAATACAACAGCCAAAAGAAACAGCATCAGCAGCTCTGAATCAACATCTGGCTTCAAGCAATCTCCAATCAGCTACAGGCTTCAACAAGCATCAATCTCCATCTTCATGGCCTTCAGATAAGGGCTTTGATCATCAGTCTTCTATCTGCAATGGCTTTTCTTCAAGCTCAAACCTCCAGGATGAGGGATCAGTCACAAGAGTGGAGTGAATGAATGTTAGACAGTTAATTACCTACCAAGGGTGGTTCATCAACTGTTAACATTAAACTGAAGGTTTCCTCTCAAAAGTTCTATCTTTCAAATACATTCACTGATCCTTCCAAAGGAAGGAGGTGGATATTTGAAAGAGACTTTGAATCATAGAGGAGAATGGATGCAGACAAGGCATTCCATGTTTGAGAAACAAGCTTTCTATTCTAGAGCTCTGCCTAGCTCCTAAACCCTAGTCTCCTCAGCATCTGCTAGCAAGAATCTCCTCTCCAACTCTGACAGTTGATCTTCAATTTCTGGATCTCCAATGGTCTTCATCTCCTCAAATCTTCAGCTTCCCCAGGGCCCCAGACAAACCCAATACCCAAACAATCAAACAATAATCCCCAGAGGGCACACCACACCAGACAATCAGATATACAGACAGTATTAATAGCAGTAGGGGAATCCTAACTTTTCTCTAAGGGATCTAATAGCTACCCATAGCCCATATAGTCCCATAACTAATCTATTCAAACCCTAAGTCCTAAGGGAAAGAATTAATTCTCCTAAGTCATCACCTAAAAAACCCTAATTTGTTCATGATGTTCAAACCTATTTTAATCACCTAAAATTAACTCCTAAAAATGGGAACTAAAATATTTCTACAAGTTGAATATCTAATCTAAACAATATAAAAAGAATGAACAAAAAATGTTAAAGCATGCAAGAGAACAAAAATTATTAAAATGATGCATGAAATGAACTATTTAAAAATGACATTTATTTAGAAAATATGGAAAAAATATGAAATGAAAATAAAAATGCAATTTTATTTTTCTATAATTTTCTAGATATCTCAAAGAAAATGATGTAAAAAGAATGAAGTAAAAATGATTTTTTATGAATTTGTTATGAATTTATGAAAATTGGTAAAAATTAAAGTGAATTAAAAACAAATAAACCAAATAAAATGAGGGAGGGGTGTATTTAGAAACCACGCGCAGTTCATATCCAGGATGGGCCAACAATAGGGGGTGTGCGTAGCATTTTGTCTCAGGCCCAGAATCACTCAGACTTAGAAGAAATAAAAGAGGCGCAGGGGGGTGAGAATAGGGATAGAAACACGTTCAGATTGCATTGGGCTTGAAATAGGGGGGGGATTAGCAATAGAGCACTCAGGCCCGCCCGTTTCAATTAATGAAACGGCGCGTTTTGGCCAACTCGCTTCCCTCCAATTCCTGAATTGAATATGAGCCACACGATCATTCTCCAAGTCAAAAGTCCAACGCCCAATAAACGGCCACGATTTCGTCTCTTTCCTTGGATCAACTGAAATTAGGGTTTCACCATGAACGTCCATGCACGAACCAAACTTACACCAAGCTGTTCTCATTCTACACGCAATGAATTGACACGATCTCAACATGAAAAATGCTCAGAATTCTTCACTCTACAATCCTATGGCATTAGATTGCTTTGAAATTCACTAGATCAACAAACCCGATGGCATCAAACTCTGGTCACCATGGAAGCTCTCTGAGATGCACCACAACAATTCTCCCTCAAACCTAGACTAAACTAATCTATGCCTAATGGTGATCAACCTGCGCTAACAACCTAGAATTCTAATGCATTAAGCCACGAGTTTCAAGCCCTAACAGTTTCTACCACCTGCTAACAATTGTCTCTAAATCACTCCAAATTCATCCTACTTGCTCTACTAACCTTCTACTTCATGTCTAAACTAATAAATTCGTGCTAACCTAATTGAATCAAGCTGTGGCAGAGCAAACATACCTGGTGCAAAAGCTTGATGACAGCTATGGAAGATTGAGGATCTGAGGCTTCCAAGGCTTGAATCTTGATCAATTTACTCAGTGATTGATTCTGTATGCAATGCTTTGAGGATTCCTGGCTTGAATCATGCTGTCCAATGGAAACTTCAATTTTGATGTTGATGAAGAAAGTGCTCAAAAATGGATCCTAACCACCTTGTTCTTGACTGAATTCTACTCTATGATGATGAATCAATAGAATGAAGTTGATTTTGATGATGATTTGGTGAAGAATTTGTGAGATTGGAATGAAACTTCAATGAAAAAGAATGAGAGGATTTTGGAAATTCTTGGTGAAAATGAAGCTAACCCTTGATCAATGCACATTTCATGAATATATAGACCTCATATGAACATTCTAGATCCATCTTGCACATTCCCTTGCTTTCCAACTTTGATCCATTTTGGTTATGTTTCTTCAATTACAAGTAACCAAAGATAACTTTCTTTTTTCCTTCTAAACTCAAAAAAGTGTTTGAACCATTGTTCTTGTAATTGCTTTTCCATTCAAAATCATATATTGGAAGTCTCCATTTGGACTCATAAATCTCCCAAACCATTTTCCATCTTGAATTTATTCACTTTATAAGCCATTTTAGTTCATATTTTGACCAATTATGCAACTTCATGCTATGAGCTTCTCCAATAATTTGTGACCTTCTTTCTAGACTTAAAATCCCATTTGGAGCAAGTTTGATGTTGTAAGTTTTTCCATTTGAGGCCTCCTTGTATGAGTTTTGGACATAGGTTAAAATGACCTGTAATTCACAAATGCCCAAAATACCCTTTGCTTGCCAAGACCATAAGTTGAGTTCCACACATCATATGAAGGCATGCCATACCATTCTAGAAAGCTAAGACAATGAGGAACAATTCTTATGTTGACCAAGAATGCATTTGAAATCTCCTTGAGGGGTAAAACTAGCTTGGAAGTCAAGTCACTTTCACAGACAAAAATTCAGACACCTCAGATGACCTGTAACTTGCAAGGACCATAACTTGAGTTCTATAAATCTCCTTGAGGTCTTCCACCACTCAAATTAAAGGTCTTGAGATCCTCTACAAGTTTCATGTTGGCCAAGAAGCCATTTGAAGCTAGCATTTTGACTTATCTTGCTTGGAAATTTGACCTAAACTAGGGGATTTTACACAGAAACCCTAATTTAGTAACTCCTCTTCTCCTTGATTTCTCTTGAATTCTCCTTGGCATATCTCCATATCCTCTTTTATATGTCCAATGATGAACCCCACATCTCTCCAATAGACTTGAATGCCCCCCTTAAATCAGTCAATTGACCTAGGGTTGACCTAGGGTTGACCCAGAGGAAACCCTAGTTGACTGTCTTCAACTATAGCTCTTGTGCTCTCCTCAATGACTTGTTTTCTTCTCCAAATGACTTTCTAAGTCTCTCATAATGTCTAGATACTCTCCATGCCTTCAATTCACAGCTCATAACCCTCTTGTTGATCCTCAGATACCCTCAGCTAGGGGATGGACTCAAGGCTTGATCTGCTGACCTCTTGACTTTCAAATTCTTTCCTGATGACTTGAATGAGATTGAATTGGGATAATAACCTCTTGATAGGCCTCTAGAGATGAAAATAATGATTGGTCCCCTGTTGAATGACTTGCTATGCTCATGCTATGCAGGTGGTTAGTCTATGTGTATGACTCTATATGCAAATGCTAATGATAATGAAACATAAACCAAAGAATAAGGTTGAGCAAATTTTAGGGTGCAACAGAGAGTTTTTGCTCATTTTCCATTTTAGGGCAGAAATGAGTTTAATCGATAGAAACCGATGTTTTCGCAGATGAAACTCGAAATAAATTGCGTAGTTTAGTCGGGTAATGTTTAGCTGTGATTATTGGATTTCGTTTGATTGAATTTGGTTGAATTTATGAGTTTTGACATTTTTGGACAATTGGAGGTTAAGATTTTGGATGAAAATCGGAAGTCGTAGAATTTGCATTTTATGATCCTAAATTGTTACTATATGATTGGTAATGATGAGTAGGTATTTAATCGGGAGAAAATAATTAAATCGGTCGGGTTTTTGGAGGTTTTGGGCACAAACCCGTAGCTTGTTTTTCCAAAATTTTCAAGTGTTAACCGGTTAACACTATGGGTTAACCGATTAACGGTATAAAAATGGCCTAAAAACTGAGTTTTTGGAGGCGTTAACCGGTTAACCATATTCGTTAACCGATTAACACTGTAAGTGTGAGAAAAATATTATTTTTCAAAATTTTGAAAATTCATAACTTCTTCACCGTTTATCGGATTTTGTCGTTCTTTATATCAAACTGAAGCTAATAATATGTTCTATAACTTGGTGAAAAGAAATATTATTTTTAGCCGACTTTTAGCCAATTTTACTGATTAATCGAGATTAATTATTTTAAGTAAGTGAGGCTTAAATAATTAGAGCGTTCGGTTGCCGTTTGACATTGAATTGTGAATGCATATTGATTGTATGCAATATTGTGAATAATGCATGAGAACATCTTGTGAATATGTGTGCATTGCTTGATAATTGTGATGATGTTGAAAGTATGAATACTTTGATATGATGTGTGAGTGTGCAATCATGTTATAATTCTTATGTGATGAATTATTTGAGAATGCATGAGATTAAGATGCGAGAACGATCTTAAGTGCATTTGGTTGTTGATTACATACGCATCATTTAGTCAAGAGGCAATGCTTGCTAGTTTCGTGGAGATTAGTGACTTGTCCCAAACCTAGAAGAGTGGGTTTGAAAGCTTAGAGGACGGGCTTTTGTTGTTATCGGTCTAGAGGACGCACCCGGTTTAAATGTAAAAACCGAAAAATGATAACAAGTGTTGGTACCACATGGCATGAGTTGCATTGAGTCACATAACATAGAGATAAATGTTGTGTGAATGTATGCATATGTATGAATTATTGAATGAGAGTTGTGATTGGATGAATAAACATAATTGTAAATGTTTATGTGGAATGATGTGAATTATGGATGTGTGCATGATAAATATGTTTGGTGATTATCCATGTTTGTTTATACATATATTGTGATGTATATGATGATGATAATGAATTGTGGTGAGAAATACAGAATATGTGTATTCTATGTTTATATATATATATATATATATATATATATATATATATATATATATATATATATATATATATATATATATATATATATATATATATATATATATATATATATATATATATATATATATATATATATATATATATATAATTATATGCATTGATTATTATGATAATGTTTCTCACCCTTCTGCTATTTTATAATGCTCTATGAGGCATTACAGATTAGGTTGCTGGAGGTCTTTTGTGAAGTATAGCTTCATTCTTTTGGTCGGTTAGCTCTGATATGTAGCACCGGGTAGTTAGGATTGTATAGTATTCTTTTGGGATACATTTTGTATATGTATCTGTTGACAAATGTTTATGTAAACATGAATGATGTGGTGAATCAAATTAGATAATATGTATTTATGTGATTACATGTTTAAAATGATTCAATGTTTAGATTTTCCGCTTTTAATTCTAAATATTGAGATGTGGGTGTAAGGGCTAAGTTCCTCTGTTGAAAGCTACCCCACTGTTGCATATCTCTATTGAGCAGGTGTTGTATGTTTTATTTCACGTGTTGTGTGACATGCTCCTTTTATACCATGTTTTAGTTTTACTCTGATGAAATTTTAATATGTGTTTAATTGAGTTATTTGATTTATTTGGGGGTGTAGAAGGGGGCGTTACATTAGTGGTATCAGAGCAGGTCGGTCAGTTGACCAAGTTGTTAATGTGTTCATTTCCTTATGCATTTGGTATGTGTGTGTAGCACTATCCATATGGTTGTTCTAACGAGGATTTGTTGTGGGAATCAAGAACAATGGTTGCAGGTAGGAACGATGAAGCGATTGCTGAGGCTTTGGCGACGTTGGCTGGAGCGATTGGGCAGAATCCACAAGCCAATGTGAATGCTGGAAACAATGCTGATGATGAGTTTCGTGCTTTGGGAAGGTTTCAAAGGAACAATCCGTCAATTTTTAAGGGAACCCATGAACCTGACAAAGCACAAGTTTGGCTGAAAGCAATTGAGAAGATTTTTCGAGTCATGAACTGTTCAGAGGCGCAGAGGGTGCAATTTGGCACTCATATGCTTGAAGAGGAAGCTGAGGACTGGTGGGGTAATACTCGCCAAAGGTTTGAAGAGGATGAGATTGTGGTTACTTGGGATGTTTTTAGAGAGGCATTTCTGGAGAAGTATTTTCCAGAAGATGTGCGTGGAAAGAAGGAAATTGAATTCCTTGAGCTGAAGCAGGGTAACTCAACTGTAGCCGAGTATGCGGCAAGATTTGAGGAATTGATTAAGTTTTGTCCTCATTACAACACTGTTAATGCTGAGAGATCCAAGTGTCTCAAGTTTGTGAATAGTTTGAGGCCTGAGATCAAGCAAGTCGTTGGTTATTAGGAAATTAGGCGATTTTCTGAGTTGGTGAACAAGAGTAGAATTTATGATGAAGATAGTAGGGCTCGGTCTAGTCACTACAAGAGTTTAAATGATAAGAAGGGAAAAGGCCAATTTAGAGGAAAGCCGTATGTGACTCCTGCGGATAAGGGGAAACAGAAAGTTGGTTACGGCAAGAAGCCGAGTGGGGGAGGAGCTTCCACCTCGGTAAGATGTTATAATTGCGGTGAAGCGGGACATCGTGCTCCTGAGTGCAAGAGTGTTGGGGTGAAGTGTTTCAAGTGTGGGAAGCCAGGCCACAAAGCTCTTGAGTGCAGAAGCGGTGTGAATGTGACTTGCTACAACTGTGGTGAGCAAGAGTACATTAGTACCAAGTGTGACAAGCCAAAGAAGACTCAAGGGAATGGAAAAGTGTTTGCTCTATCAGGATCGGAGACTACTAGTGAAGATCGATTGATCCGAGGTACGTGCTTCATTAATGGTATACATTTGATCGCTATAATTGATACTAGAGCTACACATTCTTTTATTTCCTTTGATTGTGTTGAGAGATTAAATCTTGAGTTGTCGATTATTAGTGGTGGTATGGTTATTGATACTCCTGTTATGGGTTCGGTAACTACCCCGTATGTGTGTTTGAATTGTCCGTTGAGTATTTTTGGTAAAGACTTTGGAGTTGATTTAGTGTGTTTTCACTTAGATCAACTTGATGTTATTCTTGGGATGAATTGGTTGGAATTCAATCGTGTCTATATTAACTGTTTTGACAAAACGGTTATTTTTCCTGAACCTGATGATGAAAGATATTTGTTTATGACTGCTAAGCAAGTGAAGGAATCAATGCAATATGGTGCGAAGGTATTTATGTTGATGACAACTTTGAACATTGGTGAAAGTTGAACAATTGATGCTTTACCAATTGTCCGTGATTTTCTGGAAGTTTTTCCTGAGGAGATAATAGATTTACCTTCAGAACGAGAAGTGGAGTTTACGATCGACTTAATTCCTGGAACTAGTCCGATATCGATGGCTCCATATCGTATGCCCGCGTCAGAATTGAAAGAGTTGAAGAGTCAACTTGAAGATATACTTGAGAAGAGGTTTATTCGTCCGAGTGTGTCACCGTGGGGTGCACCAGTGTTGTTGGTTAAGAAGAAAGAAGGTTCTATGAGACTCTGTGTGGACTACAGATAGTTGAACAAGGTGACTATCAAGAATAAGTATCCACTTCCGAGGATTGATGATTTGATGGATCAGTTGGTTGGTGCGAGTGTGTTCAGTAAGATAGATTTGAGATCTGGGTATCATCAGATTCGTGTGAAGGCTGAGGATATTCAGAAGACTGCTTTTAAAACGAGGTATGGACATTATGAGTATTCTGTGATGCCATTTGGTGTGACTAATGCACCAGGTGTATTTATGGAGTACATAAATAGGATTTTTCATCCTTATTTGGACAAGTTTGTGGTGGTGTTCTTTGATGATATTTTGATTTATTCGAAAAGTGAAGAAGAACATGTCGAGCATTTGAGGATTGCGTTATCTGTGTTGAAAGAGAAACAGTTATATGCTAAGCTTTCTAAGTGTGCATTTTGGTTGAAGGAAGTGATTTTCCTTGGTCATGTGATTTCGAGTAGAGGTATTACAGTTGATCCGTCAAAGGTTGAAGCGGTATCACAATGGGAGACTCCGAAATTAGTTTTTGAGATTAGAAGTTTTCTTGGTTTGGCAGGTTATTATTGGAAATTCATTGAAGGATTTGCCAAGTTATCTTTATCGTTGACGCAGTTGACTAGGAAAGGTCAAGCTTTTGTTTGGGATGCAAAGTGTGAAGGAAGTTTTCAAGAGCTTAAGAGGAGATTGACGACAGCCCCTGTTTTGATTTTGCCGAATCCGGCAGAACCGTTTGTTGTGTATTTTGATGCTTCTTTGATGGGTTTAGGAGGTGTGTTTATGAAAGATAAACAAGTTGTATCTTATGCTTCTAGGAAACTCAAAGTGCATGAGAAGAATTATCCGACGCATGATCTAGAGTTGGTCGTTGTCGTATTTGTGCTGAAGCTTTGGAGGCATTATTTGTTTGGTTTGAGATTTGAGGTATTTAGTGATCATAAGAGTTTGAAATATCTCTTTGATCAGAAAGAATTAAATGCAAGGCATAGGAGATGGTTGGAACTTCTGAAGGATTATGATTTTGGTTTGAATTACCATCCGGGTAAAGCAAATGTGGTAGCTGATGCATTGAGTATGAAATCGTTGCATATGTTGATGATGATGGTAAAAGAGTTGGAATTGATTAAGAAATTTCGTGATTTGAGTTTGGTGTGTGAGAAGACTTCTTACGGAGTTAAGCTTGATATGTTAAAGCTTACTAGTGGTATTTTGGACGAGATTCGAGAAGGACAGAAATCTAATTTGGGTTTAGTTGATCGGTTGACTTTGATCAATCAAGGTCAAGGTGGTGAATTTCGGATTGATGAAAATGGTATCATGAGGTGTCGTGGTAGAGTTTGTGTTCCTGATGTTATTGAGCTGAAGAAGATTATTCTTGAAGAAGGACATCGTAGTGGATTGAGTATTCATCTGGGTGCTACAAAGATGTATTAAGATTTGAGGAAAGTGTTTTGGTGGCCTCGTATGAAGAAGGATATTGTCGAGTTTGTGTATTCTTGTTTGACTTGTCAGAAGTCAAAGATTGAGCATTAAAAACCGTTGGTCTTGATGAAACCGTTGTTTATTCCTGAGTGGAAATGGGATAGTATTTCTATGGATTTTGTGTCTGGTTTACCTAGAACGCCGAGAAATTTTGAAGCCATTTGGGTTATTATGGATAGATTGACCAAATCTGCTCACTTTATTCCTATGCGAATGGATTACCCGTTAGAGAGATTGGCAAAGTTGTATATTGAGAGGATTGTCAGTTTGCATGGTATTCTGTCTAGCATTGTGTCAGATAGAGATCTGAGGTTTACTTCGAGATTTTGGGAAAGTTTGCAAATTGCTTTGAGTAAGAAGTTGCGTTTGAGTTCAACTTATCATCCGCAAATCGATGGTCAGACTGAGAGAAGGATTCAGTAACTTGAGGATCTTTTGAGAGCTTGTGTGTTGGAGAAGGGAGGAGCTTGGGATAACTACTTACCTTTGATTGAATTTACTTACAACAACAGTTTTCATTTGAGTATTGGTATGGCACCGTTTGAAGCATTTTACGGTAGACGGTGTAGGACACCATTGTGTTGGTATGAGTCCGGAGAGAGTTCTGTGGTTGGACCCGAGATAGTCCAGCAGACTATCGATAAAATTAAGATGATTCAAGAGAAGATGAAAATTTCTCAAAGTCGTCAGAAGAGTTATCATGACAAGAGGAGGAAAACACTTGAATTTCAGGAGGGAGATCACGTGTTTCTTTGAGTCACTCCGATGACTGGTGTTGGTAGGGCATTGAAGTCGTGTAAGTTGACGCCCCGTTTCATTGGTCCTTATCAGATTTTGCAGAAGATAGGAGAGGTAGCCTATCATGTTGCTTTACCACCGTTGCTTGCTAATCTCCATGACGTGTTCCATGTATCTCAGTTGAGGAAATACATTGCGGATCCATCTCACGTAGTCCAAGTAGATGATGTGCAGGTGAGAGATAACCTGACTATGGAGACATCACCTATGCGGATAGAGGATTGGGAGTTGAAGCAACTTTGAGGCAAAGAGATTTCTTTGGTGAAGGTCGCTTGGGGAGGATCGGCTGGTGGAAATGTGACTTGGGAACTTGAGAGCCAGATGAGGGAGTCTTATCCAGAGTTGTTTGAATCAGGTAACATTTTCGAGGACGAAAATTCCTAAAGTTGGGGAGGGTTGTAATAGCCAAATTTTTAATAATTAATTATTTATATTAATTAATTGATTTATTTGGATGATTTTAATTATTGGAATTATTGGTAGATATTTGAGAGAAAATATGATGGAAGGAAATAGAATGGAAAGGCATATAAGGAAAAGTGGAAGGAAAAGGAAATATAGAAACATAAGAGAAAGAGAAGAGAAAGAAAGAGGAAGAGAAGAAAAGAGGAGGAAAAGAAGGAAAAACTTGGAAAGCTCAAGAACAACTTCTAACTTCGATTTTATCAAGGTAAGGGTGTGAAATCTTATTATTCTATCAATGTGTATGATTATGTATGTGTTTGTTGAAGTTGTTTGGATTTTTGGAGAGTTTTTGCTCATTTTCCATTTTAGGGCAGAAATGAGTTTAATCGATAAAAACCGATGTTTTCGCGGATGAAACTCGAAATAAACTGCGTAGTTTAGTCGGGTAATGTTTAGCCATGAGTATTGGATTTCGTTTGATTGAATTTGGTTGAATTTGTGAGTTTTGACATTTTTGGACAATTGGAGGTTAAGATTTTGGATGAAAATCGGAAGTCGTAGAATTTGCGTTTTATGATCCTAAATTGTTACTATATGATTGGTAATGATGAGTAGGTATTTAATCGGGAGAAAATTGAAACCAACAAACAAGTCTAGAAATTCCAAGAATAGGAGCACTTGTAGGTTGATCCATATAAACTTCATCTTCCATTTCTCTGTGTAAAAAGGAATTTTTTAATGTCTAACTAATGAAACGACCAATGATGAATGGCAGCCATTGCAAGAAAAAGGCGGACCAGAAGTTGTTAGACGATAGACTTCGATCTAAAGAGGGTGAATAAATTACACATTTAATAAATTTTTGGCAAAAATGCTTTTCAAAATTTTTATGGCATGACGGAAACAACTCGAATAAAATCGTCTAAATGAACCTTTATCAAAAATTTCGGATATGCGTAAAGGTACACAATTGAATAATAATTAACAAAAATTGTTCAGCAACAATTAATCACAAACAATCATATGCTAAGTTATATGAAGAGCTTATTTCTAATGATAAAAAAACACACAAAAACACAAATGGCCAATTTATCAAACACGTTGTGTACAATCAATATTGTTTGGAAATTTTATTTATTTTGTTGATCCAAAAACCAATCACAATCAACCAGATTATGATTCTATCAACAAAACCTAATTCAAAAATGTGATAAAAAATAATTCCCAAACAAATTGATCAAACAAACAATGGATTCAATAATTTGCTAACACAAAAGTTAAAAGAGAGAGAGATAGAGAGAGACACACAAGGATTTGTTTAGGTAGTTCCTCAATCGACCTCACTATGGGTGCGTCTGCCCTCAATTCGAGTTCGAGTTGAGATACTCGCAATTAACTTTACTTTGCAAAAAGTGTATATACAAGAGATGAAGAACTCTAACCCTACAAACCCTATGGTTTGTTGTTGATTCTACCACCTCCAAAACCCTTGATCAAAGATTTATCGAGTCGCCAACAATGCCGCTTCAATTCACCAATTCTTGCTACTTTCTTGCAAGGCACCTCCTTGTCCTTAGACTTTCACACGGTCAAAATAATCTTAAATGCACACTTGTTGAAACACAAGATTTACCAACACAATCCACTGTCTTACGCTACTCCCTTGCAAGACACCTCCTTGTCCCAAGACTTTCACTTGATCGGATCCGAATTATGTAATCTTGTCCAAAACCTTCAAATCCTCAACGGTCTTGAAGGAAAACCCCAACTCGGTTTTCTTATTTGAAACCCTCAAAGAACTTAACCCAATATTCTCGGTACAATAACCTAATTAGACATTATCAACCCTAATCTAGATGGTTACCCAATAAAAAAGTGATATGTGTGGTTTGATTTTGTGCATGCATAGAAGAGAGGTTGAAGATGATAAGTATGTTTTGAAATCCCAATTTCGTATAAGTTTTAGACTAGAACCTTATTAAAAAATGATGCATGCATCAGTATATATATGAATGCAAGATATGAAGCAAAGGGCATGCATGAGGAATTGAAAGGAAAATAAAAAAATAAAAAAATTGAAGTCTATAAGTAGACCTATGAAAGCATATGCGTCAACCTGTTTGAGGTGACACATAGGCAGTGGTTACAGGCTTTATTATTGAGGCATGAGTGTTGACCTAAGCGAGTTATGTGTCAACCTATGTTGAAGAAAAAGCTTCTATAGGTCGACCTAAACACGTATGTATCGACCTATGTTGTAGTTTTCATACTAGAAACTTAGTTTTTGATGCATGAACCTTCCTAGGTCATTTCCAATCATTTCCAAACATTTTTATATGCAACTTAATGCTAAGGTGAACAATGCATGCCTAGAATTGGTTGACATCGTCCAATGAACAAAATCTCTTAAGTTTCTCCTAGTTTTGACATCATACAAAACATATCTAAACGGAAGATGCACTCACATACTCCCTCTTTTTTATGATGGCAAGACTTGAGACTTTGAGATGATGCATTTCTTGTTACATGAAAAGCTCCCCCTAAATGTGTGCATCATATTCTTTATATGCTTCTCCCCCTTTCACAATGTTGAATGCCAAACATGTCTTATTTTGATCCATATTTCTTGGCATTTTCAACTCATTTGTTATGTTTCAATGGATTTATTCCATGTTTCCATACTATTCTTAAATTATGTTGCAAATACCTTTGGTTTCTTTGATATGTGTGTTTTTGTGCAGGATTTAGCCATAAAATATCAAAGATCAAGGCACAAGTGAATTGACGAGGAAGTCAAAGAAAAGACAAAAAATTAACATGTTCGTTGTGCGAACACCAGCGAGGTGAAAGCGAATGTTCCTTGTGCAAGCTCTTGGAGAAGCCCTAACGAACCATCTCAAATTAAAGGCAATAGTAAAAGGACCCTAAGTTTGTTGTGCGAACTTGTAGCGAAGAAGAAGCTCACTGTACGAAGAAGTGTTCACACTATAAACTTAGATATTTCCTCAGGGGCGGTTTAACTATTCAAAGGCATTTTGTGTGCCATAAAGGGGTCTTCACAGTGCGAAGAATGAGTTTGCACAACGAACATGACAGTTTTTAGTTGTACTATTTAAATACTTTTTACACTTTTTGGGGATGATAACCCATTATAACCCCATTTTCCACATAGAAACCCTATTTTCTACATTTCTTCACCAAAGAGTCATATTTTGAAAATAGAAGTTGGATTCACATCCAAGATCGATTCTTCGACGTGGATGCTCATTCATATTCTCTCATTACTTGTAAAGCAAGCTACCATGGTTATGTATTTCTTTTATCAAAGGTAGAGGTAGAGGTAGAGGTAGTCTACCTTAACTTTATGTATTTCTTTTGATTGTCATTGTATGTGAACAAGTGATGATTAATATATGATGAATATTTTTATTTTTAATGATCCATTATTGTTTTGTAAAACTCTAGACATAGATTTTATGGAACTTGACCTAAAATATCCATCTATCAATTCATAGATTGGAGAGATCGATATGTGGTTGATATTTGCTTTGTGTTGAACTTAAAGCTTACTATATTGGTTGTTATATGGAGAGATCGTGTAGCGATGAATACAATATTTCTCACAGCACCGTGTCGTACCTCGAAAAATACGATCCTCGCGATGGTCGCAGAAAATACGTTCGAAACAGAGTCGCCACCGAACTTTATTCATTCTAAGGATGGAATAGGAAAATATCGATAAAACCTTTAAGGAGATAAGAACATGGTCATCGCAACCAATATTCTAGGTTCGGGAGTCGATTACATGAGGGGAAGGTATTAGCACCCCTCATGTCCGTTGTACTCAACGGGAACCTCTTGATTCGATTCGTGAGAGAAATTAGATACGCTTGTTTATCTTCTAAAGGAATTGCTTGCTAAAGGGGAAATGGTGGTTATAAGATAGGGTGCTCGCCAAGGATTGGGGCCCTTGTGCCTACGTATCTTCACTTGTAAGAAGTGAAAAATCAGAGCATTCGTAGTTCGTGGGACTACGGGTAAAAGGGGGGACTGTGCTCGCCAAGATCATCGCAATCTTGTTCCTACGTATTCTCATTGATAAATGAGAAATCAGAGCAGCCGTAATTCAGCTTATGGTTTGCTAAAAGGTTTGTGTTTGGAATGAACGAGAGTTTATGTCGCATTCTAACTGCTAAATGTTGGCTTGTCTACTCGCTAGGGGAGGCTGAAGCACGAGTTTGTTATGCGCGGAAGAAGGGACTAAACAATGTTCTTTGAGAAAAGTTGTTTGAGTTGTGGGTCGCACGGAGGCGAGGAATAGAGTTTGAGAAGTATCAATCGCACGGGGAGAGAAAAGAGAGTTTGTCGTGTTAATTATTTTGGTTTGGAAAAAGAGGATAGATTGGAATAGGTTATAGGATTTTGGTCGCACAGGGGCGAGACAACGAGGTTAGGTTTGATGTATTGGATGTTTAGCTAGAGGTGACGATTACCTGAAGCTTAAGAAAGACTTCTCGGACCCAAGTAATCGGGAGAGTGAACCAAAGACTTGGAGCTCTCTCTTTTTCAACCAAGAAAGGAAATAAATGGGTACAGTTCGAGTAAGTTAATTGGATGACGATTACTCGAAGCTCAAGAAAGACATTTTGTACCTTAAGTAATCGGGAGAGTGAACCAAAGACTTGGAACTCTCTCTTTTTCATCCCAAAGAAAAAATTGTGTTTGGAAGGTTTTGAACGATGGGATGTGGTTAAAGTATTTTAAAGGATGAGGATTACTCAAAGCTTAAGAAAGACTTCTCGGACTTTAAATAATCGGAAGAGTGAACCAAAGACTTGGAGCTCTCTCATTTTCTCATCTAATATTATGAAAGATGTTTGATTATAATTAGAGTGTATTAATCGGATGACGATTACTCGAAGCTTAAGAAAGACTTCTCGGACCCAAGTAATCGGGAGAGTGAACCAAAGACTTGGAACTCTCTCTTTTTCTTCCAAGTGTTTAGGAAAATAGATTTGAATTTGTTTATCATTTTTAGAAAACAATTGTTCAAGCTTAAGAAAGACTTCTCGGACCCAAACAATTGGGAGAGAGAACCAAAGACTTGGAACTCTCTCTTTTTCATCTTTTATCGAAATTGTATTTGAGTATGTTATTAAATGTTTTAATTTGATTTAGAGAAAGTACTCGATGTGAATCGAGGTTTGAAATTGAGTTTTTAACGTGTATACTAGCAAAGTGGGCTAGTCTTCTAAATGACCAACTAGAAGTAATTGATCAAATAGGTCTCACTGTAAGGAAGCCCAGGAGTAATCTCTAAAATGTTGTGTCTGGTGATCCAAAAGGTTGATGGCGAGGCTTTGAAAGCACTCGACTTACAAGGGTAGAAGATGGCTCGACTAATCGAGAATTTATTTTTGAAAATGGTTTTAAATTATTAAAGCATAACTAAGACAAAAGTGATAACATTATTACATTTTGTGGGGATGGGGGTACATTACTTCGAATGGGGATGAAATAAGGCAATAAGTAAAAAATTGAATCGAGTTTGTCACAATATGCTCCAAAGCAGATTTGTATGTAATGACAATATTAGTATAATATTATTCACACAAAAATTATTTATAATGAAAGAAAGAAAAATGATGAAAACTTAACAACAAATTCTAACAAAATTTAAACCAATTTCTATCAATAATCATTTAATTAGCATGTTACATCATAGGCACATGATACACAAAAATAATAGAAATACCATATTTCATTTTCAATGGCTTTGGCTCAGTAGCCATATGTGCTATCACTTAATATGGGCAAAAATAAAGTAGTGACGTGTGACAATACATTAGTCTCATATCATGCATTTGAAGAGAAATATGAAAAATTAGTTTATTCCAAATCTTATTCGATGCACAGTGATCATGATATCTCCATAATTCATGACATTAACAAAATCAATTTCCATCAAGCTCAATAAACTACCGTAATTGTAAACACATTCAATTCAAATACTTAATAACAATCACATATGCAACAACCTTTTTCTTTTAAGTTATATTCAAATTTAAATATTTCATCATAATAATGCTGCCTGCAGTGCACACATCTAATGTTTCCATCAGTATAATACCGAGACAACATGACGGTATATAAATATGAAATTGAAACAATGAGTCGAATCATTATTGAAACAAAGAAAAAGTGAATCTCGGCATCATATACAGTGGTGTGTTAATGTATCGGTTTACAAAACTCATATATTATTGTAAAGCTTGCAATTCGCGAGATCGGAGTCATTCGGTATGTAGTCAACACAATAGTAATATTCATGACGTAGAACAAGCAACAACATTGAAAGCAGAACAAATCTATATTGAGTAAACAAAATATCCTTGCGGAATTCGTCGAAAACTAATCCAAATAGTGACCACAATATATATAAACAAACTGATAGCAGTAATGACATAAAACTCACAATATACTTCATTAACACAGTTGAAAATGGAAAAGGAGGTTACAAGCACAACTACTGTCATAAAATCGATTCATTAATACTGCCGCTACTGTCATAAAACATGAAGCAAACCAATTTCCAAATATGAATTCAATAGCAACATAGAAATAGTGACAATTTAGTTTTGTCCCAATATCAGATAATAAGCAAAGCTATCTATCACTCATCTCTGTGAACTAATTTTCTCAGAAAATTGTAAGCAAATTTTTATATCCCAGAATCACAGTTCACAATGGCAGGCACAAATGAAGGAAATAACGGAAACAAACATCAATTGTTTTTCTTAGAACAAATAACAAAATTGAAAGCAGAACAAATGAATAAGCCTCGGTACCTATTAACGTAGCAGAATCTTCACGTCGGCGTCGATTCATAGTTTCGGCATCACGAACATAGCTGGTGAATTCATTCGTGGATATCCGCTTCGCTTCTGAGAACTGAAAAAGTATAAAACAAGTCGCGGATAAAAACGTCGACGAAATGCTCGAGTTGTTGTTGTTCTGAACGTAGTGGCTAAGCCGTTGCGAATCAACTTGACGGGAGGAAGAAGATGATGATGGTTGATCGTTGAGGGGAGAAGAAATGAGATGGAGTAGGGTTTGGCGGCTGGTTTGTTTTTTCAGAGTTTGAGAGAAGATGAACAGTATTTTCTCCCCCCCAATCTGAACAATTTCTCCCATTAAATATACAAGAGACCAAAAACCCTAATGGGCTTCTCCCAAATATGGGCATGTCCAACTCTAATTTCCCCTTTTTTTTTTTATTTTAATTATCCTAATTTAAAAAATACTACTAAACATTAATAAATATAATAAATAAATAAATAAATTGATATATTAATAACTATTTAATACATAACTATTAACAATAATTATTAAATGAGTATTAACAATTAACAATTAAATAAATATTAAAAATATATAAAAACAAACTAAAGTTTATAAAAACAAAAAATAATAACTAAAAAATATTAATATTAACATTTAAAAAAAGAAAAAGTTTAAGAAAATAATATTCACAAAATGTTCTTAGGCCACGTGTCACACCTTAATTGGTCAAAAAGATAAAATTTTGAAAAATCAACCAATTGCGAGCAGACACGTGTCTAAATAACAAGAAATTAATCGGGCAATGCAAAATCAAAATAGAATCGAAAGATGTAAAAATACTGAAAATGGGTAGGACAAATTTAGGGTATGACAGATGCCCTATCTAATTGCCTTGAACCTGAGAGAATGAACAGCTGCATGACGTTCATTTTAGGGTGGAAGTCAATTAGATACAAGAAGACCCCAAAATTTGTCCGACAAGGGAAAAAAGTGCAAATGCAAGAAGATATAGAAATAACAGCGGGGAAAAGATCACAAGAAACTCTTAAAATAAACCTCTGCTTGGGGAGAGACCAGAGCAACAACTGCTGGGGCTATCATTATCAACTGCATGGTTGAAGAATGACTTGTTGGGGAATAAAAACTCCACAAGCACGTGCAGGGTATCAATTTTGTTCAGAGAAATACTGCCAATTGATGGGGAATGACCAAGATGCCTGTAAATTGTCCCTGGATCCTGCTATGCCTTGCCACTGGGGACAAAAATGACATGCTCTGTATGATGCACAAATATGCAAATGATGCAAGTGTAGGGAAATAAGATGCATATGAGAATGCAAATGATTGAAATGCAATGCGCATGAGAATGCAACCGGGTAACCGAATTTTGGTAAGGCTTTATTTCTGGTTTTCCACAAGGGATTATTTAGGGTATTAGATGAAGCAATGGTAAAATAATTTACGGGGTATACTTGTATATCAACTCAGGCGTTGAAGAAAAACAAATATACTATCGACTCGGGGGTTGAGAAAAAAGTAAATATCGACTCTGGGGTCGAGAAAAACAAGACAATATCAATCCAGAGGTCGAGAAAAACAAAACAATATCGACTCAGGGGTCGAGAAAAACAAGACAATATCGACTCGGGGGTCGAGAAAAAATAAGACAATATTGACTCGGGGGTCGAGAAAAAACAAGACAATATCGACTCGGGGGTCAAGAAAAACAAAACAATATCGACTCGGGGGTCTAGAAAAACAAGACAATATCGACTCGGGGGTCGATAAAAAACAAGACAATATCGACTCGGGGGTCGAGAAAAACAAAACAATATCGACTCGGGGGTCGAAAAAAGGTAGATATCGACTCGGGGGTTGAAAAAAAAAGGTAGATATCGACTCGGGGGTCGAAAGTTAAAGTAAGGTATCAACGCGGCGGGGGTTGAGGGAAAGGTAAATATCGACTCGGGGGTCGAGAAAATAAAGGCAAGGTTGACTCGGGGGTCAAACGTTATTGCAAGGTATTAACTCAGGGGTTGAGAAAGGGAAATGACTATGCTATGTATACATATGGTACATGCCAATTAAATTATACGTGATGCATATGCAAATGCAAGCAGAGATTGGTTTTATGAAGGTGCCAACAAGGGTGGACTTTTGGGTAGTTTCCAATACAATTGGACTTTAGGAGAGGTGCCAAGAAGGGTTGGACTTTTAGTGGTTGCCAATACAAATTGGACTTTAAGAGATGCCAAGCGGGGTTGGACTTTTGGGTTATGATGCCAGCCAGGTGGACTTTTATGTAGTTGCCAATAAAAGATTGGACTTTTAGGTTTTATGGGATGCCAACAGAAGTGGACTTTATTTGGTGAAAGTATTTGACTTCCCGACACACGGTATCTGATAATGATATGCTCAGAAGACATATGTGGATATTCTTGATGCCCCAAGTTTGATCCTTTGCAGAAATTGCACGCTCGTCCCTGGGAGAACCTTAACTTCTAGCCAATGTGCCATGACAGCTTACAAATTATGAGCGTAGCGAAGTAACCAAAGCATGTTGAGTGTGTGAGCGTAGCGATTTAACTAATGCATGTTGATCGTGCTTTTGCTCTGCCCCCAAGGCTTTTGACGCTTGTTGACCTCAACAATTGCATGGTCAGCTTGACCAACTTGAAAGTAAGGAGGGAAACTGCTCCTGTTTAACTAGTTTGCCCCAGTCTGCAGGTATTTGAAGATTTTTCCTTAAAGGTTTATACCATGACATGGTCTGCGATGATTGCCCCAGTATCTGGATTTTGCAATAGGTTTTCCCTGTTTGAACCTCAGAAGGACTTGCCCTAGTCTGCAAGGTTATGAGAAAGTTTTGATTCAAGCCAGTTCTATCAAATGTTCAAATTTCTCTTTGATTGCTCTTAGTTGGAATTCCTATTATGTCAAGTACTGATTCGCAGCTAGAATTGATTATTCAAAAATGGTGATTTTAATGTGACATTGATGTAAGTTTTGAAAATATCATTCATTAACGTGAAAGTGTGTGACGAGTGAACTATTAGTCCAGACGTAGTGCTGATTTAGCTGGTGTGTGAAAGATATAGCAAGAATATGACACCACTTTAGAAGATTAGCAAATATGTAGGAGTCAGTTTACGCAACCTTGTTGTAGTATGCTTTCAGAATAAACTCCGCCTCAATTAGGTCTTTTGAGGGTTGTAATGTGGACTGGTTCACGGTTATAGAAACAAAGGATATAAGGCTCAAAATTTAATTTTAACCCACCCATTCTTCGTGATGAACTCAAGTCCTAGGTTCAGTTTATATGCACTTAGAGCTTAACGGTGTAAGCTTAATGATTCAAGGTATGCTTGAAATGACAATCACCCTTATTTCTCTTTTTTCATGACGTCGGTGACCCTTTTGGTTTGGTATGATGATCACCAAATCTTATTTTGTTTTTGTCGAGGATTTGAAGACCTCTTTCATTTTTTTTTTGATCCCTAACTTTGTAATTGACTAATTTCGCTTTTCAAGTCCATCGGGATTGCCTTGATTTTGCCTAAGTCTCTTTTTGAGGTATTCGACTTAGTAGGCTTTTGATTCTTTTTTGGATTTTGTTTGTGACTGCCACGTCATGAGTCGTTAAAGAACAACCGTCTTCTGGATTTTGCTTTGTCGGTCCGAATGCGGGATTGGATTAACTAAACACTACCCTGCCCCAGGTTAACTGTAAGGGTTTATAGATCCGAAGAAAACTCCTACTTCTAGGCTTGAAGTGGTTAACTAGGGACTAACACCTTATCTCTCCAGTGTTTGGGGATTTGAAACAATGCATGTACATCATCGGCGGAATTTTATCCAAAAGCATACTTATCAGCAATTATGGGTATTTAGTTTTCGTCATCCTCCCTCAAATATTTGCTAAATAGTAGTGCGATAAAGGAAGTGGAGTGAAATTTTTTTTTTTTTTTTGCAATAAGTGAGAAAATGTGAGTGAATACGAATGGATTTGATTAAAAACATGCATAATTATCACATTAACAATACCATTAATAAGAAACAATGTCTAAAAGCAAGTAGCATTATAACAGAAAAGAAACTACAAATGCGTAAAAACAATATGGAAATTGCCAGTATTGAGGAACGGGGCTTTTCTCTCTTGCATCACAGTTGAGCTACCCTTCTTGCTCATCGAGACCAGTATGATAATCTTCTTCATATCTACTCTCTGCAGCTTCTTCCATGTCATGGACTGATGAACTCACTTGACCAGATGAAGGTTTGATATTGATATGAAGTCCTTGAGGTGTGAACGAGATTAGCTTGGACTCAATCAGATCTTGAACCTTATTTTTGAGTTGTTTGCAATCGTCTGTTGAATGCCCCATTGCGCCAGCATGGTAGCCACATCGTGCATTGGTGTCAAAGCCTGGTGGATATGGAGGAATAACATGATCCAAGGTCTTTGGCACTATCAGTCCACTACTAATCAAACATGGTAGCACGTGATTGTATGGCATTAGTAACGGATCAAAGTGTCTTTTTGGTCTTTGGTTATAATAACGTCGGCGTTGCAGAGCATGCTGCTTTGTGATCCGTTGTTGATAAAGGAGACCTTTATTGACAGGAGAATGTTGACCATGTGGAGAGACCGGAGTCACATGGGTAGACCCATTGGATTGCTGGCTTTTGACAGTTGATATGCTTGAGTACGGAGGATAAGGTATCGAGGATGGAACTTCTGGAGCATCCCAAATTGTATTAATTTCATCCTCTTCTTCCTCTTGGAAGCTAACAACTGATTCATTTTCACTAGCTGGGATACTCGAGATGTCGTGGATCTTTCCATTCTTGAGATGGCTCTCGACGCGTTCCCCTACTGAAACCAAATCAGAGAAGTTGGATGTCCCATTGCCCATCATCTTTTCCAAGTATGGGTTTTGCAACGAATCTATAAACATGTCAACCAATTCTCTATTTAAGAGCGGTGGTTGAACGCAAGCAGCTACTTCTCTCCATCTCTGAGCATACCCTCTAAAGGACTCATTTTCCTCTTGAGATAAGCCTTGCAACTGTATGCGGCTGGGAGCTACATCAAGATTGTATTGGTATTGTTTAACAAAGGCGTTGGCTAAGTCCGACCACGACTGGATGTGGTTACTCTCTAGCTGCATGTACCAACTCAGCGATGCCCCACTCAGACTGTCTTGGATACAGTGAATCATGAGTTTATCATTGTGAGCATAAGAGGTCATCTTTCTGCAAAACATCACCAAATGTTGCTTTGGACAACTATTTCCTTTGTATTTCTCAAAATTCGGCATCTTGAACTTTGGAGGTATTGCAAGTCCGGGTACCAAACACAGGTCTAAGGCATTCAGCTCAGAAGTATCACGCCCCATCATGGTTCAATTTTATCTTCCAACACACGACATCTTTCAGCGAACTCAACATCCTGAGGTTGTTCATTATTCCCCACCAGGCTTGCCACTTGGGAATTCGGCGCAGTGAATGCGAAACTATGGTACTCAACAGCATCAAGAGACAAGGTATGTTCATCCCGAATAGTGTGACGCTCTTGTATAACCTGGTCTTCAACGGGAATTCGCACAGGCTGAGGTATGACATTCTCAGTGACTATAGGCCATTGAAATTTGTCCTCTCTCATTGTCAAGACTAACATAGCTTCCACAAGTTGGTCCAACTGGTTCTTCATCAAGTTAACGTCTGCTCTTGAGGCAAATTGGTTTTGTTCTTTTGAGCTCATGATTCTTCCAAAGTTGCTTCAAGTCCGATATGGGTGTCGAGAAATCAACTGCGGATTATGGACAAAGGATGGATAAGTTTCTGGCTGAGAGAATGATATGCAATGCAGATGAAATGCAAATGCAATGGTATGCAGATGCAATGCAATGCACAAACAAGATCACAGGCTCAATCACATTCTGAGGTCAGATAGAATAATGGGTAAATAACAGATATCTCTTATCAAAGGAACCCCATAGGTATGCTCTAAACGGGTAGGTGCCTAGAGTCATGGATCTTTCCAAAGATATTATTACCATGACGAAGATTCATCCGATAATAATATCCTCGAAGGATCTCCTCTAGGTGAGGTTTTTGTGTCGTCCCACGAGAAAGGCTCCTCGCGAGTCTCTACTACACAACCATCGAGTCCAAGGTTTCTTAAAGGGACCTCAGAGTCATAGATCGAGGTTGAAAATATCATTGTCAGAATAATGATACGTTCAAGGGATCTCATCTGATTGGGGCGTTCGCATCAATCCAAAAAGGATTAACCCTCATGAGTTAACACTACCAACCACCATGGATAAGGGTAAAAGGTCCTTAGAGTTATAGATTCAACCTTAAAATACTACTGCTATGGCAAAGACTCACCACAGCAATAACATCTTTAAGGGAATCAACTCTAAGCGGGGCTTTCGCTTCCTCCCAACGAGAAAGACTCCTCGAGGGATTCCACTACACAACCACCATTCTAATCCTATTGTTTTTCTCGGACTCGGGTGTAGAGCCATCTCACAAAGTTCCAACAATCAGAGAACCCCAACAGTATCACAAGAAACAACAATAAGATATATAAAATCAAGCAAGTAAATAAAACAAGTAAACAATAGAAGAAGATTCTCAAACAAACGGATCCAACTCTTACGAATCGAGACAACTTAGGCTTGACTCTCTCTAGCATAGGGCTATGCGATATTT
This sequence comes from Lathyrus sativus, assembly GCA_963859935.3. Lineage (NCBI taxonomy): Eukaryota > Viridiplantae > Streptophyta > Magnoliopsida > Fabales > Fabaceae > Lathyrus > Lathyrus sativus. Next base: position 842,590,954 of record OZ012735.1, read on the forward strand.
CCCAGCAGAGTCGCCATCTGTCGTACCTCGAAAAATACGATCCTCGCGATGGTCGCGGAAAATACGTTCGAAACAGAGTCGCCACCGAACTTTATTCATTCCAAGGATGGAATAGGAAAATATCGATAAAACCTTTAAGGAGATAAGAACATGGTCATCGCAACCAATATTCTAGGTTCGGGAGTCGATTACATGAGGGGAAGGTATTAGCACCCCTCATGTCCGTTGTACTCAACGGGAACCTCTTGATTCGATTCGTGAGAGAAATTAGATATGCTTGTTTATCTTCTAAAGGAATTGCTTGCTAAAGGGGAAATGGTGGTTATTAGATAGGGTGCTCGCCAAGGATTAGGGCCCTTGTGCCTACGTATCTTCACTTGTAAGAAGTGGAAAATCAGAGCATTCGTAGTTCGTGGGACTACGGGTAAAAGGGGGGATTGTGCTCGCCAAGATCATCGCAATCTTGTGCCTACGTATTCTCATTGATAAATGAGAAATCAGAGCAGCCGTAATTCAGCTTATGGTTTGCTAAAAGGTTTGTGTTTGGAATGAACGAGAGTTTATGTCGCATTCTAACTGCTAAATGTTGGCTTGTCTACTCGCTAGGGGAGGCTGAAGCACGAGTTTGTTATGCGCGGAAGAAGGGACTAAACAATGTTCTTTGAGAAAATTTGTTTGAGTTGTGGGTCGCACGGAGGCGAGGAATAGAGTTTGAGAAGTATCAATCGCACGGGACGAGAAAAGAGAGTTTGTCGTGTTAATTATTTTGATTTGGAAAAAGAGGATAGATTGGAATAGGTTATAGGATTTTGGTCGCACGGGGGCGAGAAAACGAGGTTAGGTTTGATGTATTGGATGTTTAGCTAGAGGTGACGATTACCTGAAGCTTAAGAAAGACTTCTCGGACCCAAGTAATCGGGAGAGTGAACCAAAGACTTGGAGCTCTCTCTTTTTCAACCTAGAAAGGAAATAAATGGGTACAGTTCGAGTAAGTTAATTGGATGACGATTACTCGAAGCTCAAGAAAGACATTTTGTACCTTAAGTAATCGGGAGAGTGAACCAAAGACTTGGAACTCTCTCTTTTTCATCCCAAAGAAAAAATTGTGTTTGGAAGGTTTTGAACGATGCGATGTGGTTAAAGTATTTTAAAGGATGAGGATTACTCAAAGCTTAAGAAAGACTTTTCGGACTTTAAATAATCGGAAGAGTGAACCAAAGACTTGGAGCTCTCTCCTTTTCTCATCTAATATTATGAAAGATGTTTGATTATAATTAGAGTGTATTAATCGGATGACGATTACTCGAAGCTTAAGAAAGACTTCTCGGACCCAAGTAATCGGGAGAGTGAACCAAAGACTTGGAACTCTCTCTTTTTCTTCCAAGTGTTTAGGAAAATAGATTTGAATTTGTTTATCATTTTTAGAAGACAATTATTCGAGCTTAAGAAAGACTTCTCAGACCCAAACAATTGGGAGAGAGAACCAAAGACTTGGAACTCTCTCTTTTTCATCTTTTATCGAAATTGTATTTGAGTATGTTATTAAATGTTTTAATTTGATTTAGAGAAAGTACTCGATGTGAATCGAGGTTTGAAATTGAGTTTTTAACGTGTATACTAGCAAAGTGGGCTAGTCTTCTAAATGACCAACTAGAAGTATTTGATCAAATAGGTCTCACTGTAAGGAAGCCCAGGAGTAAGCTCTAAAATGTTGTGTCTGGTGATCCAAAAGGTTGATGGCGAGGCTTTGAAAGCACTCGACTTACAAGGGTAGAAGATGGCTCGACTAATCGGGAATTTATTTTTGAAAATGGTTTTAAATTATTAAAGCATAACTAAGGCAAAAGTGATAACATTATTACATTTTGTGGGGATGGGGGTACATTATTTCGAATGGGGATGAAATAAGGCAATAAGTAAACAATTGAATCGAGTTTGTCACAATATGCTCCAAAGCAGATTTGTATGTAATGACAATATTAGTATAATATTATTCACACAAAAATTATTTATAATGGAAGAAAGAAAAATGATGAAAACTTAACAACAAATTCTAACAAAATTGAAACCAATTTCTATCCATAATCATTTAATTAGCATGTTACATCATAGGCACATGATACACAAAAATAATAGAAATACCATATTTCATTTTCAATGGCTTTGGCTCAGTAGCCATATGTGCTATCACTTAATATGGGCAAAAATAAAGTAGTGACGTGTGACAATACATTAGTCTCATATCATGCATTTGAAGAGAAATATGAAAAATTAGTTTATTCCAAATCTTATTCGATGCACAGTGATCATGATATCTCCATAATTCATGACATTAACAAAATCAATTTCCATCAAGCTCAATAAACTACTGTAATTGTAAACACATTCAATTCAAATACTTAATAACAATCACATATGAAACAACCTTTTTCTTTTAAGTTATATTCAAATTTAAATATTTCATCATAATAATGCTGCCTGCACACATCTAATGTTTCCATCAGTATAATACCGAGACAACATGACGGTATATAAATATGAAATTGAAACAATGAGTCGAATCATTATTGAAACAAAGAAAAAGTGAATCTCGGCATCATATACAGTGGTGTGTTAATGTATCGGTTTACAAAACTCATATATTATTGTAAAGCTTGCAATTCGCGAGATCGGAGTCATTCGGTATGTAGTCAACACAATAGTAATATTCATGACGTAGAACAAGCAACAACATTGAAAGCAGAACAAATCTATATTGAGTAAACAAAATATCCTTGCGGAATTCGTCGAAAACTAATCCAAATAGTGACCACAATATATATAAACAAACTGATAACAGTAATGACATAAAACTCACAATATACTTCATTAACACGGATGAAAATGGAAAGGAGGTTACAAGCACAACTACTTGTCGCTACTGCGAAAATCGGCGCCGACTAAACAGAAGAGTTGCCACCGTGCGTTATTTATCCCAAAGGAGGGAAAGGAAACGCTCGAAGTAAACCTACCGCAAAGACGGGAAAGGAATGGTCATCGCAACCAAATCCTGGATTCAGGAGTCGGTTACGCAAGGGAAAAGTATTAGCACCCCTCACGTCCATCGTACTCGACGGGATCCACGCTTGCTTGTTTGTCTAAAGGATGCAAAACAATCTATCTACGGCTGCTAAGGTTAAACGGGATGGAGCTGACTCGATAGAGCGTCGCACTTTATGCCTACGTATTCTCAAGAGAGAAAGTCAGAGTCATCGTAGTTCGGGAAACTACAGGGAATTGGCTCACCAAGACTTCGCGTCTTGTGCCTACGTACTTCCCCACAGCGTGAAAGATCAGAGCTTACGTAGTTCAGGCCAACTACGGCTAGACAGGGTGTTCTCGATCACACAGGGGTGAGAGATTCAGTTGCTTGAAAGGTACGGGAACCTACGGGAACTTAAAACTACGGTCTGGTCTCAAATGCACAAGGGCAAGAGAAAGGGAAACATCAGACGTCAGCGGGAAAGTCTCGATCGCACGGCAGCGAGAGAACAGAGAGGTTAGTTGTTAGTGTGCTCGCTAGTGTCGCTACTGCGAAAATCGGCGCCGGATGAACAGAAGAGTCGTCATCGTGCGTTATTTATCCCAACAGAGGGAAAGGAAACGCTCGAAGTAAACCTACCGCAAAGACGGGAAAGGAATGGTCATCGCAACCAAATCCTGGATTCGGGAGTCAGTTACGCAAGGGGAAGGTATTAGCACCCCTCACGTCCGTCGTACTCGACGGGATCCACGCTTGTTTTCTAGTACGGATTGTTATTCCATCTACTCTACAGGTCTGGGGTTAAAAGAAGAGAAAGTGACTCGGCAAAGTATCGCACTTTATGCCTACGTATTCCCGTCTGGAACGAGAAATCAGAGTCAACGTAGTTCGCCTACCTACGGGAAAGAAGGGAAGGTTGCTCGCTGGGATATCACATCCTATGCCTACGTACTTTCATACAGCATGAAAGATCAGAGCAAACGTAGTTCGGGCCACGGAAGTCACAGATTTTACTGACTGTTTTTTAGATCCTTCTGAAAAAGGTTTTCTCCTTATTACGGGTCCAAGCGGACAAAAATGACGTTTTGATTTGTTCTCAGTCTTTTACGCAAGAACTGTCTTTTATTGATGTTTGGAATCTTATTGTATTTTTGATTGTTTTGAGATGAGAAGAGAAAGAACTCTAAAACCTAGGGTTTAAAAATGGGAATCAAAATCTACCCTAATGTTGTCATGCATGGATTAACACCTAATGTCTGTCATATTTCTCTCTTGCACAGAGAGAAACAGAGATCCTAGGGGATAAACGGAAAAGAAACAACATATATACAGTAAAGCAGTAAAATGAATGAATGCAACAGTACAAGCGAGGCAAGGGAGTCCCACTCAACCTCGAACCTAGAAGACAATAGGCAAAGTGAAACAGCTTCACTTCAAACCTATGGGAAAAATTAACAAACAATACAGCAAAGAAAATAAACCCCAAAATCAGCTCTGACAGCACCCCAGCTCCTACAGCAGCAGCTCTGAACAAACATCCAACTCTGGCAGTTGATAAACAGCAAAACAGCAACCTTCAAATGAATCCCAAAATCAAAATTCAATGGCCTCCAAGCTTTAGATGAGCTCCATCTTCAAGGCAAGCATTCTAGAAGAGAATCACTTAACAGAATAAGTTGGAATGATAAAACAGCTTATTGACAACCAAAGGAAGCCTATGAGTGTTTATCATCATGAAAGACTAGTTCCCTCAAAGTTCTACCTCTAAGGTAAGGCCACTTATCCCTCCAAAGGAGGGAGGTGAATACCCTAGAGGGACTTTATGTCATAGAGAGGAATGGAAGCACAAGAAGCTATCCATGCTTGTACAAAGAATTTAGTCTATTCTAAGGCTCTGCTTATCCCTATTTCCTATGTCTTCAAAACATCTTCAAGCACAAGAATATCCATGCATCCCACTTTGATCTCCATTTTAAATCTTCTCTTATGCTCCTTCATGCTCCTCAAGCCCAAGCCAAACCCCCATACCCCAAATAAAAGCCCAAACCCCAAGCAAACAATGCAAAAGCCCATAATGGCCACACCAAACAATCACACTATTTACAAAAATCAAGTAAAATAGTAGTATATTATTAAAAATCCTAAAATTAATTCTAAGGGAATTTATACATCTACCCTACATACCCTATATTTCCCAGCTCCTAATTCAAGCTAAAAATCCAAAATCTAAGTGTTATGATGCACCTATGTTCAGTTTAACCCTAATTCTAGTCACCCTAATGTTCTTTATTCAAAGCTAAACAAGATTAAATCACAAAAATGTGAGATAAATCTCTAAGGGAACCTAATACTCTAATATAACCGTAGGGAAAAGAATCACATCAAAATATGAAAGGAAATGGCTAAACAAAATTCAACAAAATGGATATACAAACTAAAATGCAATAAAAGCAACTAAATGTGGAAATTCGCCAAAAATAGAAAAATGATTAAAATACTAATTTTATTTTTTGATAATTTTCTTGAGACATTAATGAGAATGAGAAAAAAAATCCCATGTAAAAATGACTATTTTTAAATTTATTATGATTTTTTGAGTAAACTATATGCAAATATAAAACAATATGAAAATTCAAACAAAGTTAAAAACAGGGGTGGCAACAAGTAATTTTTCTACACTTCAGAAATGCACTGGGCCCAGGAGGGGGGTGTAGATATCACTGCGCTGGGCCCGGTATTAATCCAGAAAAAAAACAATACAAAAAACCATAAAAGCAGGGGGTGGCAAATAACAATTTTTCGCCTGGTGATTCATGTTTGGGCCCCAAACGGGGGGTGCGATCAGCAATGCAATAGGCCCAAACGAAAACACAAGGGGAGAGGGGGTGCCACGAGAAACAAAGGGGAGATGGCCAACAATCTTCGCAACTGGGCCTAAGCCCTAACCCAATCCCAACTCAGCCCCAGCAAACAAAACCCTACCTCCTCTAACTCTCCCTCACACTGTTCATCGTCCCTAACCAAGAAACCCTAAACGGCGCCCCTCTCTCCACCTCAACTTCCTGAACAAACTCTGAAACAAATTCTCCTCAACAAATTTCACTCTAAATCCTTTGTCATGAGGGAGCTCATCAATCCAAACCACCATGAACTAACACCAAACTCTCTGAACAAACTCTCCAAATTAACATTCTCCGTAATCCCATGATTCAAGCTAATTAGAAGGTCCTACTCTACACGTTCCCAGATTCACACTCAGGCAAACTAACATCTTCAGCTACCTATGATCATACAAGGAAATGGAAGAGGAAAGACAAACCTGGATGATGACGCTGAGAAGATCTGCTAGCGACGAAGATCTTAAGCTTCGAACGAGAATCTTGAGAACGATCTGGAGAAAACCTGCTGAAGAAATTAGGTGATAATGTTCTTGGTGAATGAGGATCGCTTCTGAAGATCTTTGATCGAGTATGAAGGAATTGATGAAGGCGTCGTGTTTCTGGACAATCTGGAGAGGAGGAAAACAAATATTCTTTGATCGTTGAAGGTTTCTGGAAATGTTGACGAACGAAGAAGATGGATCTTGGTCGCTTGAGTCTTCCTGGAATTAGATGGTGAACACACTCGAAGATTGATGAACACCACCGATTTCTGGGCGAATCTGATGGAGGAAGATGAAGAACGCGAAGAGTTTCCGATGAAGGTTGCAAGTTTCCGGTGGATCTTGCAGTTACCGGCGAGAACACGTTGTTGATGTTGATGAAGAACGGTGGAGATCGGTTGAATCTATGAAGAATTGGGTGAAGTTGATGAAAAACGTTGCAATTTGCAGTTTCCGGCGAATTTGCAATTCTCCGATGACGGTTGCGGCGGCTCCGGCGAGAAGTTACAGTGGATGGGACGGCGGCTGCATGGCCGGCGGCGAAGGGGACCGGCGGGTCTCAGAGCTAGACGCGTGGCAGAGGGAGGAGGGAGAGAGAGAGACGCGTGGAGTGTGAGGTGGCGGGTTCTGAGGGAGTCTGAGAAATGAGGTGGCTGAAAGCTGGACCCACGCGTGGCACTGCCCTTTATACGACATGTGGCATGCGAAATTGGACCTTTGATTTGGGCTTCAGACTTGGATAATGGCCCAATTGCTAATGACTCAGGATAAAACATGATTAAGGACCAATTAACTAAACAAAATGAAAATTAAACTAATTAACTAAACAAAAATTTAATAATAAAACCCTAATTAACCTAAAACGAAAATTAATTAAAAACCTAATTAAAATCTCTAATTAATCCTAATTAAAGCATAAACGAAAATTAATAATAAAACCCTACTTAATCTATTAAAAAAACAGAAAAGATTTATTTAAAATCTAAAAAAACTATTTAAAAAAATTCCAATTAAATCTAAAAAATCAAATAAAATCTAATAAAATCTAAAACATTTAATCCTATTTAAAATCCATTCTATTAAACTTGAAAAATCAATTAAAATCCAATAAACTCTAAAAAACATTTATATCTATTTTTAAAAAATCTATTCTTATTTAAGAAAAGTAATATCTAGTTATATCTATTTAAAAACTATTCTATTAAAAGATAAAACTAATATCTAAAAAAAAAAAAATCTATTAAATCTCTAAAAAAAAAAAAGAATATTTATTTAAAAATCTAAAAACTATTAAAACAATATCTACTAAATTCTAAAAACAAAATACTAACCTATTTACTATCTAAAAAAGCAAATAACCCTATTAAAAATCTATTAAATGCATTAAAAATATAGGAAATAAAAGAAAAAAACTAAAAAAACCAGGAGGCTGATTAAATCGATTATAAAACGATTGCGCAACCATAACGAAACCCGGGCCCCGAGATGGCCTGAAAACACAGGGAACGAGCACCAATTCTCAAAATACGCTTACTCAAACTGGCCTGAACTGCCTGAAACGCCAGGGGCTGTAATCCCGATAAAATCAATCTGACTGAGAAAATTGCAATGCATGCAATATGCGAATGTGAATGCGAAATGCGTCGAAACATAAACCAGATATGAGAACCGGTTGGTCAAATTTTGGGGTGCAACAGCTGCCCCTATTCAAGCGGCTTGGACCCGACTGGGTGAAGAGCGAACGGCCTTCAAACATTCGAGGTACGAGACGGTTGAATACCAAAGAAACCCTGGAATTTGCCAACCGCAGAAATAAACTGCACCACTGCTTGGGGAACACCATTCGTCGAGCGAACCTGATTGTTACGGTAACAACCGATCATTCGTCGGAGAATAACTCTGATTTTGACTCCCACCACCCATGTAACACCACAGGTACTGAACTATCTTTGCAAAAGCACCTATGTCCACAACTGGACTAACCTTTGTCAACACCAGAAGAGAAACAAATTCGTCAGCACGAGTAAAGATCCCATCATCACAGGAAAAACTTATCCACGATTGTCCTCAAATTTCGTCAACACGAAAAGCCATAAATTCGTCATCACGAAGAAATCCTATCATCATAGGAATAAAACTTGCCCTCATCAGGACTCCTTATTCCGTCAACACGGAGAAATCAAACTTTGTCCTCAACAGGAATCCTCATTCCGTCAACACAGAGAAATCCCGGCGACTTCGTTGGGGATGAGTTATCCGCATCTCGTCAACACAAGGAGATCCTATCAGCATAGGCAATGACATCTTAGTTGCGTCTTATCAACACGAGGAACTCCTATCAACATAGGAATAAATTGTCTATGTCAGGACTCACGTCTCGTCAACACGAGGAAAAAATAGATTCGTCAACACGAATAAATCCTATCATCCCAGGAATACCATTCTTGTACATATCTGATCTCATATTTCGTCAACACGAAGAAATCCTATCCACATAAGCATAAATTATCCTCATCAGGACGCACATTCCATCAACACGGAGGGAGTAATTCGTCAACACGAATACATCGTATCAACATAGGCATAAATTTTCCTCATCAGGACGCACATTCCGTCAACACTGAGGGATCAATCCTGGTCCTCAACAGGACTTCATATTCCGTCAACACGGAGGGAGTAATCTTGGTCCTCAACAGGACTCCATATTCCATCAACACGGGGAAATCAATTCGTCAACACGAAGAAATCCTATCAACATAGGCATAAATTGCCCTCATCAGGACGCCTGTTCCGTCAACACGGAGGAAGCAGTTCGTCAACACGAATAAATCCGGTCAACATAGCTGGGGATATTCTGAAAACCAGTGACCGACACCCGTTCTGACAACAAGCGACCACTTCTGAAATTTTGATTCATGGAACCCTGAGATGCTACTGCAGCAACAAACTTGACAAAACAGTCCGCTGATCGGATACGAGATAACCTCAGTCAGTAACTCTGTGGGGATGATAATAAACTGAATCACATTATCATACGTCTCACGGCAAGACCTTGATGGTCTGAAAAAGACATATGGACTTTAGAACTCCATACTCCTGTTGATAAACACACCTGAAAGCAAAAGGTTAACCAACCTGACTTATGTTTCAAAATGCGTATGTTTGACAATGGCGTAATGCTCCATACAGCATGGAAATGCTACGCGTTTTGATATAGGAAAATATGACAATGCATGCAAATGCAAATGCAGGTTCTGGCTGCTGGGGAGCTCTGATAAGCTGGCTTCAACACAGCCGTTGAGAACAGATACCCACCCTGCTGGGGAGAGTGAACGAGTATCTCAAAATATGCCGGGACATACAACCAACTCTGCCGGGGAGAGCTTTAAACCTTCGATTTCCACTGGGAGGAAAGAATAACACCTGCTGGGGAGAGAAAACTCTGTTGGGGAAGAAACGACTCTCTCGGGGAATATTAATCAACTCCGCTGGAAACAGGGAGTGACTCCGCTGGGGGAGAATAAACAACCCTACTGGGGATAACAACTGTCTGGGCACAATTTACAATTCTGGAATTCTCAATCCGACGAAAACTAAACTACTCCGCTGAGGATAAGGAATCCCTTTGGAGAAACACCACTGCCTGATTACAGCTTACAATCTTTAAAGTTATCAAACTCTGCTGAGGGTAAACGACCCTGCTGGGGAAAGTAAACCATCTGGCCACAGTTTACAAACTCGGGACTGAGGATAGACATCTAGTGGGGAGCATTAATCTTGACCTGCTGGAGAATATCCTTTGGGGATAAGCTGCGAGTAGCTGGGGAAATTGAGCCTTCTTCAGTAAGGAACAGTATCATCTCAGCTTCGGGAAATGAAGCGCGACCTGCGTGGGGATTCACTTCACATAATGATCAAGTTTTTTCGTCATGAGCCTCTGGTTAGGACTACAATTTTCTGGTCGTCCACTTCACATGGGCAAGAACCCTGCAACACCACAAACGAGACAAAACAAGTCTATACAGTCAAATCTATTCAAGTTAGCGTCAGTGACATCATTTCCAGTCAATTCGAAGTTTTAGCAATTATTGGCAAGGGCCAGCAACGTTATGCAACTGCTAGTTTTATCAAAACATTGGCGTTTTTCACATACAAAACAGTAAAGAACAAGCATCAAATACTGAATAACATGTTTTATTGATTAGGCCTCTGAATAGGCGGAGTTTTGTACACTGGATGTAACTCCTGAAAAGAGGAAGTTACGCACAACACATATACAAGTATGCACAAGAAGCATAAATACAATGACAAATCAAATTTGCGCATATGTCGGCAACATGGTGCAGACAAACATCATGAGCTGATCCTCCTATGACTCGCCTGACTCTGGCGCTTTCCCGGTATTCAAATTTCGGAAGAGATTGTATCTGATAAACGAACCCCCAAAGTATTCTCCCAACCACCACGTAACGTAGTATCAAATTTGGACCGCAGTCATTTGCTTCTTAAATCCCTAACTTTTGCGTGAATCGCCCTTTGCGGGTTTTCAATTCACCGGGATCCCCTTTTTTGCCGAAGCTGCCCAGTGTAGGTTTTCGACTTCGCGGGTATACCTCTTTTCAATTTTATCCCTAACTTTTGCCCGAACCTTTTATTCTGTTTTTGGCTCGCTAGGATGCCCCATTTTTGCCTGGACTCTCTTTTTTTGTCCAGCGGGTCAATTTTAAGCAAAGTATTTTTTAACTGCGTCCGAATTCACAGGCGACGTAAAGTCTTCACCGTCCATGGTGGACAGCAGCAAAGCTCCTCCTGAAAAGACTTTTCTAACAACGTATGGCCCTTCGTAGTTAGGGGTCCACTTGCCCTTGTGATCTGTTTGTGGCGGGAGAATCCTTTTCAGCACAAGGTCGCCCGTCTGAAAGCTCCAAGGATGTATCTTCTTATCATACGCTTTCTTCATCCGGCTCTGGTACAACCGACCGTATGCTAGAGAAGCTAGCCTCTTCTCATCCATTAAACTCAGCTGATTCAACCTGTCTTTCACCCATTCTGCCTCATCAAGTTGGACATCTCGTAATACCCTCAGGGAAGGAATCTCAACTTCCAGTGGTAACACCGCTTCCATTCCGTATACCAACGAGAACGGGGTTGCCCCGGTTGATGTGCGTACCGTCGTACGATAACCGTGCAAAGCGAAAGGTAGCATCTCGTGCCAGTCCTTATACGTCACCACCATCTTCTGAACAATCTTCTTTATGTTCTTATTGGCCGCTTCAACAGCGTCATTCATCTTGGGTCGGTAATGATAGGAGTTGTGATGTTCAATCTTAAAATTCTGACACAACTCCTTCATCATCTTGTTATTTAAGTTCGAACCGTTATCGGTAATAATCCGCTCAGGGATTCCATATCTACAAATGATATCTCGTTTGATAAACCTGGCCACCACCTGTTTGGTCACATTAGCATATGATGCCGCTTCCACCCATTTGGTAAAATAATCAATTGCTACCAATATGAACCGGTGTCCGTTAGATGTCGTCGGCTCAATCTTTCCAATCATATCAATTCTCCACATCGAGAATGGCCATGGTGATGACATCACGTTTAGAGGACTCGGAGGCACATGGATCTTATCCGCATAAATCTGGCACTTATGACACCTCTTCGCAAACTTGAAACAGTCAGTTTCCATAGTTAGCCAGTAATAACCTGCCCGCAGCAGCTTTCTGGTCATAGCATGCCCACCAGCATGTGTACCAAACGTACCCTCATATATTTCCTCCATGAGCAACTTCGCCTCTTTCTCGTCTACACAACGTAGCAACACCAAGTCATGACTTCTTTTGTACAGGACACCGTCCGGATTTAGATAGAAATTACCAGCCAATCTCCTGAGAGTCTTCTGATCGCGACTGGATGCCCCAGCCGAATACTCCTTGTTCTTCAGGAAATTCTGGATGTCAAAATACCAGGGCTTATCATCGGATGCTTCATCAATGGCAAATATGAATGCGGGCCTGTCAAGTCGAGAGATAACAATCCTGGGAGCCTCGTTCCAGAAGTTAACTTTATACATGGAAGCCAATGTAGCCAGGGCGTCAGCCATCTAATTTTCTGCTCGCGGCACATGATGCAATTCAACCTTGTCAAAGAAAGGCAACAATCTCCTTGCATAATTCATGTACGGTATCAAATTGGGTTGACGTGTCTCCCATTCTCCTTTTATTTGATTCACCACCAGAGCTGAATCTCCGTATACATCCAGATGTTTGATTCGCAAATCAATAGCTTCTTCAAGCCCCATAATACAAGCCTCATATTCGGCTTCATTATTGGTAACCGGAAAGGTCAATCGAGCAGTAAATGGGATGTGCGACCCATGTGGAGTAGTGATGATTTCCCCTATTCCGCTACCATAGGAGTTTACAGCTCCGTCAAAGATCATCTACCACTTGAAATCCACCTTTGGTCCTTCATCCGGCAACGGTTCTTCCCAATCTTTCATCTTCAGGTACATGATATCCTCATCAGGAAAATCAAACCTCATCGATTGGTAGTCCTCAATAGGCTGCTCAGCAAGATACTCCGATAACACACTCCCCTTTATAGCCTTCTGTGAAACATACTGGATGTCATATTCGGTCAAAACCATCTGCCAGCGGGCAATTCTCCCAGATAGTGCTTGCTTTTCAAATACGTATTTGATAGGATCCATCTTCGAAATGAGCATGGTTGTATGATTCAGCATGTACTGTCTTAAACGCTTGGCGGCCCAGGCTAGCGCACAACAAGTTTTTTCGAGCATTGAGTATCGAGACTCACAGTCAGTAAACTTCTTACTCAGGTAGTATATCGCATGCTCTTTACGCCCTGTCTCGTCATGTTGACCGAGAACACAACCCATACTCCTCTCAAGAACCGTCAAATACATAATCAAGGGTCTCCCTGCCACTTGAGGTATCAAAATAGGAGGCTCCTGCAAATACTGTTTTATTTTATCGAACGCCTCTTGACAATTTTCATTCCAGGTCACAGCCTGGTCCTTTTTCAACAGCTTGAATAACGGCTCACACGTAGCTGTTAGGTGAGATATGAACCGAGCGATGTAGTTCAACCTCCCTAAAAACCCACGCACTTCTTTTTCTGTTTTAGGCGTCGGCATTTCTTGTATTGATTTTATTTTCGCAGGATCAACCTCTATTTCTTTTTCGCTCACGATAAACCCCAGCAGTTTACCCGATCTCACCCCGAAGGTGAACTTGTTAGGGTTCAGTCTCAGCCTGAACTTCCTAAGCCTCTTGAACAGTTTCAGCAGATTCACCAAATGCTCTTCCTCCGTCTGGGATTTGGCAATCATATCATCAACATAAACCTCGATCTCTTTATGCATCATGTCGTGAAAGAGAGTCGTCATTGCACGCTGATACGTTGCCCAAACATTCTTCAATCCGAAGGGCATTACTTTGTAACAAAATGTTCCCCAGGGCGTAATGAAGGTAGTCTTCTCCATGTCTTATGGCTCCATTTTAATCTGATTATATCCCGAGAAGCCATCCATGAAGGAGAATACGGAGAATTGAGCGGTGTTATCGACCAGCACATCAATGTGAGGAAGTGGAAAATCATCTTTCAGGCTCGCTTTGTAACAACTAGGAAACCAGCATCCCACTGCTTTTGAACCTCCTCCTTAATCTTCACAGCCATGTCCGGTCTAGTTCTTCGGAGCTTCTGCTTAACCGGCGGGCATTCTTCTTTTAACGGCAAACGGTGCACAACCATATCCGTATCCAGCCCAGGCATATCCTCATACGACCAAGCAAAAATATCACTGTACTCTTTGAGCATTTCAACCAATCTTCGCTTGACGTCACTCTGCAGCGCGGCCCCTATACGGATGTTCCTTTCAACCCCTTCCGACCCCAGATTGACGATCTCAATGACTTCTTCATGAGGCAGAATGATTCTTTCTTCTTGTTTTACCAACCAAGACAACTCTTCTGGAACATCGCCATCTTCAACAATCTCTTCTTCGGCCTGAAATACCAGGTGCTCAAAGTCGAAGTGAGTCATAGGCGGTTCATAGATGTCATCTGAAATAGTAATCCTGCAAAGGGAATGGTTAAATGCTTCAAAACACATACAAAGCAAATAACCACGTTGCCATTTTATTGTAAAAATAAAGACAGGAAAAACAGAGATCACAATATTTGTACATGAAAAACGCCTTTTATTTAACGATTAAACAGTGCAATGTACATAACAGAATGACCCTAAGCAAAATCATGATGCCCCGGGTAGGACACTGGATTGTTCAACAATTAAGAAAACAAAGCATTACTATTTAGTTGTCACAGGAACAGTCTCCTGAATAGACCAATTGCAAAGCCCTTGCCCTGGCACGCTCGGCTGAATCCAGGCGTCCATGTCGCAGTCGCTGTCTCCCTCTTCAGAATCTGAAACAGCATTGATGGTCTCGTGATATACCCCACCAGCCGTAATTGTTATTGGTCCTTTGAAACGGGGTGCCCCTGCAGTAGGCGTTGATGATGAAGGTTGATATCCAAGCCCAAATCTGTCCATTTTCACGGGAATATCCAAAACCTTGCCCCAACCCTTGGTCTCACCGGTCTTCACTAGAGCCTGAGCCTCTTTGTACGACGACACTGCCACCTCTGATGCTTTACTCGGCCCTGGAACTTTGTCCTTAATGCGCAACCCCTCAAAGGCTTGACAGGGTGTTTCATGAATCTCACCGTCGACTTCCACGTACTTGAATGATGACAAATGGCTAACCAGTATATCCTCCTCTCCACAAAATGTGACCACACTGTCCCCCACCATGTACTTCAGCTTTTGGTGTAAGGTAGATGTGACTGCCCTAGCACCATGGATCCATGGTCGTCCAAGAAGACAGTTATACGCTGGCTGGATGTCCATAATATAGAATTCAGTTTGAAAAACCTCCGGCCCTACTTGCAGAGGCCAAGTTATAGATCCAAAGACTGACCTCCGTAAACCATCAAATGCCCGGACCACCAAGTCACTAGGCGTACAAATGATCCCCCTGATGTTCAACTTCATCATTGCTTTCTTTGGGAGCACATTCAAGGAAGACCCGGTATCTACCAACACATGGGACATGACTGTGCCCCTGCATTCAACCGAGACTTGCAACGCCATATTATGCTCTCTTCCCCTCGGGGTCAAATCAAAATCCGTAAATCCCAAACTATGGCCTGCATTCACGTGCGCCATCACCCCCTCCAACTGATTCACAGAAACATCTTGGGGTATAAATGACGTGTCCAGAATTTTCAATAACGCATTCCTATGGGCTTCGGAACACAATAACAGCGACAATATGGAGATCTTCGACGGAGTTTGTTGAAGGTGCTCAACAATTTTATAGTCACTCTTACGGATAAGATGCATAAACTCTTCTACGTCCTTCAGTGATGTTTCTTTTTCATTCCTCTGCACTGGAACATTCTCATTCACTTTCCCCTTACCTTTTGCCAATCGTTCAGCCTCTACTTCAGGCGATATAAAAATTCTCCCACTCCTTGTCATCCCTCCAGTCCCGACGACATTGTCCACAACCCCAGCTGGTCGTTTACTGATATCAATTTTCTCCCCATCACAATATGCCTCCAACCCATAAGTCCATGGTATTGCCTATGTGCTCTCATAAGGGCTGGCCCTGCCTTTGTAATAGTGATCATCGGCCGCCTGGATGGCACTGTTATAGTTATCGTTTTCTGTGGAATTGTCACCGTGGCAATATCACTCTGCTCATCAGCTAACACCTCTGCAGGTTTCTCAACTTCCGTTCTATCAAATTGCAACGTGCCTTCGTCTATCAAGGTCTGAATACCCTTCTTCAATTCAACACAACCCCCAGCTTGGGTCCAACATTCTAGACAAAACTCATCGCAGCCCGGGTACACACCTCCTTTCAATAACCTGCTCTTTATTTCACGCAACGGTGTTTTCAGTTCATCAACATTCATGATCAGATTCAAACCCTCCTCAGTCAAAATAGCATTTGCCCCATGGTTGGGCATGGGCTGTTGTACTATATTTGGACCCGCTTGTCCAAAATTTATGGCCTTGCTATCCAGTAAATCCTGGACTTTATGTTTAAACGCATGACAGGCCTCTATGTCATGCCCGGGTGCCCCGGAGTGGAAGTCACAATGTTTGTTAACATCATACCCAAAAGGGAGGGTTGGTCCCGTGGGCGGTGCCAAGGTCCTCTTTTCAACTAAATTCAGCCCCAACAGTGTCTGAAGGAGTTCTGCGTACGTGGAAGGAGGCGCTTCAAACACTCTTTTCGGCTTCGCATTCGGAAATCTTCTTTGGCCAGCATTCTGCCCCTGCTGCTGCTGTGACTGCTGCTGTTGTTGCTGCGGTTGTTGTTGTTGTCTCGGAATCGTGACACTAGCTATCTGCTGCGGCTGATTATACTGGTGTATTCCTCTGCCCCTGCCCCGGCCACCAAACACTGCACTAGAATCACCTTGACGTCGACCACCAAATGCTTTTATATTACCTCCCGACGAAGTAGACTCCCCAGCTTGGAACCTTCCTACCTTAATACTATTCTCAATCATTTCACCCATCAAGATCAGATCAGAGAAACTGCCCAACGCAACAGGAAACAACTTCTCGTAGAATATCCCCGTGAATGTTCCAATGAACATATCATTCATTTCCTTCTTCACTAGAGGAGGATACACTTTTGCCGCCATGTCGCGCCACCTTTGCGCATATTCTTTGAAACTCTCCCCAGTATTCTGTGACAAGCCTTGCAGCTGGACCCTGTTCGGTGCCAGGTCACTGTTATACTTGTAATGAGTCACAAACGCCTCAGCCAGTTGCTTCCATGTTTTGATCTGAGTGGGCTCCAACCCCATATACCACTCAAGTGACGGTCCAGATAAGTTGTCTTGGAAGAAATGCATCAGCATTCTTTCATCATTCGAGTAAGCGGAAATCCGTCTGTAGTAAGAGCGAACACGCACCTTCGGACAAGTGTCTCCCTTATATTTATCAAAGGTGGGAGCTTTAAAGTTCAGCGGTACCCTTAGGCCCGACACCAATCCCATTGTAGTCATGTCTAAACCAGAAGTATTCTGATTCACTACACCCTTCATTTGTTCCTCAAGCATTTTTATCCTCTGAACAGGATCCACAGGTCCATCCATACCCCTACCAGAGAAGGCATCTTCTTGTTGGTCTTCCATCCAATTAACATTCTCATTTCCGTACCCATCATACCCATTGTTACGACCAAATCTAGTCTGATTCATCATAGGGCCCAGTCCTTTTTTACCATACCCTTGAGTGACCCCGGCAGGTCCAAAAGGCATCATTCCAGCACCATTTCCGTTACCGAATCCACCATAGGCCTGATTAGCATTACCAAAACCATCATATCCGAAACCCTGAGCGTTGAAGCCAAACTTCCCGTCCTGGTTGACATAATAAAACCCCTGGTAGAGTCCGTTGTTACCAAAGCCATTACCTCCATTGTTATCACCACCCAGATTGGCGTCTCCGAATCCAACATTATTAATGACAGTCTCATTACCGATTCCTGTATTACCATTCCCGGCGCCAGCGCCATTGTTCACATTTACAACAGGTATATTCACCACAGGTGGAGCTACAGGCGTAGGAGTACCATCCCCATGAATGGTGTCAACACGTACAGAATTGTGGTCTTCGTTTCCATTCCCGGCATTTCTCGCCAGCAATGGCTGCACCAAAGTTTGCAAGTTTTCCTACCCCTTCACAATTGTCTCCATCGTCTGCATGAACAGCGCCAGCTTTTCACGCATCTCCTGCATCTCGTTTTGCATCTGGTCCATGACTCTTTTGCAATTGGTACGAGTAGAGTATCGATGAGGACGTTGACTTTCAATCCTGGAAAAACCTGGCGAGATACAGGAAATGAGATACAGTTTCAATAATTACCTGGTAATGCAATATGAATGTGTATGCAAATGCAACATGTGTCTGTGCATTAGGGAATATCACTCCCCAATTCTAGTGCCAATGTGTCAGTGCGGTGACAGTGATAGCAATAAGAAGCTCGAAACTCAATCATAGAAAACATCTCATACATTGCAGAAAATCCCATCAAGTCAGGAATACAATATTAATGAGCGTACAATAAGAAGGCATGACCTCAACCAACAATCCTGGTGATGGCTAGCACAATGCAAATAAAGCATACACATCAATACATGAGATAGTCAAGTGCGACCATACGCCTGGTACTCCTCTAATAATCTCTTAGTCTCGGGATGATTTGGTTGAGTAAGCAAACCCTCGACAAGTAGATCTCTTCGCTTGAGAACATGTCGTAAATCACCAATAGATTCCTCCCATGCCTCTTCTCCAAAGCGGTCCTCTAACTTCCGTTTCTGAGACACAGCCTCCTTCTTGCACTTGACGGCTTTATTCAATGAGTTCTGAAGACTATATCTTGTCATAACCTCCTCTTCATACTTTCTCTTGCTAGCCTTCAACTGATCTTCGAGCTCCAAAATTTGTTGTTTCTATCTGTCTTCCCTCTTCTTGTTTTTGGTTAGCGTAGCATTCCACGTTCTGTTGCACGAAGAGATTTCCTAGTAGGCGGCATCAAGTGACTTCTTCTTGGACTCTAACATATCATGAGAGCTTCTGAATTCTTTTCCCAGGCGTTCACGTTTCTTTGTCTCTTCTGTCAGTTCGGCACCTAGCCTGTTTACCAACTCAGTCTGCTGATGGAAGGAATACACAACTTTGTTCTTCTCACTCCGGATTTGAGCCAATTCCTTCTCTAACTCTTCATTGATCTTTATCAAGTCTTCTTTTTCTTTCACTACCTGCTCATAGACCTCAATAGCCACAGTAGTCGGTTTTTCAACTGGAATGGGAACGGGACGTGATACTGCTGGAAAAGGCATCTGCACCTGTCTTACCCTCTCTTGAATCCACACCTTGTAAGGCATATAAGCTTGACAATCATTCTTGCCTAGTAATGGTTTCCCTCTTCTGCAGATATGATTCCAAGCATGCTGAAGCTTGGCCAATAATTCCCTACTCAGGTCACCAGTGAAATACAGAGATTCCTGTATTTCTTCCTCCTTCGGTGGACTCTTCAAAGCATACCCGAACTGTCGATCCAACAAAGATGGGTTGTAATTAATACAGCCATTCCTTCCAATTAGAGGAACGTTGGGAAACCCGACGCAACTGAAGATAATCTCTGACCCCAATAAATCTCTATCGAACCCGACAATGTCTTCCGAAGAAAGTCCCATTAGACGCTCAGACCATTCAGCTGTATCTGCAGACTCAACAAAAGGACCCTTCTTGGGCAGATGGCTCTCAAACCACATATTCAACAATGGTACACAACAATGGACATTTTTCCCCCTTCTGTTTTCATTCTTATAATGCAAGGAATGATAGAAATCTCCAATCAAGGTAGGCACCGGGTTGCCTGCAGCAAACAAGTGGAATGCATCCAAATCAACGAACTCAGGCAGATTAGGGAACAGTATAATCCCATAGATGCACAAAGCAAGAACAGCGTTAAACACAATCCAGCAGCCACTTTTGGCATATTCCTGAGCTTTGCTAACCAAAAACTTGAGAGAAAACCCCGAAACTCCATGCCAGGAAGTCAACAACAACTCTGCAGGATCCATATGCAAGGGAACAGCTAAGTCTTCCAGCTTAGGCTTAGCATCAAAGTGAATGAAAGACACTCTGTTCTGAACTGGAATCTCTAGAAACTTAGCGTACTCCTCCATGGTCGGAGCCAAAATGAAGTCCTGGAACATAAAACATCTCAATGAGGGATCATATAACTGCATCAATGTGTATAACCCATTCAGCTCGTATGTGGTTGGTCTGCAAACCAAATTCAGTAGCTTCCCATAACTCTTTCTAAAACTTCTCTTCACATCATCGTCAGCTAGGGAAATCAGACCCAACAGAGGAGTCACATCAGGGGTAGGCAACTTATACGCAACAGTCTTCCTCAAAGTACTCATGGCGACAGATAGAAGTCCGGAGCACTAGAATCGGGAAGTATGAAAATGCACCTGCAGTACAGACACACGTTAATGATATGCCCATGATGATGCGAACAATGCAATATGCAATCAATGCAATAAGGAATCAAGTGCCTCTGGCTGAGAAGTCCAATCCACAATATTGGCCTCAAATAGACCCACAAACTGCTCAAGACCATCCACAATGCTCCAACCCGGTCTCTGACAGACCCAATAACACTGTCTTCAAATATCACCACCACTGAATCTTAATCAAGAACCGGTAATCTAGAGGTCAAGTTACCTGCATGTCCCAACCCCTCTCACAGGTAGGTGTCCTAATAACTGACACAAGGTATGGCATCCTATGCGGTCGTTGGCGTCACAGACTTTCAAGACGGATGATACGATACCCAGAAGGTGTGGCATCATCATGTCCTGAAGAGGCCTCACTTAGCCAACTTCCAAATGATCGGTCCCCAGAGTCGACAATCCTCCAAACCAACAACCCCCTCAACCCAAAGGGTTGAAAAAGAAGTCAACCGGGAGAACCTCGTCTGAGCGTGGATTTCATGAGACACTAGTACATGCAAAGCATGCACGCGCCCACTAATTTCCACTCTAATTCTAGGTGCACTCAAGCCCAGGTCCGGCTTATCTCTCAATCATAGAACCCCCTCATACCCACAGCAATAATAACAATAATATAATGTTGAAAGTAAATGAATGAAAAGTAAATCCATACAAAACCCACGACGGGAAAACAAGCGCTAGGATTGACTCGCGTACGGAACCGTTGGAATCCCCAGCAGAGTCGCCAGCTGTCGCTACTGCGAAAATCGGCGCCGGCTGAACAGAAGAGTCGCCACCATGCGTTATTTATCCCAACAGAGGGAAAGGAAACGCTCTAAGTAAACCTACTGCAAAGACGGGAAAGGAATGGTCATCGCAACCAAATTCTGGATTCGGGAGTCGGTTACGCAAGGGGAAGGTATTAGCACCCCTCACGTCCGTCGTACTCGACAAGATCCACGCTTGTTTTCTAGTACGGATTGTTATTCTATCTACTCTACACGTCTGGGGTTAAAAGAAGAGAAAGTGACTCGGCAAAGTATCGCACTTTATGCCTACGTATTCCCGTCTGGAACGAGAAATCAGAGTCAACGTAGTTCGCCTACCTACGGGAAAGAAGGGAAGGTTGCTCGCTAGGATATCGCATCCTATGCCTACGTACTTTCATACAGCATGAAAGATCAGAGCAAACGTAGTTCGGGCCACGGAAGACACAGATTTGTCTGACTGTTTTTTAGATCCTTCTGAAAAAGGTTTTCTCCTGATTACGGGTCCAAGCGGACAAAAATGACGTTTTGATTTGTTCTCAGTCTTTTACGCAAGAATTGTCTTTTATTGATGTTTGGAATCTTATTGTATTTTTTATTGTTTTGAGATGAGAAGAGAAAGAACTCTAAAACCTAGGGTTTAAAAATGGGAATCAAAATCTACCCTAATGTTGTCATGCATGGATTAACATCTAATGTCTGTCATATTTCTCTCTTGCACAGAGAGAAACAGAGATCCTAGGGGATAAACGGAAAAGAAACAACATATATACAGTAAAGCAGTAAAATGAATGAATACAACAGTACAAGCGAGGCAAGGGAGTCCCACTTAACCTCGAACCTAGAAGACAATAGGCAAAGTGAAACAGCTTCACTTCAAACCTATGGAAAACATTAACAAACAATACAGCAAAGAAAATAAACCCCAAAATCAGCTCTGACAGCACCCCAGCTCCTACAGCAGCAGCTCTGAACAAACATCCAACTCTAGCAGTTGATAAACAGCAAAACAACAACCTTCAAATGAATCCCAAAATCAAACTTCAATGGCCTTCAAGCTTTAGATGAGCTCCATCTTCAAGGCAAGCACTCCATAAGAGAATCACTTAACAGAATAAGTTGGAATGATAAAACAGCTTATTGACAACCAAAGGAAGCCTATGAGTGTTTATCATCATGAAAGACTGGTTCCCTCAAAGTTCTACCTCTAAGGTAAGGCCACTTATCCCTCCAAAGGAGGGAGGTGAATACCCTAGAGGGACTTTATGTCATAGAGAGGAATGGAAGCACAAGAAGTTATCCATGCTTGTACAAAGAATTTAGTCTATTCTAAGGCTCTGCTTATCCCTATTTCCTATGTCTTCAAAACATCTTCAAGCACAAGAATATCCATGCATCCCACTTTGATCTCCATCTTCAATCTTCTCTTATGCTCCTTCATGCTCCTCAAGCCCAAGCCAAACCCCCATACCCCAAATAAAAGCCCAACCCCCAAGCAAACAATACAAAAGCCCATAATGGCCACACCAAACAATCACACTATTTACAAAAATTAAGTAAAATAGTAGTATATTATTAAAAATCCTAAAATTAATTCTAAGGGAATTTATACATCTACCCTACATACCCTATATTTCTCAGCTCCTAATTCAAGCTAAAAACCCAAAATCTAAGTGTTATGATGCACCTATGTTTAGTTTAACCCTAATTCTAGTCACCCTAATGTTCTTTATTCAAAGATAAACAAGATTAAATCACAAAAATGTAATTAAATCTCTAAGGGAACCTAATACTCTAATATAACCGTAGGGAAAAGAATCACATCAAAATATGAAAGGAAATGGCTAAACAAAATTCAACAAAATGGATATACAAACTAAAATGCAATAAAAGCAACTAAATGTGGAAATTCTCCAAAAATAGAAAAATGATTAAAATACTAATTTTATTTTTTGATAATTTTCTTGAGACATTAATGAGAATGAGAAAAAAAATCCCATGTAAAAATGACTACTTTTGAATTTATTATGATTTTTTGAGTAAACTATATGCAAATATAAAACAATATAAAAATTCAAACAAAATTAAAAACAGGGGTGGCAACAAGTAATTTTTCTACACTTCAGAAATGCACTGGGCCCAGGAGGGGGGTGCAGATATCACTGCGCTGGGCCCGGTATTAATCCAGAAAAAAAAACAATACAAAAAACCATAAAAGCAGGGGGTGGCAAATAACAATTTTTCGCCTGGTGATTCATGTTTGGGCCCCAAACGGGGGGTGCGATCAGCAATGCAATAGGCCCAAACGAAAACACAAGGGGAGAGGGGGTGCCACGAGAAACAAAGGGGAGATGGCCAGCAATCTTCGCAACTGGGCCTAAGCCCTAACCCAATCCCAACTCAGCCCCAGCAAACAAAACCCTACCTCCTCTAACTCTCCCTCACATTGTTCATCGTCCCTAACCAAGAAACCCTAAACGACGCCCCTCTCTCCACCTCAACTTCCTGAACTAACTCTGAAACAAAATCTCCTCAACAAATTTCACTCTAAATCCTTTGTCATGAGGGAGCTCATCAATCCAAACCACCATGAACTAACACCAAACTCTCTGAACAAACTCTCCAAATTAACATTCTCTGTAACCCCATGATTCAAGCTAATTAGAAGGTCCTACTCTACACGTTCCCAGATTCACACTCAGACAAACTAACATCTTCAGCTACCTATGATCATACAAGGAAATGGAAGAGGAAAGAAAAACCTGGATGATGACGCTGAGAAGATCTGCGAGCGACGAAGATCTTAAGCTTCGAACGAGAATCTTGAGAACGATCTGGAGAAAACCTGCTGAAGAAATTAGGTGATAATGTTCTTGGTGAATGAGGATCGCTTCTGAAGATCTTTGATCGAGTATGAAGGAATTGATGAAGGCGTCGTGTTTCTGGACAATCTGGAGAGGAGGAAAACAAATGTTCTTTGGTCGTTGAAGGTTTCTGGAAATGTTGACGAACGAAGAAGATGGATCTTGGTCGCTTGAGTCTTCCTGGAATTAGATGGTGAACACACTAAAAGATTGATGAACACCACCGATTTCTGGGCGAATCTGATGGAGGAAGATGAAGAACGCGAAGAGTTTCCGATGAAGGTTGCAAGTTTCCGGTGGATCTTGCAGTTACCGGCGAGAACACGTTGTTGATGTTGATGAAGAACGGTGGATATCGGTTGAATCTATGAAGAATTGGGTGAAGTTGATGAAAAACGTTGCAATTTGCAGTTTCCGGCGAATTTGCAATTCTCCGATGACGGTTGCGGCGGCTCCGGCAAGAAGTTACAATGGATGGGACGGCGGCTGCATGGCCGGCGGCGAAGGGGACCGGCGGGTCTCAGAGCTAGACGCGTGGCAGAGGGAGGAGGGAAAGAGAGACGCGTGGAGTGTGAGGTGGGGGGTTCTGAGGGAGTCTGAGAAATGAGGTGGCTGAAAGCTGGACCCACGCGTGGCACTGCCCTTTATACGACATGTGGCATACGAAATTGGACCTTTGATTTGGGCTTCAGACTTGGATAATGGCCCAATTGCTAATGACTCAGGATAAAACATGATTAAGGACCAATTAACTAAACAAAATGAAAATTAAACTAATTAACTAAACAAAATGAAAATTAAACTAATTAACTAAACAAAAATTTAATAATAAAACCCTAATTAACCTAAAACAAAAATTAATTAAAAACCTAATTAAAATCTCTAATTAATCCTAATTAAAGCATAAACGAAAATTAATAATAAAACCCTACTTAATCTATTAAAAAAACAGAAAAGATTTATTTAAAATCTAAAAAAACTATTTAAAAAAATTCCAATTAAATCTGAAAAATCAAATAAAATCTAATAAAATCTAAAACATTTAATCCTATTTAAAATCTATTCTATTAAACTTGAAAAATCAATTAAAATCCAATAAACTCTACAAAACATTTATATCTATTTTTAAAAAATCTATTCTTATTTAAGAAAAGTAATATCTAGTTATATCTATTTAAAAACTATTCTATTAAAAGATAAAACTAATATCTAAAAAAAATTAAAATCTATTAAATCTCTAAAAAAAAGGAATATTTATTTAAAAATCTAAAAACTATTAAAACAATATCTACTAAATTCTAAAAACAAAATACTAACCTATTTACTATCTAAAAAAGCAAATAACCATATTAAAAATCTATTAATTGCATTAAAAATATAGGAAATAA
Source organism: Lathyrus sativus (assembly GCA_963859935.3). Lineage (NCBI taxonomy): Eukaryota > Viridiplantae > Streptophyta > Magnoliopsida > Fabales > Fabaceae > Lathyrus > Lathyrus sativus. Next base: position 842,616,503 of record OZ012735.1, read on the forward strand.
AAGAAAAAAACTAAAAAAACCAGGAGGCTGATTAAATCGATTATAAAACGATTGCGCAACCATAACGAAACCCGGGCCCCGAGATGGCCTGAAAACACAGGGAACGAGCACCAATTCTCAAAATACGCTTACTCAAACTGGCCTGAAACGCCAGGGGCTGTAATCCCGATAAAATCAATCTGACTGAGAAAATTGCAATGCATGCAATATGCGAATGTGAATGCGAAATGCGTCGAAACATAAACCAGATATGGGAACCGGTTGGTCAAATTTTGAGGTGCAACAGCTAGGATATTGCATCCTATGCCTACATATTCTCATTAGATATGAGAAATCAGAGCAGCTGTAGTTCAGTCTAACTATGGCTAAAACCGGGAAAAAGGGAAACGGGAGCTCGCTAGGATATCACATCCTATGCCTACGTACTCTCGTCCGGCACGAGAGATCAGAGCTAACGTAGTTCGACGGGAAAACGAATCTCAATTGTACAGGGGCAAGAGAAGGGGTCTCGATCGCTTGAACGCGAGAGAAAAGGGGTTTCGCTCGCACGGGGCAAGAACAAAGAGGAAGCAGGCTTACTCCTAAACGGGAAGGAACTCGGGACACACACGCAAGAACCTAAGAAGAAACTCCTCAGTTGCCATTTCCTTCGTGTCTAACGATGCAGCCCACAACACTCGACGGTTGCCTGAAGACTTGAATAAGATGATGATGTTGAACGAAGCGGCTCTGTTGGCTCCTGACATGCGCGCAAGCTCCATTCCAATCTTCTCCTCTCTGGATCTTTGATGATGACGCTTGAATCAGAACCAATGTAATGCTTAGACCGTCATGGTTCGACTTATACGAGAAGTCGAACTCTAAGAAGTAGCGTATTGATGTCCGTGTCAAAGACAAGATAGAGAAATGATATCGAAAATCATTCTCCAATTGAATCGTGTCACACGGCCAGCCAGAAATAAAATCGAGAATAAAATCAGATAGAACCGAAAATAGGAGAGAAATCCAACGCAAAATGGAAATAAAAACCTACTCCTAAAATACGGCAAAAATAATCTCATAAGGAAAATATATCCTAAAAAGAATTAAAACTAAAATTAATTCTATCCTTTCAAAGAAATCAAACTAAGTCCTAAGTTCTTTTTTTTTTAAAGGAATTAAATTCCTAAAAGAAAATATCATCTAAATTCATTAAATGCCTTAAAAACAATACAAGGAAAATAAAGGGAATAAAACACTGCAGGGGGGTACATTGGTGGTTACAAGGGATACAGCAGCAAAAAACAGGGAGAGAGTTGGGCCCAGCCCAACAAATGGCAACAAAAAAACGGGGAGGGTGTGAAAAGAAAACGGGGGGTATGGCTAGTAACGAAAACAAAAGAAATTGGGCCCAGCCCAACAACTAACAGCCAAAAAACGGGGAGGGGGAAAAGAAGAAAAAAAAGGAGGCGTGGATCCAAACCACATGGGCCCAGGGATCGGCCCAATCCCTCAACCCAATCCCTTCCTCTCCCCCACTCTCATTCTACTCTCTCATTCTCTGAACCCTAATCCTCTCTTCCATCTTCTTCTTCACGCCGCCGTCAACCATTACTCCATTTCCACATCCCATCCTCTTCTCTTTACCACTTTACCATACGAAAGAAAAAAAACACTGATGATTTTGGAGATCTATGAAGCTTCGAGGAACTTGAAGCTCTGTGGACGGAGATGAAGGACGTGCGAACCTGGAGACGAGTAGAGGATCTGGTGAAACGAGGATGAATATCGCATATGAAGAACACTGAAGAACAACTGAGGCTCGAAAATCCTTGAAGAAAATCTGCGAAGCTTGGACGAATCAGTCAACCGGACGAAGCTCTTGTTGATTTAGTGAGGATCTGGAAATTTGGACGAGTGATGAGGAAGATCTATGAAGATCTTGATGAACGTTGAAGATATCGATGAAGGTTCTGGAAAAAAACTCATGGTGGCTTGATGAAGATGCATACGCGATCTGGGAAATTGATGAAGTGGATGAAGGCGTTTGAAGAAAATGATGAAGATCCTATGGATCTTGAAGATCTGGAAAACGATGCTTGAAGGTTCTTGAAGGATTATGAAGATTATTGGTGATTTCTGGAAATGGTTGTATGAACATTCATACGAATCTAGAAAAAGATGAAGATCGGATGAATGTGGATGAACACAGATAAAGATCCGGAAAAACGGTTATGAAGATTGAGGATCATTGAAATTTCTGGAAAAAAAATCTGGATGATGATCGTACGAAGGTGGCGAAGATCACGATGAATGTATGAAGAATCTGGAAAAAATGATGAACAGGTGATGAATAACACGGTGGATCTGGGAGATTCTTGATGAAGTTTCTGGCGAGGAGTTGTATGAAGATTCAGTTCTCCGGTGAAGGTTGAGGACTCCGGCCGGGTTTGATTTCTCCGGTAGGAACTCCGGCCGTTTGCATGGCCGGCGACGAGGGAGACGGCTTGGACACGTGGTGGCATGAGACGGAGGGAGCGGGACAGGTGGCCTCCATGCGGAAGGGAAGAGGGGACGCGTGGAAGCATTGGGAGTGTGAGGTGTCAAACTCTGTGAGAGAGAGAGAGAGAGAGAGAGAGAGAGAGAGAGAGAGAGAGAGAGAGAGAGAGAGAGAGAGAGAGAGAGAGAGAGAGAGAGAGAGAGAGACTGAGTGGGTGATGAGGTGTCCAAATCTGAGGGAAAACGTGTGGGACCCTATATGTAGGACAAGTGGCACGAATTGGATCAGACTGGGCCTCAAAAACAGACATTTGGCCCACCGAAAATGAATTAAAGACTGATTTAAAAATTTGATTAATACACTAAGACTTAATTAATAATACACTCAAGATTCTAATGATCATTAACCCTAATTAAGACTCTTAAACTCTGAACCTAATTAACACTAATTAACTGAAAATTAAATGCTAATATCCTAATTAATTCTAATAAAAAAATGATTAAAATCTAATATTAATCTCTATTAATCCTAAAAAAGAAATTAAACTCTAATCAACCCTACTAAAAAAATAGAAAAAAGAGAGTTATCCTATTAAACCAATTAAAAATATACTATTTAATATCAAAACAAAGATCTATACAACTATTTAAAAAAACATTATCTATTTAAAATTCTAAAAGAATTATTAGATCTATAAGAAAATATTAAAAAAAAACTATTTAATATCTAGAAAAAAACTCAAATAAATCTATAAAAATCTATTAAAATCTATTAAAATCTATTTAACAATCTAGAAAATAAAAGGGAAAATTCTAAAAAAGCCAGGAAGCCGATTAAATCGATTAGAGAACAACTACGCAATCATAGCGAAAACCGGGCACCGAGATGGCCTGAAAACAAAGGGAACAAGCACCAATTCTCAAAATACACTTATTCAAACCGGCCTGAACTGCCTGAAACGCCAGGGGCTGTAATCCCGATAAAATCAATCTGACTGAGAAAAATGCAATGCATGCAGTATGCGAATGCAAATGCAAAATGCGTCGAAACATAAACCAGATATGGGAACCGGTTGGTCAAATTTTGGGGTGCAACACTACTGTCATAAAATCGATTCATTAATACTGCCGCTACTGTCATAAAACATGAAGCAAACCAATTTCCGAATATGAATTCAATAGCAACATAGAAATAGTGACAATTTAGTTTTGTCCCAATATCAAATAATAAGCAAAGCTATCTATCACTCATCTCTGTTAACTAATTTTCTCAGAAAATTGTAAGCAAATTTTTATATCCCAGAATCACAGTTCACAATGGCAGGCACAAATGAAGGAAATAACGGAAACAAACATCAATTGTTTTTCTTAGAACAAACAACAAAATTGAAAGCAGAACAAATGAATAAGCCTCGGTACCTATTAACGTAGCAGAATCTTCACGTCGGCGTCGATTCATAGTTTCGGCATCACGAACAGAGCTGGTGAATTCATTCGTGGATATCCGCTTCGCTTCTGAGAACTGAAAAAGTATAAAACAAGTCGCGGATAAAAACGTCGACGAAATGCTCGAGTTGTTGTTGTTCTGAACGTAGTGGCTAAGCCGTTGTGAATCAACTTGACGGAAGGAAGAAGATGATGATGGTTGATCGTTGAGGGGAGAAGAAATGAGATGGAGTAGGGTTTGGTGGCTGGTTTGTTTTTTCAGAGTTTGAGAGAAGATGAACAGTATTTTCTCCCCCCCAATCTGAACAATTTCTCCCATTAAATATACAGGAGACCAAAAACCCTAATGGGCTTCTCCCAAATATGGGCCTGTCCAACTCCAATTTCCCCTTTTTTTATTTATTTTCATTATCCTAATTAAAAAAATACTACTAAACATTAATAAATATAATAAATAAATAACTAAATTGATATATTAACAACTATTTAATACATAACTATTAACAATAATTATTAAATGAATATTAATAATTAACAATTAAATAAATATTAAAAATATATAAAAACAAACTAAAGTTTATAAAAACGAAAAATAATAACTAAAAAATATTAATATTAACATTTAAAAAAAGAAAAAGTTTAAGAGAATAATATTCACAAAATGTTCTTAGGCCACGTGTCACACCTTAATTGGTCAAAAAGATAAAGTTTTGAAAAATCAACCAATTGTGAGCAGACACGTGTCTAAATAATAAGAAATTAATCGGGCAATGCAAAATCAAAATAGAATCGAAAGATGCAAAAATACTGAAAATGGGTAGGACAAATTTAGGGTATGACACACTGCTCTATACATATACGTTATTGAGGCAATACATGATGATATTAATCGGATCCGACTTCACATGCAATATTAAGAGAATATTTATTAGTTAGGAGAGATAAAAACTACTTTTGATATACTTTGTTAATCAAACAACTCTAGAATTTAAAGCTTTGCTACTAAATCGTGACAATTTATAAAATAGACTTTGAAAACCCTTTTCTTGAAACGGTAAACTATTGAACGACAAGCATCCCATATCAGAACAATCTCTGTGGAGACGATAACAAAAACCCCCCCTTATTATACAAATTCAGCAAAATGGTGTCGTTCTCTTGTTTGATATTGCAAGCATTGCAATATTTGATTGATTTTAAGATCTTTGTATTATGATCTCTTACCTCTATTTATTTTCTTGTGCTATTTGATTTGTTTGGTTAAGTGTGCAGACTTTGTTTATACGAGGAAGTTTGCCTGCTGATCAACTTCTTTTTTATCCTGAGATTGAGAGAACTGTGCGTAGGCTCAACAACAAAACTAGACGGAGGAGGCAACTTACCAACGAAAGACGAGAGCAAAGAGAAACTTCTATATCTACACCCATTGTTACCCCAAACATGGAAGCACCACTACCACCACCACCTCCTGCTTCAACCCCATGTGTTAACAGTCCAAGACACAATGCTCAGTTCGCACGTAATGCCAATAACGAAAGGCATTCTAAGATGAAGACGAGAATTCTAGCTCTTTTACATGCAAATCCCTTTACGCTGATGGACCATGAGGATCTGTTTACTCATATCACGAAGTTTGAGGAACCTTTGTTTAAAAGGCTATACACGCATTCCTTAATTGGGAAGGCGGAGAAGTGGTATCTTGACCAATATACTCTTGTGATGAAAGATTGGAACATATTGGAGGAGAATTTTATTGAACGATTCTTCCCTCACAATCGGTTTATGAAGGCCAACATAATAATTTTGATATTTGCGCAAGGAGGAAGTGAATCTTTCAACGAGGCATGAGAGAGATTCAAATCTATGTTGAGAAAGTGCAAAGGTTGTGGTTTTGATGACTTAACTCAAGTTCATATATTTCATAACGGACTTCAACCTATTCATAAAACTCTTTTGGATGCTACGATGGGTGGGTCTCTAATGTTAAAAAGTGTGGAAGATGCAGTTGCCATCATTGATAGGATAACACTAAATGATCATCAAGGTCAACACAACTGTGGTACTTCACAAAGAAAGTCAAGAATTATTGAGTTGGGAATGAATGGCGTCATTCTTGCATAAAATAAGTTGCTCTCGCAACAAGTGGAAATGTTGACAAAGCAAATGTAAAAACTTCCACAACAAATCAAAGAGATGAAAGAACTTCCCAACCAAAGCCAACAAATAACAATTTGTAAACTTTGCAAAGGTGATCATCCTATCGAATATTTTCCTCTAGTTGTTGAAGAAGCAAACCATATGGGGAATGAAAACCCTAATCAAGGCCATCAACCGAGATCACCGTATCAAAGCAATAACTAAGGCTATCATCCAAGAGGTAATAACCAAGGTTACCAACAAGGGTGGAGACAAGAACTGGAAACTTCTAACCGTCAACCTTATCAAAGTTACAAACAACCTCCACAAAACCATGGTGGAAGTTCAAAGATAGAGGAAACTTTTAACCAATTTATGTAAATGTCTATCTCCACTCAAAAGAGTACGGATGCAACAATTCGGAACCTTAAAACTCAAGTTAAGCAATTGTCCAAGCAATTAGCCGATCAGCATAAAGAAACTTTTCCAACTAATACTCAATTGAATCCGAAGGAATCTTGCAAAGCCATATTTACTAGAAGTGGGTGAACAATTGGTATGGGAATTGGTGAAAATGTTGAAGTTGAAAAGGAGGTTGAAATTGTTGAAGAAGTTGAAAAAAAATAATGATAAGGAGTTAGTTGAAAAGAAGGAAGTAGAAAAGAACTTAAGAGAGGAGAAGAAGAAGAAAAGTAAGAAAGGAAAGGAGCATTAGGGTGAATTTTAAATTAAAAAGTTTCCATATCCAAATGCTTCTACGAAAAAAGACAATGAGAAGCATTATGCTAGGTTCTTGGACATATTTAGCCGATTGCAAATAACCATTCCATTTTCTGAGGCTCTAGAACAAATGCCTAAGTATACAAAATTTATGAAAGACATACTTACAAAGAAGAAGAGGTATACAGATAAAGAAACCATTACGCTCAATGCAAATTGTGGTGCTATCGTCTAAAGCATTCTTCTGCAGAAGGAAGGAGATCCGGGAAGAGTAGCTCTACCTATAACTATAGGTAGTGCTTCCAAGTGTAAGGCTTTGATCGATATGGGTGCTAGTATTAACTTGATTCCTTTGTCTGTGGTGAAAAGACTTGAGAACACGGTGATGAAATCAACCAACATGACTTTGTAACTAGCGGACAAGTCAAAGACTTATCCTCATGGTGTTGTTGAAGACATGTTATTGAAAGTTGACAAGTTCTTATTTCCAGTTGATTTTGTCATCATGGATATAGAAGAAGATAAGGATACACCAATAATTATTGGAAGACTCTTCATGAAAATCACAGGAATATTAATTGATGTTGATGAAGACATAATGAAGCTGAGGACTAATGATGAAGAAGTGTGTTTTACACTTTTCAAAGATGTGGTGTATTTAAATCAAGTGGAGAATGATTATCATGTGAGAAAGGAAGATGCACGAGTTGAAACCAAGAAAAAAAAAACATGTTTGTTCGAAAGAGAAAAATAGAGAATGAATAATGTGCATAAAGGAAGTTTGGAAGGGTGAACAATTGAGAAAAGAAAGTGTAGATGAAGTTGTATGACGTACATAACCTTGTATAGTGAATGTTTCTTTTGCATTGACAACTTTTATTCCATGGCTTTAGAAATGTCCCTTTATTGTGAACCTAACCAAGCTACAAACTTACAAGCTCTTAGTGATCTTCTTGCTTCCATAATTTCATTTGTGATTATTAGATGAATGTATGAATTGAATTGTTGTTAGCATTATTTGTCAGGTGAGTGAAATTGCCCCGCGGTTACAAACACGTTAATTTCTTCATTCTTATTTGAAGAGGAATGTTAGACTGATTCAAGCATGAAAATTTAGTTGTTATTTAAAACATTGTATGATATTTGTTTAAGAACTAAATACTTTATCATTGTTCGATTCTAGGAAGTGGTGAACACTACGTGTGCATATTTGTATGTTTAATTTGAGCCATAAATCCATTCTTAGTTGAATTAATTGCTTAAGAAAATCTTTTTGTTTTCAATGAGAGGCATACTTTGCTTGAGAACAAGCAATCATCTAGTTGGGGAGAGTTTTTTAAATGTCAAACATGTCTTACTTTGATCCATATTTCTTGGCATTTTTCAACTCATTTGTTATGTTTCAATGGATTTATTCCATGTTTCCATACTATTCTTCAATTATGTTGCAAATACCTCTGGTTGCTTTGCTATGTGTGTTTTTGTGCAGGATTTAGGCATAACCTATCAAAGATCAAGACACAAGTGAATTGACAGGGAAGCCAAAAAAAAGAAGAAAAATCAGCATGTTCATTGTGTGAACACCAGCAAGGTGAAAGTGAATGTTCGTTGTACAAGCTCCTGGCAAAGCCCCGACGAACCATCTTAAATTAGAGGCAGTAGGAAAAAGACTATAAGTTCACTGTGTGAACTTGTAGCGAAGAAGTTCGTTGTGCAAAGAAGTGTTAGCACTGCAAACGTATATATTTCCTCAGGGGCAGATTAATAATTCAGAGGCACTTCATATGCAATAAATGGGTCTTCGCAGTGAGAAGAATGAGTTTATACAACGAACTTGACAGTTTTTAGTTGTACTATTTAAGTACTTTCTGCACTTTTTGGGGATGATAACCCACCATAACCCCATTTTCCACATAGAAACCCTATTTTATGCATTTCTTCATCAAAGAGTGATATTTTGCAAATAGAAACTGGATTCACATCCAAGATCGATTCTTCAATGTGGATGCTCATTCATCTTCTCTCACTACTTGTAAAGCAAGCTACCATGGTTATAAATAGCTAATTTCCTTTGTATCAAAAGTAGAGGTAGTCTACCTTAGCTTTATGTATTTCTTTGGATTGACCTTGTATGTGACCAAGTGATGATTAATATATAATGACCTCTGTATTTACCTCTGTATAATTTATGAAACAAACTTTGAAAACCCTTTTCTTGAAACGGTAAACTATTGAACTACAAGCATCCCATATTAGAATAATTCATGTGGAGACGATAACAAAAAACCCCTATTCTACAAATCCAACACACAATATCAAAAAAAAAGACAAGCAATCTATTGGTAGTATCACATAGATGCACAATACACATGTACAATATACTATACAGAGGCAATTTGAAAAGATAAGTGGTGCACTCACATACATTCATTTTATATTTAACCATATAAGCTTAATAATCATAACAATATTCATAAGAGTCATCCAAGTCAAACACATAGTACAACCATTTAAACATCTTATAAATATTGTCCATACATAACCAAAAGCAAACAAAAAAACAAACAAAATGAAAATGCATGAAGACTCTAAACAAAACTCAAAAGACAAAGCACACTAAGACTCAAGACTTAATGACAGACATCACAACAACATAATCATTCAGCATCTTCCATCTCCCCTAGGCATAGGTATTTCTCCCCTATACCATACTTGTCCTTCATTTTGATAGTGGGAGTCCAAAAAATCACATTTGTGTTACATCAGACAAAACTGCTCCGTTTGTGCAGCTTCAAAAGTTTCCTTCCATTTACACTCCTCTGTATACCTCTCGTCTTGCTTCATTTGCATATTCTGAAGAATTGTCATTATAGAAAAGGTATCTGCAGAACTAGTACCTAAACTAGCACTATGATCTTCTCTATGATGAGCATCTTGCATAGTAGCATCTCCCTCATCAATATTATGAGCATCCATAGGCTGCTCATCATCCATATGATCTTCCTCTACATCATCACCAAATTCAGCAGGATCATCAAACTTATAAATCTTTCTGCCATGCTTTCTTAAACGAAGATAATATGCCTGAAACTTGATATCCCAAAAGTAGTTCATGTTTGTTAAAGTACATTGAGAAAATTCTTGAGATGATCCCGAAGATTTGTAGATAAGATTCAACATACAAATGTCTAAGTAGTTAAAAATCTTATCAATTATAGATGGATAGTAAAATGATGTTCCTCGGTTGCATGTTTTGACGGAGAACATGCGAGATACGAAGTAATGAGGCCTATTAATTCTGACCTTGTGCAGCAGAATATAAACCAAATGAATCTCCACAAAATCAATTCTCGAAAAGCCACCAGTCTTTAAGCGCAAGATATGAGATACAATCCACGACATAATTTTTGGTTTCATCTTCAATTTTCCAGTCGAAATAGGATCATAATATTCTTTGGCATGGCGAGCTTTAGGTAGCTCATTCACATGAAAATCCCTATCAAAATTAACATGAGTGTGACCATCGGTTACTAAAAGATCAACCTCTTCATCCTCATCAACATCACCCACATCAATACCATATAATATTTTCCATAACTCAATAGTAAATTGATAAATTATGTTACCTATCAAAAACTTGAAGCAAGAGCCTTGAATGTCATGTAGCCCTGAGTAAAAAACGTGAATAAGATCCTCATTATAATCCTGAGCAAGTTGTAGGATGTAATCAATCTTTTGATGCTCCATAGGCTTAAAAACATCAGATAAATACAAACAACTAACCGTAATTGGCTTCCACATAAATTATTTCACCATAAGACGAGTTTGATGCTTTAACCAAATTTTTTTGGCATACTTCTTGGAAACCAAAGTTAATGGATTCTCAGCAGCAATTGTAGAGGTAGCAGCCTTGTTCTTACCTTTAACATTACTCTTAGGCTTTGAAGCCATGGGAAATGTTGAAATGATGTGCGTACACCAAGTGTTTGACAAAAAGTTTGAATGAAGAATGAGTGAGTATGAGAGACTTTTGAATGCCCATGATCGGTGGTTTTTATGCGTTATTTTACCGTTAGTTTTAGTTGATCTTCATATATGTTTAGTTGCATGTTATTTCCTTTTATCGCATTTATTCTTTGGTTGTGTATTTCCATTGTTTCTAGGTTCAGGTAAGTAGTCAGGAAGAATCGGAGCGAAAACCAGTAAAAATCATAGGAATTAAGAAGAGTTTTTGAAAGGGAAACAATGGTCTGACACGGGCAGTGTCAGAAGGAACCAAGGTAAAGGAAGTTTTGTAGAGAGTCAGTGAGTTGAAACGAGCCCCCGTGTCACCTGACACGGCCCGTGTCAACAAGTTTGGGGCTTGCAGAGTTTTTATCAGGCAGCCAGAGGGCTAACACGGTCGCTCGTGTCAGCTGACACGGCCCGTGTTGGCTACATCGTGTCACCTTCTAATTATCTTGGATTTTTGACCTTTGTGATCCATAAGGGTATTTTGGGTAATTCCTTACTGTTGCATTGGACCTGAGAGTATTTAAGATGCTTTTTGAGAAGGAAAAAGGACTTTTGGACGAGAGAATAATGTTACGATCAAGATTGGAGAGATCAAAGAGATTGGAGAACTGAAGGTTTTCATGAGCAGAAGCAATTGAAGATCAAAGGAATCCTATTATCTTGTAATGTCTAATTTTTATGATGTATTGTCTTTGAACCTTATGAGTAGCTAAACCCCCCAATGCTAGGAGATGTCCCTTATTTGCTTTTATAATGAACCTGATTTCCTTTATTCTATGACATAAGTGCTTTTTTCATAATCAATCTTATTGTACAATGTATTTAATGCTTTTTCTATCAGGCAAATGGAAATTGATTTACGGTTAACCTTAAGTCGGACAAACCGCTGTTAGTGCTTTTTGTGCAATAATATTATAGTAGATATCACCTAGGACTAGGGATACCCTGTAGTAACTGTAACATTCTTGATAAAATATAATGCTCGATTTCATCATAAATCTCTAAAACTTAGGGTTTGGGATGAATATCAAAAGTTTTTCTTTTTGAGGCCTTAGGGGAATATATACTTGAGAATCAGTAAAGGTTTGTTTTAAGCCATGTCTCGTGAATAAGGATTAAACTTATTGCAAGGCAATTCATACACTGTACCCTAGCATGCTTCTCATATCTGATAAAACTCCCTTTTATTATTAATTGCTTTATTTTCTTATTTTCCCTTATAACTTTACAAAATAATCCTCAAACCCCAAATCCTTTTTGTTTAATTGAATTACGATAAGAACTTATGTTCCTACGCACTCCTCGAGATCGATACTGGGGATAAAACCTCTATTTTAACTACAATTGGCAAAAATAGTACACTTACTATTTTTCCGATCAGCCCACAGGCTCAAACACGATAGACAATCACAATAACACACAAGGAATTGAAGATGAACCACAAACAAGTGAGAATTTTGGATATTTTTTGAAAGTTTGGGTGAAATGAGGTTTTTAAAAGAAAAAAGAGAGAAATTTGATGGAAATGAGAGAAATATGTTGGAAATTTTGTGTGCAAATTATGTGAAATTGATGAATAGAAAAGATGTAATAAAGATTTGATGATTTTCAGTGTGCAAAATGAAGTTTATGAGATTGGGAGATTTGGTACATGCAAGAGAATGAACACAAATGACATAATTCTGCACTTATGAGTCGACCTGAGAGCGCATTTGTCGACCTATCAAAGTCTTAGGTTGACACATACTAAAGCGTATAACTGGAAATTCAAGAAATTATTACATAGGCCAACCTATCCACAATATGTATCGACACATACTGTAGGAATTTTCACAAATTCAAAGATTCAATTTTATGTGTCGACCTAAATAAATTTTGTATCAACACAGAGCATCCAAAATCTTGAATATTTGACACTTATGAATTTGTAATGACTTTGAAGGACAAAACTAGACTCATGCATGAATAATAGATGAGACACACATACATATGATATTGTTTGTGGTTGTTAGCTAATACCATGCAAACATGAACATGTAGGCATGAAATGGCACAAGATATAGATAAAATATGAAGACAATTACAATAGATCCACTATAAACACAATAGCCACGTTTAAATTTTTTGGAAGTGAAATCATATAACAAATATCATAAACATAACACATCGTATACCTTGAGAAATAAACAGGTAAAAGAAATACTTACTTACAAAATAAGAAAAGGATTGAAACGATATTACCTCACCTTACAAATGACGGAGAATGCACTTGCATTCCACGAGGAACTCTCGAATGAAAGTTGAAATAAATGCAAAACGTGCCACAAATACAAAAGAAACCAAAACGCTCTTACCACTTTTCTTCTTATACAAGTATTTGAAAGTGCTATTAATAACGTATCCAATATGAAATTAACTTGATGATCATTCTTGTTGTTAGACTTTCATTCTTGTTCAATGATGATGATTATCTTGCTCCTCCTCATGTTTCATCATCTTAGGTTGATCAATCCCAATTTGATGTACTTGATCATGTCTTGTTGAAGATAGACCTACATTATTAAGCATAATACCTTTCCGACACTTCTCGGATTGAAATATTAGTAATCATCAACACACTCTTACCAATTTAAAATAAATACTAAAGGTTATCCTTCTTGGTAACACAACCCACCTTGTTTTCCACATAGTCAATGCAATAAGGACATGTCACATTGTTATGCCTTGAGCCTCCATAAATGAGATCACATACTCTCTTCATAGAGTGAAGACATTTTTCCTGCATGATTAACAAATAATGCTAGGTACCCTATCTTCATTGGGTCCTTGGGGATTAATGAAACCTTGGTTTCATTTAGGAAACCAATGAAAGACACCTTTATGAACAAAGAGTTTCCTAAGCTTGCACTTTGTAATGGTGTGACCCTTTTTGCAATAATAATGACAATAAAAATTAAGAGAAGATAAATTTTTTTCTATTTGGTTCCTTTTTAACATAATTATACCCTCTATAAGGATTATGAGAAGGCATGTCATACTCATAAGTATCAATAGTAAAAGTAACTTAGGTTGCAAAGCCTTATCCAACTTGACTTTAAGAGTCCTTGACTCCTTTTGACAAATGTGACAAGTCTCACAACCAAACCATGAAGTTTTAGCCTCCTCATTTTGATCTTTTAGAATATCTAGCATAGACTTCCTTAGAGCTTCCATATTCTTTTCATTTTCCAAAATCTTAGCTTCTAAGTTGGAAATTATTCTTTTGTTTGAAAGCACCTATGTCTTATCTTTGTGGATTTTCAACAGATTCTTGTAATTGAGAAAAAGCCAAGTCATAAGAAGTTTGAAGTTTAGAGTGACTTACAACCTTTTTCTTCTTTTTTTTTTGCCATATAGCATAGTTTGGCCAATTTAAAACTTGAATTGAATCTTTCATCACTTGAAGAATCATTTTCGCTCTCCCAAGTGGCTTAAGGTTTTCTAGACTTGCTAGATTTGTTATCATGGCCTTTTTCTTTGTCTTTCTTGATTGTATGACACTCCAGCTTAAAGTGTCCCGGTTTGCCACAATTATAGCATGTAATTCTAGACTTACCCTTCTTGTTATCATATTCTTTAGAGGAGTTATATAGCCTTCTAGATTTACCATGGTTTTTGTTGGAGTGTTTATTTCCATATTTCCTCATGTATTTATTATACTTTTTGATAAACAGTCTCATATCTTCTTCATCGGAATCTTCACCATTTTTAGTTTCATAATAACTTTGCTCATTATAGGAGGACCTTAAGCTTGAAATCTTTATAGAAATAGACTTCTTATTTACTTCCTTGTATTTACCTTTCTCCTTCTTCACTTTCTTTTCATACTCTTTTTCATGTTTTCCAAGCAAGAAAGTTCTTGCTCATGCTCTCCAATTTGTCGAACAAAGTTGTGAGATCAAGTGTTTTAAGATCATTCTCCCCTTTGATAGCGGTGACCTTTGGTTTCCATTCCCTACTTAAACATGTCAACACTTTGTTAGTAGCAATCTCATTAGAAATAGACTTACCTAGTGCATCAAATCAGTTGATAAGATGTGTGAACCGTTTTTGCATATCCGTAATGGTTTCACCATGCTTCATACAAAATAGCTCAAACTCTTAATTTAATGTGTTGATCCTAGATTGTTTGACATCATTAGTACCCTTATGGGAAACTTTTAATGGATCCCACATAGCCTTGGCGGTCTCACAATGAAAAACGCGATAGTACTCGTCAACACCCAAAGCAAATGTGAGAATATTTTTCGCTTTCCAATCATGTGACCACAATTTCCAATCATTAATATCCCATTGTGCTTCCAGTTTAGGTAAGGGAACACCCCCAGCATTGGTCACGGTAATTTCATTCGGACCATTTTTGATGGCGTCTCATATACCATTGTCTACGGAGTTGACATGAATAAGCATACAAGCTTTCCAATAGCCATAGTTTTTGCCGGTAAAAATTGGTGCTCTATTGTATGTTCCCTTAGGTTCGATAGACATTCTTCTAAAAGCAAATCTTAAGCACAAAATTAACCAGAGCTTTTGATACCACTTGTTAGACGATAGGCTTCGATATAGAAGGGGTGAAAATATCACAAATTTATTTTTCAAACTTTTTACAAAGATGGTTTTCAAAAGTTTTACGACACAAAGGAAACAACCTGAATCGAATCGTCTAATTGAACCTCTATCGAAAAGCTCAGATATGCGTAAAGGTACACAATTGAATGATAATTAACACAAATTGTTCAACAACAATTAATTACGAATAATCAAATGCTAAGCTATGTGTATAGCTTATTTCCAATGGTAAAAAAAAACACAAAAACACAAATGGGAAGTTTATCAAACACATTTTCTGCAATCGGTATCGTTGGAAATTTGATTTGTTTTGTTGATCCAAAAACCAATCACAATCAACCGTATCATGATTCTATCAACACAACCTAATTAAAAAATGTGATAAAAAATAATTCCCAAACAAATTGATCAAACAAACAATGGATTCAATAATTTGCTAACATAAAAATTAAAAGAGAGAGAAACATAGAGAGATACACAAGGATTTATTTAGGCAGTTCCCCAATCGGTCTTGCTATGGATATGCCTGCCCTCAATTCGAATTTGAATTGAGATACTTGCAATTAACCTTACTTTGAAAATAGTGTATATACAAGAGATGAAGAACTCTAACCCTACAAACCCTATGGTTTGTTGTTGATTCTACCACCTCTAAAACTCTTGATCAAAGATTAATCAAGTCACCAATAATGCCACTTCAATTCATTAATTCTTGATACTTACTTGCAAGGCACCTCCTTGTCCCAAAGATTTCACACGGTCGAATTAATCCCAAACGCGCACTCGTTGAAACCCAAGATTTACCAACAAGATCCACCGTCTCACGCTACTTCATTGCAAGACACCTCCTTATCCCAAGGTTTTCACTCGATCAGATCCTAATTGCATAATATTGTCCAAAACCTTCAAATCCTCAATAATCTAAAAGGAAAAACCCAGCTCAGTATTCTTATTTGAACCCTCAAAGAACTCATCCCAATATTCTCAGTACAACAACCTAATTGGACGTTATCAACCTTAATCTAGATCATCATTTAATCAACTAAATGATTATGTGTATGCATATAAGAGAGGTTAAAGATGAAGAGTATGCTTTGAAATCTTAGTTTCATATACGTTTTACACTAGAATCTTAATATCAAATGATGCATGTATTAGTATATATACGTGTGTGTGTGTGTGTGTGTGTGTGTGTACATGTGTATATATGTGCATGCAAGTTAATAAGCAAAAGGCATGCACGAGGAATTGAAAGGAAAACAAAAAAAAATAAAAATTAAAGTCTATAGATCGACTTATGAAAGCATATGTGTCGACCTGTAAAGGTCTTAGGTCGACCTATTTGAGGTGACACATAGACATTGACTACAGTGTTTACTAGTGAGGCATGTGTGTCAAACTAAGTGAGTTATGTGTCGACCTATGCTGAAGCAAAAGCTTCAATAGGTCGACCTAAACATGTATATGTCGACCTATGTTGTAGTTTTCACACTATAAACTTGATTTTTGATGAATGAACCCTTCCTAAGTCATTTCCAATAATTTCCAAACATGTTTATATGCAACCTAGTGCTAAGATGAACAATGCACACCTAGAATTAGTTGATATCATTCAATGTACAAGTGACATAATACAAAACATATCTAAATGGAAGAGCACTCACAAAAGCATCTTTAGGATTAGGATGATGAGATAAAATACCTTATTGTAATGCTATTAGAAGGTCAAGTTTAGGGGACATAACTAGAGGAATAGTTGGAGCAAGAGATGATGTTGGTGGATCAATATCATCTCTTACCTTCAAGGATGAGGTGTTTAATGTCGGTATACCTGTAATGGGTGTGGGGATAATGGAAGGGATATCTCAAACATTTGAAGTACCATTCTCGTCAGGTAACACAAACACAAAGAAAAATGGTGAGGTTTCAAAGAGTGTGACATTGAAGGAAACAATGTATCCTTGAAGTTGGGGACAAAAATAACAACATCATATTTGTATACGTTAGTATCTTTGAAAAATTCATTGGAGATATTTGGAAAAAAGTTTGTCTTGACCTGGACTGAGGTCATGAACAAAGCATGTGCAACCAAAGAAGCGGAGAGGTATGAGGTAGTGATCATATTGCGGGTTTAAGATAAAGTATGAAATTTGATCTTGAAGGACTGGTGAATGCATTCAATTTATAAGGTGACAGGTTGTGAGAACAACATCACCCCAAAAACCAGAAGGGACGTTGTGGTGAAGTAAAAGTGTCTGTGCAGTTTCAACTAAATGACAATTCTTCCGTTCAGCGACACTGTGTTATTCTAGTGTGTGAGAACATGATGGTTGATGAATAATCCCTTATGATTTTAAAGAAGATTGAAACTTGACATATATTCACGAGCATTGTTAGAGCATTTAATGGAAGTTTCATTCTGGTTTTTAATTTCTGCATATAATTATTGGAGTATATGAAAGACATCTGAATAAATTTTCATAAAAAATAACCAAGTACATCGTGAAAAACCATCGATGAAAGTTACGAAGTAATAATATCCTAAAGTTGACTTGACATGACTAGGACCCCAAATATAATAATGAACTAAAATAAAAGGTGGCACATCACTTTTATTTACTCGTTGACAATAAGTGTGATGAGCATATTGAAGGTGAGAAAATACTTAGAAGGGGGGTTGAATAAGTATGAATATAAAACTTAGTAATAAAAACTCAAGAATTTTTATCCTGGTTCGTTGAACTCAACTACTCCAGTCCACCCTATCAAGAGTGATTTTCCTTTCTCAATCAAGGACTTAATCCACTATTTAATCAACTGATTACAACAGTAAGCACTAAGAACAACTGTTCAAAGTCTTCTCAAGAACTACTGATCCTAACTAGATCTTCTTAAGGTTCTCTTACACTCAAATGTAATAATAATACAAGTGTTAAAATGCTTCTAATAAAGCTTTATCATAACTGTGATTTTTCACTTAAGATGAAGAACAATGAAATAAATTCAGCAAGAATGTATAAGTTGTATGAGAGCTTGTAATGAATTCTTTCAAGTGTTTCGTCAACTGAAGAAGATGAATGGAGTCTTGCTTTTATAGGCACAGAGGTCCATGAAGTCTTTTACATTGAGAACAGTGTACCAAAAAGGTTTGAGCCTTTTTGTCTTCACATCATATGACCTTTCCTAGAAGAAGAATGCATAGAGAAATCCTTTTTTTTTGTGTTCTTGTGTCTAGCATAAATAAGGAAAGAGTCATTTGGTTATTCCAACGGACATAACTTTGAATTCTTCTTCAACAATTTTCAGTAGAATCATCAGAGTCTAGATTGGTCAGAGCCTTCTGATGTTCATCAGAGTTTGCTGAATCAGAGTCTTTGCAGCAAGTGTGCTTTCAGCGTGTAAATGTTCAGAGCAGAGTTTTGGATCAAATCCTCAGTATTGGCAGCGTTAGTACTATCAGAGTCTTCTGAAGTAACTGTGCTTGAAACTCTTCATACAGAATTCCTCATTGCTTCAGATGCTTTTGGCTTCTGCTTCAGATTCTTTTGTAGCTTCTGCTTCAGATTCTTCTGTAGCTCCTGCTTCAGATTCTTCTGGAGGCAACGCTCAGAAACTTCTGGAGGCAGCATTCAGAATCTTCTAAGAGATGCTTCTGACGCTTCAGAGCCTTGCATATTTCTTATATTCAGATCTAATTTGCTTCTGGAGTAATATTCACTTTAACATCTGCAACAAACATTCTCAAACAGATTTTAGAGTATATGATTCTTTAATACAAAATTTCACAAGTGTTATCATCAAAACATAGAGATATTATTAAGAACCAATTTGTGTTCTAACAATCTCCCCCTTTTTTATGATGACAAAAACATAAGAAATTTTGTTCAATAGAAAATAAAGTAATTATAACTCCCCCTGAGATGATGAATCTCCCCCTGAATTGAATACTAAGAAGGAATAGAAACTTCCCTTTTTGCATGAGTATACTTTTTAGAATCAGAGCCTGAATGTTCCAATCATTAGATTTTGCATGTTTCAGAGTCAGAGTCTGATAGGTAAAATACTATCTGGAGTCTTAGAGTTTCTTTTAACGAGTATGTCAGATATATTAAACATTCTGAAACACTAAAAGTTTATGTTAGATATAATAGATATGTCTAAAGTTTCATTTAGGTAGAGTTTATTTGAACAGTCAGATCCATTTTCTCTCCCTTTTTTGTCATAATCAAAAAGTAAAAACTTTAAAAGACAAATAAAAGGAAATACAGAAAAGATAAGTCATGTAGAGAAAACACTGAGTCATTCATTCATTCAGAGCAAAATACAAACATCAGATAAAATTCAAGTACATGTGCACAAACATTAGATGCAGAAAAAAATAAACTAAGTTTGTTTGGACAGAATCATCTTCAACAGGTTAGTGATCTCAGATGAGGACTGTTCTTGCTTTGTCATCCACTTAGCCATGTTTTCATTCTTCTGATCTTGTTTGGACATCCATTAAGCCATGTCTTCAGATTTATGATCTTGCTTGGCCATCCATGACTTAATCTCAGATTGACCAGCTTCCAGAACTGCAATCTTATCTTCAAGATCTGGATACTCTTTCTTGACCTCAGATGAAGAAGGTGGGGCAGAGTCTGAAGCAGGAACATAGTCAATTTCCATAGGAGATGCAGAGTCAGGAGCAACAGATCCAGAGGGATGTTCCACAAGAGTCATAGCCAGATGGTTTTCTTTAGATGCAGATTCAGCAGTCACTTCTGTATCACATACTTCAGAGGATGAAGGAACATCTTCAAGAAGCAATGGTTCAGATCTTTTAACAGTCCAGATCAAACTTCTAGCAGTCTCAGCAAATCTGAGCTTCGCATCATCAAAACATACATTCTTCAGATTTGAGGCTACAATATTGAATATGTTGATGAAGCTATTCCAAATAGCATCAGATTCATTTGCATCCATGGTTGACAGACATCTCTTCTGAACAGAGCCTAAATGGATCTTTATTTCTTTCAGAAAACTTGTAAATAAATTATCAACATTCAACCTAGATTTTGGTTTCATAAGGGTTTCCAAAGTGAAAGGCTTAGGTTGAGATGATGGTTGAATGGTAAATTCAGGAATAATAATTAGAGGGCTAGGATATGCTGGTTTCTTCTGGGCTGGCATGATACGAAAGAATGGTTTGATTATGCGAATGGAAGGTATAACAGCTTTTGGGTTGTCAAAATAGGGAACAAAAGCAGATTGTTTTTCCTTAATAAGAAAAGGAATAAAAGCTGATTGAGGTGGTTGATCAAAAAAGTTGTCAATATTAAGTCCAGATGGAAGGTGATCAGATGGAAAAGGTTTAGCAGAAATAACTGAAACAAATTCAGATGTTTTTGATTTAGGAATGGGTTCAGGATTGGTAGTTTCAGAAGAAATGGGTGGTTCTGGTTGGTTAGCTTCAAATACTCTGAGAGAGGGAGGTGAAATGAAATCTGGATGGATATCAGATTCAGATGAGTTTGAGGATGTGGTTGGGGTACAAGACGTAGAAGACACTTCAAATACAGTCTTGAGAGGTGTAACGTTTAGAACCTCTATCTCAGGTATATTTGTTTCAGGAGGGTTGGTTGGTTCTGATTGATTCTCAGAATGTTTTAATGGAGGTTCAGATACAAGTGGTTCAGAGATAGGTGGTTCAGAAACAACTTGTTCAGGTGCAACAAGATCAGATGCAACTGGATCAGATTGTATTGGTTCAGATGTATCTGGTTGTTGTTGTGGTGTAGGTTGTTCTGTTGGTTTTGTGATAGGTGTTGGAGTTTGGTTTGTTGGTGTTGTTGTTGTTGGTTCAGATGGTGGAGTAACAGAAGTTTTTAGTGGAGTAGTGGAAATAGGATCAGATGATTTTTGTGGGGAAGGAATTTTTGATGGTTCAGATTTTTGGGGTGGAGTAGGAATAGATTGTTTCTGAGTGGGAGGAGGTTTAGGAATAGAAATAAATGTTGATTCATTTATAACAATTTTAGAGAAAGAAGATACAGATGTTTTAGTACCTTTAGTCTTGATACGCTTGGTGGGAACAAAGGGAACTTCTCCAGAAGCTTTTCTCTTGATCTGCTTCTGTGGCTTGTCAGCTACTTTTGGCTTCTTCTGAGCAGTAGCTTCTTCTGCTTCTGATTGACTTCTTTTCCTCATGTTCTCATTGTATACATCTGGCATTGGTTCTCTTGCTCTTTTCAGAATATCTGTAGGAATGGGCATTCCATCTTCTTTGCATGAATCAATATACCTCACAATGATATCCCTTGGTTCTTCAGCACCAAACAGTGGAAAATTATCAACAGGAATTCTCTTCTGACTGATTTCAGAAATATTCAACTTCTTGGGTGCAGCTGTGAGTTCCTCTACAATTTTTAGTCTCTGAAGACTCTTTGCATTCAGAGGTTTTCCAAAGGGAATCCATGTCCTGATCTTCTGACCCATATCCTTTACAGATTCTCTTGAAGCATTGATATGGTTCCACATATGCATAAAGAGAATGTAAGGAAGATCTACCTTTGTACTCTGACTCAAACAGTACATGAAGTAGAGTTGTTCATTGTTCACATAATTTGGAGAATTGGTAGATTTTCTGTGATGGATGCATCTCAGAAAAATCTTTGCCCATATTTTGTAGTCAGGCTTCCGATCCTTAAATTTGTTAGAGGCTTGTTCAGAAGTGATGACTTCCTCATAAACTTCCTCCATGTCCACATGCCCAGATGGAAGATGACATACTCCATCAGTCTCCTCATACCCTATGAGTTTCCTGATGAGATCTTCATTTATTATGATCTCATTTCCTAGAACAGAAGATAAAATGAATTTTGGATAAACATAAGCATGTATCCAGAATTCCTTCACCAGATGAGGGTAAACTGGTCCAAATAATCTGTCAAAATATTTAACCCAGCCTTGTGCATCAATTATTGAATGAAATTCAAACCCATTTTCAGCTAACGAATCAAATTCCACCAATGATTCACAGAGAACTTCAAGCTTATCCACAGGGGTTAACAAAGTTCTCTTAGGTACTGTGAATGGAGTCACACCCATATTTGCAGAAGTAACTGCAGCCATGGTTGATTGAAATTGAGATGCTGTAGAAGATGAAGTTGCCATTGAAGAGGATGAAGATGATTGAGACGAAGGTTTAGGGTTTTTGTGAAGAGAGAAGAGAAGACAGAAATGCATAAACTTGTTTGTGATATGAAAAGTGTGAAATTGGTGTGAAATATGGTATTTATAGAGAAAACACTTAGGGCAATCAACAGACATACATAGCGTGTTTTCAAATAGCATTAAATGACAATTAATGAAAAGAATAAAAATCATTTCAAACATTAATTGATTCTGACAAAATGGGGGTGTCGCTACCGCGAAAATAAGGTGCCGGCAAAATAGAAGAGTCACCACCTTTTGTTATTTATCCCTCAAAATGGGAAAGGAAACGATCGGAAAAACCTGACGAAAAGGTACAAGACAAGGTCATCGCAACCATTGTCTGGGTTCGGGAGTCGGTTACGCAAGGGGAAGGTATTAGCACCTCTCACGTCCATCGTACTCGATGGGATCCATGCTTGTTTGTGTTTATCTGACGGGTTGGTTTTATCTATCTACCTATCAAGGGTGGTCTGAAAAGAAAAGAAAATGACTCGGCAAAGCGTCACACTTTATGCCTACGTATTCTCATCAGAGAATGAGAAATCAGAGTCAACGTAGTTCGGCTAACTACGGGTTAACGGATGGGAGAAGGTGGCTCGCCAATACGTCAGTATTGTGCCTACGTACTCTCAACAGATATGAGAGATCAGAGCTTACGTAGTTCAGGAAAACACGGATTACGGGGATTTCAAATTCATCTGTTTTTTCGAGTAGGGTTAACAGACAGTTCCAGCAGTTTGGTGTACGCGGCTCGACCCTTGGAGACTTAGGCGTTACCGTTTGCGGTAGAACTGGGAGTTAACGACACTCTTTTCTTCAGAAAAGCTTCCTTTGAATTATGGGCCCACGGGGCAAAAAGTTTTGAAGTTTGTTTTCTGTCTTTTACGGAAGAACTGTTTTTTATGGATGTTTGCAACCAATATCGTACTAGAGACTGTGACCTGAGAGTGAACGCGTCGCATGTCACCCAAAGGGTGCCATACTAAACATCCGGACTGTTGAAAAGAAACTCTCCAACAATCCTTTCTCAGATAGCTTAAGGCTCGTAACGTACGACGTCAGTTAACCTTTATTACTGTATTTTGATTTGTTTTGAGATGAGAAGAGAGAACAAACAGGTTCAACTAAGGGGAGACTATCAAGTCCTAATGTTGTTATGCCAAGGATTCATCCTATGGTTGAGGTTTGAAACAGGGAACTCCTAGATGTTATCATGCATAGGTTTCAACCTAAAGTTCTAACATCACTTCCTTATCAAAGGAAGTGAGATTCCTAGGGGATCATGTCAATGATAAACAGAAACAGATAAAGCATCAGCTTAAACAGTAAACAGTAAACGACTGTAAAATGCATGCAATGCAAGTGAGGGAGGAAATGTGTGTGGGGCATCAGCCTCCACAAGCTCATCTCAACCTCAAGCCAGATATGAATTACTGTAATCATACAGAGGAAATAAAAATGCTATCAAGCAAACACAATAGCTGCAATCATACAGAAGAAATAACATGCTATCAAGCAAGACAATACCACATAGGCAAGGGAGCTGGGATCTACCGAATACCAGCAAGCAAAGCCATACAGTAAAAATACAAGCAGAGGGATCAACTCAACCTCTAGTGCAATCATGCTCCTGGCTTAACTCAATCTAAATATGAACTTATTCTAATGCATCAAGCAAATCAAACAAGTCACATCAATACAGTTGCACAGCAAGCAAACAGACAAGAAAGAAAGCAGGTCAACCACTTCCACAACTTCACAGTAAAGCTCCTCTGCCAGCAGTTCAGTCCTTAGTCTTCAACTGCTCTTCAAAGCTATCATCTCCCATAGCAAGTGTCAACTTGCTTCTTCAAGCTTCTAAACTATCAAACATAAGTATCAACTTATTCTCTCCTCTTCTTCAAGCTTCAGCTCCTTCTTCAATCTCCATTCCAAAGTAGATTCCACCTTCAGGCCTCAATCCTAACTGCAAGTATCAACTTGCTCTCTAACTTCAAGCTTCAGCTTTTTCATCTGATCTCAACTGGATTCTCTTCACAAGTGTCAACTTGTTCTTCATTTTCTTCAAGCTTCAGCTCCTTCTTCCTTACAAGTATCAACTTGCTCTTCCTGATCTACAAGCTTCAGCTTCAATGGCAGTCTTCAAATACAGAGAAGTATCAACCTCCATTCTCTTCAAAGCTTCTGACAAGGAACTCTATCTTCTAGCAATGGAGAAAGATTCATCTGACAATAGCAAAGTTTGGATGATTGGTAGCAAAGTGAAGACCAAAGGTCACCACTAAGCATCCTATCATCAGAGACAGGGACCCTCAAAGGTTCTACCAACTGGTAAAGAGCCACACATCC
This sequence comes from Lathyrus sativus, assembly GCA_963859935.3. Lineage (NCBI taxonomy): Eukaryota > Viridiplantae > Streptophyta > Magnoliopsida > Fabales > Fabaceae > Lathyrus > Lathyrus sativus. The sequence goes on from OZ012735.1 coordinate 842,641,451, forward strand.
TACCAAAGGAGGGATGAGGCCTTTACAGGGGACCTTACATCATGGGGAAGAATGGAAGTGATCAACACCTTCCATGTTTATGAAAGAAGAGAATCTATCTAGAAACTCTGCCTACAAACCCTAATCTTATCACCTAATCAACACTACACCAAAAGAAGAGAAGATCTTCACATCCAAACCTCTTCAAGCACTCCATTGCATCTCCAACTTGCTTTCATCATCCACCAAGGGTAACAACAACACAAGCTTACTCTAAGGGAACCTAAGGGGTTAATCTAGTCAAATTAGTGCATTAGAATCATCCAAAGTTAGCACCTAAACTAAAATCAAACAAAAATAGTAAACTACATTGTAAATTCCTACAATAATTCCTAAGGGACCCTAATTCAATCATGAATCTACCATACAAAATTCAGAGGTTGAATCATCCACCAAGTTCTAGATATAAAACCTAAATCATAAGGTATTAACCATAAACCCTAAAAATGGATCTCCTAAAGTTTCAACCTAAAGCTACCACTTACATTCATCACAAAAATGTGAGAAAAATCTAGGGGAAACATGCATATCTATGCTAGCTACACACAAAAAATCAAGGCAAGAATCCTCATCAAATGATCAAACCAAATTCAACAAAACAAAGTATCAACCATGATTATTTTAACATCAATTAAAATTCAACAAATGCTAATAAAATCAAAAATGCATGAAATATTAATATTTTTTTATCTAAAAAAAACTAGATTCAATCATGAATCAATGGAAAAAAGAATGGAATTATTTGAGTTATTCTTCAATTTTTTATGGATTATTTACTAAACTATATAAAATGAAGAAAATAAATGAAAATAAAAGAAATTGATAAGCGTGCGTGGCAAATAGCAAATAAAACCAGTTCATTTCAATGTTGGGCCCAAAAGGGGGGTGTTGATATCAAAGAATTCATAGGCCCGGGCGCTTGGATCCATTGCTCAATTCAGTTCACAAATTAATCAAAAGAAATAAACATATGCCAGGGTTCGAACCAACACGCTCTTGGTTCAGCCAGCGAAAACCAAAGCCTGAGTTCTCCAACTTATCAAAACGGGGCGTTTAAGGGCTAGCTTACGTGGCTCAACAAGAAACGCTGGATCCAGGTCTGAGTTAAAGTCTACCACGTGAATGAACGCTCTAGATTTCGTCTTCCCCAATTTAAATTTCTGAAACTTCTCCACCTGCGCGCGCGAAGGTCACCGCCGGTGGCTTTTCCGGCCAGCCTCATCCAACCCTAACTTTCTCTATAATCAACCATTGGCCACGATTTCTTGATGAAAGTTGACCAGAATTTCCTCAGAAATTCAATCATGCCACTAGTTCATTCTAAAAACGCAAGGATCCAAGAATAGCAATCTCAACCAAAAATAAACCCTAAATTGTCACTAATCTTCAAATTACCTATCCAGAAAGCTTCTAGCAATGGTCTACAATGCATCTAGCCTATCAAAACCTAGCCAAACTACCTGGATCATGCTACACGATGAGAATTACATACCTGTAAATTTTGAATGCACAGAGCACGAAAACCTTCGAATCAACCTCCAAGAATCTCCAGATACCTTCACTAACACCAAAGGAAGCTTCTGTATGCAACAAATTGGATTGAAACTCTCTGAATTCTTGAAATTGATTCTGACTTGCAATCTATGAATTCAAGGTGCTCTCTCACGATTTTGCTATGATCTTGGCTCGAATTCTATCTGGAATCACTCATACACTCTAGAGGAAGATGTTGAAAACAAGAATTTGGATGGAAATGGATCAAAAGTGTGTAACCGAATTCGGTTTGCAAGAAGAAAATTCAGAACTCAATCCCTCTTTTCTCTCCCAATTCTCACCAACCTTGGCCTTGGACCAGCTCTAGAGCTTATATAGAACCAGTGGGAATGGTCTAGAAGTTCCTAGAACCATCTATATGAGATATCCAATATCTCTTGCTTTTGAATTTCTCATCTCATGCTCATCCATGGAAGCCCTTCTTGCAGCTTGTTTTTCACCTTGATCATGATTCAATTTCTCCTCAAATGAGATTCTGAATGCATTTGGATGGATTGGTACCTTGGTTTTGATCTTGTGCATAGTTTGGTTTATGTAACTTACATCATAAGCAATCAAATGCAAATCTTTGAATGGGGCCTCAAATGAAAAAACCAACATTGCCATTGTCTTTAAAATACATTTTAAAATCAAAATGACCTATAAGTTTGTCTCATTTGGTCACCAAATGAATTATTTGAATTTTTGACCATTAAATCCTTTTAATTCTTCTTTTTTCAAAATTTCTTGAACCAAGTCTCTCCTTGAGCCATTTCAATGTCTCCTTGATGCATGGTCAAGGTTAAAACCCCATTTTGAGCAACTTTATAGTTGAACAAAACTTCATTTGAGGCATCTAAGTTGGTGAAAATAGCCTATGATCACAAATGACCTATAATCACCAAATGTCCAAAATACCCTTGACTTGTCAAAGCCATAACTTAAGTTATACAAATCCTATCAAGGACTTCTAGTACTCTCTAGAAAGCTAAGAGGATAAGGAACAACATTCATGTTGACCAAAAGTTCATAGGAATCATCCTTCTAGGGCAAAAGTGCCATGCAAGTTGGGTAACTTTCAAGCTCCAAATTCACATTCCTCAGATGACTTGTAACTTGTCAAAGCCATAACTTGAGTTCTACAAATCCTATAAAGGACTTCTAGCACTTAAATTAAATCTAAGACCATGATCTACAACAATCATGTTGGGGGTAAGATGATATGACAATCACATCTTGAGCTAAATTGCCTTGAAGATAGGGGTCAAACTAGGGGATTTTACACTGTCAAGCCTTAGAAACCCTAGCTTGAAACTTCTCAAGCTCTTCAATCATGATGAGTTAACCTTGGAATCATCCTTATAAAATCTCAATGTGTCAATCCATGATCACATGGCTCTTGAATTAGGTCCCAACCTTCTTCAAATCATCAGTTGACTTAGGGTTGACCCAGTCAAACCTTAACTACACCACTCATGGCTGAGCCTTCTTAATCTTGCATAATGACCTGTCTAGGCCTCAAAGTGATCTTAAAAACTTCTCATGAGCTCTCTCAAGACCTCAAGTCCAACCTCATGGCTTCAGAATCATCTGGTGGCTTCCTACAACTCTTAGGTTAGGAGACCCACATACTAGCTTCAATCACTCTCTCTGAGGATCTTCTAACTTCTCTGACAAGGATATCAACCCTTGAACATCTGAACAACCTTCTTAGCTAGCCTCATAGTCTTGTGTAGCCCTTGATTGGTAATCATACCTCTTGATCTCCTGCATACATGTCAATGAAATGCAAGTGATAATGCTAATGTGAATGAAATGAAACATAAGCTAGGTGAAGAAATGTTGGGAAAATTTTGGGGTGCAACAGGGGGGAAAATCAAGATATCCACTATTCAAACCATACCTCAGATGTCTCTTCAGTAGTGTACATGCAATCTTTTCAGATTCAGAGTGACACGTGTTTGCTTGCATGTGCTTCTGAATTCTCTTGAGAAATGAAACGTTAGCCAACGTTCAGATCCTCTAAGATTGATTAGTTCAGATACACACAAATAATAATAATAATTGAATAAATCAAATGAATAACGGATGAAATACTTCAGAGTTTTAAACGTTTAGCATCTGAGAAATTTGCTTCTTATAAATATCATTCTGGACAAAAATCCATACAAATATTTTTCAGAATAAATTTGAACCTATCTTCAGCAAGGGGTTTTGTGAAAATATTTGCCCATTGATGATCTGTATCAACAAAGGCTAAGTTTAAAATACCCTTCTGAACATAGTCTCTGATGAAATGATGTTTAATTTCTATATTTTTTGCCTTAGAGTGTAAAATATGGTTTTTAGACAAGCATATAGTAGAAGTATTATCACAGAATATAGAAATGTTACTTTCAAATATCTGATAGTCTTCTAGCTGACTTTTCATCCAGAGCATCTGCGTGCTACATCCAGCAGCAGCAATATACTCTGCCTCTGTAGTTGATAATGCAATTGTGGGTTGCTTCTTGCTGTACCAAGAGATTATATTTCTTCCTAGAAATTGACAACTTCCAGAAGTGCTTTTTCTTTCCACTCTGTCTCCAGCGTAATCAACATTACAAAATCCAACTAATTTGAAATCATCAGATTTTCTGTAACACAAACCCACATTAGAAGTACCTTTCAGATACCTTAGAATCCTCTTAACAGCTGTTAAGTGTGATTCTCTAGGATCTGATTGGAATCTTGCACACAAGCATACACTGAACAAAATGTCAGGTCTAGAAGCAGTTAAGTAGAGAAGAGATCCTATCATACCTCTGTAGAGTTTCTGATCTACTTTCTTACTTACCTCTTCCTTACCAAGTGTACTAGTTGGATGCATGAGAGTCTTTGCCAAGTGCTTGAAACTCTTCATACAGAATTCCTCATTGCTTTAGATGCTTTTGGCTTCTGCTTCAGATTCTTTTGTAGCTTCTGCTTCGGATTCTTCTGTAGCTCCTGCTTCAGATTCTTCTGGAGGCAGCACTCATAAATTTCTGGAGGTAGCGTTCAGAATCTTCTAAGAGACGCTTCTGACGCTTCAGAGCCTTGCATATTTCTTATGTTCAGATCTAATTTGCTTCTGGAGTAATATTCACTTTAACATCTGCAGCAAACATTCTCAAACAGATTTTAGAGTATATAATTCTTTAATACAAAATTTCACAAGTGTTATCATCAAAACATAGAGATATTATTAAGAATCAATCTGTGTTCTAACACATATTTGCCTAATTGACACGACTAACACTTAAATATCGAAAGCTTAGGAAAATTAGGAACTAAAAGGCACATTTTATTAAGGCTAAGGTGACCCAACGTCAATTTTAGACATAAACATAATTATTAATAAATAGAACTGAACAATCAATAGTATGAGTGAGCTTTTTAACAGATATTAGCTTGAAAAGAGAACCAGGAATATAGAGCACAAAATATAAAAGACAAGTTTGAAAGTGGGCGTACCTGACCAAGGTCTTGAACTTTGATTTTAGGGTCATCAGCCGCAATGACATAAGGTAAAGAATCAGAATAAGACAAATGAGATAAAAGAAATTTATTACTAGCCATATGATCAGAGGAACTAGAGTCAAGGACCCAAGGACCAAGGGAGGAAGATGTAGATACAAAAGCTACATGATTACCAGACTAGGCAACAACGACAGAAGATGATGATTGATAGGTTACTTTAAGCTAAAAGAAGTCATTGTAATCACTGACCAAAATAGTATCTTCTTTCGTGAAAAGTTACCTCTTGACTAGGGCTATTTTCGGTCCGATCCGGATGTTTTTGTCCCGAGAAGTGGACCGAAATAGTTATTAGATAAACAGAGACCGGACCAAAATAATGATGGTCTCTTTTTTTAGACCGTAACTGAACTGGTACTGTCGGGTAAACTGAGACCAGACCGTAATAATGAAGGTCCTTTTTTGGGAGTAAAATTGAATCTCTAAAGTATCTAATTCTCAAATTAAGTAACAAAATCTAAAAACTACATAAATAAGTATCAAATTCTCAAAAGTGAATAAATATAATACAAAAAGTGCATAAATAAGTATCCAATTCTTAAGTATTTGTTCAATTCTAATATCATAAGTGCTAAAAAGGAAATAAACATAACACGAAAAACTTCAATTCTAAAAAAAAATGCACAAGGCAACAAATTTTTTTTATGCCAGAGATACAATCTCATCATTGGCATAGTGCAAAATACAGATCTTAAAGTTGCAGTTGTTGAAACGACACCCAGATCTTCGCCATAATGATGTGTCAAAGGTTCATCGTGTGGCTCTTCAAGCTACATATGTAAATTCATATAATTAGACTTGCAGAAAAGTTAGGAAAATGGAAATGCATAAAATAGAAATGCAGAAAAATGACTTACAATACTTGCAGTGCAACCCTTCTTGATTCCATACATCTCCTTCACCCAATCACCTCCACAAACTTCCATTTCAACTGTCTTAGTTTTCATAGATGATCGTTTTGGATCAATAACCCTTTTTCCAGCATTAAAATTTGCTTCTGAAGCAACAATAGTAACTGGAACAATTATGATATCCTTTGCCAATTTACTAAGAACATGATACTTTGCTTCATTTCCTATCCACAATGTTAAAACATCAAACTTAGCATTAGGGGGAACTTTTAAAGGAGGCTCATCAAGATGCATTTCAAGATCAGTTTTTGAATTACTATTATCTATAAAAGTTTCTAAAAACATCTTAAAATCCCCCTTCCCAACCCAAAACCAGAACTAGATCCTACTTCAAAAGTTTCAGATACAGGGGCATCATTGGTTCCATAAGTATCTTGGTACAATTGGAAGAGGGAGTTTAAGTTGATTGACAACTCTTGTTGATAGGCACTTTCTTGATCATGATTTGGATACAAAAATTGATATACCCATTTGATGAAGATCATCTTATACCTATTTGATCAAGTAGAGTTGCAAATAACTTAAGAAACAATTCAAAATTAGCCTCATAATTTAATTTCATCATAGGCATAATTGAATCACAAGGCAACAGAATTCACAAGGCTATATAATTCACAAGGGACCTGAGTTCACAAGGCAACGTAATTCACAAGGTAACAAAATTCACAAGTCAACAAAATTCACAAGGCAACATTGGCCTTAGAATTTAATTTCATCATAGGCATAATTTACTTTCATCATAGGCATATAAAGCAGACAACTAGCTACCTACGGTACAATGCCACAAATTACAATGTCAACACATTGAATAGCCTCAGAAATATCATATATATGAATGCAATTATTTCATCATAAGCATGTCAAGCATGAGACAACTAGCTGCCTAAGATACAATGCCACAAAGTACAATGGTAGCATATTGAATAGCCTCAGAATTTAGAAATATCATATATGTGAATGCAAATATGATATCATAGGCATATCAAGCAGACAACTAGCCACCTAAGGTATAATGCCACAGAGTACAATGGCAACACATTGAATAGTCTTAGAATTCAGAAATATCACATACGCCGAATGCAACTGTAATATATATATATATATATATATATATATATATATATATATATATATATATATATATATATATATATATATATATATATATATGTTTGGTTTCATCATGGGCATATCAAATAGATACCTAAAGTATAATGCAACAAAATATAAAGGCAACATAATTGAATCTACTTGTACATACCTTGGATCAAGAATTGCACCAATAGACATCAATGTAATAGACTTTGACCAATACTTGTCATATTTCAGCTTCATTTTAGTAACAAGCTTTTGCACCTGGGGACTATTTGAGATGCTTGTAGGATGATCAAGTAGCACCTTCACCCTGTAAAGCTCAACCAATAACAAATTGGCAGTAGGGTAAGAGGTGCCACTTGTAATTCATGTAACATCAGCAAAAACCTCGAAAAACTTACAAATATCATGAACATCTTCCCAATCACTGCCCTTAGGAAAATAGTTGAGAAATGCACCATTTTCCTCAACATATCTAGGCCACACTTCTCTATAGTGGTATGTAGTGGACAACATTAACCAGTTTGAGTTCCACCTTGTCTTGGTATCCAACACTTGCATTCTGCCTTCAAGTTACAACTTATCAACAATTTTTTTGAAAGCCTTGCATCTAGTTTCAGGATTGAGCAAGTATTTCACACCATTTATAATCTTATCAACAATATCCTTAATCATATAAAGACCATCCTGAACCAACAATTTAAGATGTGTGCATAACACCTCACATGAAACAGTTTACCATTTAATGGTAAATTTCTCCTATCAGAATAATCTCTCTTCAATCTAGCAATGCAGTTATCATTGGCACTAGCATTATCTACTGAAATTGAAACAATCTTATCCCTTATTCCCCAATCATCCATCACCTTAATCAACTCCTTGCACAGAACCTCCCCAGAATGTGATGGTGACACATTCTTAAAAGATAAAACTCTTTTGTGAAGCTACCATTTTGAATCAATGAAATGATCAGTCACAGTCATATAACTTATTTTCTGTTTACCAGACCACCACAAGTCAAATGTAAGACTGATTATGTTAATTAAAGACATATAATTTTTCATCTTAACTTTCTCAGCCTCATAAAAAGCCTCACAATCAGGCTTAACATGTTGCCTAGTAATCTTTTTGTACCATGGATAAACCTTTCTTATAAACTCATTAAAGATAACACATTGCATAACAAAAAAAGGAAATTCATGACCTAAAACCATATGTGCTGCAAGTTCTTTAACCCTAGCATGATTATATTTCCAAGTTGCCAAACTAGGAGTACTAGCACTACCACCTACATTTAACCTAGAATGTGCAACCTCTTTATCATTATTACCTTTCAACCTCATCTTTCTATGAATACAAGCTTCTAAATGTTTCTTACCATTAGAAGTACTTTTCCACTTCACATCATAGGTGTAAAACTTACCACAGCATATGAACTTCAACTTCTTAATACCATCAGACATTTCAATAAGTAGCATTTCAGTATGAATAACAATTTTTTTGGGACGAAGAGCTTTACCAAAGGAATTTCTCTAAGTAGTGCTATCAGTTGGAATCTCCAAATCAGTAGTATTTTGAGTAGTGTTATTAGTTGGAAGCTCCAAATCAATAATATTTCGAGTAGTGCTATCAGTTGAAAGCCCAAATCAATCATCTCACCAATCTCTATATTTTCATCCAATGTCTCCTCCTCCCCAATCCCATCAAGATCGATTTCAATATCAAGAGCATTCATGGTTGGAGTAAATGGTGAATCTTGAAAAGACATTGAAGAAAATACAATATCAATCAAACAATAGTATAATAATTTACAAAACTTAATAACACAACAGAAGTCAAAACTCAGGTCAAAATTGAAACATGCATTACAAACAACAATCAAAATTTAAAACATGTTAGCTAAAATCAAAACATGTTTGATGTTTATTATCATTTCAAACATATGATGAAACGAAAAAATGAAACTCTCAAAGAAATATGATAAAACGAAAAAAAAAATGATGAACATAGTAAACAAAAAATGAAGACATTAAATGTTAAAGTTTGAAGATGAAGACATTACCTAGACAACTGAGACGATGATGAAACCCAGACAATGCAAAGTTAGAGAGAGAGAGAGAAGACGAGGCGAGGTTGGAGAGGGAGACCGAAGATGAGAGGTTTGTGTTTTGAGTTTTGACTGATTGTTGACTAGAGTTTGGAGTGAAGCATATATACTTTGTCATGTCAGATACTTATTGGATATTTGGTCCGGTTCTCAGTTCGGGTAACAGATACAAAAATTATCCATTTCTGAACCAAATAGCATTTCGATCAGTCCATTAGTTCGGTTCTAATGGTCCAGTTCGCGGGTGAACCTCGGATAATCAGACTCAAAAACAACCCTACTCTTAACAGACTCTAATACTATATTAAAATATGAGAGAGTGAAAAACAATTAAATAAACATTATATTTGAATAACACGATGAAAATTGCATTATATAGTAAGATCTATCAATTATTAAATTAATTACATATAATTACTTATATTCTATTATATAGAGAATATGCTATAGTGTATTCTATTAAATAGGCTAATGAATATTTTATAGAATATTACTCTTAACACCAACCTTATTCTTGAGAAAAAAAAGGACAAAATTAAATTTCTATGAAACATTTTCAAAATAGTAGTCTTTTTTAATTAAAAAAAAAACACACACACACAAAAGAAACTGCTTATATGAAAAAAGGGGTGCAAAAAGTATCCGTATGTTTTTTTATCAACCTCGATATTCATCGTCGTTTGCAATAACTTACTGTTACTACACTCAAGGGAATTTTCAAACGACACCCCACTCTAGGGTTTAGGATTTCTCACTTCACTCCTCTTTCAATCACAAGAAGCTTCTCCTACTTCTTCAATCTCCATTTTCATGGCATCATCCTAAATTCTTCACCCAATCTAGTCAGCATCATTTTTTATCACCTTTCTTAGCGAGAACACTCTTTTTCGTTCAAAACCAATTCGAAAATGGAGGAGCACGAAAATGGCGCGAATCCAATCGAAGACGAACCCATAGTTGGACCCGGTCCAGCTCCTCGTGCTCGACTCAAACGACCTCTCCAGTTCGAGCAAGCTTATCTCGATGCTTTACCTTCCGCTAATATGTAAATTACCGCGCTTAATCTCTTTTCCAAGGAGACTCTAGTTTTCTAGTTTTTTTAATTAGGGTTTGCTTTCACTAAATTTTGAAAATTTGAAACTGGAAACTATAGCTTAGGATTCATTAATACATGTTTAGGAGAATATTCAGTTAAATTATAATTTTTAAGTGTGTATGGAAGTTAAGAATTATGGAAATTTGAATTGAATGGTTAATATTTGTCTGGTTTCATAGGTATGAGAAAAGCTATATGCATCGTGATGTGGTTACACATGTTGCTGTTTCGGCTGCTGAGTTTTTCATTACTGGAAGTGCTGATGGTAAATTATGTTCTGATTGTCATTTCTGCTATTGTATTGTATTTTTTGAGTTTGAGAGACTAAAATTAATGGTTAATTATGATTTTATTTTATCTTTTTTTTTTTTTTTTACGGTTGTGAGTAGTCTGGGGAGTACTTTTAAGCAACTAATATTAATGTAGTGATTTTATTAGCTTTTACCTTTACAATTAGAGATTTTTTTTGTACCAATCAAATTATGTCGAATGGATATCTGTGGAGATATTTTAGGAGTTAACTTAAAAAAGTGGCATGTGATTTGATTGGATTCTAGTGTGAAAAAGTGGCATCGTCATTTGTAGTATGAACAAAGATGCAACATTTGTCTGTGTGTGAGTTGTAGTGTACCTAGATCATGCTGAAATTAGCCTAGCTTTTGAATTAATAACGTAATGTTGGTATCTCTGTGTGGTTTACTGCTGTTGTCAGGGCATTTGAAGTTTTGGAAGAAAAGGCCTATTGGTATTGAGTTTGCAAAACACTTCAGATCTCATCTTGGTCCTATCGAAGGTCTAGCTGTGAGTTCATTAACCTGGCACAACCCTTTAGCTTGCAGCTGTAAAATCTTATATGATGTAATTGATTCTTGGTTTAATTTTATGATATGTGATAGTATGTGTGGAGTCAATGGTGGGTAGTGACCGACTCAGAAAACATAATAGCAAAGTGGGTTGTGTTATGGCAGCTATGTTGAAAGGTCGAAGTTTAAGGAATTGAATAGAATAATATATATGTAAAAGCTCAAATGCAAAAGAATACACAAAAATAAAGACATATTCATATCTAATAATCACAGTTCATTGTTATCAATATCCAAGCACAACGTAAAGTAAATAAGTTTAAGAGTGAAATGACCAAAATGTAAATAAAAAGCAGAGGGGTGGCTATAAAGCTTGGGGATTATTTGGGTTTTAGTGCATAGGGGTCCCTACAGCTGCTATTGACTATTGAAAGCACACTAATGATGTATTTCTTTATGCGGAAAATTTTCTCTTGTTATAATATGTATGCGTAAATATTTATGTTTTCAAAATCTTCTTGTTGTACTTGTTATCAACCATGACTTATTTCAGCTATGCAGGTTAGTATTGATGGTCTGCTTTGCTGTACAATATCAAATGACCGTTCTGTAAAAGTATACGATGTAGTCAACTTTGATATGATGGTGATGATTCGGTTGCCATACATTCCTGGCGCCATTGAATGGGTTTATAATCAAGGGGATGTCAAAGCTAGTCTTGCCATCAGTGACAGGAACTCATCTTTTGTTCACATATATGATGCACGGTCTGGTTCAAATGATCCCATCATCTCCAAAGAGGTGCCAATTCTAAATCATCTCTAATGCAACTGAATTTTAAAAATGCATGAGCTTTGATTTCATTATTTCACGTGTTATTTCTTTTCTTAATTTAATTACAAATCTTGTCATTCTTTTCTTAATTTAATTACAAATCTTGTCATTCTTTTCTCCTTCATTCAGATTCATTCAGGCCCTATTAAAGTTATGAAGTTCAATCCTGTGTATGATACTGTAATATCGGCAGATACAAAGGGTTTTATTGAATACTGGAACCCTACAACACTCCAGTTCCCAGAGGATGAGTATGTGCTTTGTTATTTTCTTACTTTGGTTCTGCCTCTCTTTTTTTAGTTAATAGATTCATCAAGGTTTAATTATTTTTGTTTGCCCGTCTTCAAAATTCCTTGTCTCGTACGGATACTCATATACGTCAAACCACGTACATTTTACATATTTTGAGTAGCTTAACCACTTGTAGATAGATTCCTTTATACTGTACTGAATGGATTATTGTATTTTGAAGACTCATAATTCTGAAGTCCGCATCTAGCATTTCATCTCGTTCTCTCTGGGTCTTAACACTAGGTGCTATCATCTATAATAATCTCACGCATACATGATTTTACTATTAATAGTTTTAGTTGCCATCTTGCCGATAAAAAACACTACCTTAAATAGAGAATATGGTTCCTATTTGGGGTGCTGTTGGCAGTGCATATGGATGTGGATCTGGTCAATTTGAGATGAACTGAGAAGTTTAACTTTGAAAATTAGATATTTTTTGTTTGATCGAATTGGAAATTAGAATTTTGATCCCAAATGTTGCAACGTGTAGCATTTGACTTATACTGCCAGAGTGAACATAATTACTGTTTTATTCAGACTTTAGAGTTTGCATGCTTTTTAAATCTTTGATGTTGTATTAACTCAGAGGCACCTTTTGAAAACCTGGCTACTGTTTCAAGGCTTTTGGGTTAGGTCAGCCAATAAGGGGCCACAAGACATACCATGAAACCGAATTGTAATCTGCAATGCCGTGAAACATCAAATATTTATAAATATTGTGATTGTTCTACAATTTTGACTTTTTATCTTATAGAACAGTTATGGAAATTCTTAGCTGCATGTTGTATGAATTTTGTGTAGTTACTAATGCAGTTTAATCATTTCCCTTGATGCTTGTAGGGTGAGTTTTAAGGTTAGAAGTGATACTAACCTCTTCGAAATAGTAAAATGCAAGACTTCTCTTTCGTCTATTGAGGTACCTCAGCTGTCTAGACAAACTTCCAAACTATTAGTTGATGACTTAATATTCAGTTATTTAGGTATATAATGAACGCTAGACGCCCATTAATTGATTTAGATGGTATTTATTATCTGTATTGCATCCTCCTTTAGGTCAGCCCAGATGGTAAACAGTTTTCCATTACATCACCTGATCGTAGGATACGTGTGTTTTGGTTCAGAACGGGTAAACTAAGGCGTGTTTATGATGAGTCACTGGAGGTAACAGTTTCACCTGAAATTTTGGCATTTCTCTAATTGTTTTTGGACATTTAATTGTTAAATGAATTCATATTTTGATAGGTTGCTCAAGATCTCCAAAGAAGTGATAATCCATTGTATCGATTGGAAGCCATTGATTTTGGTCGAAGAATGGCTGTTGAGAGAGAAATTGAGAAGACAGAAAGTGCACCACAACCAAATGCAGTTTTTGATGATAGTTCCAACTTTCTTATATATGCAACCTTGCTTGGGATTAAAGTGAGTTTTTTCATACTTAACTGGGTTGCAATCACTTCATTTCCTTCAGTTATACATTTTTTTAATACTTGTAACTTTTCTTTGTTGCTTGCTAATGTAATGTAGCCACTAGATGAAACTTCATTCCCTAATGTTTTCACATCTTCTGCTTGGTCATAGATTGTTAATTTACACACCAATACAGTTGCTCGAATACTTGGAAAGGTGGAGAATAATGATAGATTCTTAAGCATAGCTTTATATCATGGGGAACGAAGTGGCAAAAAAGTGAGAAAGATTCCTTCAGCAGCTGCAAATGCTAATGAGAGCAAGGAGCCTTTGACAGATCCGACTCTCCTATGTTGTGCTTTCAAAAAGCATAGGATTTATTTATTTAGGTATGACAGTTAAATTTTTTTTACCAATCATTGTACCATTTCTTTGAACTCAAAGTAATTCAGTCTTATTATTTGATAATATCATATATCAGTCGAAGAGAACCTGAGGAGCCCGAAGATGCAACTAAGGGAAGAGATGTGTTCAATGAAAAGCCTCCTGCTGATGAACTTTTGGCAGTTTCAGATATTGGAAAGGCACTAACAACATCACTTCCTGACAATGTGGTGAGTTATCCTTATTTGGCTATAAATAGTTTACCTCTGTATAGTAGTTATCCAATACAAATGGGAAATATATTTCCGCTCAAGACTCTAGAGTAGTTTAAATATTTTATTTTCAAGTTACGATTATGTCTGGTCCCCATAAAGAGTCTGATAATTGCAATTCTTCTTTTTGCAGATTATGCACACCACTATGGGTGATATTCACATGAAGTTGTACCCTGAGGAATGTCCAAAATCTGTGGAAAACTTTACCACTCACTGCAAAAATGGTTATTATGACAATCTTATTTTTCACAGGGTCATCAAAGGCTTCATGATACAAACAGGAGATCCTTTAGGAGACGGCACTGGTGGGCAGTCCATTTGGGGTAGAGAATTTGAAGATGAATTTCACAAAAGGTAATCAATTTTATCTTTAAACATTTTATCATCATATCATGCACTTGAAATATCATCATGATTTCAGACTAGAATAACTAAAGTAATGATCATCTATGAAACACACTGAATAATTTTTTTTTTTTTGCAGTTTAAGGCATGATAGGCCTTTCACATTGTCAATGGCAAATGCGGGCCCAAATACCAACGGTTCTCAGTTTTTTATCACCACAGTGGCCACTCCATGGCTGGACAACAAACACACTGTATTTGGTAGAGTTGTGAAAGGAATGGATGTTGTCCAGGTAAATTGGATTCTTATCTTATATTAAGCATTATCTAGTCCATCATATTAAGTCATGTCATATATATCTTCTATTAAGCATTATCTAGTCCACCATATTAAGTCATGTCATATATTGGAACTGCCTGCATGTACTCGTGCAGATTTTACTTGGCAAATAATCTTCATGCATTCATGCTTTTGTGTCACCCGAACATATCTTTAAATTATTTCTTTCCTTAGGCAGAGAGAATAATAGATAAATCTTTTACTTTTTTTTTAAAAACTGCTTTTTGTATAGAATGATAAGTGAATACTTATTATTAATATATGTTTAACAGTAAGAGTATTATAATTACATACATTGAATTTTAAGATTTTACTTAAGTCCCAATTCAATTTTTGAGTTCTCCCAAATTAAGGGAAGTTTCTATTGTGAAGAAAAACAAACCCCCCCAAAGCCCTCCCCTTCCAAAACCTTCAATTATTTTCATCCTTCCTTTGAACATTCCAGAACCCCTAGAGTTTCGTGGGGCATCTACCCATCAGTCATTCATGGAATGCCTTGTCATTTTTTAATAATAATTTATATTTAAATAAATAAAAATTTAAATGCATTTTGCCTAAAGATTACCCAACTAAAACTCATGGATACCTAAAAATTTATCTTTTTTCTAAGCCCTCCCCTCCAAACTCAAGCAAAGCCTTAATTTCTTTTTGGCAAGGTTGTCCATCTTGAGAGTTCAAATAAATCCAAAATCAAGTTTATCTTAGAAAAAAATAATATGAAAAAACCAATTAATGACATGTATACATAATAGATACTCCATTGGTGCAATTGAAGATATTCAAACATAACTTAGTATAGGACCCCATGGGCTAAATCAAGAGATAAAATTGGTTAAAGCTTTCATCATAGTATTGAATGTAGATGGCAGAAAAAGATGTATGTTGAAAATTCAAATAGGGTCATAAAAAGTGACTAATTTTTTACCAGAGAATCTTATATTTAGGGACAGATAGATAGATAGAGTAATATACTACCCTTAGCACAATCTAAAATAAATGTTATGGGAATGGAGATTGTGTTCTCTAGGTGCTGGAAGACGCAAAGGTTTTCATACATTTGTCACCCACTCAAATTCTGAACCTAACATGAAAACGCGAGTGAAACACAACGAAGCCCTAAGTTTTGGGTCTTTTTCTAACTTTTCTTCGACTCACCAACTTGTGAGCTGACAGTTTGAATGAGTTAGACTCAGTATACACTGATTAGAGTCCACGCGACTAACCTGTGACCACACTAACGCACTAACTTGCAAATTTGACAACCATGTTTTTTGGTCTGTGGAACTTCTGATTTACTTTTTCAGGTCCTTGTTTAATGAATGTGAACATTCTTTTCTATCTGAAAAAATTAATCAATCGAGAACTTTGTTGGCAGGCTATAGAAAAAGTGAAGACGGACAAGGGAGAAAAGCCATATCAAGATGTTAAAATTTTAAATGTCACTGTACCAAAGTCTTGAAGGTCTTGATTTGTATGACTATTGCAGTTAATCGTCTATACCAAACTGATGATAGGTTGGTGAAGCTTTAACAGGACAATTTTATATTTCAATCATTAACCTTTAGTTTCATTGATTTTATCTAAATGTAACAATTAGTTATTCTTGGCAAGCAGTGCAGCACAACGGTGATGGCTTGCTTTCTGCTTTGCCAGTGTGACGTAGTCTTCTTTTTGGGCACAACCAGTGTAGTTTATTGAATTCTAAAGGATTGCAGTGAAAAAATCTCTTTAAATACTATTCCGCAAACATTTGCTTCCACTACATGTAAAGTCTGTTACATGGACTTAATGCAGTTGCTACAGGTGTAAATTGCAAACAGACCAATCAAAATTATAAGGTTTGCATTTCATTTTGATTGAACGGAATGCATTAGTGTAACAAATGTTTTTTTTTATGGACAAGGGGCTTTGATATTTTTGGGAACATGCCTGAATAAATAGTTGAATTATATTTTATCCACAAATTTGATGGGAAATGTCCTAACCAATTATACTTTCAAAAACCTATATTATTGTCATTACCAAGTTTCCATCCATTTTAGTCAAAAATCTATATTATTCTATTCATAATGTATCTGAGATAGTCCCATGATATACAGTCATATGCCTTATCGAAACTAACTTTCACCAACAAGCATTCCTTTTTATTTCTCTTTGCAAAGTCCAACAATTCATTCACTACCAACACCCCATCTTACATCTGTCTCTGAGTTAAAAGAAAGTAGTCTGGCTTTTGGAGATAAATCTATCCATAACCTTCCTACTAGACATACATGCATGTACTCATCGAGACATTGTGAATTGTCTGCTTTTTGGATCAAAAGCTAAGAATGAAATTTTCACTGCTTTTGGTACCTTGCATTAAGGTAAAATTCATTAATAAAATCTAGGTATCTCCCAAACATTTTTTGAAACGTCCTAGATCAAATCCATCCATGGCTTTTATCCCTATCACTATGCCACACCATATCTTTGAAAAACTCTACTCTTTGGTCCAGTATAATGGAACTTCGGTGCATCAAGTGGAAGTCTTATGGTATCTGTATAAGGCATCTCGATACTTGATCGACACCCTTCGTTAACTATGAACTCGCCGTATCCAGGTGCCATTAACTATGAGCTCATTTTATCTTCGATGTCGTCCCGAAAGATACCACAGTGGAAGTGATGTTAGATCAGAAGGTAGATCGAGAACCTTCAACACTAGCTTCATGGAAATTGCCTTTAGGCCCCCAACGTAAATCTATATCTGGATATATGGCTCTTTATTTTGTGGCTTTGCGGAGTTCTCGAGAGAACTAGAGATCTGAAATTTTGAGAAATCACAATCGAAATGATGGTCGATTGAATCGACTACGACAGATACCCGTGTTCACTTCTGAACGCTCTCGATTTTGAAATCTAATGAGGTTGTAAACTATTAAATCGAAGACTGGGATCTCGAATCGTAAGAATCCAGACCTAGAATTTTTATGTTTGCATGATGAAGTTGGGAAGCGAACGTGAATTCATGGAAATCGTAAAAATTGGAAGTCGATTTTCACAGATGGTGTTACTATTCCATTCATGAACTATAAATAGATGCAGTTGAATAACTGATGATCTTGAACGGTGACTCTAATCTCCTTTTACAATGGCGTGGGATGGACTTACATTGTTAGCACTAAACGCCCAAGTCAGTCAGTTCAATATTCATGATGATTGTAGTGAAAGTGAAGATCTGAAAATGTATCCTTACTCTTTGCGTGTGAACTGATTTTATATCTTAGATTAAGTGGAGTGTATTTGAGATGAATTGAGCCTTAGTTATTTGGGTCTTTAACAAATCCAATCCAGAACATGGTTAATGCATTAATATTTTAATTTGTACTTTAAAATTTTAAATATTTGAAATGCGTGTATGAAATTTTTTTAGATTATTTTATTTTATTATTTGTAATGTAATTTTTTGTTGGAAAAAATATATATTTTTATAATAAAAAAAATTAATTCCACTTCAAAGATGGTGACGAGGCGGGATACCCAAACCTGTTTAGGTTTTTACTCCGGTTATTCTTATCACGTGACTCCGCATTAGGAATGGTTCATTATATTCAATTTAGGTAATTTTAGATTTGTTTGTCTAGGTAATAATAACGCATGTACTATCAATAGAATGAGACAAATTAAAATTTTCATGGACAATAGTTGCGCGCGAACATAGAACAATGTTAGATATACTTTAGAAATGAGGAGGAACTTGATTTTCTTAGGTACTCTACAAGCAAATGGTTTTTCCAAAAGGTTTGATGAATATAAGGGCATTATTAAGGTTAGCAAAGGTGTCTTGACCGTGATAAAAGCAAGGAGGGCCGCAAATAACATCTACAAACTATAAAGGAACATTGTTATAGATTATGTTGCATTTGTTAAGTATGATAATAAGCTACCAAACTCTAGTATATGTCTCTGGGTCATCTTAGTGACTGTGAGATGATGTAACTCAAAATGAAAATTTATTAAAGGGTGTTTGTAGTTGTAAGACGAAATTGCGGAAGTATCATGCACTTGGAAAATAGGTGTCATGTCGGTTCAAGATCGGAAAGCATAAATCAGGGAGTCTTAGACTATGTGCAGGTAGATGTGTGAAGGGATATCAAAGAGGGTTCCATGAGTGGTTTAAGGTATTTTGTGACTTTTACAGATGATTTTTCTTGCAAAGTTTGTGTGCATTTCTTGAAGTATAAATCTGAAGTCTTTACCAAATTCAAGTTGTGAAAGGCAGAGGTAGAGAATCAACCATGCAGAAAAATCAAGTATTTGTGGTTAGATAACGAAACAAAGTACATCGATTTGAATTTCAAGATATTTTGTGAAGAAAACACTATTCAAAGTCAATTCTCAATACCACAACAAAAATGGTGTGTTAGAGATAATGAATAGACCTCTAACTGAATGGGCAAGATGTATCTGGTTAAATGTTGGATTATCAAAAGGTTTTTGGGCATAGGCAGTTAATATGGCATGCTATCTTATCAATATGACACCACAAATTTCATTGGAGTGGAAGGTTGCAAAAGAGGTATGGACATGTAATCCTATTGATCTTGACAATTTAATAATTTTGCGTCTCTAACTTATGTCGATATATCCCGTGAAAATCGACCCAAATTTGATCCAAATTCGAAGAAATGTATCTTCTTCGGTTATGCAAAAGGTGTGAAGGAGTTCAAGTTATGGGATCTGATAAAAAAGAAGATGGTAATCAACAAAGATGTTGTTTTTGTTGAGTAATTAATTTTGTAGCAGTGAGTCTCTACATATGTGTTAGCATTTGAGGGATAAACTTCCAACAATCATATGATTAAGGTGGATGTTGATCAGCCACCAATAAACAATATGTAGGCAGTTCCTAAACCACTGGAGGAACTAGGTTCTGATACTGATATTAACCACAAACCTGAAGTTTCAGGTGGAGTACTTGACTATATTCTTGTACATGAAAGAGCATCATTCAACAAAGTCACTAGAAAGATATAGGTATGAAGACTTATCATTTTATGCACTGGTTACTAGTTTTTGACACCCTTCCACCTTTCAAGAGGCTACAACTAGCCAAGAGAAAGATTAGTGGATGGGTGCAATGGTGGGAGAGATGTAAGCCTTAGAGAAAAATAAGACATGGGAGTTTGTTCAACTTTCTAAAGGGAAATGGGTCATCGGTTGTAATTGGGTGTTCAAGAGAAAACTAATAGTAACAGAAAAAGAAGGGAGAAGTTCAAGGTTGGTCTTGTAGCAAAGGAGTACTCACGGTAAAATGGGATTGACTATGATGAGGTTATCTCTCTAATCAACTAATCTTCATACATCTATCAAGTCTGTGTTAGCCTTGGTAGCAAGCTGAGACATGCAATTAGAGCAGATGGATGTGAAGATAACATCTCTTCCCGGTAATCTAAATAAGCACATTTATGTGGAGCAGACAAAGGGGTTTACTGAAATTAAATAAGACAGACTAGTTTGTAAATTGAAGATGTCTTTGAATTATTAAAAGAAACATCTAAAGCAATGGTACAAACACTTTCGTTTATACATGTTTCTGATTGGTGAGAAAAGGTATGAGTATAATCGTTGTGTTTATGTTAGATGCCTTGATGATGGATATTTTATTTTCTTGTTATTGTATGTTGATAATATGTTGATTGTTGTTAATCATTTACCTAATGTAAATGAACTAAAAATCATGTTGGATAAGGAGTTTGACATGAATGACTTAGGTGTTGCTAAGAAGATTCTTAGTATGAAAATGACAGTGACAGAAGTGGTAGAATATAATGGCTCTCTCAGAAACTATATGATGAAAATATGTTGAAAAAGTTTGACACGAATAATTCAAAGGTTGTGAGTACTTTATTGGTGAATCACTTTAAACATTCATTGGAGCAATGTAGAAACACAAATGCAGAAGCTAGATATATTTTAATGCTTTCTTATGATAGTGTTGTTAGTTATTTAATGTATGTTATGGTCATTAGAAAATAGTCAAATGATTTTTTAGACATTACCAGATTTGGCACAAGTTATAAGTCAATTTTTTTAATTTATACTCAAACCATGTAATCGTTATTGGGAAGCAACCAAATAGATTTCTAGGTACTTAAAATGTACAACGAGTTATGGTATCATGTTTAGCAGTAAACAAAGTGATCCTTCCATTGTAAGGTATGTTGATTTAGACTATGCTAGTGGTATGGATGATATGAAGTCTATAACAATGTACGCCTACACTTTAGCAGAAGGACCTCTTTGTTGAAAATTATTGTTTTAATTAGAGTTGACAAAACGGGTCAGACCGCGCATCCGTAAAAAATTGACAGATTGGGTTGGAACTTTAGACCAGCCTACCCGTTCAGCACGCCCCGCCAAAATGAAAAAAAATTTGTGTGCTGAAGATATAATGGGGTAGGTTGGCTCATTAGTTCGTTTAACAAATAACTATTTAAAAAATAGTCAATTTAATAATAAGATTCTTTATCAAAAATTATTTTAAAAAATAACTGAAAAATATAATTAAAATATAAAAATAAAAAATAAAAACTATTAATTTATTAAAAATATGAAAAAGAAATTTACCTATCACTTTTGTAGAACGGACTAAATTTTTAAATTTAATTTTATTTGACGTTCCGCCGTTTTTTTAACAGATTTAAAGCGGGGTAGGATGACCTATTTTAAGATCCCTAATTTTAATCCATAATTGTCAACAACTAAAACAAAATACATTATGGCATATGAATCTGCCAAAGAAACCTTATGGTTTAGAGGACTGGTGAGAGAATTGAGTGTTAAGCAAATTGCTAGTGAGACAATTGAGTATTATGCAAACGGTTAGAAAATTGAGTGTCATACAAATAGGAGAGTTGAATGTTAAGCAAAGTGAAATTTGATTGCATTCTAAATGGGAGAGTGGGGGTATTGAGCAAAGTGAAATGAAATTTGATTGCTATGTAAATTGGAGAGTTAAATGTTGAGCAAAGTGAAATTTGATAGCATTGTAGTAGTATCATTTATTTGACAAACAATCAAATATATTATATCAGGTTCAAGGTTCAAGAATATTGATGTGACTTTTTACAAAATCAATGAAAATTAATATGAAAATTAATTAATAACTTGTATTTGAACAAATATTGATCACTATTTATAAAATAGTGTTCTAAAATAAATAATTCATTTTAATTTTTAATACTTTTTTTTCAATTTTATTCTCTAATTAATAATACTTTTATCATTCTTAATATATGTTAAAAATGCTTTAATAAAAATATCATTATGAAATACTTGAATATGTTCATAATTTAGTAATTTAGGCCAAAGAACTCAATCATCATTTAGTATTTATTACACGTTTGTCACTATTAAATATGAAAAAAAAATGTAGATTAATAGACATAAATTACTCAAAGATTAACAAATTATATAAAAATAAAAATAGTATTACAAATATTTTTATTCTGATAAGTCGATCTCATTAATAATTTTAAGAAAAATATTGATACAATTTTTTTAAAAACCCCAAGCATAATCTATCCGAAATAAAAACCTGGTTTGTCATGTCTTAAACTCATAGATACCATAGCCCCTGTTGTTTATAGATGTATAAAATACAATAGTAGTTTTTTACAAACCCGCTACATTTTTGAAAATAATCTAACACCATAATGCCACATTTTAAAAAGAATGTACCATAATGCCACACTTTTTTCTGAAATTATTTTTCTTCATCCGCTTGTCCATGCATTGGCGAGCATACACATACAAAAAAACTATTAAAATTATAAAAATAAAATAAAAAATAAAAATATTAAATTAATCAACTATGGCAATAATTGGCCAAACAAATGATCGAAAATAAATTCAGAGCCTATCGCCCAAGGGATAGACGAGAACATGTGTGAAAATGTAGCATTTTGAAGAAAAGAATTTCAAAGTGGGGCATTATGGTAGGTTATTTCCAAAAGTGTGGCAGGTATGTAAAAAACTCTACAACTACAAAACAACCTCTAGCAATTCTATACGAGAACAAATAAAAATGGCAATCAAAATTAATAATCATTTCTCTAGATGCAAAGCCAAAGATGATAAATAATGAGGTTTAGAAGGGTTGAGAACTTGTCTTCGTTGAACAGAGAACCCAAAGCTATTAAATTTGAGCTTTCATAACCAACATGGTTGAAAAATAAAAGGTGAAACAAGTAATACTCAAAACAAACACTTGCCAAGGAAATAAAAACCAACAGAGAAAGGATATATAAAATGCATAAAAATGAGCAATTAAACTCTTACAGAAAGGCTTTACATGTTAATCCTTTTAGGAGATGATGCTTTTCTTTTCTAGAAGCATTATAACAACGTATCACTAATCACCAACTATAAACCAAACAACCAGGTAACTACTAGGAGAAAGGATGAAACAAAATCAACAGAATACTTGCGCATATGGGAAGCACAGTAAGCAGAAGAAAAATATAACATTTGGCTTCGAATAACAAATGAAAAAAAAATGCCTCTGGCTTCGAATAACCACCACTGCAAACCAATTTGGCTACAATGCAATTAAGACAGCCAGACTCACTTGCAAATTCATTCTAGTTTTGATTAACTAATATGACACAATAATGAGATTCAGGAATTAAACAACAAAAGTGAAAGAGGAGTACAAATTCACTAGTCTTGTACTCATTCATATAAATAAAAGGACCCAAAAAAGGTAACAACACATAAATTCAAAACACCTAAAATTCGATGTCATTACATTGTCTCAATAGAAATGCAAAATCTTGTGAGTAAAACTAAAACTATAGCTAGAACCACAAATGTCTAACAAGTAACCCACTTCAAAACCTTAATCAAATAAGCTGAATCCCATGTCCTGCATAAACAAAAATGATAATACACAAACATTAGCATAATCATAACTTTAACAAGCAACAAGCCAAAAGCAACAATAATACATTAACTGTTAGACTTACATCATCGGATTCTTCCTTCTCTTCTACCTTCTTCTCCTCTTTAGCTTCAGCAGCAGGAGCAGCAGCTGCAGCACCTCCTCCAGTTGCAGCAGAAACCGCAACAGCACCACCACCAGATGGAACTGAAGACAACTTTTCTCTTCCGCTGGCAATTAGTTCAGCAAAATCTTTGCCCTTGACTTCAGTTAGGAGCAACTCAATATTTGAGTCCTCAGCTTCAACACCAACTACAAACATAAATAAAAAATTATACCCGAATTTAAAGTTTCCCTTTTTTCATCATGGAGTACAAATAACTAAAATTACTTATAAATAATAACTATAGGCATACTCAATATACAAATCAAGCAGTGAAAACCATTCTAGATTTACTACTTGCAATCGCATCAAAACCTTAATCAACAAGAACAATGAAAATTTGACAGTAAATATTTCAAAACTGTATAAAAGCAAGTATTCAACTCAAACCAATACACTCATTGATCTATGTCAATCAATCTGATAATCAATTAACAAATCCAAAACTTCAAAAAAATACAAATTGTGTACCTAAACTTTATGATTGAAAGCAACTATAGTTAAGTTCGTGGATCTAATTAAACCCTACAGATACCAATAATTGATCATAGAAAACAGAAAAAACGCACAATGAATAAAAAAACCGTATGAACAAGATTACAGAATTCGGTAACGTAAAAGCGAAATTGGGAACAAGTACCTGATCCGAGAATTTTCTTAATATCAGCAGCTGAAGGGGATGCGTTGCCTCCCAATACGGCCAACAAGTAAGCAGCGATAACCTTCATTTCTGAATCAAAAAATAGGAAAATTCAATAGTTAGAAACACAGATCGATGTCACAAATGTGAAAGTGAATATTTTTGTGAAGAAATCGACAGCTTACTTGATGTAGAGGGAAGGCGAATGAGAACTCGATTTAGGGTTTCACCAGAGAGATATTGAGGCACACTGCGAAAAATGGAACGTCTTATACGAATTTATAAACTAGGGTTTTCCCGTGGGTTGGGTTTACCCTTACGAAATTCCGATAATGTCCCTTATGTAAATTGTATTTCCGAAATAATTTTTATGTTTTTTTATAAATTAATTGGATTTGAAATTGGTATCTCACTTCATAACAATTTCGTATATTTTTAAAAATGTTTTATTTTGATGCGGAAATCTTACCATTAATGAAGAGATTTTTTTTCTTTTAAACAAACATTCCAAAAATTGGATTTAGTCTTTTTGAACCTAATTTCATTTAAATCCGTTTAGAAGTGTGGCGTGGTGGGAGGGACCAAATTATATATGTGAGTTTAAAAGTCAAGTTTAATACTAAGGAGTTGGTGAATCGGTCCACCAATATTTTTTTTATAATTTAATTTATTAAATAACTTATAAAATTGTTAATCATTACTAAAGAAATCAATAAATTTTAATAACGTAAGTAAAATTTTAACAAATCCCTTAACATAAACAAAAAATGTAACTATAATATCAAAAATTTAAAACAAACTCACTAAAATCTCAAAATAATCATTTTAGTTCAAAAAATTAACAAGCACAACCTAGTTAAGGACATCTAAGGACACAAATCAAAAAAACAAACTAGTACGGGCTTAATAATGAAAACATCTCAAAAATAAAACAATCCAAGAAATCAAAGCTTCGTTATTTAAAAATTATCAATACAAATGATAAACACTTAATTGAATATTTTAGTGTCAAAAAATAAATAAAATGAGAACTCAAATATAATAAAATACAAATCAAAATGTTATTATCATAATGAGAAACAAACTCATATGTGCAAAACTTACTTTATAACTTTAGAACTCGACTCCAATAATAACGAGTAATAGAAGATAGAAAATAATGTATTCTCTATGTTTTGTAATAAAAAAATTTCCTACTATGAGTGAAAATAAAGAAAGAAGCAGAGACTAATTAATGTCTTCAAAATGAGGTGTTTGTGTTTATGTGAAAAATGGTTATTTTAAAAGTATGTATACTACAGACTATGTTATATTGTTTTAATTCGAAGTAAAAAAAAATTAACAAATAGCTCGTGGGCAAAACCCGCCCCCTGGCCCGTTTTAAAAGTGGGTTAGGCGGGACGGTCCAACTTAAGACATTGAGCCGAAAACCTCGCCCCGACCCGCTAAAAATGGTAAGTTAAACGGACGGACTCGATGGGCTTAACCCGTTCTGCCGCCCCTAATTGTGTTGCCCTTACTTAGTCTTAGTTTGATGGGCCAAATTGTGGGTTAGTTCATTCTCGCTTCTGCCAATGTGTTGGATATCTCATTTTCTAAAATGTCTTGGAGTTTGTTGAATTTTTTACAACCTTGTTATGAATTTTATCCTCATTATCTATTTAGTTATCCTTCTGATGAACTCCATCAACAATTTCCGCCTCAGCTGACTTATTATAGCCCTTTTACTTTCAAGTAGCTTGAGTTTTGATCTCTTTCTTATCGTCATAATATAAAGCTCCCATTTTCCACTCTCCATGTGTGGAATGGTTGCCATGAGTGAGAATCATGATTTTTATGCCCTTTTAGTGAGTGTTTTCTTGATTCCTCATATTCATCATTGCGGTCGTTTGTGTCCTTTTGATTTACTTTAGGTAATGTTCTTTTCTGTTGTTCTCATTATTTTGCTCTTAATTTATTTTCTTTTGATTGTTTTTGTTCAGCTCTTGATAATTTGTTTTGTTGTTGTTTGTTTTATATCCTTGCATGTCAGGGCGATAGGGACTTGTTGCTACTAAAGTTACCTTTTTTACTTCTGCTGTTGTGATTCTCCGTCGTTTGGAGCTCGTGGTTCCTTTTCTCCAGCAACTTTTCCATGGTTACGTCAGGCTCTTCTTCACCAGTTATGCTTGTGTTCTTTTGCATGTCACTTATCTGGTGATCTTCTTTATTGCTTTTACTATTCACTTTCTCATTGTTACTTTAGTTTTTCTGACTGCTCTTGTCATTATCCTTGTTTGTGTTGTTATTGGAGTTATGCTTCCATTTCCTTTTGGCTTCCATTTTTCTCAGGTTGTTCTCGTTGCTTATGTAAGTGTTGGTTTTGAGCTCTTGTATGTTTTTCTTAGGGTTGTTTAGTTTAACATAACTAATATTATTATTGTTTGTTTGACTATTTGTGTTATCATGTTGCTTAACCTTTTGGTTTTTGGGGTTTTCTGTTTGCTTCTTGGTGCCCGAGGTTTCTCCCACATACCAATTTTCAAGCTTATGCTGGATATGTTTGTCTCTCAGATTATCCTTGATGTTCATGCATATCCATTTGAAGTGTTGATTCTCTTGTTCATTTGTATCTCTGTTCCAAGTGATTTGTATATCTGTTTCAGGTGATTTGTATCGCTGTTTCAGGTGATTTTTCCTTTTCCTTTGTATATACTTTCCTTTATCTTATTGCTTCTTTAGTTGTTTTTGTTTTGCTCAGATGCTTGACGTTTGCCATCTATGGTATTTTTGAAGTTTAATACTTTTTTCTCTTTATGAGTATCCTTAATATCATTACGTGTATACCATAATTGTGTCTTCTGTTGTTATTATTTATTTGTTCCCCCTTTATGAACCTCATGGTTTCCTCGTTGGTGTTTTGTAGGTGTTTACGTCTTTGGTGATAATTGTTATTGATTTGATTGTGATGGTGAAGGTTTGTTTTTAGGTTTTCTTCTATGAACATTTTGTTTTGATTGATGTTGTCTATAGTACCCGAGTGGTAACTGTTTTGATATTAGTTATTGTCTATAACCTCCCTGTGGTCTTTGAGATTTTTCGGATTAGCCTTTACCTTATTGTTGTTACTTATAAAGTCAGATTGATTTATGTCCTGATAATCTTTTTCTCCTTTTTGGTTTTCTGCTTGATTAATAATGGTTTGAATATGAGGGTAGTAATCCTCGTAATCCATTTGTTACGAGTCCACCATATAATATAAGTGATGTTGATAACTTTCATTATGGTTTCTTTATCACACCTCTGAATCATTTCCCTAAGCCAGGTCTGAAACTTTGCTTTTTTTTTTGTTTTGAAATTTAGGTTTAGGGAAGAGGCAAACCATGTCCTTTTCTCTTTTTCACAATCCATAAAAGTGAAAGTTATTGTCTCTTCGTTAGTGAAAAAATTAGGGAGGAATAGAGGGTGAGGTATACGTCTTTTACTAAGAGCACTTATGACAGTGATAACTCCTTCTACAACTCTCGAAGTGAAATTTATACTTTGGGCTGAGCAATAGTGCTTCAAAGATTGTTCTAAATTTTTTCCTCTTCATTATAGTTAGAAGTTCCCGATTACCTTCTATTTTCCTTGTTCTAAAAGTAGTGGTACCTTGATTTAACAGTATATGTACCTTTCTTATTAGCAACCCACATCACCATATCTTCATCATCTTTATCTCTTATAGGAACTTGAGTTATTTTGTCAATATCATAAGGAATGAAGTTATCGATTATAATGGTAAGGTTTCAGGATAAAGTCCCTTAATTAATTAGGTCACTAACCCAAAGCACTTTGGGAGCTAAAGGCCTGCAGGTTGGGACTTTAAACCATCCTTGTTATGGAATCCAAGGATCCTCCCATACTTTAGTAGTATTGTCATTCCTAATTTTCTAGCAGCACCCTTTAAGGAATTTACTCTTAGCATTAATGATACTT
This sequence comes from Lathyrus sativus, assembly GCA_963859935.3. Lineage (NCBI taxonomy): Eukaryota > Viridiplantae > Streptophyta > Magnoliopsida > Fabales > Fabaceae > Lathyrus > Lathyrus sativus. Next base: position 842,670,155 of record OZ012735.1, read on the forward strand.
TTCCACATATAACTGTCTGATTTTTTGCTCACTGCCTACCAGAAGTTAGTATTAGGGACATACTTAGCTTTTAGGCACTTGTGAATTAAGGACATAAGGTTAGTGAGGATTCTTCATCCTTATTTAGCTAGAAGAGCATTGTTGAATATATCCATATCCTTGAATCCAAGACCACTATTTTCTTTTCTTTGGCAGATAGAGTTGTCATACCCTAAATTTGCCTTACCCCTGTATATATATCCTCCATCTGTTATACCCCAAATTTATCCTATTTTCTTATTAACAAGTATTTTTGTTAATTAACAGTTCATTTAGATGGTCATTTTGCCTTTGGTCTTGATCTTCTAAAAGGAGTTTTATGACACATTTCAGGATGAGTCCAAATTGTGTACTAACATGTTGTTATGTATATTGGATCACATTTAAATTTGTTTAAAGTTTGAAATGATTCAAATATTGATGGATGACTTCAAGACATCTACAAGTAAATCTCAAAAGGGGTTCAGGCCATAATCACCATAAAGAGCCAAACTTATGTTCAAGAATAGCTTCGTCCTTAAGGACAATTGTGTCTAAAAGCGAGTTTGATTAAGCTCGATTAGATGGTTAATTTTCAAAACAACATTCAATTTGTGTTCAAGTTGTGAAATCCAAAGCAAGTCACAGTGGTAAGATGTCCAAATCATATTTTGATACAACAATCATAATGGGTGCTTTTGGCAGGATGGTTTTTAAATTGTGGTTGGGAGGTTTCTCTTTTAAGTTCTGGTTTTGATTGATCATATTACAGCTTTTCAAAGTTTGATGAGGTTTCCTAATTGACATGAAATGGTCAAGTTATATTCCAAAATAAGAGATGAAGTCCTCAATATTTTAGTCAGGAATGTCGCACTTAATTGGCAGCTTTATTACATAGTTGTGCTTATAAGATAAACATCCGTTTGGTAAACACAATATACATGAAAGGTCACAGGCGACAATTCACAAGATATAGTTGTTAAATTTAAATCAAGGCAGCCTGCATCAGTTGGTTCACAGATTGAAGCCTCACACATTTTCCTGCATAATCAAACATACTAAGCTAAAATCCAAAACTAGTAAGTTATTTTGCTTCAAACCGCGCCCAACACGCACTGTGTAATGCCGGAAAAGCATGCCTTCATAACCAGTCCAGGAAAACGCACATTCTTACGCACGAACTTGTGACGTTTCAGCCTCCATGTAGCTAACGTGTGCGTGCGGTGTTCCTTCCATATTGTGCTCATAATCAAAGTCTGAAAATAAGGAGCAAAAAGGTAGATGTGCAACAGCAAAATTGATGAGCGGTGCATCGTGTAGCCTTACACACAATAAATACACATAAAAAAAAAAGAAAAGAAACTCCACGTTACCGCACCTTCAAACCATGTTGCTGTGATTTTACCGCAGTAATTTTGGAGCAAAGAAACATCAGCTGCTACACAATACCACACCAGACCATTCTGTAGACCAGACAAGTTCTGCACAATCAGCCCACACTACTGCATAACCGTACCGCCAGACAAAGCCTGCTACACACAGTAGCTCACAAACCCACTCCATGCCAGACCAACAAACCACAGCCTGCTGCAAGGACGGTACCAACCTGCACAAGCCTGCACCACATACTCCCAAAACAGTTACCATAAACAACAAAGAAAAACAACAAAAAGAAGACCATTGTTGATTGTTTTGAGGACCTCCAGATGTTACAGCTTTCTCGAATCAACTATACACTATACACTACCATCTCATTCACACAACACACAGTTACAACTTCAAAAAACAAAAAAAAAAACCTCATTCATCTGTTTATCGTTCACCAATCAAACCATAGGTGAAGTTCAACCACTTCACCTGTAACAACAATGGGTCAAAACCTTAGTTGTAGAGGAACCAACTATGATCATGGTCTCTTCACAGCCGTGCAACAAGGTAACCTTGAAGTTGTAGCAAATCTGTTGCAACAAGACCCATCTCTTTCTCTCTATTCTGTTTTCTTCCTCTCTCTCTTTCTCTCTCTAACTTCTCTTCCGCCACATATAAGCCTAGGGTTTCACTTTTCAACCGTTCTTCTCGCTTTCTTCTCCATTTTCAGCAATTCATCATGAGTTTGCGCAAGGGCTCCAAGGTTTGGATTCCTGACAGGGACTCTGCTTGGTTACCGGCTGAAGTACTCGAATCTTCCGAAAAGCAAGTTCGCGTTGAAACGGATTCCGCCAACAAGGTTGTTGTTTTTGCTCCGGAGAAATTGTTTCCTAGGGATGCAGATGAAGATGAACATGGTGGAGTTGAGGATATGACGAGGTTGGCTTATTTGAATGAACCAGGGATGTTGTACAATATTCGGAGAAGATACATGCTTAATGATATATATACATATACGGGGAGCATTTTAATTGCTGTTAATCCGTTCACAAAGCTTCCTCATTTGTACAATAACCACATGATGGAGCAGTATAAGGGAGCTCCATTTGGTGAACTCAGTCCACATGTGTTCGCCGTTGCTGATGCATCATATAGAGCAATGATGAATGAAGGTCATAGCCAATCTATTTTGGTCAGCGGTGAAAGTGGTGCTGGGAAAACTGAAACAACAAAATTGATTATGCAGTATCTTACCTTTGTTGGTGGGCGTGCTGTTTGTGATGATAGATCAGTCGAACAAAAAGTTCTCGAGTCGAATCCACTGTTAGAGGCATTTGGCAATGCTAGGACTGTCAGAAATGACAATTCAAGCCGTTTTGGGAAGTTTGTTGAAATTCAGTTTGATTCAAAGGGTAAAATATCTGGCGCTGCAATTAGAACTTACTTATTGGAAAGATCACGAGTAGTGCAGACTACACATCCTGAAAGAAACTCCGTCAATGGCGGAAACTCATCTCAAACCGTTTTCTAATATTCGACTTCGAACCCACTACAGTCCTTCTACGAACCATACCCCTGTAGAACCCCGAATCAACACGAAGCTCCGATGTTGAATCACTGGCAACCTTCCACAAACACCTTCATCATTTTCCGTAACATTCCAAACCTCTTTCGACGAATCCTCGTTCTCCCACCTTCAGCTTCTATTCACTTAACCTCTCAACAAAAATCAGCAATCTCATCTTCAAATTCATGCCCTGTTCTTGAAGTACTCAAAAAAAAGAACCCCAGAAGTCACCATTATTCTTCACCAACAAATTGAAACCCAACAACCCTTAAGCTTCAAACTGTCACGAACTCGAACAAATCCCAGAACTTCTTCAAACCTCAACTTACCGCCATCTCCAAATACTACTCAATCTCGTATTCTCTCCTCCAACCCTCACAATTTAAGAGCAACTTCAATCAAAACCTATTTCTGAACCACCTTCTTCGAATCATCACAAACCCAGCGAACTTAAACTCTTCACTCTCCATGAACAAACATCCCCAACTTGTATTCACCGTAAACACAAATCATCATTATCCAACAGAATTCATCATTATGGAATAGAAGAAGAAACCTTTTGGTTTAGTACTTTCATCAAACAGATGGTAGGCGAGATTAGGGAGCGATGAAAACACGACACTATCGTCACTCGAACTGAACAACAACCGTTAGCTATCATCTCACTACACCATCCCATCTTCGTCCTTTCAAAATCCCTCAAATCACCCATTCCACCTGTAGAAAATCAAACAAAAAAAATCCAGACAAACTCGACCACCCTCTTTCGCCCATTTTCGCAAACCATTTCTCAAATCCCTTCAATCATCAACTTTGATACTCACCTTTCTCCGACATCTCTTCAAAGCTACACTCAGACCTTCATCAAACCCAGCGAATCCCCTTTTACCCTTAATCCAAATCGGAGCAGAGGATTAGGAGAAGAAGAGAAACCATCAACAAGTACAGCCCAAACCTTCGTCACCACAACATAATCTCCGTTTTAATTGAAGCCGGATCGCATCATGATGTTCTCGCTATGAATCGATTGTGTGAAGAGTGAATCTGATGCACGTTCTTCTGGGAGGGTAGAGTTTCCGAGTTCGTTCCTCTTTCTTCACTAACTAGATGCTTTGCCCGTTTTGTTCTTAGGTTCGTTCTCTTTCTTTTGTTATTATTGGTATTTTACTGTAAATATTATGTTTCTGCCTATAATATATTATTATTACTATTATGTATATATAAATTAGATTGAACATATTATATTAATCTTTACTTTATTTTTATTTCTTTTTTGTAAATAAGCTATATATATTATTTCGTAAGTTTTAATTTCATTTCAATTTATATTAGAGATTTGAAGTCTTTATTTTTAGAGTTAAATTTCTTTCTCTTTCACATTGGGCATTTTGTACTTTTTTGGTCGATGACGAGACCTCCGTAATTCATTACCAGTCAAATTATTGATAGGTAATGTTGGATCTGAGACCACCCCTTTTCTCTCTTCATTACTTGTCCCGACTCGATTCAAAAACTTTGTCAAACAATTTTCAAAAATCAAATTTTCTTTGTATTGAATTAAAAAGAGGGGATTAAGTGTAGACTTTCTTCCTCTCCGAGTGTTGGGATACCCACTGTAGTGAGGGTGGTTCCGACACTCGTCTTTCAATACGAAGACGCTTCCCATCCATTTTCAAATCTCATCTCCTTAAAATCAATTCCTTGTATTGATTTAAAAAAAAAGAGGATTGGGTGTAGACCCCTTCTTCTCCGAGCGTAGGGATGCCCACTGTAGTGAGGGTGGTCTCGATGCTCGTCTGTCAACGCAAAGACGCTTCCAACGTTTCCTCATAAAACCTCGGTCTCGTACTGAGTATACTTTCAATAATAATTTGATTTCTTTTTGTATCGAATTTAAAAGAGGGGATTAAGTGTAGACTTTCTTCCTCTCCGAGTGTTGGGACGCCCACTGTAGTGAGGGTGGTCTCGATACTCGTATTTCGATACGAAGACGTAACTTTATCCATCACATATCTCTTTATCCACCATCTCGCTTCCACATTCCTTCCGCAACCCTTGTCACCTAAAAAACTCGGTCCCGTACCGAGGGCATTTTCAAATCATTTTCATAACAAAAACTTGAATGGTCGTGGAGTGGTTAGGCGTAGGCCTTCTCCTATCCCGAGTGCTGACGTTTACCGTAGGGTTCTCTGTCGCAAAGCACTTACCATTCAAAACCAAAAACATCTTTAATAAGAGAACGAAGTTCTCTTTGCATTGAATTAAAGAGAGAGGATTGGGTGTAGACCTCTTCTTCTCCGAGCATAGGGATGCCCACTGTAGTGAGGGTGATTTCGACGCTCGTCTGTCAATACGAAGACGCCTCGTTCACCACACCCTTTTATAACAAAAAAACTTTGAGACAAAGAATTGGGTACTACCCGTAGGGGTTACTATCCGAGGACATGTCTCTCCCCCTATAAAACAATCCAATCAATCAAACGTGACTTCTTGCCCCGCGTGGCGAAAACTAATCAATCTTTCAAAAAGGATATGCTACGTCCGTTCTACCGCAAACAGGTAACGCCTAAGTCTCCAATGAGCGAGCAGCAAAACACCTAACTGCTAGAATGCGCACGATAGCATCATCCATAAAAAACATCAACATACCGTAGGCCGAACTACGGCTGCTCTGATTCTTTACTTTTTCAAGTAAAGATACGTAGGCACAAGGGCCACAATCCTTGCCGAGCACTTTCCCCCTATATCTGTAGTTCCCCGAACTACGTCGACTCTGACTTTCTCATATCTTTTGAGAATACGTAGGCCTAGGACCGCGAAGTCCTACCGAGTCTGTTCTTTCTCTTTTCTCCCTCTGTTACCTCTCTTTCCTGTTTCTAACCCTTCTTTTACCCTGTGGAACACTTCTTATAGCATAGTGTTTAAGCAAATAAATTCACACATCGACAAACAAAAGGTTCCCATCGAGTACGATGGATGCGAGGGGTGCTAATACCTTCCCCTCGCATAACCGGCTTCCGAACCCGTTCATGGTTGCGAGACCATTTTATCCAATTATTTCTTAAGGTTTTCTCGATATTTTCCTTTCCCCTTACGGGATAAATAAAGTTCGGTGGCGACTCTTCTGTCTATCTTTTTCGCCTCCCCGTCGTTGCGCGACGCATTTTTCGAGTAGCGACAGCTGGCGACTCTGCTGGGGATTCCTAGCGAGCCAAGCCTAATTTGTTTGTCGTGTTTGTGTTTTTATTTTGCTTTATTTGTTTATGCTTATTTCTCTAACCGTTGGGTTTATTTGAATGGTTTGTGAGGATAAAAGCTTCCTACCCGAGCTTTCGAGTATACACTAAGATAGGAGGTGGATTCTCTCTGATTTGCGAGACTTAGGACTCGTTGAGTTGGATTGAATTCCACCGCTCAGATGAGACCCCGTTGGGATGATTATGTCTTACGTGTAGTCGTAATGGCGTATTTATTTCCAACTTAGGAATCCGTGACTCTGAGGACCTTTTGTAGAACCTTATTCCGAAGGTTCCTAAAACATAACTCTGTGTTCATCCTTTAAAGGGAATACCGTCTTACGAGTAGTCGTTCTGATGGAAAACTTTTGAGGGTTAGTGCATGGGACTTTGTTTAAAGGCCTTTGGGATACCCTCTTATTAAACCAGTAGATTGCCCACCCGAGGGGAGAGATACCTTTTGGTTTTGTCTTGCAGGATTTGTGACTTTAATCGTTGTTGTGGATTTGTTCTCGTGTGCACTCATTGCATTGCATTTGCATAAGCATATCTGCATCATTTTGCATTTTCTTCCCTAACCAGATACCAAGAGCTTACCCGTCCTCTATCCATAACCTGCAATTGATTTCCCGACACTCATGTTGAACTTGGGAGAGCTGTGAAGAGTTTGAAGCAAAGAGGAACGTAGACGCCTTGAAGGGCCAATCAAACAAGGCAAGTTGAGGTAGCTATGCCAGAGAACAACCGCCAGGATGTTGAGTCTCCACCAGGATTTACTGTGACAACTAATCCACTGTATGATCTTCCGCCGGATGGCCATCCTCCGCAAGTAAACGTTCTTACTCGACCCCAGAGGATGCCAACGACCGATCCCATGAAAGAAAAGCTTCGCGCCCTTGAGGAGACAATTCAAGTTATGAGAGTGTCTGACATGCCGGGCCTCGATGTTGCTGATATGTGTCTAGTGCTAGACTTGGTGATTCCTCCGAGATTCAAGATTCCCAACTTCGAGAAGTACACAGACTTTAGTTGCCCGAGGCATCATTTGATGTACTGTCGAAAAATGACCCCCTACATTCATGACGATAAGTTGATGATCCACTGTTTTCAAGAAAGTCTGAATAGGGCATCATTAAGTTGGTACACAGATTTAGTAAGGAGTCATATCCAATCGTGGAGGGACCTAGCCAATGCTTTTCTAAAGTTTTACCAGTTTAATCTAGACACTCCTCCCACCCGCATGCAGTTGCAAAGCCTATCTCAGAATGAAAACGAACCTTTTAAGGGATACGCACAGCGGTGGAGAGAATTCGCAACAAGAGTGCAACCACCACTCTTGGACAAGGAGCTGATTGACATGTTCATCAACAGCTTGCAGGGCTCTTATTTTGAAAGAATGGCTGGTTGTACGCCATCAAGCTTCTCTGACCTTGTGATTGTAGGAGAGCGCATTGAAAGCTACCTTAAAAGTGGACAAATCCAAGACACCTCAAGCAGTCAGGCCAGTGAGCTTGAATCTTTCGACGATTTCCATGAGGAAGAGAAGGATGAAACCTGCGCACTCATAGCAAATGTTGAGTATTCTCACGATGTACCAACAAAACACTATGGTCCCTCGTCTGCTCAACAAGCATCATTACCAGTGCCATGTTATCCTCATGGACAATGGCCATGCCTAAAGCTTCATCCCACAAGTCAAGTCGCACCTCATGCAAATCAACGAACCCCTGACCGGAGTTATCAGAATCAGCGCCGAAATCAGAAGAGGCCCAACAACAACTTGGAAAGAAGGACTGCTCCTCTTCATCCGGTCCCTATGTCGCACAGTCAACTTCTCTCGCATTTGATTCAAAACTCATTGGTGGAGCCTAAAACTCTTAAACCTGTGCCAGAACCTTACCCTCCTGGGTACAATCCCAATGCTCAGTGTGGATATCATGGTGGATCCATGGGGCACTCGACTGAAGAATGCAAAGCCTTCCAAGCCAAAGTGCAACAGTTGATTGACAAAGGGTATATATCTTTTCCAGAAGGAAGTTTGGTTGTCCATGTCAACCTCTCAGCTGTCTAAACTCGAATATTTCAAGGGTCATTTCCAGAAGCCAGTGGTCCAGACAGGCATACGTCCTCAACATTGGCAGTCCTTGAGCGCTTTTACCATGTGCATCTTGTAGTTTATTTCCTGTTAATTGCTACTTGTGTTTAAACATTGTTGTTTTGAATGGTAATGTTAATGGAGTTATTATGCATTTTCCGAATCAGTCACGTCGTATTCACTCATTATTTCCACTTATCACAGACACATACACTTTTATCCACTCCACTTCATCACTGTTGTGTTTAGCAAATATTGGAGGGAGGATGACGAAAACGAAATACCCATAATTGCAAATTGTATGCTTTCAGATAAAATCTCATCGATGATGTACAGGCATTGTTTTAATTCCCCTAAACACCGGAGATATAAGGAGTTAATCCCTAGTCGACCACTTAGAGCCTAGAAGTAGGAGTTTCCTTCGGATATTTAAACCCTTGACACTCAACCTGGGGCAGGATAATGTTTAGTTAATCCAATTACGCACTCAAAATTCAAAAGACAAGACGGTTGTTCATCAATGACCCGTGACGTGGCAGTCACAATCCTCCGACAAAATCCAAAAAAAATCAATCAAAAGCCTGCTAAGTCAAACACCTCAAAAGGGGACTTAGGCAAAAATCAAGGCTATCCCGATGGATCTGACAAGCAAAGTTAGTCCATGCAAAAGTTAGGGATCAAAATAAAAATCAAAAGAGGTTTTTAAACCTTCAACAAAAACAAAATAAGACTCAGTGACCACCCAGATCTATGGTCTACTGACATTTATCAAAATAAGGTGATTGCCATTTCAAGCAAACCTTGAACCGTCAAGCTTACACCGTCAAGGTGAGTGCAGAATTAACTGAGCGTAGGACTGGAAGTCATCAAGAAGAAGGGGTGGGTACAAATAATTCTTTGAGCCTAATATCCTTTGTTCTATAAACCATGAACCAGACCAAGTTATAACCCTCGAAAGACCTAATTGAGGCGAGGTTTATTCTGAAAGCATACTATCGCAAGGTTGCGTAACCTGACTCCTCACGTATTTGCTAATCATCAGCATTGGTGTCATTTTCCTTGCTATATATTTTACACCAATCAAGTTAGCACAACATTTGGACTAATGGTCCATTCGTCTCACTATCACGACACTCAATAAACGACAATTCTTTAAAAAAATTTGCATGAACTTCGCATTAAAATTACCATTCGTGAATAAACAATTTTAATTGCAAGTCAGTGGTTGGCATTGAGGAAATTCTAACATAAAGCAATCAAACAGGACTAGACTATTCAGCAGTCTGGATCAGAATCGAGCATACTTTGTAGCCCTATGGAACTGGGGCATTGAGATCCAAGAATTTGGAATGAGTCAGTTTGAGGCAATCCCCAAACAACGGTTGATTATGGGGCAAACCATTCCAGAAGCGGTTGATCAAGAGTGAATTATACCGATCAGGGGCAGGCCACCCAGAGTTTCTTTGACTTGAGGATAGATCCCTCCGATGTTCAATCATGATAAGTTAAGTCGCTTCAACGCTCTTTCAAGAGCAAACTACTCCAAAGAGTATATTGAAGCCAACCACGAGAATCAGTTAAACAATGATAATCCCTTTCGTGGTACAAACTCTGGGGCAAGCCATCTTGAGGTCGTCTCATGGCAAGTTATTCAAGCAAGCTCATCTTCATCAACAATTGTTGAGTTCAAAACGAGTGTTGGGGAATCATACCATCACCTCACCCAAATAACCTTAACCGTCCGAAAAGGCCTTGCTGTCATTGGATCCTTCATCCCACAGCCTAAACCTGTCAAAACCTTGTAACCTTTGTACCGGTCCCCAACTGGTCAAACCTTTAAAACTCCAAACCAGTCCTATCTGGTCAACCCTTCGCTGAATACCAATTCCCGCCTGGTATATGTCAGCTTTTAAACCAGTTCTCATCTGGTCACCCTTCTTTTAGCCATTTCACCAGTTATTGTCTGGTAAACCTTATTCCAAAGTCCAGCTTCCATCTGGCAAACCACAAAAATCAACTCTCCTTTGACAGCTTAACCTTTCGCCAACCAGTCCCATCTGGTCTACTCTCCGAACACCAGCCCTCACCTGGTACTTCCAACTCAAAGTCCAATCAGCATTGGCAACCACCAAAGTCCATCAAGCTGGTGTCTCCAACCTGTATTCCCAATCACCTGCATTTCCATTACCATCTGCGATCATATGCATCATACGCATTGCATTCGGCTTTATAAGCATTTTGTACCATATGCATACCCAGAATCATATCATACTCCCCCAGCTCTTACATCTCCGCGTGTTAACATTTGCATTTTCATTTCCACTTGTTATGGAATATCATTATCATCAAGCATTCGCATATGCGAGTTCAGATCCAGGATCAATTTTGAAGATTTCCAGGATCATCATCAACCCAGTCAGGGGCATCCCTTGCAAGATCGTGGTTTTCTCCCACGAGAGTCAGAGGATATCAAGATCATAATCAGCCCAGTCAGGGGCACCTTCCGCAAGACCGTGGGTGTTCCCCACGAATTTGTTCAACATTTATTGGGAAAATTCAAGAGCTTCAATGCAATCAGCAGCCCGATCAGGGGCATTATTTGCAAAAATTGTGGGTCCTGCCACAAAAGTCAAGAGCTTCAAAGCAAGATTTAGCCCAGTCAGGGGCATCTCTTCAAGACCATGGGTGTATCGCACGATGTATTTCAACCTCGTGGTTAATCAGATCTTCAAAATCAACATTCAGCCCAGACAGGGGCATCTCCAGTAAATCCATGGGTGATCCCCAGTGAATTGTCTCCAGCAGACTTCAGTGATAAGTGACAATCTCTTCAGAGAAGCTTATCCTTCATCAGCGATAAGCGGCAATCTCTTCAGAGAAGCTTATCCATCTTCAGAGATAAGTGGCAATCTCTTGGGAGAAGCTTATCCTTCATCAGCGATAAGTGGAAATCTCTTCAGAGAAGCTTATCCATCTTCAGAGATAAGTGGCAATCTCTTGGGAGAAGCTTATCCTTCATCAGCGATAAGTGGCAATCTCTTCAGAGAAGCTTATCCATCTTCAGAGATAAGTGGCAATCTCTTGGGAGAAGCTTATCCATCTTCAGCGATAAGTGGCAATCTCTTCAGAGAAGCTTATCCATCTTCAGCGATAAGTGGCAATCTCTTCAGAGAAGCTTATCCTTCATCAGCGATAAGTGGCAATCTCTTCAGAGAAGCTTATCCTTCATCAGCGATAAGTGGCAATCTCTTCAGAGAAGCTTATCCTTCATCAGCGATAAGTGGCAATCTCTTCAGAGAAGCTTATCCATCTTCAGAGATAAGTGGCAATCTCTTGGGAGAAGCTTATCCTTCATCAGTGATAAGTGGCAATCTCTTCAGAGAAGCTTATCCATCTTCAGTGATAAGTGGCAATCTCTTCAGAGAAGCTTATCCATCTTCAGCGATAAGTGGCAATCTCTTCAGAGAAGCTTATCCATCTTCAGCGATAAGTGGCAATCTCTTCAGAGAAGCTTATCCTTCATCAGCGATAAGTGGCAATCTCTTCAGAGAAGCTTATCCTTCTTCAGAGATAAGTGGCAATCTCTTCAGGGAAGCTTATCCACCTTCAGTGATAAGTGGCAATCTCTTCAGAGAAGCTTATCCATCTTCAGAGATAAGTGGCAATCTCTTCAGGGAAGCTTATCCACCTTCAGTGATAAGTGGCAATCTCTTCAGAGAAGCTTATCCATCTTCAGAGATAAGTGGCAATCTCTTCAGGGAAGCTTATCCACCTTCAGTGATAAGTGGCAATCTCTTCAGAGAAGCTTATCCATCTTCAGCGATAAGTGGCAATCTCTTGGGAGAAGCTTATCCTTCATCAGCGATAAGTGGCAATCTCTTCAGAGAAGCTTATCCTCCTGTTTCCTTTTGGTGTTATGGTTGATTTTGTTTCGCTCCATCATCCTTTTTGGTGATGGGTCTGACATCCTTTTTGGTGTCATGACTAGCGTGTTCCCCGCTATCCCTTGGTAGTGGGTCTCTTACTCTCTTTTGATTTCAGAGCAGTGTGTGTGAGTTTACTATCATCCTTTTGGTGATAGGCTTGCCACCCTTTTGGTGTCAAGTTTTCTCTGTTAAACATCCTTTTGATGTTAGTGACCTTTGCAAGGTATCCTTTGTTTCATTCCCAAACATGTTACTTCTTTTCGGGAAAATTCAGGGTCTTCTATATCTAATCATCTTCTACCTCGAAAGAGTGAACGCTGCAGCAGTTCATCTTACTAAGTTTAAGTCGATTAGATAGGGGCATCTGTCATACCCTAAATTTGCCTTACCCCTGTATATATATCCTCCATCTGTTATACCCCAAATTTATCCTATTTTCTTATTAACAAGTATTTTTGTTAATTAACAGTTCATTTAGATGGTCATTTTGCCTTTGGTCTTGATCTTCTAAAAGGAGTTTTATGACACATTTCAGGATGAGTCCAAATTGTGTACTAACATGTTGTTATGTATATTGGATCACATTTAAATTTGTTTAAAGTTTGAAATGATTCAAATATTGATGGATGACTTCAAGACATCTACAAGTAAATCTCAAAAGGGGTTCAGGCCATAATCACCATAAAGAGCCAAACTTATGTTCAAGAATAGCTTCGTCCTTAAGGACAATTGTGTCTAAAAGCGAGTTTGATTAAGCTCGATTAGATGGTTAATTTTCAAAACAACATTCAATTTGTGTTCAAGTTGTGAAATCCAAAGCAAGTCACAGTGGTAAGATGTCCAAATCATATTTTGATACAACAATCATAATGGGTGCTTTTGGCAGGATGGTTTTTAAATTGTGGTTGGGAGGTTTCTCTTTTAAGTTCTGGTTTTGATTGATCATATTACAGCTTTTCAAAGTTTGATGAGGTTTCCTAATTGACATGAAATGGTCAAGTTATATTCCAAAATAAGAGATGAAGTCCTCAATATTTTAGTCAGGAATGTCGCACTTAATTGGCAGCTTTATTACATAGTTGTGCTTATAAGATAAACATCCGTTTGGTAAACACAATATACATGAAAGGTCACAGGCGACAATTCACAAGATATAGTTGTTAAATTTAAATCAAGGCAGCCTGCATCAGTTGGTTCACAGATTGAAGCCTCACACATTTTCCTGCATAATCAAACATACTAAGCTAAAATCCAAAACTAGTAAGTTATTTTGCTTCAAACCGCGCCCAACACGCACTGTGTAATGCCGGAAAAGCATGCCTTCATAACCAGTCCAGGAAAACGCACATTCTTACGCACGAACTTGTGACGTTTCAGCCTCCATGTAGCTAACGTGTGCGTGCGGTGTTCCTTCCATATTGTGCTCATAATCAAAGTCTGAAAATAAGGAGCAAAAAGGTAGATGTGCAACAGCAAAATTGATGAGCGGTGCATCGTGTAGCCTTGCACACAATAAATACACATAAAAAAAAAAGAAAAGAAACTCCACGTTACCGCACCTTCAAACCATGTTGCTGTGATTTTACCGCAGTAATTTTGGAGCAAAGAAACATCAGCTGCTACACAATACCACACCAGACCATTCTGTAGACCAGACAAGTTCTGCACAATCAGCCCACACTACTGCATAACCGTACCGCCAGACAAAGCCTGCTACACACAGTAGCTCACAAACCCACTCCATGCCAGACCAACAAACCACAGCCTGCTGCAAGGACGGTACCAACCTGCACAAGCCTGCACCACATACTCCCAAAACAGTTACCATAAACAACAAAGAAAAACAACAAAAAGAAGACCATTGTTGATTGTTTTGAGGACCTCCAGATGTTACAGCTTTCTCGAATCAACTATACACTATACACTACCATCTCATTCACACAACACACAGTTACAACTTCAAAAAACAAAAAAAAAAACCTCATTCATCTGTTTATCGTTCACCAATCAAACCATAGGTGAAGTTCAACCACTTCACCTGTAACAACAATGGGTCAAAACCTTAGTTGTAGAGGAACCAACTATGATCATGGTCTCTTCACAGCCGTGCAACAAGGTAACCTTGAAGTTGTAGCAAATCTGTTGCAACAAGACCCATCTCTTTCTCTCTATTCTGTTTTCTTCCTCTCTCTCTTTCTCTCTCTAACTTCTCTTCCGCCACATATAAGCCTAGGGTTTCACTTTTCAACCGTTCTTCTCGCTTTCTTCTCCATTTTCAGCAATTCATCATGAGTTTGCGCAAGGGCTCCAAGGTTTGGATTCCTGACAGGGACTCTGCTTGGTTACCGGCTGAAGTACTCGAATCTTCCGAAAAGCAAGTTCGCGTTGAAACGGATTCCGCCAACAAGGTTGTTGTTTTTGCTCCGGAGAAATTGTTTCCTAGGGATGCAGATGAAGATGAACATGGTGGAGTTGAGGATATGACGAGGTTGGCTTATTTGAATGAACCAGGGATGTTGTACAATATTCGGAGAAGATACATGCTTAATGATATATATACATATACGGGGAGCATTTTAATTGCTGTTAATCCGTTCACAAAGCTTCCTCATTTGTACAATAACCACATGATGGAGCAGTATAAGGGAGCTCCATTTGGTGAACTCAGTCCACATGTGTTCGCCGTTGCTGATGCATCATATAGAGCAATGATGAATGAAGGTCATAGCCAATCTATTTTGGTCAGCGGTGAAAGTGGTGCTGGGAAAACTGAAACAACAAAATTGATTATGCAGTATCTTACCTTTGTTGGTGGGCGTGCTGTTTGTGATGATAGATCAGTCGAACAAAAAGTTCTCGAGTCGAATCCACTGTTAGAGGCATTTGGCAATGCTAGGACTGTCAGAAATGACAATTCAAGCCGTTTTGGGAAGTTTGTTGAAATTCAGTTTGATTCAAAGGGTAAAATATCTGGCGCTGCAATTAGAACTTACTTATTGGAAAGATCACGAGTAGTGCAGACTACACATCCTGAAAGAAACTCCGTCAATGGCGGAAACTCATCTCAAACCGTTTTCTAATATTCGACTTCGAACCCACTACAGTCCTTCTACGAACCATACCCCTGTAGAACCCCGAATCAACACGAAGCTCCGATGTTGAATCACTGGCAACCTTCCACAAACACCTTCATCATTTTCCGTAACATTCCAAACCTCTTTCGACGAATCCTCGTTCTCCCACCTTCAGCTTCTATTCACTTAACCTCTCAACAAAAATCAGCAATCTCATCTTCAAATTCATGCCCTGTTCTTGAAGTACTCAAAAAAAAGAACCCCAGAAGTCACCATTATTCTTCACCAACAAATTGAAACCCAACAACCCTTAAGCTTCAAACTGTCACGAACTCGAACAAATCCCAGAACTTCTTCAAACCTCAACTTACCGCCATCTCCAAATACTACTCAATCTCGTATTCTCTCCTTCAACCCTCACAATTTAAGAGCAACTTCAATCAAAACCTATTTCTGAACCACCTTCTTCGAATCATCACAAACCCAGCGAACTTAAACTCTTCACTCTCCATGAACAAACATCCCCAACTTGTATTCACCGTAAACACAAATCATCATTATCCAACAGAATTCATCATTATGGAATAGAAGAAGAAACCTTTTGGTTTAGTACTTTCATCAAACAGATGGTAGGCGAGATTAGGGAGCGATGAAAACACGACACTATCGTCACTCGAACTGAACAACAACCGTTAGCTATCATCTCACTACACCATCCCATCTTCGTCCTTTCAAAATCCCTCAAATCACCCATTCCACCTGTAGAAAATCAAACAAAAAAAATCCAGACAAACTCGACCACCCTCTTTCGCCCATTTTCGCAAACCATTTCTCAAATCCCTTCAATCATCAACTTTGATACTCACCTTTCTCCGACATCTCTTCAAAGCTACACTCAGACCTTCATCAAACCCAGCGAATCCCCTTTTACCCTTAATCCAAATCGGAGCAGAGGATTAGGAGAAGAAGAGAAACCATCAACAAGTACAGCCCAAACCTTCGTCACCACAACATAATCTCCGTTTTAATTGAAGCCGGATCGCATCATGATGTTCTCGCTATGAATCGATTGTGTGAAGAGTGAATCTGATGCACGTTCTTCTGGGAGGGTAGAGTTTCCGAGTTCGTTCCTCTTTCTTCACTAACTAGATGCTTTGCCCGTTTTGTTCTTAGGTTCGTTCTCTTTCTTTTGTTATTATTGGTATTTTACTGTAAATATTATGTTTCTGCCTATAATATATTATTATTACTATTATGTATATATAAATTAGATTGAACATATTATATTAATCTTTACTTTATTTTTATTTCTTTTTTGTAAATAAGCTATATATATTATTTCGTAAGTTTTAATTTCATTTCAATTTATATTAGAGATTTGAAGTCTTTATTTTTAGAGTTAAATTTCTTTCTCTTTCACATTGGGCATTTTGTACTTTTTTGGTCGATGACGAGACCTCCGTAATTCATTACCAGTCAAATTATTGATAGGTAATGTTGGATCTGAGACCACCCCTTTTCTCTCTTCATTACTTGTCCCGACTCGATTCAAAAACTTTGTCAAACAATTTTCAAAAATCAAATTTTCTTTGTATTGAATTAAAAAGAGGGGATTAAGTGTAGACTTTCTTCCTCTCCGAGTGTTGGGATACCCACTGTAGTGAGGGTGGTTCCGACACTCGTCTTTCAATACGAAGACGCTTCCCATCCATTTTCAAATCTCATCTCCTTAAAATCAATTCCTTGTATTGATTTAAAAAAAAAGAGGATTGGGTGTAGACCCCTTCTTCTCCGAGCGTAGGGATGCCCACTGTAGTGAGGGTGGTCTCGATGCTCGTCTGTCAACGCAAAGACGCTTCCAACGTTTCCTCATAAAACCTCGGTCTCGTACTGAGTATACTTTCAATAATAATTTGATTTCTTTTTGTATCGAATTTAAAAGAGGGGATTAAGTGTAGACTTTCTTCCTCTCCGAGTGTTGGGACGCCCACTGTAGTGAGGGTGGTCTCGATACTCGTATTTCGATACGAAGACGTAACTTTATCCATCACATATCTCTTTATCCACCATCTCGCTTCCACATTCCTTCCGCAACCCTTGTCACCTAAAAAACTCGGTCCCGTACCGAGGGCATTTTCAAATCATTTTCATAACAAAAACTTGAATGGTCGTGGAGTGGTTAGGCGTAGGCCTTCTCCTATCCCGAGTGCTGACGTTTACCGTAGGGTTCTCTGTCGCAAAGCACTTACCATTCAAAACCAAAAACATCTTTAATAAGAGAACGAAGTTCTCTTTGCATTGAATTAAAGAGAGAGGATTGGGTGTAGACCTCTTCTTCTCCGAGCATAGGGATGCCCACTGTAGTGAGGGTGATTTCGACGCTCGTCTGTCAATACGAAGACGCCTCGTTCACCACACCCTTTTATAACAAAAAAACTTTGAGACAAAGAATTGGGTACTACCCGTAGGGGTTACTATCCGAGGACATGTCTCTCCCCCTAAAAAACAATCCAATCAATCAAACGTGACTTCTTGCCCCGCGTGGCGAAAACTAATCAATCTTTCAAAAAGGATATGCTACGTCCGTTCTACCGCAAACAGGTAACGCCTAAGTCTCCAACGAGCGAGCAGCAAAACACCTAACTGCTAGAATGCGCACGATAGCATCATCCATAAAAAACATCAACATACCGTAGGCCGAACTACGGCTGCTCTGATTCTTTACTTTTTCAAGTAAAGATACGTAGGCACAAGGGCCACAATCCTTGCCGAGCACTTTCCCCCTATATCTGTAGTTCCCCGAACTACGTCGACTCTGACTTTCTCATATCTTTTGAGAATACGTAGGCCTAGGACCGCGAAGTCCTACCGAGTCTGTTCTTTCTCTTTTCTCCCTCTGTTACCTCTCTTTCCTGTTTCTAACCCTTCTTTTACCCTGTGGAACACTTCTTATAGCATAGTGTTTAAGCAAATAAATTCACACATCGACAAACAAAAGGTTCCCATCGAGTACGATGGATGCGAGGGGTGCTAATACCTTCCCCTCGCATAACCGGCTTCCGAACCCGTTCATGGTTGCGAGACCATTTTATCCAATTATTTCTTAAGGTTTTCTCGATATTTTCCTTTCCCCTTACGGGATAAATAAAGTTCGGTGGCGACTCTTCTGTCTATCTTTTTCGCCTCCCCGTCGTTGCGCGACGCATTTTTCGAGTAGCGACCAGAGTCACATTTAATCCAGCGAAATTTCCTTTCCTCTTTCTTAGCCCCCCGTCAGTAGTTCCTAATAAGTCTTTCTATATCTTTTCAAATGTTGTTAGGAAACTTGAACACAATCATGGCATAGGTAGGAATGTTCTATCTGTTGCCTTGATAAAATAGTTTTGCCTGCAAAAGTGAGGTGTTTCTCTTTCCAGCCAGTGAGTTTCTTTATTATCCTTTCCATTAACTAGTTGAAATATGTTCATTTGGATTTTTCCAATTGGGTAGGGATACCCAAATACTTTCCTATTTTGCCATCATTCCTAATAAGGGTCCATTGTATGATTTTAGGTTTATATTAATCCAAAAGGTGAATCTCCAATGTCACTAATGATAAAGAAGGTGAATCCAATCATGCAATCAATGTTGTGACCTTCAAGTTCAAAGTGTATTACTCCTTTTCAAAAAATAGATTATAGAATATCGGGTAACGTGTCTCAACATCCTGTCAAACATGCTTACTAGAAAATAGATTGCAGAATGTCAAGTAAAATGTCTCAACATCCTGTCGCACATGATTACTAATGCAATAATTTTGTTTATTCCATTCCCTTATATTAAAAGTTGTATGGTAGACAACCACACCATCAACATATTTGTCCTTAGTGGAATGTGAAGTCTCAAAGGCATCATCAACAATTTTGACATGGCAGACATGCTAGAAACTGAAAATAAGTCATGTTATAGAAATCTTGGGGTAGTTGCAGAGAAAGCTATCATATATGTACTGATCTCAAAATTGAATAAGGAAATTTTTATGAAGTTTTCCAACTTTAGAAGCAAATCAAGATGTCATATAAGATGTTCAAACATATTAGTCATGCTTCTGAATTATCACTTATGGACTTTATGAGGCTAAAGCAAGGAGTTGTCATTGAATTGAAAGATGGTGATCAGATTGAAGATCCTCCCAACATTGAACAACCAACAATTGTTTAGAAGAAGAAGCTAAAGAAGAATAATGTTTATGACACGAATCTTCCTATTAGAGTGCATTCTCATATCTTTTGAATTTTGATCAATAAAACACGATATTATGTTCGGTGAAGCTAATATTGGTGTTCCTCTGAGTCACTTAAACCTTAGTTATAAGATGTATGTTCAAGATATTGCTCTCCACAACATTCCACATGTCAATAAGTTTGATCTAGTTGTTCGTGGAAATGTGATTGATGTCCCACTCATGTTTGGGCCTATGAGAAATCATCATCTCATTCAAAAGTATTTTGGTGAGAAGATCTAGTAAACCAAACTGGGAAATTAAGATGTTGATAAAGATGTGTCAGACATCTTATCTGACATGTTGACAGAGTATCAAATTCATAAGGAGAATGATGATGTGACCCCTGAAAATATTTTTGTGAGTGATGATGATCATGTCCACAAAGGTGTTGATGTTGATACTTTTGTAGCCCATGGTAGTGTTGTTAATGATGTTCAAATGACTCCCCTTGAAATGGAAGATTTTGATCTTATTGGTCTTGATATGAAGCAAGTTGTTGTTGATAAATAAGGAAACATTAGGATATCTTCTGAAGAAGATGAAATCTTTTATGATGGAGAAACTTTTGCTCCTATTTCCCATATTGGAGCTATCAAAGTGATACCAATACTGCAAGTATTATGAAGTTCAAACTTTATCAGATGGATGTGAAAAGTGTCTTCCTTAATAGGCACTTTAATGTGGAAGTTAATGACATTCATTTTTCCAACATAATGAAGAGATTCATTGAGAATATAACTAGGTCTCGAGACAAGGCTACTCAAGAAAAGGATAATATGGTGAATAATGTGAGTGACAACATTGATGATGTTATTAATGATTCTGCTAGCGTTGATGAGGTTCTATCCCTAAAAATAATGAAGTTTATGATGGGTTTACTCTTGTCAATGATAGTGTTACTAAAGATGCTAGGGGCAAAAAGATTCCCACAAATGTTTCTATTTCTTCCTTAGACAACACGTCTTTCCATTTTAAGGAAAGTGTGTTGAAGTATAAGTGTTTGTATCACAAGAGGATAACCCTTAAAGTGAAGTTGTCAAAAGAAGCTTTCACATTTGAAGAGATTTTTCAACTACTGAAGGATGTTACTATGAAAGTCAATGAGAATCTTATGATATTTCATCTTTGTGACATGTCAGACAAGATAGTGGAGCAGTTTGTTCAACAAATGTTGTCTATTTTTTAGTTGAGCGTGATATGAGATGTTACATACTTTCCTAATTTTCAACTGAAGCAAATGAAGGAATACACCTTTAATTCCTAAAGTATATATGCTAGAAGTAGTTGCATTCAGTTGTCGTGGAGTAACCAAATGCCTAAATATGTCATCAAATATGGTAATGAAGATGTCAACCAGGATGTGCCAGACAATATGTGTGACACGTCAGTGACTGAGTTTTTAACTCAAAGTAAGGATGATCGAGCCGCACTTGTTAATTCTGAAGTGAACAGAAAGGTTGTGTAAACAAGTGAATCTGAGACAAATGCTGAAGCAGATGTCCAGGACACAATTTCCACCATAAGAAGAAAGGTTGATGGAAAGAGAATTCATGTGAATGTTCCCACTGCCTCTATAGATAATGTGTCATTCCATTCTGAAACAAGTGTTCACAAATGGAAATATGTTTTTCAAAGAAGGATTACAATTGAGAGAGAGCTGGGTAAATAAGCTTTTGATTGTATAAAATGATGTATGGTATAGGAAAGTGTAAATCTTTGACCTTCTATTATTAATGATTATTTAGGTAGAAGATAGGTTCCCTCTTTTAACAAGATTATGACGAAGAAAGAAGAGGAGACTGCAAGTGAGGATGGAGAATAACATTATGTTGAAGCACTTAAGTATAATGAAATTATGCAACTTCATAGTGATGCTCAGTTGTTGAAGACAGTGCTGAATGCTGGAGCTTGTTTTCCTAAGTTGATAAAGGAAAATATGGTGGTATTACTCCAGGGGTGTTGTATACTGAATATTAGGAAAGATGTCTTAGACATTTTGTTACATATCTATGCACCTGTTGTTGAAACTAATCTAGTTTATGATGGAGAAATATTAGAATTGTTTCCACCTTAACTTGTTATTGTTGCTACTGAAAATGTGTGTAGGAGAGGATGATATGATGATATTCAAGAAAGGATATTGCTTATATTTGGTGTTCATAAGTAATTGTGTGTTGTTGTTATCTGAAGAATTAATGGTAGTATCATGTGTGTAGTATCATGTCATTTGTCTCTTTTTAGGCAAAAAAGGGGAGAAAAAGAAAAGGGCACACTTGAAAAAGTTTGATAATCTTGTCTCTTGTGCACTAAATGTGGTGCAATCTTGAAAAAGTGTTTAATATCTGATTTTCCTAAAAAATAGCGAAAGGGAAATGTTGTTTCTTTGATTAGCTTATAGGAAAAATGGAAGGGAAGATGTTTGGAACATGTTATGTGACATATTGACGCGCATGTTATACTGATTGGATTTTCATGCACTTCAGATTTGTTTCAAGTATGTTCAAGTCCAAGGTTTGTTCAAGTCCAAGTTTTTGTTGTGTTGCTTTGAAAGAAAGATTTTGGATTAATTAAGAAGATTTGGAAGATTTGATTTACATTAAAGAAGAAGCCCACATAAAAAACTAATTATGAAGATAAACATACTTTGGTGATGATGAAGACTAGGTTAATTTGGTTTCCTTAGAAGATATTCTATCTTTCTGTTAGGATGTTATAGCTTCAGTCATTATCTTTTGGCTTTCTGTTCAACATTTATGCTCATGGTTGTTGTTTAAAGTTTCTACTCCTGATTTTGCGTGTGCTATTGACTGTCAAGTTCATTGGTTGTGCTTATGTCTAATACTAACCAAACTGCTCCAAACCGTGTTAATGTAGCTCTTCCAATTTGTGACAAAAAGTGGGAGTAGTGGTGTGTAAGGGTGGTGCGTTTAAATTATTGTCTACTGACTTTGTGGTGTATGAGTATTGTTGCTAAGTTGTTGAATGGCGTGCTTAGTACTAACTGGTGTGTTTGGCACAAACTATTCTGACCTGGTGTGTGCTTACATGCTAAAGCATTTGGCATGACATCTGGCCCTTGTGTGAGCTGATCTGTGTGTTAGTAGTAACTGTTGATTATGAATTAAGTACTAACTACATATGCATGCATGATTTATTGTGTGATTGCATGAATGATTGTAAGAGAGCATTATGATTGATGTGTGTGTAGCAACCTCATGAATTCCAACTTGTGTTACTAATGTGTTTTCTGCTACTGCTGATGTGTGCTCTAATTAATTTGTACTTCTATTGTTGTTGATGTTTGTTGTGAGTATGGGCTGCTTATGATACCCTATTTGTGTTTTATTTTGAAGAGTTGTTTTGCCAAAACTTTCCAAAGGGGGAGGGGGGGGATTGTTGTTCCTTTTAGATTTACTGCATTATGCAAAACAATAATGGAGTGTTCAAGTTGTTTTGGTGCAGAAGGGACACATGTGCGACACAATGTTCCAGTATGTGTGCAATATCTTACCCTTGTTCAGCAGATTAATGTTATTGAGTTTTTGGAGCGAAGTTCTAGTTGAGATTCAATCAGAGTTGTTGCTATATTTTAGCAATGCATTTGTGTCATTTGTTTGATAGTTATTTGAAGATCAAATCAATTTAAATGTAGAATTAAATTTAAATTTGAATTAAAAACAAATAATATCTTTTGTTGGAGACTTTTATGGAGAAAATCAAATCCAACTGTATTAGATATAATTCTAAACAAAATCAAATTACACGCCCATTGGAAAAAGCTCAGAAGAAGCATTGTTATTTAAGGAGACTCAAACCTTACATTTGAGGTGCGCAAGTGTTGAAGGTTTGTGCGTTAGAGTTTATCCTTTGAGTTTTTGTTTGTGCACCATTCTAGTGCTTTCATTCATATCTTAAAGCATATAGTTGGATTTGTTTTGCTTTATTGATTCATAGATTCAACATCAATATTCAGTTTATTGTGTTAATCACTTGGGATCAGTGATTGAGTGAGATTATTTATTGAGTCTGTCACTTGGGATTAGTGATTAAAAGAAAGTGATGAAGGTTATCATACTTAGGGGGGGCTAAATAGAAAGTCACTAAGATTAGGAAGAGACATTTAACATCACGGGATTGATGTTCCTATAATATTAGTTGTATTAATTCAAGATAGTTGATTTCATTTTCTGGGTAGAGTGTCTCCCAAACGTAGGTGTGGTTTCACCAATCTGAATTATCAATTTTTTGTGTTCTTTATTGTTTTAATTGTTTTTGCTATCTATCTTGCAAACTAGTTTTTTCTGGTATACAATGTCCTAGACATTGTGTCTGAGATTTGTCCCCAAAATTTGTCATCTGTCATAAATCAGTTGTACATGTTGTCCAATGCATATGGTCCAACATTTGTCCCTGGTTGAACAAAATTTCACACAACGTCTAACATACGAGGAAAATGAATCACTCGAACTCCAAGAATGTCGTTAGAGTATAGAAAGAAAGATCAGAACAAAGTATAACATAAATATGTTAGGTGAAACATAATAGTGAGGAAGCAGAAAGATTGAGGGTTTAACAAATGAAGAAAGCAAAAGAGGATTGGGTTCATCCTTTTGGCGTTTATATATTGGCAGCAAGAGACCCTATAATCTGCGACTAAAGATCTAGAAAAGAGAACAAAAAATATGAGATCAAGATAAATGAATACAAAGAGATGCATCACAAAAAATATTAGATCAAGCTAAATATGTGGCTATCATGTCTAAGAGAGGAACAACCCTATTTAAATTCAATCTTAAAATTTGACAAAAATGAAATTTAAAAATGTATACAATTTAAAATAATTGCAACAAAATTTAAGAAATCAAAATAGACATAAATAATGTGATACATTACTTTCGTAGAATCCATAAACCTTGAGCCCCTAAACTTTAAAAAATGCACCTAAATATCTATAAATATCATGTTAAAACTCAAAAAACTTATTTACTCCATTAATTTATTTTGGGATTAAGTATGTCTGTGGTACTCCTAAATACTCTCAAATTTCGTTTTTAGTCTCTCAAAATATTTTTTTTAAAGAATGATCCTGCTAAATTAACGATTGTCCCTCTCTACAACTTGGCGACGATTTTTATCCACATTTTCTTCAACTTTCAAATATTGAATAATGATACTACTAAATATTTAAGAGGATCACAAACATATTTAACCCTTTATTTTATTTTTATATTTTTTACCCTTAAACCATATATTCAAATTGTGTTCTTCAGAACAAAAGCAACGTTGCTCAAAATAAAAAATGCTATAAGCTCAAATGTTTATTCAAATAGTGTTTTAAAAAACACTAAGGGTATGTTTTGATTGATGGAACATAACGGAGCGTAGTGGAAAGGAACATGTGATGGGTCATCACAAGGAGGAAGCATTCACATTGGGTCAACCACTCACCTAAAAGTCAAAAACTCGCCCAAAAAAGTGAGAGAGACATCACATATTCACCTAAAATGTTAAGGTGATAGATGTATGAATCCTCTCACTTATAAAGTGTTCAACATCCACTTTTCTAAGCAATGTAGGACTTAGATCTCACATTTGTTTCTCAACACAAGTCACACTTAGTTCTCAACAACATGACAAAGCGAAATGAAACGGAGCGGAATAGAATATAGATCCCACTCCATTATTTGGTTAATTTATTAAAAATGTCATATTCTATTAAAAATGCCATATTCCATCACATGCATCTCAAATTGAATGGAACAAAAAATAAAGATTTGGATGGAACGAATTTCATCATGTTTCATTCCATTCCATCCATTATTTGCAAATTTAAACAATAGAATCTCATTAGTTACTACTTCACTCCTTTCCATTTCATCCCATACCATGAATCCAAACATACCATATGTCTTAGTTAAAATACAAGGACAAAAACATATGTTTCTATTAACTTAACCTATCATCAAGAGTTTGAATCCAACTTTAGAATGCAACATCATTAAAGCTCGTGCAATAGAAACCTACTTAGCCTAGCTCAGAGACTAGTCTTTACAAGTTTACACACAAATATCTAATTTTTTTAATTAATATGAATCAAACTCAATACCTTAATATTTATACAATAGTCACACATGTTATGCACCAGTCACTTAAGCTGGACCCAGAGCCAACCACCAGGGGAAGCTGATAAAACCCTAGTTTTAGGCCCCCAAATATGCTTATGCTCCCAAATATATATATTTTTTATTAAAATAATTAATTTAAATTAATTAAATATTGTTTTAATTATTAAAGCCTAGAAAAAAGGAAAAGACCTCTATAGTAGCCTAAAAAAAAGGAAGGAACTAAGGATTTTTTTTTACGGTTATTAACTCTTCTTCTTCTCAATATTCTTATAATAAATTATTAATAATCTCCTCTTATTAAATCCATCAATTTTTTTAAAATTTCTCCTATCATTTTCAATTGAACATTTTTTCAAAGGTAAAAAACTTTGCAATTGCAATTGCAGCAACTCTGCAAATTTATATTTGTGATTTACCGATTTTACGAACTCTAAATTTGTGTCTATGATATTGTAGCGTCACCACATCACATCAAAGTCACTCCTACAGAGACAAAGACGACTTATTTTCCATCTCCAATCGCTAGTTTGTTTTGTTGTTTGGATTGACGACAAACAAGTTATTATTTATTTTATTCTCTTTTGTCGACAAACAGGTTCTTTTATTCTCTTATTGGGTTTTTTTTGTTACTATTTGCTTAATCTATATATTTTTGTTATTATTTGATTGTTTGATTATTTTCTTGTTTGTATCTATTTGTTTATTCTCTTGTCTAACTTTGTCGGCAAACATCTTTTATTCTATTTGTTTTATTTTAGTTGCTTATTTTTGAAATTTGATTGAATTATTTACTTGTTTTGAAATATAGAAATGTCAACTCGAAAAAATGAATCAGGCTATTCGAAACTAAAAAAAAAGCAAAGAGTTGAAGCTTTGATTGAATCAGAAAAATGGGCTTTAGACAAATTTGTTAAGACAAACAAAAAAAAAGTAAAATTGGAAATATCGGCGATTGCACAATGAACGAACAAGATAATAATATAAATTCTAATGAAAATGTAAACCATGATGAAAATGAAAATTGAAAAGAGGTAGTTGATGAACAAGTTAACAATATAGATGTTAGTGATAATAGAGAAGGAATAACAGGTGAAAATGAAACTATAGTATCGGTTAATAGGCAAGATTGTATTGATTTTGATACTCACAATGAAGATAGAGAAGAAGTAGTTTTAGAATCATCTCATAAAAATATATATGACCCAAGTTAATGGATAACTATTGACACAAATTTGAGAGATTTATTAGTAGAGAACGGTCCTATAAAAATTACGGATATAGATTTTTCTAACGATGCATATGCAAGACACTTTTCTTCATCACTTTGCATACAATTGTCCAATCACTATGCCATAATTGACTTTTAGCGGCGCATACAAAGACAACGCTTTTTGAAAAA
The DNA here is from genome assembly GCA_963859935.3 of Lathyrus sativus. Classification (NCBI taxonomy): domain Eukaryota; kingdom Viridiplantae; phylum Streptophyta; class Magnoliopsida; order Fabales; family Fabaceae; genus Lathyrus; species Lathyrus sativus. Next base: position 842,697,227 of record OZ012735.1, read on the forward strand.
ACGCTGCTAAAGAGTCATTAAAAAAAAAAGAAAAAAAATAGCACACCTAAGACAATGCTTATTGAAAAGCGCTGCTAAAGGGGGGGCCTAAGAAAGCGCTTCTGAAAAGCGTTGCTAAAGGGTGGCCCTAAGAAAGCGCTTTTGCAAAGCACTGCTAAAGGGTGACCATAAGAAAGCGCTTTTTTAAAGCGCTGCTGTAGGATTAACATACGAGAGCGCTTTCTCTATAAGCGCTGCTATATGCCATGCCTAAGTTACACCTTAGAGAGCGCTTTTTAAAAGCGCTGCTAAATGCCATTAAAAAGCGCTGCTATAGGCATTATTAGAATTAATTTAAAATACCCACCACAAATTTTAAAACAAACAGAATGACGTCTGTGTATTTCTTTCATTCTTTCTCCTCTGGCGACAACGAACGTCCCCTCCTCCATTAACCTAAAACACGACCGTCACCCTCCTCCGTCATTCCGTCTGCAGAACTACAAGGTAATCTCATTATTTTGTTTTGTAATGGTTGTCTTTGTCATTCCTCTGCTGCAATTGATATGAATATGAGAAAAAAATTGTTCTCTTCATTATTTTGTTTTGTAATGGTTGTCTTTGTCATTCCTCTGCTACAACTGATATGAATATGAGAAAAATTTTGTTCTCTTTTTCTCTCACTTAAATGCATTATAAGTGTTTGATAAAATACCTCTTAGAGATTTTTTTATTCAATATTATGATAAAGTGTTTGATATTTTGTTCAATACTATTACTCTCCATTTTCAGTTCTACATTCAGTTTTGTATTATGTTATTAATTAGTTTTGATATTATGCTAAAATGTCATTTTGAAAATTAGTGTTGTAGTGTTGATATTATGGAACACTGAACATATCTATTTGCTTCTGGTATGTGTTTGTACATTTTAGTTACAAACTTAAAGAAATGTGTGTCATGTAAAGTTATGAAGAGACATTTGGGACAATGTGTTTGTAGCTAAGGGTACCATTTAAAATTTTGCACTTGCACTTTTGTAAGAAGATTCTTGAACGTCCCTTGAATTTATATTCTTGAAGGAAATATGAATATAATTAGTGTTTGGATTAAAATAACCCATGAATCTTGATTCATCTTCTTTTCTTGAATTGACGGTTCTGGTAGGATGCCATGATTTTGAATGAATGAAGAATTCTACTTGTAGCAAGATTAGATCATGAATAATTTGGCATCGTATCTCCATTTGTGAACGTTGAAACACACTATTCCTGAATTACTCTTAAACAAAATACCAATCTACTTTGAATGAGACTATACCTATCAAAATGGTTAGATCATATGAGTAGTCCATTTTATGGTATTTTATTTTGTTCCTCATTTTATAGTTTCTTAGTTGTTCCACCTTTTTCTTTTAATACTATAAGGCTTTATTAAAAGAAATTATCAACTATATAAGAAGTTGTTACATTATTGCAAGTTTTATCGACAATTGATGTTCCAAGAATTATTTAATGTTGATGATGTTATAAATTTTGTCAGTTATAGGGGTTACCTGTGAAGAGCAAGGTTGTGATCGTTTCCAAGCATCCTACTGTGTAGTTGTCTTAGAAGTTAGTGATTTCTTTACAGGTATTCTCTGTTTTTGTTTAACTTTCTTAGTTTAGTTTAGACTACTCAATTAGTATGGATAAAAAATGAATGTCTTCTAATCGATTGTCAAAAGAGTACGAGAATGGGGTATCGAAATTCGTTAAGTTTGTCGTTGAACACGCCAAAGACCTCGGAAGGATCACATGTCCTTGCTTAGGTTGCTGTTATGGGCGTCGAATTGATGCCATTCAGTTGGAATCTCATTTAATGAGACATGGAATTGATCGAAGTTATACATGCTGGACACTACATGGTGAGATAAGTAACGAGAATGTCGAACCCGGGAATAATGCGACCTATGCTTCAAGGACAATGGCAGGGATACATATGATTGTGATCGAGTCGAAGAGATTGCAGAAGCACTTGAAGAAGATCTTCAAGATTGTCCCAAGATGTTTGTGAGGTTGGTAAGCGATGTAGAGAAACCGTTGTATAAAGGTTGCACTATTTTCACAAGATTGTCTGCGGTATTAAAGTTGTACAACTTAAAGGCGGGTAATGGATGGTCGGATAAAAGTTTCACAGAGTTGTTAGCCCTACTTCAAGAGATGCTTCCGGAGGACAATGTTCTTCCCAATCGAACCTACGAAGCTAAAAAATGTTATGCTCTATTGGCATGAGCTATGATAAGATACATGCTTGTCCAAATGATTGCATTTTGTTTCGAAATGAATATGCATTACTAAACGAGTGTCCTAAATGCGGTGTATCTCGGTATAAGAAAAAGTTGTCACCAACAAAAGACTTATGGTATTTTCCTATAATTCCGAGATTCAGACGCATGTTTCGTAGTGAAACAGATGCAAAACACCTGACTTGGCATGCAGATGATAGAATTATAGATGGGAAGTATCGACATCCGGCAGATTCACCACAGTGGATGAAAATTGATAATGAGTATCCTGATTTTGGAGAAGAAGCTATAAACCTTCGCTTGGCATTATTGACTGATGGAATGAATCTGCATGGTCTGCAAAGTATCTCACATTCCACTTGGCCTGTAATTATTATGATTTATAACCTACCTCCATGGCTATGTATGAAGCGTAAGTACATGATGTTATCTATGTTAGTTTTTGGCCCTAAACAACCAGGGAATGACATAGACATATACCTGTCACCTTTAATCGAAGAGTTAAAGAGTTTGTGGGAGAATGGTGTGGAGGTTTATGATGGATATAGGAAAGAAAGTTTCAATTTGAGGGCGATGTTGTTTGGCACAATTAATGATTTTCCAGCATACGAAAATCTATCGGGGTATAGCATTAAAGGTCAGTGTACGTGTCCTATCTGTGAAGAAAACACAGATTGGACGCGGTTGGAATTTGGTCAGAAGAATGTCTTTCTTGGTCATCGTAGATTCTTAATTTTTAATCATCACTACCGTGGGTGGAGAAAAACATTCAATGGAAATTCAGAACAACGTAGAGTTCTACCTACATTGACCAGTGAACAAATTTTTGAAAAGGTGAAAGATGTGAGTACCCAGTTTGGCAAACCTTTTGCTCATATGCTTGTCACGCGTGGGTGGAAGAAGAGGTCAATTTTGTTTGAGTTGTCGTATTGGAAGTCGTTGTATGTAAGACATTTTCTTGATGTTATGCATATTGAAAAAAATTTATTTGAAAGTGTTATTGGTACGTTACTCAATATACAAGGAAAGCCTAAGGATGACCTTAAAGAAAGAAAGGACTTGGTAGCAATGGGAATAAGAAATGAATTAGGACCCTTGAAGAAAGGAAATTGCACATATCTACCACCTGCTGCTTATACTTTATCTAGAAAGGAGAAAAACATATTGTGTAAGTTTCTGAGTGAAGTTAAAGTTCCAGAAGGATACTCTTCAAATATTAGAAGACTTGTTTCTATGAGAGACCTCAAATTAAAGAGTTTAAAGACACATGATTGCCATGTTATAATGGAACACTTTCTACCAATAGGTATACGTTCTATTTTTCCAGAAAAGTGAGAGGCGCAATAACTAAATTGTGTTTTTTTCTTCAGGTCAATTTGTAGTAAGGTGATCGATCCTACGATCTTACCAACATTGCAAAAAAGAAATAGTTATTACTTTGTGTGAGCTTGAAATGTATTTTCCTCCATCATCTTTTGACATAATGGTACATCTAGTTGTCCATCTTGTGAAAGAGACACAATTGTGTGGACCAGCTTATATGAGATGGATGTACGATGTTGAACGTTATATGAAAATATTGAAAGGGTATGTGAAAAACCGAAGTCGACCAGAGGGATGTATTGTTGAACGATACATTGTTGAAGAAGCTATTGAGTTTTGTACTGAATATTTGTCCAACGTTCAATCCACTAGCCTCCCAAAATCTAATGTTGTTGAAAAAATAGTAGGTAAACAGTTAATTGGAAATAAAGTTGTGACAGTTTCAAGGGATGAACGGGAGCAAGTGCATTTGCATGTTCTGCACAATGACATTGAGGTTGAGTCGTATGTTGAAATGCATAAGGAAGTTCTCCGAGGTTTAAATCTCAATCGAAATGAAAATTGGATAGTACGTGAGCACAATCGAAGTTTTATAACATGGTTCAAGGATCATATTTTTTCAAAGTTTTATTCTGATCCTGCTTCAATAACAGAAAGTTTGAGATGTTTAGCATATGGTCCAAGTTTGCATGTGTTTTCTTATAGCGCATACACAATTAATGGATACACATTTTATACCAAAGAATAAGATGATAAGAGTACAATGCAAAATAGTGGTGTCACTGTGCTTGCCGAAGCAATGCACATTTCAAGTGTGAAGGACTTAAACCTCAAATATGCGAATCTGTCGTATTTTGGGGTTATCGAGCGCATTTGGGTGTTTGATTATGAAAAGTTTCAAATTCCTATCTTTTAATGCAAGTGGGTTGAAAATAATAGTGTCATACGAATGGATAAGTCAGGATTTTTGCAAGTGGATCTTAATAAGGTGGGGTACAGAGATGAGCCTTTTATTCTAGCCACGCAAGCTAAACAAGTGTTCTATGTCACTGATCCGACAAGTACTAAATGGTCTATAGTTCTTTTTTCCAACAAAGTAATCGATGATAATATTGGAGACAAGGGGGATGTTGATGTTGAGAAGGAATCTTATATTATAGATGATCCAGATGAGAATATTAGAGCAGACGAATCATATATTAGAAATGATCATAACGAGGGAATTTGTATCAATCCATCAGTCTGTGTTGTTAAGAGACAAGTAAACCACATTCCAACTAAGAAAAGAAAGAGATCTTAGTGACAAAGGTACTTGTAAAATTACATATTGTCTCATTGAATAAAATTACATATTTATATCATGCAATACAATTACATCATATGTCATTCAATAAAATTATGTATGTGTTTTTCTTATTTATACATTTCTTATGTATATATTTCTTATTTACATATTTGCATGTCATTCATTTGATACTTTGGTTTTTCTGAATTACGGGTATTATGGCCACCAATGAGGAAACATCACATGATGGAAACGAAACAACAAAAGACATGGAAGGCGATATCAAAAGAGAAATAACGATTATGAAAAAAATCATCCGCGCGAGAGATAAGGGTGTTAAGTATGATGTGCATTGGAATGAAAGAGATCAATTAGTTAAGCCTAACAGTGTGATGCTGACAAGTTACATTGGAGCACTTGTACGTTCGTAAATTCCGATTACTTGCGATAATTGGAGAATTACCTCGCTACAACCGGCTAAAGACAAAATTTGGAGCGAGATACAGGTATGATATTTGATTATTTTTAATTATGTTGACGGTTACATCTTTAAATTAATTATACTAACATGTTATATGTATGTGTATTTGTTTGTAGAGATCTTTTAATATTGATGATTGCAGAAGAAAATATTGTCTTCAATTGGCCGGAAAACGACTGAGGGGATTTAGAGCATTTTTAACGAATAAGTTTCTTAAAGATTCTGATGGAAACTTTGTCGACTCGGAGCGTCCAAAGAAGCACGCTGATCTGATTTCAGAAGAAGAATGGGAGACATTTGTTGTGAAGCGAAGAACCAAAGAATTTTTAGTAAGTACAATTTATCATGAACAATGTGTAATATATATACTTCTTCCACAAGAGTTCTAATATGACTTAAACTTATTTTTTCAGGTTGTGAGTGGCGTAAATCGACAACGGGAATCAAAACCCGCGTATCCATACAAAAAAGGGCGTTTGAGATATGCACGCTTAGAACAAAAAATAGTAAGTATATATATGCTTTAATATGATATAGTTACCAAAAATAGTAAGTCTATATAATAGGATATGAATGCTTTACTATCCGTCTTAATGCGTAGTTAGAAGAGGAGAAAAGTGATGCGACATCTCTTCCGGACCATGTTGTGTGGAAGGTTGCCCGTGTGGGAAGAGATGGAGTCGTTCAGGAAGAAGTTCAACAAGTATTTGAACAATGTGTAAGTACAACATTAGTTTTGTCAGTAATTGATCAAAAGTGTATAATATATTTACATATGCTTTTATCTATATTTCAGGAGACTTTATCCCAGAGTATAACTCCAGCTAAGGACGATGATTGCAGGAGCATACTGAGTCGAGTGTTAAATATCCATGAGTATTCTGGGCGTGTGAGGAGTAAGGGATTTGGCGTCATTCCATCACAACTGTATAAGCAGCCAAAGAAAAAAATGCTAGCAATAAAGAAGTGATGGATACGTTGGAGGAATTGAAAGCTCAGATTCGTGAATTACAGAAGGACAAAGAAAGATACATGTCGGAAAGGCGCGGTTTAGAGGGTAAAGATACTAGTGACAAATATAGTATCAATTGTCCGCAGAAGCTTCTAGAGGTAATTGTATATATTACATTGAAATTAATTTAGCACAAATTCCTTAATTGACACATTAATCGGCATCATTATTTGTTTAGGGCATTTCACCTTGTCGGCTATATTTATCGTCACCGACTTATCACATGGTTCGCAAGGGAAAGGTGCATAACACTGTGGGAGACTTACTTCACCATAAACCGCTCCCTGCTGGATTTTTGAAAGTATCAGTTGATATTGCATTAGAGGGGGATGCGTTGTTGCCTATACCATATGTTGTTTCTGACGCAATAGTGGTGGGAGACGCAATAGGAGCGTATGTTGCATGGCCGACAAATCTCATTTTCATAGATGATGAGGTATGTTGAACACCATTATGATCCTTGTAATATTCAAATGTTTTACGACCCATAGATGAAAGTTATTATTACATTTACATTTTCTTATTTACATGACGATCTTAGACTCCTACAAAATCCAAATCAAAAGATAAGGGAATCATTGTGCGGGAAACCAATTCAGCTGCATCAAAGAAATATGTACTACTACAATTACATGATTATCTTATTATACATTAATTACTGAACTTATATGACTTTTAGGTTCATGATCAACAGTTGCAACAAGTCAGCAAGGGTAAGATACCTGAATCTTCCAAGGTGCCCAACAAAAAAAAAGGTCGAGCCAAAAAAAGCATCTGTTCCTCGATTTAGGTTGTGCCTTGAAACATATGTAGGAACAACAGATGTGACTGAGGGTGGCATCCGTCAAATACCTATGGAGGAAGGTATTTTTCGGTTTTGAATATACCGAAACAATTGCTAAGGATGATTTGGACCAGATTTTCCAACATTCTGAATTGGGCGTCGGTGTTATGCATTCCTACATCAGGTACTCCGACCCATTTTAATTAAATAATTGAACATTTTAAAATTTGCTCATTTAACTGAATATTCTAATGTTGATTATGTTTTTCTTTTAGGCTCTTGTATGACAAGTTGTTGGTCCCGCGTGATTTGACTTCAATATTCACATTCTTATCTGCTAGCTGTATCAACTCACGGGCAATAGATCACACACCAGATGTAGTCAAAGATTAAATAGTCCAAAGATTTATGGCCGCGACTACAGAGAAGTTGTTCTTGTTGCCATATAATACTAGCCATGGGTATGACTTCATTCTAAATTCATTTATTATAATTATTCAATTTTTGTCATTCTATATAACATTTTCGTCTAAACTGTTGTCTTATTTTATAGTGGAGACTAGTTGTTGGTCGCGATTAATCCGATGAAAGAAATAGTGTATTATTTGGATTCATTGGATGGCGATCAAACAAAATATCCTGATATAAAGAATATGATTGATACGTAAGTGATGAGATATATTGTTCTGAATAATTATATATCTTTATTTATTATGTGACATTGTTCTAAATATGCGTTTATATTATGTTAGAGTTATGCAAATATTCAGAGGACAAAGACAAGCAACAGTGCCAAAAAGCAAGGCTAACAACATTAGCTGGATCAGAGTGCAGGTATATTTTCCCATTTTTTACTGTTATAGTGGTCCTACTTGATAAAACTATTTAAACTATATATCCTGATAAATGTTCGTTTGTTTTTCCATTTACAGTGTCCTCGTCAGCGCAATGGGATTGATTGCAGATATTTTGTATTGCGCTTTATGAAGGAAATTATTCATTCAGGTCAAATAGAGATTCCAATCATGGTATGGATCAATTCATAAATTATATGATTCATTTTGATAATTAACCGATGTTTCATCTGAGTAATTAGTTTTAAAACTAAATCGTGCATGTTCTGTTATATTATGTAGTACTTTGATGAATTCAAGTGCGGTACTTACTCGAAAGCAGAATTGGAAGAAATAAAGGAGGAATGGTGTCAATTTATTCTTGAGTTGAGAATTGTATAAGGTATATGTATCATCCAATATTGATGCGTGATAATAATATTTCTGGAAGTCGTATCTATTTATAAAGTTAACGGATTTGTAATTATATGTAAATTGACTGTATTTGTGATGTTGTAATTCTGAGGATCGGATTCTGTTGTAATATATTTAAGCAGGTTTATGTGTATTAAAATGATTATGGGTAAAATGATGAATTACAATGTATACTTAAAGGGCAAAGTGTTGAATTGTATATATAAGGCCAAAGTGTTGAAATAAATGCCTGAATTATAAGCAGAGAATGTAATATAAGCAGGTTTATCGAAAAATATATAAAAAATGTGATTATTTAAAAAAAACAAAATTTAAAATCGTGAAGATTAGACAACGCTTTTACAAAAAAACGCTGCTAAAGGGGACACAAAGAGCACTAAAAAAGCGCTGCTATAGGTGGGGAAAGGGGGGGGTCTAAGAAAGCGCTTATAAAAGCGCTGCTAAAGGGGGGGGGGGGTCTAAGAAAGCGCTTTAAAAAAGCGCTGCTAAAGAGGGGGGGGGGGGGTGTCTAAGAAAGCGCTTTCTAAAAGCGCTGCTAAAGGGGGGGAGGGGAGGGGGAAATAGGCAGCGCTTTTAAAAGCGCTGCTAAAGAGGTAAAAAAGCGCTGCTAAAGAGGTAAAAAAGCGCTGCTAAATGTGCTGCTAAAGGGAGCCTTTAGCAGCGCTTTTTCCATAAAAAAAGCGATGCCTTTACCTTTAGTAGCGCCACTTTAGGCAGCACTGCTAAAGGGCAAAAAAGCGCTGCTAAAGGTCTTTTTTGACATAGTGAATGGAGAAAAGCGTGAAAGAAGATAGTTGGTTTATTCTAAAAATTTGGATAAAGTGTTTTACTTTTGTTGTAAATTATTTAATACTCTTCCTAGTACAAGTAAATTAGCACATGAAGGTAGTAATGATTGGAGAAATATTAGTGATAAGTTAAAAAGTCATGAGATGAGTAATGAGTATATTGTTAATATGAGTTCATGGATTGATTTAAAAATGAAATTATTAAAACATAAAACAATTGACAAACACGTTCAAAAAAGAATTAATAGAGAAAGAGAACAGTGGAGAAATTTATTACTTAGAATCATTGCGGTTGTTAAAACTCTTGGAAAAAATAACTTAGCATTTCGTGGAACAAATGAAAACATTTATAAAGAAAATAATGGAAAATTTTTAAGTCTAATTGAAATGATTGCAGGATTTGATCCTCTAAATGAAGAGCACATTCGTTGAATAAAAAAAATGATGAAATTCATAACCATTATCAAAATAAATTAATATATTTGCTAGCAGATGAAATTAAAACAAAAATTATAAAAAAAGTTATAGACTCAATATTTTTCAATCATACTTGATTGCACTCCTGATATAAGTCATCAAGAACAAATGTCTATTGTATTACGATGTGTAGATTTTTCTTCAACCCCAACACAAGTAGTTGAGTATTTTATAGAATTTTTAGTAGTAAATGATACAACTGAAAAATATCTTTTTGATGCTATTATGAATGAACTAAATATACTTGGCCTATGATAATGGTTCTAATATGAAAGGAAAACATCAAGATGTTCAAAAAAATATTTTTAGAGGCTAATTCTATATCATTTTATACACCATGTGGTTGTCATAGTCTAAACTTGATACTTTGTGATATGACAAATTGTTGTTCCAAAGCTACGTCATTTTTTGGAGTGGTGCAACTTATTTATATAATATTTTCTTCATCTACTAAAAGATGGAAAATTCCATTAGACCATATATGTAACCTTACTTTGAAATCATTGTCACAAACACGTTGGGAAAGTCGTATTGAAAGTGTAAAAGCTATAAGATTCCAAACTTCACAAATAAGAGATGCTTTATCGAAATTAGGTGAGGTAAATGATGAACCTAAGATAAAAAGTGAAGCTGAATGTTTGACAACTTATGAGCTTGGAAATTTTGAATTTTTGTTAGGCATGACTATTTAGTATGAAATATTGTTCACAGTAAACTCACTTAGTAAACACTTTCAATCAAAGGATATGCACATAGATGTTGCTATAGAGCAATTGAAAGGATTTTTTTTTTGAAAAATATAGGGAAGATGGTTTTGAAAATGGCATAATTTCTGCTAAAGAAATTGCTATCGAAATGGATATAGAACCTAAGTTTCGTGAAAAACGTATTATTCGCAGAAATTTTTTTTTGATGAGATTATTGACAATGAAGTTTTAAAAACTCCTGAAAAATCATTTAAATACTATTTTTTGTACATATAGATCATGCAATATATCATTTCGAACTAGATTTGAACAATTTAAAATATATCAAGATATTTTTGGTTTTTTTATTTAAAAGAATATTGTCTTAACCTTGAATGTTCGTTAAAACATAACGACAACTCTGATATTGATGGATTAGATTTATTTTCAGAATTAAAAATATTAAGAAAAATTATACATGTCGAAAATGATACACTAATTGATATACTTAATTTTATAATAAGACTGAACTTATTCCCAAACGCATTCGTTGCTTATAGAATAATGTTAACGATTCCTGTAATTGTTGCTTCAGCAGAAATAAATTTTTCAAAATTAAAATTAATAAAATCTTATATAAGATCATCAATATCTCAACAAAAATTAAATGAACTAGCTTTATTATCGATTGAAAAATAAATGTTAACTAAAATTGATTATAATAGTTTAATAAATGAATTTGCATCTCAAAAAACTCGAAGAGTAAATTTTAAATAAATATTATAATAATTTAATTTATTTTTTATTAGAATATAAAAAACCTCAATTCGAAATTCGCATTTTTATTAGAATATAAAAGGCCTCAATTTAAAGTTCGCTTTAGGCTTCATGTTGGACCGCACTGGCTACCCTAATAGTAAAATATATATATAAGTTTTATACTAAGAGAAGAAAATGTGCAATCACTTAAGCTAAGTTTTATACTAGAGAAGAAAATGCGAAATCACTTATGGTAGACCTAACATGTTTTTTGTGATGGGTATACCCTAACAGTGAAATATAAGTTTTATACAATAGAAAATAACTGTATCAAAAACAAAACACATATATTAATTTATGAGTTTAAACAAACTTTTCCTTTCAATTATTTTTGTCTGATATGGAGTAACATTTGAAAGTATTACATACAAATCCTTGTCCTGAGAAAATTGGGGGTGAATAATTTCCCTTTATTATTTTCATCTTCTATTGTCATGTAAAAGTGAAAAGAATCACTATATTGATATAGCAATTGGCAAGAATCATGTCTGCCTGTACTCATTTCCACAGTCACCAATCACTTTAAGCAGATCATTTCCTTTCCCTGATGCTTCCCTTATGCTGTTCACATCGTCTGCATCGAGAACAAGAGAAAATATAGCGTTGCAGTCTTGAATATGTTCGGACAAGCCAAGTCTTACACCAACCATAGATCCTGCTACAGCAGGCTGCATGTTTCACCAGAACCAAAAGCAGATAAATATTCAAAAGGGATTGTCCAATTTAATATCAATGTGAGAATTTAAGTTTACTACAGAAGAGCAAATTTCTTGAAGAGAAAACAAATCAACTTCACCTGGTCAAGTATATACTTCACAGCAACGGTTGCAATGGAAACACCATGCTTAGAAGCAACTTGTTTAAGAGTTTGAAGAAGTCCTTGGAATAATCCCCACCCTCCCCAAGCATCCACCATCTGCCAATGTGATGCAAAATACATGAATAATTATTAGCTTGAGACTAACTTCAGATGGTTATGATCATACCTTTTTGTATTTTTGGAGGGATGGAGTGTTTATTGCAGGTCCAGCAAAAGGATTGTCGACGTCAAGGAACTTCTCAGACAATAGACCACCCATTACTGTCCCATACCTGCATCACAGTCTAATTTAATTTTCTTTTGTTTCACTTTAATCTCATTTTGGAGAATTATTTTATGCTGAAATAATTTCTTTACGTTATAAGTTTGACTCCTGTAAGGTGGCAAAGCTCTGCCATTCTCTGTTGGGGACGCATATCAACAATTGAATGTTGTACCTGACAGTGGAAATCACTATAAGAATCATGAAACAGCTGTAACTATATATATAAAGACCTGAGAGAAGAGAAATTAAAGCGCCTAAGTTTACCTGATTGCTCACAATGGGAATCTCATTTTCAAGAATAATTTGCAATCTCTCAGTATCAAAATTAGTTAGAGCCAAAGTCTTAATTTTACCTGTACAAGGTTAAAAACAGAAAGAGTTTGCTTAAATCAACTAATCGGAACTTACACGAGCTAATCAGGATCAAAACTAACCTTCTTCTTTCAAATCCGTAAGGTGTTTTAGTGCATCAAGGTATCCTGAATTTGAATAATCCCACCTAAATTCATTATAGATAGAGGAGAATTGTCAGAATCAGAAGAATCATACACTTCGGAGAATCAGAATTAAATAACAAGAGGCAGAGATTTTAAATACCAATGAAACTGAAGCATGTCCAAGGAATCCACATCCATTCTCTTCCTTGACACATTAATGCTGTCTCTTACAAAGCTACTAGTCATCTTAACTGGCTGTGGAACCCACTTAGTGAGACTGCATCAAATAATACAATGGCTAAGAGTATTTTCTATGTTGTAAAAAAGACAAGAAAATAATCCGAAATCTCGTAATCAACTCACCCTCTGACCTTCTCCAAAAATTGCGGAGGACGCTCGCGACTAACTCGGTTGATGAACATCCCATATAGATCTTCAGCGGGCCCATCTGCAAAACAAAAAGAACATAACAAATGAGAAAACAATAACACAGGTTATGACTTTTTATGCAGTAATTTATACAAACAGTTTAAGTGCATTGCAATTGCATACATATATCAGCCATATTAAAAGTGGTGAATCCAGCATCAGCATATTTAAGCATAGATTCAACAGCTTCATCCTTATCAATGTTGCCCCATTCACCCTTTGTTTGCCACATTCCATTCACAACCCGACATATGTCCAATGAATCGTTCCCGTTGCTGACCACGAAGTGCTGGTTATTCACATGCGTGGCCACACACTGGCATGGTCTGAAGTGTTTATGTTGTCTTCTTGTTGTTGGTGTTCTGTTTGAACTGTTGTAGTAAATGAATTTGCTCAGAGAATGTTGCAATAACTCTGACATTTTCAAGTGGTTGTAGTGGAAACAAAAGTACAGATGAGACAAAAGAAAATAAAATGAAGTCAATGCATAGTTGAAATGAGCTAAAAACAAGAGAGAATTCAAATCTACCTAGAGATATCAAATAAACCCCAAATCAAAAACTACATTTATTACGGCCCATTGTTTTTTTTTACACCACACCCCCACTCCGACTTTTTCTTTATAATGACAAAAATACTCTTGTAAAAATTTAATTAAAAATAGCCAACAATACAATTCAATTCCATAAATTTTTTAATTTTCCGTTTTTTTTCTTAAAATCTGGTAGTTAATTTTGATAAGAAAAAAACAGAAATTAATACTATCGAATTTTGAAAAAAATCTAATACAATATCGGATTTTTCAAAAAAATCGATAAAAACTCATAGTTTTTTTTAAAGTCCGGTAGAATATTTGAAAAATCCGATAAAACACATAGTTTTAAAAAAATTCAGTAGTGTATTTTGAAAAATTCGATAGTGTATTTTGAAAAATTCGATAAAAACTTATAGATTTTTTGGAAATTTTGGTAAAAAATCATAATTTTTTTTTTTGAAAAATCCAATAAAAATTCATGGACTTTTTGAAAAATTTGGTAAAAGCTCATTTTTTTTTGCAAAATTCGGTAGTGTATTTGAAAAATCTAGTAGTTCAAATCCAATAATTTTTTAAAATTTTGATAAAACCCATAGATCCCCCAAAAATCCGATAAAAACTCGTGAAATTCTTCAAAAATCCGTTAAAACTCAAAGAATTTCAATAATCCCGAAAAACAAATAATTTTTCAAAAACATAAAAAATCACAAAGGATATTATAATAAAATTATAAGGGGTGTGAGGGTGTCAAGTAGAATTTAATAAAATCATAAGGGGTGTGGGGGTGTCAAGTAGAATTTAGGGGGTGGCATAAAGATTCCTCCAAAATGTGAATTAACCGCCAGATCAATTTGAAATAGGCTTTATAATATGTGTGTTGTTAATTGCACCCTTGGTAATTCTCTTAAACCCGATGAGAACTCGAAAGTATCTCTTTTAACCGTCCCAAATTTGAAATTTGAACGCACCACAATACAACAAATATCTTCATCGGGAGTGCATCTAATGCAACAAAAAAAAACGGCCAAAATACAAAATTCATATACACCTTTCAAAAATTGAACTTCAAACACACCTTATATTAAACTCTTAGACTCATGATCTCATAACAAATTGTTTCTTACACCCTCATAAAATATCTTGCATTCTTATTCAAGATTTTTGTTTGCACTCACAATTCTATTGTTCTTCGATTTCAAAAGACTAAAAATTGTCTCAATTAAAGGTAATGTATACGTCTTTCATTGAAATATTCTATTTTTTATATCATGATGACTGTCCAGAAATTGTAATATGAACCCTTGAAAAGACTGGTCCCTAGATTGAACTCCAGATTCTTTGAATGATGATTGTAATTGTCATGTATGGTGAACCATGAGTGTGACAACAAAGCTAATGTGTTAAAATATAGTGATCCAGAACATCTCTAACTAGGTGTTGTACATGTTGATGTTGGAAAAAAATTTACAACTAAACAAGAATTTACTTTACATGAACATATGCTTTAATGGGCTTGTATGGAAGCTGTCAAATTATATTTGGGCATTGTTATCGAGAGGCGGGATTCTAGTTCTAATAGCAGACAAACATTTGTTATAATGAGATGCGAAAGATGTGGTCAGTATAAAGAACATATCTGTAAGTTGGAATGTGATGATATCAGAACAAGAAAATATGCATGTGCTTTTGAGTTATGCGGTACCAAAAATTGAATAATATGTGGACATGTTTAGTATGATTTGTGATATACATAATCACAAATTATTTCATAAGTTAGTTGGTCATCCAATAGTTTGTTGTCTAAACTCTGAAGAGAAGAAACTTATTTTTGTTATGACATTGAACATGGTTAAGCCCAAAAATATACTTGCAATTTGAAAAGAAAAAGATTCGTGAGTGTTTAAAATGTTAAGCAAGTATACAATGTTCGCCACTGAAACACAAGGCGATGAGACGTTCAAGATTTGAAATGCAACCGTTGTTAAAACTATTGGATGGACATCATTGTGTATCTAGGTATACAGTGTATGAGGATGGAAAAATTGTTTGATATATATTTTAGACTCATCTTGATTCCATCAATTTGTTCAACACATTTCCCACGATATTGATAATTGATTCAACATATAAGACCAACAAGTACAAGTTTTCTCTTTTGAAAATGGGCGATGTTACTTCTATAGAGATGACTTATTCATTTGGCTCTGCATTTTTGGAATGTGAAAAAGAGGATAATGTTACATGAATTTTGAAAATGTGTCAGAATATGTCAGAAGACCCAAAAAAACATGCCACATATGATTGCCATTGATCGTGATTCGTGATGCCACACTGATGATATAGGTTAGAAAGGTATTTCCTACGTCATATGCTTAAATGTGTAGGTATCATATAACAAAAAATGTGAGAGGTATACTTAAAGTTGCAGTATGGACCAAACAAAGCAAAGGTGAAGACATGAAAAAGATCAAAACTAGTTAGATATCGAAAAACATAATGGATGCCTAGAATGTTATAGTCAATTCTTTTATAAAAGAGTTATATGTTGAATCTTTCATACAATTTAGAATGATGTGAGCAAAATATATAGATTTCTTAAACTATGTTAAAAGTACGATATTAGACTAGCTGAAGAAGAAAATTGTTTGCATGGACTGATCAAGTTAGACACTTTAGAATACCATAACTAATAGAGTTGAGTCTGCTTAAGCTATATTGGAGAAAGGCTTGAGAAATTGTAAGGGTATTTTTATAAGGGTTTAGAATCAGTCCACCAAATCATTCAAAATCAGCATAACGAGATACATACATCATTTGGTTGTAGCATCACAATATTAGAACATAAATTGAAAGACAAAAATTTGTATTCACAATTTGTTGGAAATATATCTTGATCGAGATTGAACTTTACTTTTTACGAAGTTGTGCAAACAGCGAAAAAAAGTCTAGATAGATCTAGGTGTGGTTGTACACTTAGAAGAACATATTGTCTTTTGTGTGCTTATTTAATTTTCGAGAAGATGAAACATGATAGACATGTCCATATGGATGAGGTAAATCAAATATGGATGATGGTGTGATCATGAATGGTAAATCAAATATATCTATTATGACAAAATGAGAGGTAATTTAAGAGAGATTTTTAAAAGCCAATTATAACATGAAACTGCATATCTAAGAGCATTTACACAAGACAACCTATCCATAAATCAAAGATATGAAACCACATGAAATACATTAAGACCTAAGGGTGCTCCTAAGAAGGCCAAACCAATAATTAGTGACAATTCAACCAAGATGTCATCATCTTGTTTCGAACATGTCAACTCACTTTATACAAATTATCCACTTTCACAATCCAAAAAAGTTCTATTAATGGCGTTCGCGTCAATAAATCACCACCTTTGCCACCTTTACAAAAAATGAAACACATTAAAGAGATGCATGTTTTTATGCACTTATACATCAACCGAATCACATATGTTAAAGGTGGTCAACATATCTAATGATGCTTAATGTGTCTAACTATGCTCATTGTATGGTGTAAAAGAAATATTATCCCGCTAAATACGGTCAAGATAAAGTTTGAACGACCCAGGTGCCCTCCCGAGTGAGATAATCGAGCACGCGTGTGAAATCTTTTCAGTCTAGTTTGAAACATACTCCCTCCCAACGATTCCTGAAAAATGCTAGAGGATCCATACTTGAAATTTATGCATATGAAATCAATAAGAGTATAGTATAAGTATTATGATATTATTAATTTACATGTAAGTGAATTACCTTAAATAGACAATTACTTCCTGTCATTTGTCTCATCTTCCATTGGCTATCTTTATCTAACTTGGAGTTCAGGTAAACAAAACATGAAATTATGTTCTATGGATAACAATATTTTAGACAAAATACAATGGGTCTGACAAGTAGCACGTGTAACAGACAAAATAAAGGCAGAATATAAATAACACATAAATTGATAACCCATTTTGGTGCAATATCACCAACGTCTAAAGGATGTTAATCCAATGAAAGATAATTCACTCTCAATAGTCATAAATAAATATTGGTTGGATTTAAACTCTCTTATTTCAATGTCTATTTTCCTAATACTACTTGTGAACTTTGATCTAGGATCCCCTTGAATCTGAGATCCCTCTCACTTTCATTCAAACACTCTTCCGAGTGTTTTGACAATTATAAATGTATATGAATGACAGAACAATAATACAACTCAAGTACTATATTCTCCTAACTTAAAATTAAGATGGATGAATAAAGTATTACACAAAAATAAACATAAAACTCAAGAACAATAAAATACACCAAACTTAGTAGTGTAAGGTTTGAGTCTTCACAAAGGAGAACAACACCTTAAATAGAAATTAAAGTTCAGCTCCAAAGCACAATAGCGTTTAGATCTTGAAAATGATTGAAACTTTAAAAGCGCAAGGGATTAAACTTTAATAATATTGATTGAAAATCTTGATTGATCAAATCTTGAATAATTAGGAATCTCTCGAATATACAAATTCACTCTTGCTAAAATAGATTTAGATTACATCTTCCTTAATAGAAAGGGGGAGTGGTGAATTATGGGTTTTATAAAAAATGATAGTTTGAAAACATATTGCTATCATTTTCAGAGTTTGAAATTATTTTTAAAGAAGTTTTTAGAAATAGAAAAAAGTAAATATGCAGAAAATATAGAGTTAACAGTTAGAGAAATGACACCAGAGAATTATACAAGTTTGACCAAGAAGACCTTATCATGTCCCTAAGATTTATTTTTTAGAGTATTTAATAGTTCTTAAGATGTTTTAGTAGGTTAAACTACCAAACCCCCTTTTACAAGGAGAAATGAAGTTTCAAGCTAACTTCCAACCAAACAGAGAATAATGGACTAAAGCGGTTAGTCTTCCTTCCAAATAGCAAATTAAAGTAGTTAGTCTTCTTACTAAACACAAACTTGAAGCGATTAGTCCCCAAGTTAAACCGGTTTTTTCTACGGACTTATATCAAACCAAACAAGATTTTTGAACGGGTTATGCTCCGAACCAAGTGAAGTTTTGAACAGGGAAACCATGAGTTGAGATTTTAAACCAAGTTGATATTTTAAATTGGGATGATCTCGAACCAAAGTAAGCTTTTACACGGGCTGAGCTTATGAACCGAAACGACGACTTAAGGACCTAAATCCCCAAACTAAGTTTTTAACAAGTTTAACTTTTGAACCCAAACAAACACTTCCTTAGAGAAAAATAATTAAAACAAAAAAAAAAACACTTCTTGGTGAATTTATAATAACATATTTTCTAGAATAAAAACTTCCTCACCAAACACAAAGAATTTCTCGTAGCGCTACAACTAAATTAAAGTGACAGAAAGTAGAAAATATTTTAGACAAGGAGAGTGAGAGTGTGATGAGTGAGATAGAAGGCTCTCAATTTTGGATTTGAAAATGTAAAGGGACATGCCTGTATTTATAGGCTAGAGGCTGACATAAGAAAGTAAAGATACATGAGGCAAAATTAACGTGTCAATAGTTGGATCTTAAGCCCAATCGATTTGGAGCCCAAAATTAATCTATTACAAATGCTCAAAATAGAAGTAAGGGATATATAGACTTTTCCCTTCATTAATATGATGTCTTAGTAGTTTATGGACAATGTTTTTCACTCACCAAATTTATTGGGTAAAGGATCCAATCGATCATACAATTTAAAACTTTGTCCAAAACTTTCAGACTATTCCTAAATCAACAGACTATGCTCCATAAGGCTTTTAGGTTGTTTACTTTAAGGAATAAGGACTTTAAATATGTCTTGTGTGTGTGTGTGAGATATATATATATATATATATATATATATATATATATATATATATATATATATATATATATATATATATATATATATATATATATATATATATATATATATATATATATATATATATATATATGAGAGAGAGAGAGAGAGAGAGAGAAAGAGAGAGAGAGAGAGAGAGGGAGAGGGAGAGAGAGAGAGAGAGAGAGAGTGTGTGTGTGTGTGTGAGTGATATTTAGCCATTCTACTTTACGAGAATGCCCTTGTATTTTTGCAAAACACGGTTCACTCAGATGCGAGTGAGAAAACTTTCACACTTATTCTCTTTCACACTTTGAAGTTTCAAGATTTTCAAACAAACCAATCATATAAGCACTTACTTTAATCTTATTGGAGATGTGGATTAAGGTATCTGCAGGTTGAATGCCATTATTAGAGGATGTTTGTAGTGGTCATCAAACCCTAGTTCGTCTGCTTACATCTTTAACCATTTGTCATACTTGAATCCTCATAGGTTGTAAATGTTGTTATTAACAAACCAAGGTTTTCCAAGTTGTCATTAAAGGCTACTTTAAGTTGTCATCATCAAAAAGCAAACCATGATAGTCATTTTTAGCTTTGATCACTTCTTTGAATAACCTGCAGAACATGGTTCCATATTTTCCCCCCTTTTGGTGATGTCAACACATCTCTCAGGAAGATGGTAAAAGAAACAAACAGGTATATACTTGAAGTGGTTAAAATTCCCCTCTATCAAGTAGAAAGTATTGAGTCGTTCTTTGAAACAACACATCATTCTTTAGAATAATCTTTTTTATATCGTCCACATCTTTGGCTAGATCCTGACATATCTCCATGATCTTTTTTATTGTCATGTCTTACGATTGTCGTCCTTTAATTCTCCATGATTGATGTGAATTTTCATGTTCTTGAGGGAGGAGTAGTAAATCCTATTATTGGATGACTCTATACCTTTTACCATGGTATCAATGTTGAAGGCGCCCATGAGTTTAGTGATTATTGCTTAATATAGAAGTCCTGCAGACTGATTTTCTCTAGATGTGGTCATATGGAGAAATATTCTTTTAACTTAGTTGGTTGGAACATTTTTTTAAAGATCTAGAGAGGGACAACATCATCTCCGATGACAAAGTTGAGGTTGGCATTTCTTGGGAGGAGGGCTCATGTTAGGAGGTAGTGGATGGCACAAACTTTTGGTTTCAAGAAGATTGAATCAATAGGATATTTTATTTTCTCCACGGGGTTCACAGCAATTGAGTTTAAAGAAATGGATCGCTTGAAATTCTTAGACCCTAATGGTGCTTCATATGTGTAGGATGTCCCTTGGAAAAGTAACTCAGACATCCTACCAAAATGATATTTGCGGATGCCTATTTCAACTTCTTTTAAGGATGATCTTAGGGATGTTCCAACAAATGACAATTTTGAATAAAATTCCTTCTCAAGATTTGGAAATATTATATTAGGTACCTTTGTGAAAAAGTCCTTTAGTGAACTTTTACATATCTGGATATATGGTTTCTAACTCTTCATGAAGCTTTCCTCCATGAACCATGGCTAGATCGCTTTTTGATGAATAATCATTTTTCTTTCTTTGGTTATTTCTATTATACCAATGTAGAAAATGTTTCTTGATGGACTATTTCCATATATGTGACTTTTTTTATAAGGCCAACATGATACTTATGGTGACAGAGAAAGACCTCACACACTAAACAAGAACAAAGAAGAAAATATATGACGCAAAAGTATGAAAGAAGGTTGCCTATTTATAGCATGACACCTGACGAATTTGAGTGTATAAACATTGCAAGTAATCAATAAAGATTGTGCATAATCAAATCAGAGCAAACTTACTCCAAAAGTTGTGTCCAAATCAGTTTGGTTAATGCTTCAACAAACTGGCTGATTAAGTATATAGAGATTTTTTTATTAATCAATTGGCTCAAGGCTCCAATCGATTGGACTTGTATGAATCAACCTCCTTGGTACTTTTGGGCCTGTGCTGGATTTGCTTTGGCTTTTTCAATTTTTGGCACCTCTGCCCAATTTTATTTATACCTCATTTCTATAAAAGACTAAGAAACTTATCTATTAGTTTAGAAAATTTATTTTAATTGATGAGCAAAAATTAAACGCACTATTTAAAAGGATTAATCAGATTTTTTTCTCCGATTGTTTCAACTTTAAAGTAATGTACTATCTCAATTATCAAGAAACCTTGATAAAGATTCCCTTATTTTAAGGGAACACCAACGCATTGTGGCATGTCCTTCTCTATGGGTCGTTGGATACAAGAGTTGGTTAAACAATGAGATAAATATGTCCAACACAAATATGAAGGTGAGAAAAATACACAAAGGGGGGGGGGGGGTGAATTATGTATGCCAAAAATCCATTTCACTTCTGATATTAGAACTTCAGAATCTAAACCACATTTAGAGTTTGATATTAGAATAAGTAACAGCAACGAAAATATAATGATCAGAAGTAAATGCAAGCAACACATAAAGATTATCCTAGTTCCTCTCCTCAACTGAGAGTAATCTAGTCCCCTCTATAACACCTGAGGCCGAAGATTGGATGTAACACTCGGGTTCGGAGAGGGCGGAGAATGGTCGTCAAATTCACATCAGAATGAGATGGATTCTAAGGTTGTGCAGGAATGAGACTGCACGGTTGAAGGAAGGCTTATAAGGATTGATTGGTACTACCTATACCAACAAGATGCATATTATTTTCAGTATTCTAACAAATAAGAACTCCATAGTTAAGTGTTCTTAACTTGGAGTATTATTTGGATGGGTGACCTTTTGGAAAGTTTCCTAGAAAGTGTGTGAGTGAGGACAAAACATGTTGAAAAGACCCGTGTTGGCTTGTGGGGTTAGTCTGTAATCCTGAAAGAAGATTGAGGAGTTACAAATGGTATAAGAGCCAAACCTCTCCTAGTACAATGTGGTTCACAGATGAACCTAAGTAAAAGCTGGTGGGCTTGTAACACCCGAGGCCGAAGAGGGCGGAGATTGGATCAAACACTCAGAGTCGAATAAGGCTAAGAATGGTAGCCGAATTTATATCGGAATGAGAGGGATCCTAAGATTGTGCATGGATGAGACTACATGATTGAAGGAAGGCTTATAAGGATTGATTGGTAATACATATACAAACAAGATGTTTAAAAGACATATGTTGGATTGTGGGTTCAGTCTGTAATCCTGAAAGCAGTCTGGGGCATTACACCCATTGCCTTAACAAGAGATTTTCACTATAACCAAATAAATTACAATTTGATCAAGCACACTTACAAGAGACTTCAATGCTCATGCTACCTAGAAATAGACTTCTTCTCAAGCAACCTGGCAAGTGACTTCTGCTCAATCAACCTAGAAAGAGACTTCACTGCTCAAGTACACAGACAAGAGACTTCAATGCTTAAACATGCAGGCAAGAGACTTCCTATACTTTAAACAAATAATTTATTAGAAAAGGTAACTACTATACTTTGATGCACAATCAAAAGTATAACAGTTATGCAACAGTCACAAAGGTTATCAACCTTTCTAATATTTCTAAGATATACTCAAATAAGAAATCTTAAGATCTTATGCAATAACAGTTGCAAAAATAACAACTCAGAGTTATGCCAAAGATCTTGTAATGTGTTGTGATGTTGTAACCTTCCTTAAAATCTTCATCTTTCTTTTATAGAGCTAGAGAAAGAGTCATTGCAAGGTTTGAACACAAGCAAAATTAGTGAAGATGTATGCCAAGGGAGACGTTGGAGACTAACATCTACTTAGAAGTATTGTCCACTGAATAATGGCATTGTCCATAACACCTTTCATAGTAATATGTATCTACTAAAAGGTAGAAAAAAATGAAGATGTAACATCACCATCCCTTGAGCCTTTCAAAACCAAAACCTAGTTTACTCCTCCCAAAAATTTGGTGCTTGACAAGACTGGTATGCTTTTGGTGCATAATACAAACCAGATGCACCTTTTACCTTCAGGGCCTGAGCTGTCACCAGAGATTGGAACAATATACTAGAGTTTGATCCTTTAGATGCTGATGAACACTTTTAAAGTCACCAAATTTTAATCATCCAGAATCTGAGTAACATTGTTTATCCACTTATGCTTTCAACATGATTAATTCATGGTGAATTCTTAGCTTGTGATCTTGCACACTTGAACATATATTGGTATATCCATTTGCTCTTTAAATACTTTGTTATCATCAAAACCTAAGAGATATGAACAAACTCGTTCAAACAATCTCCCTTTTATGATGACAAACAAATGTATTTAAGACCAATGGTTGGTAAGTTTTAACTAACTTGACAACATTAGAGTTGGAGATTTGTAAGCTCCTCTGAGTTTAATAGTCCACAAGTTGAGTTTTGTAAGCTCCCCATCAGTTCTATCCAAATTAATTTAAAATTTTTTCATATTAAAAACATATTCAGAAGAAAGCATTACAAAATAATGAATAATAAGGGTTCAGGTAAATTAAAAGCATTAACAAAATACTTTTAAACTTCTTAAATACTCCCATGAATTTCTTTTAGAATATTAATTAAATTTTGAATGTATTTTTTTAGATATATAATATTAATAGGTTTTTAACATTTTTAATAGTTTTAATCTTTTTTAAGAACTTGTTAGAAATTAAATGGCTTCATTAAAAATAAATAGGCTTCATTTTTAGCAATAGGATAAATAAATAATATAGAGTTTTCTTTTAATAGACTTTCTTTTATAGGATAATATTTTAGATATAGATAATATAGCTTTTACAGGATTTTAAATAGAATTTTAATATAGAATATAAATTTTTCATTTTAATAAATGGTTAGATTTTTCTTTTAATAGTTTTAATAGATGTTATAGAATTTTAATAGAGTTTTAGAATATTAGATATTAATTAGGTGTTAGTTAATTAGGTTTAATTGATTTTTGTTTTTCATCTAATCCATTTTATTTTCATTAATCATTTCCATTAATTTTTTAATCCAGATTTAGTTGTTTTCAGTCCATATTTGTTTTGGTTCGTTGGGCCCAATTGGTGGAGGCCCAGAGTCTTTTTTTGTCCAGTTCAGAAGAATCCAGAAGAGTCCAGAAAAATTGCCAGCTATATATTCATCACCATCCACGTGTAATTGCAAGAGGACCCCACGTTATTTCTTCACCTCACGCCACATCATCCTCCGTTCACCTCTCTCTTTGCCACGCCAACAAAATGTGGCGTACATGCAAACCCTCTTCCCACTAACGCTAACACGCGTCTCCACCACAGCACCTCACCGGACTCCACGCCGGCCATGCAACCGCCACCCCAACCTCCATCGCCGGCGACACCAACCACTTCCGGCCGCCGTACCGGTCACCGGGAACCCAGAAATCACCAGAATCCGTCTCATTCCTTCATCTCTTCCGATCAACATCCAACCTCCGATCATCTTCCTCCGATCATAACTTCATCTCTCCCCTCCAGAATCATCATCTCCAGATTCAACCGATCATTATCCACATCATCAACAAGAAGAACATGCATCCATCCAACGCGTTTTCCAGATACTCTACATCATCGTTCATCAAACCTTCATCAAGCTTCATACACTGTCCAGAAATTTCTTCAATCACCATCGCGAGTTCATCAGTCTTCATGCAAGAGATCCCCAGAAATTCATCAGGAGTGATGAATATTCATCGAATCTTCAAGTGTTCATCATTTTTCCAGAATGAACCTTCAGCGAACATCATCAAGAATCATCATCCATGTCAGATTCCAACAAGAAATCGCCAGATCGCCACTTGCATGTTCGTATTCCTCACAAGAACTTCATCATCCTCTTGATTCCGCACCAAATCTTCAAGGACCACCGCGACAACAACCTCCAGAATCGCTCCACAACTCAAGCACTTTCCAGAAATCTCTTCAAATCTCCAACGCGTTTCTCCTTCAACTCTCCAGAAAACGTCAACAGATCCTTCAAGATCGGCTATCAATGTTCAACACTCATCATCAAGATTGCTTCACAGATTTTCGTCTTTATTTTCATTTTCGTTTTGTGTGGAATTTGTTTCGAGGTGAAGCAAACGGAGAGGGGAGAGAATATTTGAGAAAGAAGGCTGAACGGATGAAGGGTGAACGGTGGCGGCGCCATGAGCAGCGGAGAGGGAGTTTTAGGGTTCTTAGTTTCTGAGAGTGAATGGAGAAAGAAAGGGAGATGGTCCGCGTGAGGGTTGGGCCAGACCCAATCAAGTTTTGGATTCACCCCCTCCGTTTTTGGCAAACACCTCCCTCTGTTTTTTGAAGGACTTTGGGCTGGGCCCAACGAAGTTCCATGCACACTCCTCCATCTTACTGTACCCCCCTCCCCCCATTTTTGTTGCTTATGGGCTGGGCCCAGTCTGGTGTTTAATTTTTCTGCATCACCCCTGTAATAAGCAGCTGTACCCCCCTCCTTTGTTTTTTTTCCTTTATTTTTATTTTGTTTAGCTTTTCTATTGAAAAAGAATATTAAAAAAAATAGAGAAAGAAAAAGAATATATAGAAAAAGAATATGAAAAGAATAGTGAGAAAAAAATAGAAAAATAAAAGGAAAGAGAAAAAAAGAAATATGAAAAATACATAGAAAAATATGAAAAAATATCAAAAGAAAGGATATTGAAAAAATAGTAAAAGAAAAAGAGAAAAAGAATATATTTGAAAAAATGGAAAAAAAATGAAAAAATATATAGAAAAAATATGAAAAAATATGTGAAAAATATTTTGAAAGAAAAAAGAAGAAAATAGTTGGAAAAGAATAAAAAAAAATATTAGTATAGATGTAATATTTTTTTTTAGTGTATCTTCTTCATGGAGTTTTATTTTAGGGATAGTTTAGAAGTCCACTTGTTAGGGGACTATTTTCCATTCGATTTTTCAGGATAGGATAGGATAGTATTTCCTAGGAGTTTATTTTTCAGTATTCACTCATTGTAATCATTTTTCAGAATGTTAATAAAACGAGATTTGAGCTGTGGTCCCGAAGTAGCCGAACTACAGCTGCTCTGATTTCTCGTACCAGACGAGAATATGTAGGCATAGGATGCGATATCCTAGCGAGCACACTAACAACTAACTTTTGTTCTCTCGCTGCTGTGCGATCGAGACTTTCCCGCTGACGACTGATGTTACCCCTTTTTCTCTCTTGCCCGAGTGCATTTGAGACCAGACCGTAGTTTTGCCCATAGGTTCCCGTACCTTTGAAACCAGTTGATTTTCTCACTGCTGTGTGAGAATTCCCTGTTTAGCCGTAGTTAGCCTGAACTACGTAAAGCTCTGATCTTCCATGCAGTGTGGAAGTATGTAGGCACAAGACGTGAGGTCTTGGCGAGCCAATTTTCCCCGTAGTCCCGAACTACGTTGACTCTGACTTTCTCTCTTGAGAATACGTAGGCATAGAGTGCGACGCTCTATCGAGTCAATTCCCTTCCGTTTAGATTTAGCAGTCGTAGATAGATTGTTTGCATCCTTTAGACAACCCAAGCAAGCGTGGATCCCATCGAGTACGATGGACGTGAGGGGTGCTAATACCTTCCCCTTGCGTAACCGACTCCCGAACCCAGGTTTTGGTTGCGATGACCATACCTTTCCCCATTTTTTTGCGAGGTTTACTTCGAGCGTTTCCTTTCCCTCCGTTGGGATAAATAACGCACGGTGGCGACTCTTCTGTCAGCCGGCGCCGATTTTCGCAGTAGCGACAGCTGACGACTCTGCTGGGGTACCAACGTCCCCTGGCTGCTAAGGACTGCGATAGTCCTTATGCATGTGGGATCCAACGTCCCCTAAGAGAGAGTCAATCCTAGCGCTTGTTTGCTTGTCTATTGGGGTTTATTTATTGATATTATCTGTTGCTGTTGGGGTGTTACGGGTGTTCTATGATTGAGTGAGAAGCCGGACCTGGGCTTGAGTGCACCTTAGACTTAGAGTAGAGATTAGTGGGAGCGTACCGGCTTTGCTTGTACTAGTGTCCCGCGAAATCTACACTCGGACGAGGTTCTTCTGGTTGACTTCTTTTTCTACCCTTTGGGTCGAGGGGGTTGTTGGTTAGTTGGATTGTCGACTCCGGAAACCGATCATTTGGAAGTTAGCTAAGTAAGGCCTCTTCAAGACTTGATGATGCCACTCCTTCTGGGAATCGTATCGTCAGTTTTGAAAGTCTGTGACGCTGACGACCGCATAGGATGCCGTACCTTGTCAGATATAGGTCCATACCTGTGAGTGGGGTTTTTTTTTGCAGGAAACCTGACTTCCAACCTACCCGTTATTGTGGTCTTCTCTTCAGAGCGACCGTACTCCGTCAGCAGCGCAGCAGTATCCAGATTTGTGTGGGGGGCTGTGGTCCCGTTGTTTGCTGCATCTTGCATATCATGTGCATATCAGTGTTGCATCATATTGCATATCATCCTCCAGTTAGCCAGAGTTTTGATCCAGCCTTTGTTTCCTGAAGGTGATTACCCGGAGTTTGGATTGAGCAGCTGTTGATTGTCAGAAGACCTACCTAGGGGTTGAGTAGATTTGAGCAGAATCAAGCATTGAAGTCAGCTGAAGACTACCGGTAGCTATGTCTGAAGGCAATTTCCAGTCTCCTAACACCTTGACGGGGTTCACTATGACGTCCAACCCTCTGTATGATTCTATGGAAGACTTCCTGCAAGTGAACAATGTTACTGCAGACCAAGTTGTGCAGCCTTCTGTTGAGAACCGAGGTCGACATGAGCAGTTTGTTGCCCGAAATGAGCGTCCTCCTCCTGTTAGCAATCAAGGTGTTGCTTTCCCTGTGATGAATCACCGAAGAGATATTCCAATGGCCAGGATGGTAGATCCAAGAGCTCTTGAAAAGGAGAGAAGACTCCGAGCGTTGGAAGAAGGAATGGAAGCTTTGAAAATGAAAGATGCTGTCAACCTGGATGCTGTAGGCATGTGTTTGGTTCCTGACCTGGTGTTGCCTTACAAGTTCAAAGTGCCGAAATTTGAGAAGTACACGGGAGATAGCTGTCCGAAGCAACATTTGATGATGTTCTGTCGAAAAATGACTGCGTTTGCGCGAGATGACAAGTTGATGATCCATTGCTTTCTGACTGGGGCATCTTTGAGGTGGTATATGCAGTTAGAGAGAAATCAGATTCAGTCATGGATGGATTTAGCCAGAGCTTTTCTGAAGCAGTACGATTATAATCTAGACGTAGCTCCCTATCGCATGCAGTTGCAAGAACTGTCTCAAGAGAATAATGAACCTATCAGGAAGTATGCTCAGAGATGGAGAGAATTTGATGCTAGAGTGCATCCACCGTTGTTAGACCAAAAGCTGACAAGCATGTTTGTGGATTCCCTACAAGATCCGTACTTCGAAAGATTGCTCGGACTTCCATTAAGATTCTTTGACGTAGTAGCATTAGGAGAACGCCTTGAGTATGCCATAAGAATTGGGAAAATTCAGGTTACTTCAAATGATCAAGCTGGTGAAACTGAATATCCTTGTGACTATCAGAGTGAAGAAGAAGTTGTGATCAACGCAGTCACGCCAAAGGTTGAATATCCTCGAAGCGAATCAGTGAATTTTGTTGGTTCTTCATCTTATCAGAGACCAGTACCTCCTGTGGCTTGTTATACTGAACAGACAGCCGTGCCTGAGGCACCCTATCAGGAATCTTATGTCGCTTCCATTGCAAAGCAGCGAACTCGTGGCCGAGGTTATCAGAATCAGCGTCAGAATCAGAATCGACCTCGTAACAATTTGGAACGAAGGAAAGCTCCTTTTCACCTAGTGCCTGTGCCGTATAGCCAGCTGCTACCATCTTTGATTTAGAGCTCTTTGGTGGAACCTAAAGCTCTTAAGCCAGTTCCAGAACCTTACCCTCCTGGGTATAATCCCCACGTTCAGTGTGGTTACCATGATGGCTCTCCAGGGCATTCGACTGAAGATTGCAAAGCATTTCAGGCGAAAGTACAGCAGTTGATTGACCAAGATCGCATTTCCTTTCGAGAAGGATTTCTGTTTGTTCATCCCAACCGCTCAGCTGTCTAAGCTCGTAGACTCGGAAAGTATTCCCCAGCAAAAGCCAGTGATTCAGACAGGCGTGTGCCTCAGCATTGGCAGTCCTCAGACCTTTATATCATTTACATTTGTAGTTTCTTTTCTGTTAGTTGCTACTTGCTTTTAAACATTGTATGTTTCGAATGGTGATATTAATAAAGTGACTATGCATTTTTCTGAATTAATCATGTCGCTGTCGCTCATTTACTGCATTGCACTGACACTTGCATTTTATTCACTCCACTTTATCACTGTGACTAGCAAAGATTAGAGGGAGGATGATGAAACTGAAACTCATAACTAATGACAGTATGCTTTCAGATAAGACCTTACCGATGACGTACAAGGCATTGTTTCAAATCCCCTAAACACTGGAGATATAAGGAGTTAGTCCCTTGTTAACCACTTCGAGCCAGGAAGTAGAAGTTTTTTTGAACTTTTTAACCCTCACATCTTAACCCGGGGCAGGGTAGTTGTCAGTTAGCTTGACCGAGCATTCAAGTCTTACAGAGGAGTGTTGTCTTTCAAGGACCAATCAGTTTATGCCTTTCAAGAGGTTAAACCTCACCAATCAGGAGTGAGACAGTTACAATCCTTTTGGAGCAATCAAGACAACCAGTGTCACGCGACTTTGTTCCAAAAGAAAGAAAGAAAGCCCGCTAAGTAAAAAGAAAGAAAAAGCTGGAAAGCTAATACTTAGGCAAAGATCAGGGCATCCCGCTGGACTTCAAAAGAAAACGAAAAAAACGAAAAGAACTCAAAATGAGTCAGTCCAGGCAAAAAACTAGGGAATCAAAAGAATGGAAAAGAAGGGATAAAATTTTTTTCCCCAACAAGTCGCAAAGTCGTGTACACAGACACTGAAAGCGAAGAAGGAGTAACTATCACTCCAGAAAAACCTTGTGAATTCCTTAACTGTGGGTCTTACCATTCAACATACCTCTCGAAGAGGCGAGTACTTGTGCCAGGTTAACTGAACCTTAGGATCGGAGATCATCACGTAGAAGGGGTGGGTACAAATCAAAATTTGAGCCAAAATATCCTTTGTTTCACGAACCGTGAACCCGACCACGATACAACCCTTAAAAGACCTAATTGAGGTAGGGTTATTCTGAAGCGCATTACGATAAGGTTGAGTAACCTGACTCCTTCTTGACTTGCTAGTCACATCCTTGTTGTATTTTTTCACTGATCACGTAAGCACTGCGTTTGAACTTTGGTTCATTCGTCACTCACAATCATCATGCATGTAAACGAGTGACAGCTCAAAAATTTTTCAAAATCTGCATGAGCACTGCATTAAGATTACCATTCGTGAACAGACAATTTTAATTGCAGGTTAGTAATTGGCATGAAAGAAATTCCAACAGGGAATAATCGAGCAAGACTGAGTAATTCAGCAGTCTGAACCAGGATGGTGTATGTTGTGAAGACCTGTGAATCAGGGACATTGACTTCCAGTGAGTTCGGAATCAGTCAGTCTGAGGACAAATCCCGAAACTTCAGTTGATCAGGGGCAGTTATACAGAGCGTTGAGATTTGAAAACAGATACTTCAGTGGGTAACCAGATCAAGTTAAGTCACTAGAACGCTCATTCAGGGGCAAGTCACCGCAGAAATGTTGAAATCAGTTGGGTTGACAATTGTTTAATGGAGATTGAATTCTGTTGTCGTATAGATACCGGGGCAAATAATCTCGAGGTCGCCTTGTAGAAAGCTATTCAGAGCAGTAATCCCAAGAGTTAGATTGGGGCAAGTTGATTGTACTGGGGCAAGTTGTTCAAGCCAGTCTTATTATCCCCAGCTGAGTGTACTGGAGCAAGTTATTCAAGCCAGTCTGTTTATCCCCAGCCGGAGTTGAGTATCGGGGAATCATGTCAATACTCTTATAAAAAACCTTTCAAATAAAAGAGGCCTTGCTGTCGTTGGATCATTATCCTGCAGTTTAAACCTGTTGCATGTCAGAACTTCGTAACCAGTCATTTCCAAAGTCCAGTTCTCGCCTGGCAAACCGGTAACCAGTTCTCGTCTGGCTCACCCTTCTGTAAGCATCAGTTCTCGTCTGGTGTAGTTTATTGTAAGCATCAGTTCCCGTCTGGTGTAGTTTTTTGTAACCAGTTCTCGTCTGGTCACCGTTTCTTCAAGTGTCGTATCAGTTCTCGTCTGGTACATGTCGTCGCGTAATCAGTTCTCGTCTGATCATCGTGTGTTTTAACCTATGTGTTATACCAGTTCTCGTCTGGTACAGGTCAGCTTTCAGCCAGTTCTCGTCTGGTTGTCTATGCCTCAGTCTGTTATCCAGTCAGCCCCGTCTGATGTCCAAACCAAATCAATTCTCGTCCTAATCTACTTTGCTATCAGTTCTCGTCTGGTAGTCTACCTTTGAATGCTAGTTCTCGTCTAGTATTTTCCACTGTGTACATCGTCCATGTTTATCCTAAACCAGAAAAACAAAAAACCTAAAGGTATCTGACACAGTAATTCCCAATGACCCGCATGTTGTCATGTTCCCCGATACGAAGCTCGACGGATATCAGTGCTCCGAGTAATGTTTGAGTTCCTTGTGGATGTTGTTAAATCAGAATTGCTACTCTTCAGCAGATGGAAGGTGCGTATTATCCCCGGAAGAGTCGAGATTGTATGTTACTCCGTATCAGAGTAGGATCAGGAGTATCCCCAGCAGATTAAGATTGATATCCTTGGTAGTAGGGGCATTTCCAGCAGTGTGCTGCGCGCAATCAACCCCCAGCTTGGGACAATCCCCGCAGAGCACAATCAGTTGCCAATAGTTTGAAGGGAACATCCCCAAGCAGAGTTGTTTTTTTCTTTCCCCAGTGAAGTCTCCAAGCAGGGTTGCCTTTTCATTTCTCCAGCAGGACGGTTATCCCCAGCGGATTTGGTTTCCCTTTTCCAGCATTTATTTTGCTGAGATGGTTCTGTGACTTCGGTTCATCCCCAGTAGAGTTGACGTTGCCTTCGACATTTATTTTGCCAAATGGTTTTCAGACCTGGTGTTCTCTGGCAGCTCGAGCCCGCATTAGCATTTGCATATATCGTCATTGCATTTACAAGCATTTAGCATTTCCATGCCGTCTGGGCTTCGCATTTTCAAAACAAATACATAGCATATTCATGTCATATAGGGCATCACATCATTATCAGACATACGCATTTCAAAACATGGACCAGGTTGGGTTACCTATTGGATTTCCAATTTGTTCACCTGCAGAGTTGTGTGGTTAAGCTTCTCGTCTTCCCCAGCGGAGTGATTCTTCATATTTGGTTGTTACGTCAGCATCTAAAAAAGAACCACAGAAATTGACATATATCAAGCTTTTCTGAAGTTGTCGCCTTCGTCAAAATAGGTGCCAGGCAGTTCAATTCAGAATTCCCCAGGAGAGTTTCCTCAGGTTCGCCGTGAACCATGAGTCGACAGAAAGGATCACATAACAGATGGGAAGGTGTTTGCTTTTTTGAAGCATTATTCCGAAGAATCAGTATCTGTGGCGTCACACAGGTGATTGATGTTGAAAATTTATCAGAAAATTGACCAGTTGTTGCCGTGACAACCAGACTTCAGTTTATTGAAAGCTATTCCTCAAGCAGTTTTGCAGTATATTCCCGCGGTTGGCAAATTTCAGGGTTTCATTTGTATTCAACCGTCATCTACCTTTGAATGTTTGAAGGCTGAGCGCTCTTCAACCATTCAGGTCCAAGCCGCTTGAATAGGGGCAGCTGTTGCACCCTAAAATTTGACCAACCGGGTCCCGTATCTGGTCCTTTGTTTCGACGCATGACCGCATTCGCATCCGCATATCGCATATAGTGCATTTTTCATTTGTTTTGATTTTATCGGGATCACAGCTCTCGTCTCGCGTTTCAGCTGTTTCTAATCAGTTTAGATAGATAGAATCGTGTTTTGAGGATATTTCGGTGCCCGTTTATTTTTACCGGCTTTTTTTTGGTGCGCTCTCGCGGTGTTATTTGTCGTTCGGTGCTATTTTTGTTCCCTCGGGAATTATTGTGATTTTTCTAGAATTTATTAGCTATTTTTAGATTTTTTATATGGCTTTAAAATCATTTTTAGGTTAATATAGAATATCAATAGATTTTTCTTTTAGAATATTAATTGAATTTTGAATGTATTTTTTTAGATATAGAATATTAATAGGTTTTTAACATTTTTAATAGTTTTAATCTTTTTTAAGAACTTGTTAGAAATTAAATGGCTTCATTAAAAATAAATAGGCTTCATTTTTAGCAATAGGATAAATAAATAATATAGAGTTTTCTTTTAATAGACTTTCTTTTATAGGATAATATTTTAGATATAGATAATATAGCTTTTACAGGATTTTAAATAGAATTTTAATATAGAATATAAATTTTTCATTTTAATAAATGGTTAGATTTTTCTTTTAATAGTTTTAATAGATGTTATAGAATTTTAATAGAGTTTTAGAATATTAGATATTAATTAGGTGTTAGTTAATTAGGTTTAATTGATTTTTATTTTTCATCTAATCCATTTTATTTTCATTAATCATTTCCATTTATTTTTTTATCCAGATTTAGTTGTTTTCAGTCCATATTTGTTTTGGTTCGTTGGGCCCAATTGGTGGAGGCCCAGAGTCTTTTTTTGTCCAGTTCAGAAGAATCCAGAAGAGTCCAGAAAAATTGCCAGCTATATATTCATCAGCATCCACGTGTAATTGCAAGAGGACCCCACGTTATTTCTTCACCTCACGCCACATCATCCTCCGTTCACCTCTCTCTCTGCCACGCCAACAAAACATGGCGTACATGCAAACCCTCTTCCCACTAACGCTGACACGCGTCTCCACCACAACACCTCACCGGACTCCACCAGTTGCATGGCCGGCGGCCATGCAACCGCCACCCCAACCTCCATCGCCGGCGACACCAACCACTTCCGGCCGCCGTACCGGTCACCGGGAACCCAGAAATCACCAGAATCCGTCTCATTCCTTCATCTCTTCCGATCAACATCCAACCTCCGATCATCTTCCTCCGATCATAACTTCATCTCTCCCCTCCAGAATCATCATCTCCAGATTCAACTGATCATTATCCACATCATCAACAAGAAGAACATGCATCCATCCAACGCGTTTTCCAGATACTCTACATCATCGTTCATCAAACCTTCATCAAGCTTCATACACTGTCCAGAAATTTCTTCAATCACCATCGCGAGTTCATCAGTCTTCATGCAAGAGATCCCCAGAAATTCATCAGGAGTGATGAATATTCATCGAATCTTCAAGTGTTCATCATTTTTCCAGAATGAACCTTCAGCGAACATCATCAAGAATCATCATCCATATCAGATTCCAACAAGAAATCGCCAGATCGCCACTTGCATGTTCGTATTCCTCACAAGAACTTCATCATCCTCTTGATTCCGCACCAAATCTTCAAGGACCACCGCGACAACAACCTCCAGAATCGCTCCACAACTCAAGCACTTTCCAGAAATCTCTTCAAATCTCCAACGCGTTTCTCCTTCAACTCTCCTGAAAACATCAACAGATCCTTCAAGATCGGCTATCAATGTTCAACACTCATCATCAAGATTGCTTCACAGATTTTTGTCTTTATTTTCATTTTCGTTTTGTGTGGAATTTGTTTCGAGGTGAAGCAAACGGAGAGGGGAGAGAATATTTGAGAAAGAAGGCTGAACGGATGAAGGGTGAACGGTGGCGGCGCCATGAGCAGCGGAGAGGGAGTTTTAGGGTTCTTAGTTTCTGAGAGTGAATGGAGAAAGAAAGGGAGATGGTCCGCGTGAGGGTTGGGCCAGGCCCAATCAAGTTTTGGATTCACCCCCTCCGTTTTTGGCAAACACCTCCCTCTGTTTTTTGAAGGACTTTGGGCTGGGCCCAACGAAGTTCCATGCACACTCCTCCATCTTACTGTACCCCTCCCCCCGTTTTTGTTGCTTATGGGCTGGGCCCAGTCTGGTGTTTAATTTTTCTGCATCACCCCTGTAATAAGCAGCTGTACCCCCCTCCTTTGTTTTTTTTTCCTTTATTTTTATTTTGTTTAGCTTTTCTATTGAAAAAGAATATTAAAAAAAAAATAGAGAAAGAAAAAGAATATATAGAAAAAGAATATGAAAAGAATAGTGAGAAAAAAATAGAAAAATAAAAGGAAAGAGAAAAAAAGAAATATGAAAAATACATAGAAAAATATGAAAAAATATCAAAAGAAAGGATATTGAAAAAATAGTAAAAGAAAAAGAGAAAAAGAATATATTTGAAAAAATGGAAAAAAAATGAAAAAATATATAGAAAAAATATGAAAAAATATGTGAAAAATATTTTGAAAGAAAAAAGAAGAAAATAGTTGGAAAAGAATAAAAAAAAATATTAGTATAGATGTAATATTTTTTTTTAGTGTATCTTCTTCATGGAGTTTTATTTTAGGGATAGTTTAGAAGTCCACTTGTTAGGGGACTATTTTCCATTCGATTTTTCAGGATAGGATAGGATAGTATTTCCTAGGAGTTTATTTTTCAGTATTCACTCATTGTAATCATTTTTCAGAATGTTAATAAAACGAGATTTGAGCTGTGGTCCCGAAGTAGCCGAACTACAGCTGCTCTGATTTCTCGTACCAGACGAGAATATGTAGGCATAGGATGCGATATCCTAGCGAGCACACTAACAACTAACTTTTGTTCTCTCGCTGCTGTGCGATCGAGACTTTCCCGCTGACGACTGATGTTACCCCTTTTTCTCTCTTGCCCGAGTGCATTTGAGACCAGACCGTAGTTTTGCCCATAGGTTCCTGTACCTTTGAAACCAGTTGATTTTCTCACTGCTGTGTGAGAATTCCCTGTTTAGCCGTAGTTAGCCTGAACTACGTAAAGCTCTGATCTTCCATGCAGTGTGGAAGTACGTAGGCACAAGACGTGAGGTCTTGGCGAGCCAATTTTCCCCGTAGTCCCGAACTACGTTGACTCTGACTTTCTCTCTTGAGAATACGTAGGCATAGAGTGCGACGCTCTATCGAGTCAATTCACTTCCGTTTAGATTTAGCAGCCGTAGATAGATTGTTTGCATCCTTTAGACAACCCAAGCAAGCGTGGATCCCATCGAGTACGATGGACGTGAGGGGTGCTAATACCTTCCCCTTGCGTAACCGACTCCCGAACCCAGGTTTTGGTTGCGATGACCATACCTTTCCCCGTTTTTTTGCGAGGTTTACTTCGAGCGTTTCCTTTCCCTCCGTTGGGATAAATAACGCACGGTGGCGACTCTTCTGTCAGCCGACGCCGATTTTCGCAGTAGCGACACTTTTGACATCAACAAAAATTGAGTTCAGACATGTCAGCATAGAAGAGGACAAAATATTTAATAATACAAACAAATATATTGGAAAAAAGTTAATTTTGATAAAACACAGTATGAACAATCTTTACTCTTCCCAATGCAAAGAAACAACTATAATGGTTAAAAAAATTTCTACGTTTCTCAAGATGTTACATGTCATTCAAGAGTATCAACCATTAGAAGTCATCAGTGTAGGCATTAAATGATCAGATGTTCCATCTTTCCATTTCAATATACAAGACACTCAACTTCCTCTATAAAAGCACACCATCAGAAACATACTTCTCATATTTTCATCTAACTCTTGTTCTCTTCTTAGAAATATGAGTTTTACAACAAAGAAGGAGACATGCACCATCTCAACGGAGGTCCCACTACCATATTCGCAACAACCTATTGAGGAAGCACAACCAACTGGGTCAACCATATCAAGGTATGCCTTAAGATTGAGGAAGCAAAAAAGGAACAAGAAGAAGCTGAAGAAGAAAAAGAAAAGAGTGTCATATAGTACTTTCTTCTATGACTCTGACGAGGGAAGTGAAGAGCGAGTAGTTGGGGAAGGATTTTATTAGTGATAGGGGTTATTGTTCTGATCTTTTTTAACTGATGTAATCCATGCATTTTTGTATTCTTTTCATCACTGAATGAAAAACTCTCCATTTCTTTTTGCAATGATATGATTCAGAGTAACTTGATTCTTTATTTGAATGTATATACACATCCAAGAAATTTCAAGAAAAATAATTCAGCCAAAGATAGCCAATCAAAGAGTATATTAAACATTTATCATAAGAATACTAATGATTTAGAGATAAATATGTCTTGATGTAAAAACATAAGTGTCGCACCTCGAAAAATCACGGACACATTTTGGAGAAACGACCCTCGCACAAAAGGCGCGGAAATTCGGTTCTACAGAGTCGCCACCGAACTTTAATTATCCTGAATGAACGGGAGAGGAAAATATCGAGAAAACCTCTTAAAAATGAAAGGAACACGGCCGTCGCAACCTGATGTTCCTGGGTTCAGGAGTCGGTTACGCAAGGGGAAGGTATTAGCACCCCTCGCATCCGTTGTACTCAACGGGAACCTCTTAATTCGGATTGTGATGAATGTTAGCTAAGCTTAGTTCTTCTCTTCTCAATTCTAAATACTAAAATAGTACTAAAAGGGATAAAGACGCTAAGGGGAAAAGGGATGGTTAGAGGGTAGGATGCTCGCCAAGGATTGGAGCCCTTGTGCCTACGTACGCTCATTCAGACGAGAATGAGAAATCAGAGCATCGTATTTTGACTACGGGAAAGGATGGGGGATGGACAGAATAATGGAGAAAGGTAGAGGTGTGCTTGTCAAGATCATCGCAATCTTGTGCCTACGTATCTTACATTCGGACGAGAATGAAGAATCAGAGCAGTTGTAGTTCGTGGTAACAACCATGAAGAGAAATGGGATTGAATAGGTTTGAAATGGGTACGAATGACGATTACTCGAAGTTTAAGAAAGACTTCTCGGACCCAAGTAATCGGGAGAGCGAACCAAAGACTTGGAACTCTCTCTTTTTCATCTCGAAAGAGGTTGTGTTTGTATGGTGTTTGAAATGAATGGTTGGAATCGGATGACGATTACTCGAAGCTTAAGAAAGACTTCTCGGACCCAAGTAATCGGGAGAGCGAACCAAAGACTTGGAACTCTCTCTTTTTCATCGCAAAAGAAGGTTGTTTGAGTGGTATCTGAATGGGATGAGTAGTTGGACGATGGTTGAATGACGTCGAATTATTAATGTTATTTAAAGGCGTCAATTTCTCACACACGAATAAGGTAACTCGCATCCAAACAACCGAAAGCAAGATCAAAGAATTGAACCCACTCTTTACACCTTGAAAAGAATTAAATAATTATTAATTAATTAATAGTTTGTTATGAAAATATGCTTGACGTTGGATCAAGGGTTTGACTTATTATCGCGTGCAAAACATGTGGGAATGGAAACAGTTTAAGAAACGGAACCGACTTGACTTACGCATCAAGGGTCGAGTTGTGAGAAACGATATTAGTCCCTGAGGGTGCCCCCAATATCGAATCCACGGTGAAGTGTGTGCAATAGGTTGATGGCGAATGCGTATGAGCACTCGACTTACAGGGTGTTTGAAAATGGCTCGATGACGAATCGAGAATTAGTTTGAAAATAGTTTGATCCACTCTAGTCCCTATGGGTGCTCCTAGGAGATAAACCGATAATCAAAGAAATGCGAAACATACATCAGAATGGGAGAGGGGTACATGTAATTTACACGGGATTGCACGAAATAAAGGGGTCTCATTGTCAGGTAGCCCAAGAGAAAGCCGTGTGTGTGCATTGTGTCCTAAACTACGCCTTGAGCAAGGTTGGACACGACTCAATGTTAGGGTTCCTGCAAATGACCAATGATCCAACAGTCCACCAGTCCACCAGTTTGGCTTTTAGGATTTCGATAGTTTATTATGTATTTTCGATTATGGGTGAATGAGAATGAATAATATGATATGACAATGAATAATATAGCAAGATAAATATAACAATAATATCCACAATAATATTTGACGGAAATTAAAGTTAGTAGTTAGTTTTGTTAGGAACTGAATCGGGACAAATGTAACGCTAAACCATCGTAGCTCGACTTATAATGAAAGTCGGTCTATAGGAGGTCGCATGAGTTGATTTCCGTGCTAAAAAACAAGATGGAGAAATGATATTGAGAACCATTCCCCAATTTAATAGTGTCGCACAGATGAAAGAAGAGATCTCGTCTTAATCGCAAACAAAATGTTGATTACTCGAAGGTAGCCTATCACAATCCCAAAGTAGGGAAAATGACTCACATGGTCATTCTCCATAGATTTGAAATCGAGAAGGTTATCGACCTCGATACACGACGTTTACGAATCAGAAGACATCATCGATAGGAAAAAATGAATAAAATGGAAATGAATAAGAAAATGAAATAGAAAATGAAATAGTCTCGAATAAATTATCCTCTATCAATAGTTTGACCGATAATAATCCTTAAAAATTATCATTGATCAAAATGAGTAAGAATCGAATAAAAATCGATAAAAATAGAAAATGAGAAGTTAAAAAGAAGTTGGTCTCGGGTTTGTTATTTTTCATTAATAATTTGATAGAAAAACAAATTTAAGGTCTCATCATCGACCGGAAACGATAAAAACGAACTAAAATGAATAAAATTGAAGATAATCAAAATGCAACAAAAATCTAACAAAGAAATTGAGCCAAACTTAAAAGATTTTGTTAACAAAAGAAATATTAAAAACATTAGGTAAACAAGGTCATTAAAGTATAAATAAGCATGATTAATAAAAATTCAGCTTTAACAAAAAACATAAACAAATAAAAAAATTAGGGGAAGGGGGTATGGAAAAAAAAGGTAAGTTGGAGAGGATCATATGGGCTTGAAGCCCATCACCTCCCAACAAATAAAAAAACAGAGCAAGCAGATAAACAAAAAGGGCTAAAAGCCTATAAACTAAGACCTAAAAGCTCAAGTCCTTAGCCATGTTTATTACAATCTCATTTATCAAAAATCTGGAAAAAAATAAACAAAAGAAAAACGAGAACGAGAAGCAAAACAGAACACCGCTTCCCCCAAATCACTTCCGACCAAAACGACTTGCCTCAGAATCGCGGCTACTTCTTCCTTTTACTCCGACTCGGGTCGCCTCCAAGAAAACTGTTAAAGCTTGAAGTTTGAACAAGTTGAAGGAATTTTCGATTGGAGAAAAGAAGTCCAGAAGAAGGCGATTGGGTTCTTGATTGGAGAAAGGAATCTATTCCTGGCTGGCTTTTTTTTTAAAGTTTGAATAAAAGGGTTTGGATTTATGGGCTGGGTTTGAAGGGTTTTGCGGTTTGTTGTTGGGGGTTAGTGATGAAGATTTGGGGCAAGTTTCTGGGTTTAAAAATTTTATGGTTGAAGAAACAGAAGTGAAGTTCGGTGAGAGATTTGAAGAGGTTGTAAATAAGAAGATTGTTGGAGTTTTGATGTTGAAGAAGATGAAGGTGAGGGTTTATTTTGAAGGAAAAGATCTAAGTTGAACGGAGATTTCGTGCATTTGGTTGAAAAAAAGGTTAACCAATTCGAATGGAGGAATTCCAATCCTGAGTTATGGAAGAATCACCATTTGTTAAAAGCTTGAGTTTTGGTTCAAAAAGAGAGCTCCGTTTCTTTTTGGTTCCCCCAGATTTTAAAGACTGTTCCCGTTTTGAAGGGTGAATCCGTAAACGAAGGGTGAGAATATTCTCCATTTTGCAAGCTGTCACTGTATGTTCTTTGACAATTTTTCTCTTCCTTTGTTTTTGTCTGTTGTGGATTAGTGGTGTTGCGGTTTTGGCAAAAATTGGGGAAAACATTGCCAGCCTATCTGATGCATACTCAATACTAGGGGTGTGCATGGATTATAAACCAAACCAAACCAAACCACATATATGGTTTGGTTTGGATCTTAAAACCATTTATGTAAAACCAGTTAATTTTTTTAAAACCGGTTTACAAGTGGATCGGTTTGGTTTCAAACCGGTTTTTAAAGAAAAAAAATAGTTTTTTTAAAAACCAGTTTTAAACCGGTTTCTCTCAAAATCAGTTTTTTTTATTTTCTTTAAAGAAATCAATTTTAAAATCAATTTTATAAAAAAAAACCAATTTTATACTCATGTAACATAGGTATCTTGTATTATTTTAATTAGATTTTAAACTATAATGTCATCTTTTTCATATATGTTTACTGCTGAATGAATCGTCTTGAATGTATATGTTATTCGAACGTTTTAAAGGAAAAAAGAGAGTTATTAATGGCCGAATCTAAGACAATAATTTGTATGTAGTGACTCAAACTTAAACCGAACATACACTTAATATTCGCTATTATTTATACATTCTTCAAAGTAAACTTGTACTCAATTTCATATGTAAATATCAAAGTTTAATTTGCTTGAGCAGATTAATTTCACTCTGAAAATATTTATACATAATAATAATACCACCACTTTCTTATTTATTGTTGTTAAGTACAATACATGGCGTATATGTAGTATCATTCAAAGACAATAATACCACCATATTACCTTAAAGACTTAAAGGACATAATTTGTATAGAATACCTTAAGGGTGGTTTTAATAATTGAACTCAACAATTTGGGACTCCCACACCACAAGCTTCAGCAACTCTTCTTGAACCAGGAGAGTTAACATATGGCTTCAAGATTGGGTTCTTGAGGTAACCGCATAAGCATGACTTTTGATCATTCAATCTGCTGCAACATGTAGCAGAAGGTGCAGAGTTTGACCTAATTGCAGGTAGACATGGACTCAATTGTATTGCGTTACAACCACCCTCAGCAACGGAAAACATCTCAACCATAACAACTACCAGAATCATCATTGCACACACAACCTTCATCTTTATCATTTTCACTAAATTTCTACTTAGTTAGTAAAACATGTGGGTGAGTTATATTGCTTAATTGGCTATGTATGATGGAGAAGAAAGAGATGAATAAAATTTTGATTGTAAGAATTAAGGTTTTTGAAATTTGTGTTGATCTTGATTTTTCCAAACTATTCATTGAAAAATGGTTACCAAATCTCAAACCGGTTTGGAACAAATGGTTACCGTTTTTTTTTAATTTGATAAATGGGCCACCAAATTTAAAATATAAATTTGGTTTGGATTTTAAAATTTGGATTAATTTGGATAGGAATTTGGTTTATGGTTATTGGTTATTTTGCACACCCCTACTCAATACGATCTTTGTAGAAATTTTGTGGGTGATACGGCTGTTGGTGTTGTAAGGTTGAGGTAGGAATCGAACATTTTGCCATTTTGCCGCAGATTGGTGTGTAGTGGTATGCCGTGCTACTTGCGCAGGTATCGAATTTCTTTACTTTTGTCCTTTTGTAACAATTAAAAATTGGTTACGAAAAGTGGTGTGTGACTGAAATTTATTCTAACAGGTTTTGAATCTTTGTGAACTTGAGACATTGTGAGGCATCACTTGGTCGTGTAGAAGATGTAAGAGGGCGACCCACTTTTCCTTGGTAGAAATGGCATGAGGTTTCATGATATTGTTACCTACTTTCAAATGGCCTTTGGGCTTTGTAATTAAACTCATATGTGTCCTTTATATGGACTATATTGCCTATATTAAAATTCATTATTGTACCTTGAATTTGACTTGGTATTGACTAATGCAATTTGAATCTTCATGTGTTTGGACTTATAGCTTTGTAATGAGATGGATCTTGTATTTTTATTTGCACCCTTGATTATTTGTTTACACCATGACGAAACAAAAATCCAACATGAACTAAACTTGACTGAATCTTACATTTGAATAAATGAATATCTTGGATCTTGAACAAATAATAAAACCTTTCATTTTTGTACTATTCAAACAAAGATGAATTAATTAAAACTTGAACTTTCACTCGATTAAATGAACCCATCATGAACCAAGTTGTGCACTGAATCTCTTTCGGCAAAATTACAACCGAGATGAAAATGTCTTAGAATTAGAGGTCATATTTTGAAATATAAGGCCGAATGCACCAATATTGGATGCTTTATAACTTGAATTCTTGTAGCAACTTTGCAAATGGACTTGGAAGGTGGCGCTTGAGGACAATAAATCATGTTTTAACTAATTGACCAGGAAAATGAGGGCATAATCTTCTCTCGTTTCCGTCTGGACTCAACACACTTGCCAGAGCTGGTAATCACCATGAGCCAAATAAAACTCAACGATCTTAATCTTGATCCCGAAATACACCCATCAAATCAATTTCTCATGCCTTAATCTTTCAACACAACTTGTCTTATCAAGAATAAAGTCAAAACCAACATAAACTGTCCTGAAAATTCAATTCAATCTTGCAACAGCTTGGAGTTAGGCAATGATGACAAAAACAACACATATTTTTTTTTGATTTTCTGCATAATGGTTATTGAGTGAATGTACAGATGAAGATATATACAGGTAGGACAAATTTGGGGTATGACAATAAGCAAACAAAAAACATAGCCACAAGACATGTAATCCAAACAAAATGAATGAACAAGTAATGGCATATATCAATTAATCACAAAATGAGTTCGGAAGACAAATAAAAATAAAGGGTTATAGAGTCTGAATATAAGGTTTCTTTAAATTTTTGAAATAGCTCTTAGATCTGCACCCATGGTGTCTTGTCTAACATCTATAGACTTCATCCTTTCGTCCATTTCTTTCTGTTTGTTAGACATGGCTTATTGAGAACCAGCAACCAAAGCCAGGTTCTTTTCTAAAACATCTTGCCTAGAACTGGAATATGCAATAGTATCTGAGGCGACATCCTTTAGATTCTGAATAGGTGATACAACAAAGGTCTGAAGAGAATCCCATTTAGCATAATATGTTATTGGGTCAGATGCAT
Source organism: Lathyrus sativus (assembly GCA_963859935.3). Taxonomy (NCBI): domain Eukaryota; kingdom Viridiplantae; phylum Streptophyta; class Magnoliopsida; order Fabales; family Fabaceae; genus Lathyrus; species Lathyrus sativus. The sequence continues at coordinate 842,741,652 of OZ012735.1, forward strand.
AGGATTTCTCAAGGACGAGATTATGAATATTATCCAAAAAGACATTTTTATCACATCTTGGTTGGTTTGGATAGTTTGTGAGGTGGATGGATGGTTTGTATGTGAGGGTCTAGGTTCATAGGATTGGTTTGAAGGACAGGTAGGTTTAGATATATTTTAGGGTGAAGGTAATCAAAGGGAATTTGATCAGACTCAATAATAGGGTTACAAGTAACTTGAACCAAAGGTAGATCCTAAATTTTTTATCCATTTTAGTCTATAGTTCAGATGCAAATTCATCCCGAGGTTGACTATGTACGAGGGTAGGTTCTATGTGAGAGGATGCAGGAGGTGAAGGTTGAAGTGAGGGTATAGGTGATGGTTGAGGTGTTCTAGGTACGAAGGTAAAATTTGGTTGGAAAAAGGTTTCATGTTCAACTTCAGAAACAAAACACGCTTGGCTAGAAGGTAGGTCTTGAAGAGAAAAGGTTCTAATGAGGATGGCTGGGATAAGGTTGATAGAGACAGGTTTATGGTCAAAAGAATTTATGCCAAAACTAGCAACAAGACTTCTTCATCATATACTTATTCAGGACTTGAAGAAGAAGTTTCGCCACTAGAAATCTCTATATGTGGTCCATACATAGTGTTAATATGTGATGGTTGATCAAACATAGTATTAAGAGCTAACTAATTTTGATCTCCCATGGGTTAAACAATAGGTGAGGAAATATGTATAGGATAATGAACAGGTGAGGGAATTAGTGAGGGGGTTGGTGATTTACGACTAAGGGTAGAGTAATCAAAAATATCTTTAGATAATAGATTCATATTGATATCTATTACACCAGTATTTAGAGCTTCTGAAGTAGCAATAACTTATGAGGCAACTTCTTCACGAATAACTGAAGCTTCAGAAACCATAGTATTTAATCCAACCATACCTTTAGTAGCTTGGACCTTAGCAATTCCAGTCCAACAACAGTAGCAGCCTCTTGATTCCCATTATCAGAGAAATCAGAAGACTTCATTGACTGATGCAACATCATATATTCTAAAAGTTGAGCATACTTTAAGCTAGGATCAATTGAACTCTTTTGAACAAAGACATTTACAGTCTTTTTCTTTATGATCAAGGATACACTAACATCCTCTTATTTTTATTCTTCTTCTAACTCAACCAATTTCCTCAACATGTTCTTCCTTGTAGGTGCTTCTGAAATGACAGAGACAAAAGCACCTTTCTTGGTATATGCAATGACCTCCTCAAATTCTTTCTCAATCTCCCTCTTATGTACAAATTTCTTCTTAGGAGGTTTCTCAGCATCTAAAGACACTTGATTCCTCTTATTACGAGCCTTAAACACTTCAATAGGCTTGTCATGAATTTCCTTAAGTCTGATTACTTTTTCTTCCTTAAATGAATGATCAATATTACTTTAGGATTATCCATTATGGTTATGACAGGATAATCCTCAAGATAATCAAGATTAGTGCACCTAACAGATAAAGGTACCTTCGAAGCCACAACATCTCCTTTCTTCATAAGCTTCATATTACCAAGAACAAAAGCAGACAACACATTTCCATATATTTCCTTAAGATCCCCATTTTCAGGAAAGTTTTTTAAGGCATCAATTGGACGACCCTAAATGAACAATTCTGACAATAGCCTGGCATAAGAAACATTCTTCTCGCGAAATTTTTTGTTATCTCTGATTGCTTCATAAAGATGATGGAAGATGTAGGCAGACATATTTATCTTATCTTCATTTTTCAAGTAGAAAAGGAAGTGTTTGTGATCCCAAGAAGTTTGATCAATGCTTTTTTCTTTAGGAATCAGACAACTAATTAAGATATTAAATAGAAGCCTGAGTTCTCTCTTCATGTTCTTGACCTTTCTAAAGTCATAGGAACCAAATTTATCAGCATTCTCAAACAACTAACTCTTGATTGTTTCAGCTTAAGGACTATTGTCTTTGGTACCCACATTAAACCTTCCAGAGTTTGGTGCTCTTTAAGGTATATCAATACTTTTCTGGGTGATGACCACATCGACACCCATCATAGTAAACCTAATTTCAACTTCTTCAAACCTCTTCAATCTAACTTCTTCTCTATTTTCCCCTTCAAATAGTTGTTTTTCTCCACTAGAATTCTAAGTTACTTAGATGCAACAAGTTCATCAAAAAATTCTACCCTAACCCAAAAATCCTTCACAAGATAAGGATAGGTTGGTCTATTCAGCATTTCAAAGATATGAGACCACTCTTGAACTCCGAAGAAGCTTCAAAGATCATACCTATTCTGATTGAATGAATCAAAATCAACAATATGTTCCACCAATAGCTTTATATCATCTTAATTCAAATCCATGGACTTGGGCTTTATGGTCATACTTTTTCCAGAGTCGACATTCATGCGTGCATGTTGAGCATTAGATGAGGGCGCCATTGTTGAGAGAAGATTTTAGGGTTTCTAGGGTTTACTTTTTTAAAAGGGATTTTTCAGAGAGGGTTAGAGAAAGAAAAGTGTAGGTGGTGAGAAGTGAAGTGTGTGTTTATGATATAACAAAGTGTTTTTGAGTGAAAAATAAATTTCAAACAACACACAACATAAGTGCAAAAATAAATAGGAAACAAAGAAGTAAATATGCACCACCAAGAACAAAGGAGTTTTTACTCATTAGTTACAATCCATGTGTAAAAATACGTTTCAAATTTGTGACATATAAGAGGACAAATGTCAGAGGAAGTTACCAAAGGATGTCCACTTGTGTGCATATCAGAGGTAGTTAACCTTATTTATAGTATTAGAGGCTGAGATGCTTTAAAGGTTATATATTCATCAGAAGATGACTTAGAGCTTTCTTATCAAGGTAGCTCTAAACATCATCAGACTCTAATATATATAGTAATATTTTATGCCCAACTGTTAGAAGTAAAATTATCACAGTTAACTGTAGTTCTTCTTTCATAAATATGAAGATCTTCTGACAAACATTAAAAAATGTTAAGATTAGAAGCTACCTAATAAAAAACACAGAGATAATCATACCTCACTTTTTGTAGTATCAAATTTTGAGATTGTCCAAGGGGAACATTCTTGTTGCAACTGTGCTCTTCTGATCACCGTCAGAAGCCTTCTCAGACTTCTTAAGACAACTAGATAAAATTCAGAGATATAATCACCAATCTAAAGTACCAATTCAACACAGGGGGACTTTAGTCTTCCTAGTACCAGTGATCTTGTCTTTATGGTTTCTTCAGGATTCAAAACCTCTTACCTCTTTTAGAGTTAGCATTTCAAATGTATGCCTTCTTCTTATTGAAGGTTGTAAGCAACCACTGTCCTGGAGCAACAATTGCTTCTTTCCTTTAAGCACACCTGCAACAAAAACAATCTCATTTTTTTGGTACCCATGCTCTTATGTGTCTTATAAGGTTAATTTTGCAGGGTTTCTTCTTGATATTTTCCTTAGACTTATAGTAAGGTTTAGACTCATTCTAGATTCTCTGTCTAGGGTATATTTTGACCTTAGATTTTGAATATCTTGAAACCTTAGATACAACAATCATGGGTTCTGAGTTCTTCGAAGTATTTGACTTGAAGGTCTTAGGTTCTAATTTACTTATAAGCTTTGACTCCGCAGTCTGAGATCTTGATTCCTTTAGAAGTTGGGAGTTATCTATCATAGGTTCTGATTGATTCAGAATTTTACCATTTTCAGCAGCACGCATAAAGTAAACATTCAACTCCTTTTGAGTAATGCTTGAAGAAGAAGGGTTTGATAGTTTTACCAAAACATTATACCTTAGATTGTAAGGTTTTTTATGGTATACAAGACCTTCTCCTTTCCTTTTACTTACTCCATAGATCATGGAGGCAAGTTTGGTTCTTTCTAACCCAGATATAATAAAATTTTGAAGAGCTAACTCATTTTTATCCAGAGGTTTGTCAGACATGTCTTGTGCTAAAGTAATTTGATCTCTCTCAAGTTTTTAAATTTTTTTCTTTAGAAAATTTTCTCTCATCTTTTAAAAGACCATGTTGCTTTGTTAGCATTTGTACATGTCTGAATTTTTGATGTCATATTTATGTAAAATCATGACAACGAGTTCCCAATTCATATATAAAGAATTTGGGAAGTACTTGATCTGTGTCTTCTGATTATGAGAAGAGTTTCCAAATCATATATAAGGAATATGGACCTAATTATATGAGTGTACATATTACTCTTCCACCATTCAAATTTAGTGGAGTCACCAATGAATATTGGTGGTCTAACAATATAACTATTTTGCCCATATGTACTTTGATTGTGGTTGTTACTGCCACGAGGAGAATCTTCTTCAGGTCTGTTTACTTAAGAACTACCAACCATGAGGAGAATAATATTTTTGTCAAGGTCATTTATGCACCACTGTTAAGTGTTAATGCTCATACTATGCTTTGATACCAATTGAAGGTGAGAAAATTACACAAAGAGGGGGGGGGGGGGAGGGTTAAATTGTGTATGCTAAAAATCTGTTTCACTTATGATATTAGTACTTCGAAATCTGAACCAAGTTCAGAGTCTGATATCAGAATAAGTACAACAACAAAAATATAATGATCAGAAGTAAATGTAAGCAACACATAAATATTATCCTGGTTCCTCTATTCAACTAAAAAGAGTGTAATCCCCTTGTCTCAACAAGAGCTTTTCACTATAGCCAAACAAATTACAATTTGCTTAAGCACACTTGCAAGAGACTTCAATGCTCAATCAACCTAGAAAGAGACTTCTGCTCAAGTAACCTTGCAAGAGACTTCTGCTCAATCAACCTAGAAAGAGACTTCAATGCTCAAGTACACAAGCAAGAGACTTCAATGCTCAAGCACGCAAGAAAGAGACTTTCTATACTTTAAACAAATAGTTTAATAGAAAAGGTAACTACTATACTTTGATAAATAATCATAAGTATAATAATTTTGCAACAATAAAAAAGGTTCTCAACCTTTCTAATATTTTAAAGATATACTAAGATAAGAAATCTTAAAATCTTATGCAATAACAATTACAAAAATAACAGCTCAGAGTTATGCCAAAGATCTTGTAATGTGTTATCATGTTGTAACCTTCCTTCAAGTCTTCAACTTCCTTTTATAGAGGTAGATAAAGAGTTGTTGGAGGGTTTGAACAACAAAAAACGTATTGAATAAGTATGCCAAGAGAGACATTAGAGACTAGCATATGGTTAGAAGTTGGGACCCAGTTCTCTGATGTTGGGACCCAGTTCACATGAAGAACACTGAATAATGACATTATCCACTGCACCTTTCAAGTACTAGATATCTACCAAAAGGTAGAATAGACTGAAGAGGTCACATCACCATCTCTTGAACCTTGCAAAATCAAACCCTAGTTGAATCTTCCAAAAAAAATTGGCGCTTGACAAGACTGGTTTGCTTTTGGTGTAGAGTACAGACCAGAGACACCTTTTGCCTTCAGGGTCTGAGCTGTCACCAAAGCCTAGAACAGTATACCAGAGTCTGATCCTTCAGATGCTAATGAACACTTTCAGAGTCACCAAATTCTAATAATCTAAAATTTGAGTAACATTGCTTCTCCACTTATGCTTTCAACGTGATTAATTCATGGCGACTTCTTAACTTGTGATCCTGCACACTTAAACATATGTTAGTATACCCATTTGTTCTTTAAATACTTTGTTATCATCAAAACCCAAGGGATATGAACAATCTTGTTCTAATAAATGTATCTACTCAACCTACTATGAGGCTAGCTGATCATGGATCAGAGATGTTAAGACCATCCTCAATGAGAAATCTTGCTTTGATCACCACCATTGATACACCGTCATAGATTATTCTTGGATCAAAGACTTCAAACCAAAAAACTATTATATACTCAAGAGTATACTCTTCACTTTGCACAACTTTATTTAATATGCTTCAAGGTTTCATAGAAACTGCAAAGTAACCCTGAAAACATACTAGAGTTTCACCTTTGGTACCCAAATTTTCTTGGGTCCAAGTACACTAGTGGCTCTAAAAGGTATAAGATTACTATCTTTAGACCTTTTTAATTTATCTAAACAAAAATTCTCTAAGTTTCCAATTCTATTAAAATAAGAGCACTCATAAAGAGGTCGGTTTGATTTCTTCTGAGGTGTTCTACCAGGTTTAAATCCTAGTCCACTTTTATTTAAGGAAGATGTTGCATTGAGAATCGGACATTAAACTATTAATTAACTTGAACCACAAATATTTTAATATTCACCCCCGAGCTTTGATTTATCCAAAGGAAAGGGTAAAGATTTAAGAAAACCCTAAGTGTGCTACGTAACAACGAAGCTAAGAGATCGGGGGTTCGGGGGTTGGTTATACCTAGGGAAGGTGTTAGCATCCTAAGTATATGTAGTACACTACAGGAGCCTCTTGTTAGGTAGTTGTGTTATGCTAATGTTTATTTTCTAATGGTTATATGCTAAGGTAAAGGTGCTAAAGGTAAATATGTTAAAGGTAAAGACCTATGGGTATGTACACTAAGTATGCTCGCCAAGACGTTGCATCTCGTGTCCACGTATCCTTACAAGGATGGAATCAGAGCAACCGTAGATCTCCTAACTACGGTGAAGAAACTATTTGACTATGGTCAAGGTTCCAAGGGGGAATAAGTATTCATAACAATGATGCTTATATAGAGTTAACAAACTCTCTAATTCTAAGTTGAAAGACCTAATTAAAGATTGACTTTAACAAAAGTCAAAAGGGGAAAAGTGAGTACTCATAACAATGGTACACACATAGAGTTAACAAACTCTAATCCAAAGTTCTAAGTTAGAAATTATAACGAGGGATGCTAGGTTTTTACTCTAATAAAGTCAAATGGGTGTAGGTTTTATCTTAATACTAAATTGAAATTCCTAATGACTCTAACAAGGTCAAGGGCAGGCTTAAATAGTAATGAGCTATCTATGACATTTAGTCAATAGAGAGACTTTCCTTTGGACTTAGGAACACAAGGAAACTCTTTAGGATGAGAGCTAACAAGCTACATCATATGGGGAAACTTATCAAGCTTCAAGCACACATATATATATTCATTCAAACATGATGAAGATATATAATCATGGTAACAACCAAGCATTCTTTCTAAGGGGTTTAGAATCAAATCAAATGGTTACAACCAAAGGTAATTTAAAACATGGATGTTACAACAAGGTTATCACAAGACTAAACAACATAGATGGAAATTTGAAGTACAAGAAATCATGTATAAGCCAAGACATTACTTATCATGGCAAACTCCAAAACTCAAGATCAGCATGCATAAATCATGACAATATTTAAAGCATGAATATAGATCAAAGAATGTAAGGGAAACAAATAAGCTATGAGAATAGATGTAACAATATCCATGCAAAGACTTAGCAAAGCCAAAGAAGGGGGCAAGGTAACAACCAATTATAAGCAAAGACGTGGCAACATCTAAACAATCATGAAACACATTTCTAACAATATTAGAACATCATGAATACAAATTAAATATCTCAATCAAAGCAAGCATATATTAGGTCTTACTACCAATACTTAATCATGAATACCAAGCAAGCGTGAATAAGTTATAGCAACACTTAATCATAAATACAAATTAAGACAAGTAAAGGTAACAAACAAGCATACTTGAGCAAAAGGAACATGTTTATAATAAAAACATGTGGATGAAGATGCAAACATACAAAGGATGTCAAGTGAGCATCCATCAACAGGTTTAAAATATCATGTGAACAAGTTAAGACATTACTTGGATATTTAGGCATGGATGTAAGTTGAACATATTAAGACAACTAAGTAACAACGAAACACACATGTTATGAGTTTAATCACGACATTTATTAGGGACCAATTGGTACTAATTTTTATATATTTTATCGGTCCCTTTTGCCAACTTTTTAGTAAAATCGCACAAGTTTTTATCACAATTTAGTAAACATTCAATGTAAGTTATTTTATTTTGTTTCAAATAGATATTTCACTTTTTCTCTAGTTTTTGTAGAATTTATGACAAGAAAAGAATGATCTCCAGAGCAACTCTTGAAGATAAAAGTTTTGGAAAGGAATTGATGAGAAAACACAAAACAAAGCAAGCAATTCTTAAGCTGGGTAGTTCGCGCTGCGACCACCCTTCGCGTCGCGAACTGGGTGAATTCAGCCACTTGCAAAATTTGTGACACATGTCATGTCTTGGAAGAAAAACCACTTTTGTGTAGGGTGGCGCCCCATAGCCTATTAAATGCACTTTTTTCCTTGCCTGTAAGACATAATCATTCCATCCTAGAGTCTTAGTATCTCTTAGACTTGTAAGAAGATTTTGGGGAGAGATTTCAAGGGATTTTCTTGTTTTTTGGAGGAGTTTTTCATGCAAGAGGAACTTCTTGAAGATTTCTCTGTGTACTCAAGGAAGATGATGAACAACTAAACACCATTCTTGTCAAGCTTGAGGTAGTAGTTATCCTATGTTGTTTATGTAATATTACTATCCTTGCATGTAAGAAACTACATTTGGTATAAGGAATTATATTTTCTCTTTACATTGAAAACTCAGAATTGAATTATTGTTGAGAAAGATAGTTTAATTCTTGACCTAAGATATTTTTCCAAGTAGAGAATAAATTGTAGAGATAGATTTATTCACTACTTTTCTATTTGTGTTAAACATTCAAAATTATTATATCAATAGTTAGATGGAGAGATCGTCTAAGAATTTATATAACAATTGTCACAATCTTATTTAGACATAAATATTATTGAGAGGATACTTGAATACTATCAATGGAGTTTGAATGCATGCATGTGATATTGAGAACTTATAAAGAACAAAGATAATGAAACTCAATCTTGACAAGGTTTCTAAACTTTATTCTAAAACCATTTTTATTGTCTTATTTTTCTTATAAGGAAAAAGAACGATTTATTCACCAACAAACAACTTGAATATCTTTGAACTTACAATAATTGAAATTATAGAACGGCGGTAATAACACCAATCTCTGTGGATACGATATTAAAAATATTTTCCGGAAATATACTTTTCAACAAATTGGCGCCGTTGCCGGGGATTGGTGTCGATATTACATGCATTGAAATAATTCATTGTTCTAAGTTCTCATTTTTATTTTTTTTATTTTTTTTTATTTTTCACTCTTGTGTTTCACTTGGTTTGTTAGTTTTGTAGATTCTAGTGCATGCGAGAAAAAGCCACTGAGGAGCAATTTCAATTTGATCCTGAAATTGAAAGAACAATCTTAAGGCTTAATAGCAAGACACGAAGGAGAAAGAAACTAGCCAACGAGAGGAACCGAAGAAAAGAAGCAACAAATTCTGCACTTACTCAAGTCGAAGAGGAAGTTGTAGAGACCCTTGAAGGAAGTATGGGTGACGACGCTCGTACCGAGATGTCCGTCAATAGTCCAAGGCGGACAGCTCAATTTTCTCGAGGCGGAAGGAACACAGAGATGAAGATCGGAATCCTTCAACTCCTTTATGCAAATCCATTCACCGGAATGGATCATGAAGATCCGTACAACCATCTCATCAAATTTTATGAGATTGCGGGTTCTACGGGAGTAGATGAAGCAAGTGAAGAAAATTTATTCAAAAGGATGTTTCCACATACATTGGTGGGAAAAGCAAAAGAGTGGTACCTTGATCAACCAACAAGAGTGATGACGGATTGGAACTTGTTAGAAGAAATATTTTTAGAGAGATATTATCCTCATTCCCGATTCATGGAAGCCAAAACGGCTATTTCGGTATTCACACAGAGAAGCAACAAGTCTCTAAATGAGGCTTGGGAAAGGTTTAAATCTATGTTGAGAAAATGCAAAGGTTACGGTTTTGATGATCTCACATAAATTCACATTTTCCTCAATGGACTCCAAACGTCACAGGAAACACTCTTGGATGCTACCACGGGTGGTTCTCTCATGTCAAAGAATGCGGAGGAAGCAAAAACCATTATTGATCAAATGACACTCAATGATCGACAAAGTCAACACGACCATAGTCCTTCACAAAGGAAAGCGGGAGTTCTTGAGTTGAATACCAATGATGCCATACTTGCTCAAAACAAGCTACTTTCCCAACAAGTGGAGCTGCTCACTCAACAAATGTCTAAACTTCCACAACAATTGAAAGAGATTCATGGAACACAAGTTAGACATCAAGTGGAAAGTTGTGAACTTTGTCAAGGAGATCATCCAATGCCTCAATTTTTTCTTCATGAGAGGCAATCTTTGTTATTGAGAAAAACCACTTGGCCAAAGAAATTAAAAACCTTGTGAGGAGTGATCCGTAGTAAAACCCTTTTGAGCCTATATTAGGATCCATCCGAAGTATAAATTTAAATACCATTGATAATATGGTAAATAAATGGATCCTAAATTCTTTCGTTTCAAGTGAACCTAAACCAAAGTTGGTCGCAATATGATTTTTGCCTATGTCTAAGTAGAGAGTTTGATTGCATCAACTATGGTCAAAATGATGAAGTTGGGGAGAAAACATAATACATCACCTTGAAAATATTTGAGCTAACAAAAAGAAAAATGAAAAGAAAAGCTCATGGTGGTGTGTTATAAAAAAAAAAAATATATATATATATATATATATATATATATATATATATATATATATATATATATATATATATATATATATATATATATATATATATATATATATATATATATATATATATATATATATATATATATATATATATATATATATATATATATATATATTTGAAAATAAATATTGTTGAATAAAAGGAAATGCTCTCTTAGAATAGGCAATCTTTAATTGAGTCTTGTGATCATGTCCTTTCTCTTTATCCCGAACCATATTACAACCCTTAAAAGACCTCTTGATTCTCAAATTTTTTCATGATTTAGTGTATGTTGTGATGAACGCATGATTCGAGTTGATGTTGATTTAATTGTTCGGATGAGTGTAAGAAAACCCTTATGATTATTCATCATCACTATGATGTGTGTGTAGTTTTGATTCAATTTTGACATGTATTAATTCGAATTTCTTGGTGTAATTTTTGTAGCCAACCATTATTTTTATTCATGTTTTGTCTAATATTGAAAGTAGGTGTATCATAAGAGTGTTGTATGCTTTTGAACCATTTGAATATCATCCTCTAACACTTGTTTCATTCCTTGCTTTCGTAAATTGGTTTGCTTTAACGAATGACTTTTATTTAGGGACAAACAAAATGATAAGTTGGGGAGAGTTGTTAGGGACTAATTGGTACTAATTTTTATATATTTTACCGGTCCCTTTTGCCAACTTTTTAGTAAAATCGCACAAGTTTTTATCACAATTTAGTAAACATTCAATGTAAGTTATTTTATTTTGTTTCAAATAGATATTTCACTTTTTCTCTAGTTTTTGTAGAATTTATGACAAGAAAAGAATGATCTCCAGAGCAACTCTTGAAGATAAAAGTTTTGGAAAGGAATTGATGAGAAAACACAAAACAAAGTAAGCAATTCTCAAGCTGGGTAGTTCACGCCGCGACCACCCTTCGCGCCGCGAACTGGGTGAATTCAGCCACTTGCAAAATTTGTGACACATGTCATATCTTGGAAGAAAAACCACTTTTGTGTAGGGTGGCACCCCATAGCCTATTAAATGCACTTTTTCCTTTCATGTAAGACATAATCATTCCATCCTAGAGTCTTAGTATCTCTTAGACTTGTAAGAAGATTTTGAGGAGAGATTTCAAGGGATTTTCTTATTTTTTGGAGGAGTTTTTCATGCAAGAGGAACTTCTTGAAGATTTCTCTGTGTACTCAAGGAAGATGATGAACAACTAAACCCCATTCTTGTCAAGCTTGAGGTAGTAGTTATCCTATGTTGTTTATATAATATTACTATCCTTGCATGTTACAAACTACATTTGGTATGAGGAATTATATTTTCTCTTTACATTGAAAAATCAGAATTGAATTATTGTTGAGAAAGATAGTTTAATTCTTGACCTAAGATATTTTTCCAAGTAGAGAATAAATTGTAGAGATAGATTTATTCACTACTTTTCTATTTGTGTTAAACATTCAAAATTATTATATCAATAGTTAGATGGAGAGATCGTCTAAGAATTTATATAACAATTGTCACAATCTTATTTAGACATAAATATTATTGAGAGGATACTTGAATACTATCATTGGAGTTTGAATGCATGCATGTGATATTGAGAACTTATAAAGAACAAAGATAATGAAACTCAATCTTGACAAGGTTTCTAAACTTTATTCTAAAACCATTTTTATTGTCTTATTTTTCTTATAAGTAAAAAGAACGATTTATTCACCAACAAACAACTTGAATATCTTTGAACTTACAATAATTGAAATTATAGAACGGCGGTAATAACACCAATCTCTGTGGATACGATATTAAAAATATTTGCCGGAAATATACTTTTCAACAACATTAAACAAGTAGAAAATACCACAAGGGTCTAAGCATACAAGTACATACACAAAATCACTTCCAAGATAAATATCAAGTGTTTAAGAACACATAAACATGGCATGATCAACACAAGGGCATATATACACATATAAACATGGAATAAAATCACATGTTAAGAAAAAAATCGCCAAGCAACCACTCATGATATGAACAAAGTTTTTAATCATACATTTTTGTGTAAACATACCCTTTAAGAGTATCAAAGTCAAGTTTAAACAAGAATTCACAATTTCATAACATCATATAAAGTCTATACAAGATGCACAAAGTCCAAATGAGTCAACATACACAAAGAAAACTAAGGGATCAATCAAAAGAATCAAGAGGGACCCTAAGAAACCCTAAAAAGTCACATACTTTAAACACTAATAAGTGCAAGAAAAATAAACATTTTTGGAACTTTCTTTTTACAGACATAAATTAGACATCTCGATGAGAATTTAGAAAAAATAATGGGATCAAAAGGATAAAAAACAAAGAAGTTATGAAAGTTTGAAATTGCATCCTAGGGGGATTGAACCCACGCCCTTGAGATTACCATTCAAAATTAATACCAACTGGGCCACACACACGTGGTGAATATGAGATGACAACAATAAATAAAATATCAAAACACATTGAATATTCAGAAAAAAATGAATAAAAGGGTTGATCAGCAGGATCGAACCCAGGCACGACAGGTTAAAGGAAAAGGCATGGCTAAGTTTCTACCACTGGGGTGGCTATTACATCCAAACATAATACGCCTTCAGTTGTTTTTATTTTAAAACATCATGAAACAGCCAAATCAACACCCAGTCAATGCCATGTCATGCTAATTGAGTGTTACACTCAGCTTCATCTCTTCCCTTCACCCTCCCTTCTTCGTGCCCTAGAACAAGCTTTCATGGTCAGAAATTCTACTCTCCATAACTCTATCTCTCAACCATTTTCAATGATGTAAAGATAAAAGCCACAACATTTTTCACAAGGATCAAGAATATAGCAATATCTCATCCTAAAAATAACTGAGTAATTCACAAATCACTCAACAACAGTGTAACACTGTTGCACCCCAAAATTTGACCAACCGGGTCTCGTATCTGACTCGATGTTTCGACGCATAATCGCATTCGCATCGGCATATTGCATACATTGCATCTTTTATCTGTTTTGATTTTATCAGGGATCACAGCTCTCGTCTCATGTTTCAGGTGTTTTTTATCAGGTAGATTCGTTTTTGGGATATTTCGGTGCCCGTTTATTTTTACCGATTATTTTTGTGCGCTCTCGCGGTGTTTTGTGTCGTTCTGTGCTTATTTTGTCCCTCTGGGAATTGTCGAGATTTTTCTGGATTTTATTGGCTATTTTTAGGGTTTAAATAGATTTTTAATCATTTTAGATATTTTTAATAGTTTTAATTCTTTTTAAATAGATTTTTGATCATTTTTAGGATTTAATAGGATTTTTTAAATAGATGTAAATATTTTTTTAGCATTTTATAGGATATTAGTAGATTTTAATATTTTTAGATAATATAGAGTAATATAGAATATTATTAGCTTTAAATAGTTTTAATATTTTTAATTCATTTTTAATATTAGATATTAAATAGGTTTACTATTTTAATAGGATAATATAGATTTTCTTTTAGATAATAGAGTTTTTTCTTTTATTTTCTTTTATAGAATTTAAATAGGAAATATAGTTCTATTAGGGTTTATAGAATTTAATTAGATTAGTTTTTAGATTTGATTAATTGAGTATTAGTTAGTTAATTAGGTTAGTTGTTAGTTACTTTTGATTGGTTTAATGATTTTAATTCAATTCAGATTTTTGTGAGTTTTTTTAGCATTTTCGTTTTGGGCCTATATCCAAGTTCAATTTGCAGGCCCAGTTGGTGGTTTCTGTCCAGCAAAGGTCCAACATTCTCCAGCCAATTCCAGCAAACTCCAGAAGGTTCTGGAATGTTCCAGCAATTCTCTCAGTATAAAAGCTCGCTCGCCACGTGTAGGAAAGAGGTTGGCCCCACGTTACGTTGCCACCATACGCCACGCCATCACCCAGACGCTCCCTCTCTCCCCCACTATCTCTCCATCTGCCACCTCCCGCACACGTGGACGCCATGCGCGTGTCCCCTCCACCATCACTGATACGTGTAAGCACCACAGCCCTCGCCTGAGACACCCACCGGCCGGCCTGCATGGTCGGCGGCCGCCGTAACCCCCACCGGAAACATCCAAACCCAGATTCTGGCAATCTTCCTCTCCCACCTCCTCTAATCTTCATCAGAAAACTCAACAAAATCCTTCGCCGCCGATCAACCTTCATCATCCTCAACTTCGTTCCAACCCAGAAAACCCAGAAATTCGTTCCACCTTCACTCATTCATCTTCCACGATCCACAAAATCCAGAACGCCGGTCAATGTTCATCCTCCATAATCATCAGAATCCTGAAAGATTCATCAACAACCGCCATGATTCTCTTTCCAGCGAACTTCATCATCATCAACCAACCTCTGATCCTCATCTCCAGAAGATCACGTCAACAACAAACCGTTCGTCAATGAACCTTCAACTACCTCCATCAGCTTTCGTCTTCATCATGTTCACTAGCACTTCTTCAGGTTCATCAAGGATGAATCCTCAAACTAACCGGAGTTTCCCAGATTACTCCTCGCGCCTTCAACCTGCAAACAAGATCTTCGTGTTCATGAAGATCGTCAGCAACAAGAAGAACAAATCTTCATCGTGGCTCCTGGAAATCACCAGAACGCCTTCATCGTAGATCAAGATCTCTCAGGATCTTCAAGGCTCTTCAGAAAAGATCCAGATCCTTCATCGTCAAGGTCGTTATTTCCAGAACGAATCATTTCCAGAGCAAATCTTCGACGAAGATCATCAAGAATCCTTGTTCTTCGTTAAATTCCTTGCAATTTCCAGATGCCTCCCATAAACACGAACCTCCATTCTTCTGAGATATCCAAACATGGAGTTGTGGTTTCTGTTAACGTTGAGGCAAAATCAAGTGCTGTGAACTATGGAGGATTTTGTTTGAGGGTTAGGCTGGGAGGTTGGATCAGAGAAGGGCTGAACGAACAAGAATGGAGGAAGAAGGTGGCGGCGGCGGCGCTGATGAGGAAAGAGATAGATTAGGGTTTTTTGTTCAGAAAGGGGAAAGGGAAGAGAGGAAGGAGAATGAGGGATTGGGCCGGGCCCAACAGATTTTTGGGGACACTTCCCTCATTTTTTTTCTGAGGAGAACGGGCCTGAGCCCAATAATGTTTCTGGCATGCTAACCCACCAGTTCGCCCCAGCCCCCCCCCCCCCCCCCCCCTTTTTCCATTTTTTTGTTTGTTCCTTTGGGCTGGGCCCATTACAGTTTTATTTTTTCTGCCTGTTACTCCCCTGTAACATATTACACCCCCCTCCCCTTTTCTTGTATTTTTTTATTTTTATTCTTTTAAAGATTTTGAAAAGCAATAGAGAAAAATAGAAAAATATAGTTGAAAAAATAGAAAAGAAAAGAGAAAAAGAAATATATAGAAAATGAAAAAGAAATATTGAAAAGAAATATAGAGGAAAATGTGTGAAAAATAGAAAAGAAATATTGAGAAAAGAATTTGAAAAAAGAAATAAAGAGAAAATAGTGGAAAAAATATGAGAAATATTTTGAATATGTTGAAAAGAAAAGGAGGAAAAAAGGAAAAATATTATTAGTAGACTTAATATTTTTTGAAGTACATTTTCTTTAGGTATTTTCATAGGAATTATTTTACGATTTTAGGATAGTTTAGAAGCCCACTTGTTAGGGGGCTATTTTTCATTCGATTTTTCAGGATAGAATAGGATAGCGTTCCTAGGAGATTTATTTCTCAGCATCCATCCATTGTAATCATTTTTCAGAGATTAATAAAACGAGATTTGAGCTGTGGTCCCGAAGTAGCCGAACTACAGCTGCTCTGATTCTTCGTACCAGACGAAGATATGTAGGCATAGGATGCGATATCCTAGCGAGCACACTAACGACTAACTTTTGTTCTCTCGCGGCTGTGCGATCGAGACTTTCCCGCTAACGACTAATTGATTACCCTTTTTCTCTCTTGCCCGAGTGCATTTGAGACCAAACCATAGTTTTGCCCATAGGTTCCCGACCCTGTGAAACCAGTTGTTCTTCTCACTGCTGTGTGAGAATCCTTGTTTAGCCGTAGTTAGCCTGAACTACGTAAAGCTCTGATCTTCCATGCAGTGGAAGTACGTAGGCACAAGACGCGAGGTCTTGGCGAGCCAATTTTCCCTGTAGTCCCGAACTACGTTGACTCTGACTTTCTCTCTTGAGAATACGTAGGCATAGAGTGCGACGCTCTATCGAGTCAATTCCTTTCCGTTTAGATTTAGCAGCCGTAGATAGATTGTTTTGCATCCAGTAGACAACCCAAGCAAGCATGGATCCCGTCGAGTACGACGGACGTGAGGGGTGCTAATACCTTCCCCTTGCGTAACCGACTCCCGAACCCAGGCTATGGTTGCGATGACCATACCTTTTCCCCATTTTTTGCGAGGTTTACTTCGAGCGTTTCCTTTCCCGCTCTGAGGGATAAATAACGCACGGTGGCGACTCTTCTGTCAGCCGGCGCCGATTTTCGCAGTAGCGACAGCTGGCGACTCTGCTGGGGACTGCGATAGTTCCCCATGCATGTGGGATCCAACGTCCCCTAAGAGAGAGTCAATCCTAGCGTTTGTTTGCTTGTCTATTTGGTGCTTATTTATCGATATTATCTGTTGCTGTTGGGGTGTTACAGGTGTTCTATGATGAGAGATAAGTCGGACCTGGGCTTGGAGTGCACCTTAGACTTAGAGTGGAAATTAGTGGGCGCGTGCTTGCTTTGCAGGCACTAGTGTCTCATGAAATCCACGCTCAGACGAGGTTCATCCGGTTGGCTTCACTTTCAACCCTTTGGGTTGAGACGGTTGCTGGTTTGGTGGATTGTCGACTCTGGGAACCGATCATTTGGAAGTTAGCTAAGTGAGGCCTCTTCAGGACTTGATGATGCCACTCCTTCTGGGAATCGTATCGTCAGTTTTGAAAGTCTGTGACGCTAACGACCGCATAGGATGCCGTACCTTGTCAGATATAGGTCCATACCTGTGAGTGGGGGGTTTTTTTTATGCAGGAAACTTGACTTCCAACCTACCCGTTATTCTGGTCTTCTCTTCAGAGCAACCGTGCTCCGTCAGCAGTGCAGCAGTATTTAGATTGTGTGGGAGCTGTGATCCCGTGTTTATTGCATTGCATTGCATTTGCATAGGCATCTTTGCATCATAGTGCATACCATTCGCCAGCTAGTCAGAGCTCTTATCCAGCCGTTATTTTGATTCTGAAGGTGAGTATTGAAGACGACCAAGGGGTTGAAGCAGATTTGACCAGAGTCAAGCAGTGAAGGCAGCTGACAGTTGTTGGTAGCTATGTCAGAGAGCGGCTTCCAGTTTGTTGATACCTTGTCAGGTTTCACCGTGACGCCCAATCCCCTGTATGGATCTCCGCGCGACGAAGACTTTCCGCAAGTGAACAACCTTACTGCAGCTCAGCTTGTGCATCCATCTGTTGAAGACCAAGGTTTGCGTGAGCAGTTTGTCACCCGAGGTGAACGTTCTCCTTCTGTTGATGTCTTAGACTACCAGGGTTTTGCCTTCCCTGTGCCAAAGCCCCGAAAAGAGGTCCCAACAGCAAAGAATGAAGACCCATTAGCTCCCGTGTATGCTGAAAGGTTTCGTGCATTAGAGGAGAGATTCAAAGCCTTGAAAGGTAAAGATGCTGTTACTCCTAGTGCTGCAGATATGTGTCTGGTTCCTGGCCTAGTGTTACCTCCGAAGTTCAGAATGCCGAGGTTTGAAAGGTACGAAGGAGATAGTTGCCCGAAGCAACATTTGGTGATGTTCTGCCGAAGAATGACTTCAGTTGTGCACAATGACAAGCTGATGATTCATTGCTTTCAAGATAGTCTGACTGGGGCACCTCTGAGTTGGTATATGCAGTTAGAGCGTGATCAGATCCGATCATGGATGGATTTAGCCAGAGCTTTTCTGAAGCAGTACGACTATAATCTTGACGAAGCTCCTATTCGCATGCAGCTGCAAGAATTGTCTCAAGGGAACAATGAATCTTTCAGAAAGTATGTTCAGAGATGGAGAGAATTTGCTGGTAGAGTGCAACCACCGCTCCTAGACCAAGAGCTGAAAGGCATGTTCGTAAACTCCTTGCGGAGCCCGTACTTCGAAAGAATGCTTGGAACCGCACAAAATTTCTCTGAGTTGGTAAGGACGGGAGAGCACATCGAGCATGGTGTAAAGACTGGAAGAATCCCGTATGTTTCAAGAGGTCAGGCCAGTGAAACTGAATCTCTCTGTAGCTCTCAATCTGAAGATGAAGCTATGATCAACGTGGTCCTGACAGATGTTGGATATCCTCAAGTCGAATTGGTGAAATCTATTGGTTCATCATCTTATCAGAGATCAATACCTTCTGTGTCTCGTTATTCTGGACAGACAACCGTGCCTGGGGCACCATATCAGGAATCTTATGTCGCTTCCATCGCAGATCAGCGAACTCGTGGCCGAGGTTATCAGAATCAGCGTCAGAATCAGAACAGACCTCGCAACAACTTGGAACGAAGGAAAGCTCCTTTTCACTCAGTGCCGATGCCGTATAGCCAGTTGCTACCATCTTTGATCCAGAAGTCTTTGGTGGAGCCGAAAGCTCTTAAGCCAGTTCCAGAGCCTTACCCTCCCGGGTATAATCCCCACGTTCAGTGTGGTTATCATGGTGGCTCTCCAGAGCATTCGACGGAAGATTGTAAAGCATTTCAGGCGAAGGTACAACAGTTGATTGATCAGGATCGCATTTCCTTTCGAGAAGGGTTTCTGTTTGTTCATCCCAACCGCTCAGCTGTCTAAGCTCGTAGATTCGGGAAGTATCCCCCAGCAAAAGCCGGTGATTCAGACAGGCGGGCGCCTCAGCATTGGCAGTTCTCAGACCTTTGTACATCATTTGCATTTGTAGTTTCTTTTTCTGTTAGTTACTACCTGCTTTAAACATTGTATGTTTTGAATGGTGATAATAATAAAGTGACTATGCATTTTTCTGAATTAGTCATGTCGCTGTCGCTCATTTATTGCATTGCACTGACACTTGCATTTTTTTTCACTCCACTTTTTCACTGTGACTAGCAAAGTTAGGAGGGAGGATGATGAAACTGAAACTCATAACCGATGATCGTATGCTTTCAGATAGGACCGTACCGATGACGTATAAGGCATTGTTTCAATTCCCCAAACACTGGAGATATAAGGAGTTAGTCCCTTGTTAACCACTTCGAGCCAGGAAGTAGGAATTTCTTTCGGACTTTTTAAACCCTCACATCTTAACCCGGGGCAGGGTAGTTGTCAGTTAGCTTGACCGAGCGTTCAAGTCTTACAGAGGAGTGTTGTCTTTCGAGGACCAATCAGTTTATACCTTTCAAGAGGTCAAATCTCACCAATCAGGAGTGAGACAGTTACAATCCTTTCGGAGCAATCAAGACAACCAGTGTCACACGACTTTGTTCCAAAAGAAAGAAGAAAGAAAGCCCGCTAAGTAAAAAGAAAGAAAAAACTGGAAAGCAAATACTTAGGCAAAAATCAGGGCATCCCGCTGGACTTCAAAAGAATGAGAAGAACTCAAAATGAGTCAGTCGAGGCAAAAATTAGGGAATCAAAAGAATGAAAAAGAGGGATTAAAAGAAATTTTTCCCCAGCAAATCACAAAGTCGTATACACAGACACTGGAAGCGAAGAAAGAGTAATTGTCACTCCGGAAAAGCTTGTGAATTCCTTAGCTATGGTCCTTACCATTCAGCATACTTCTCGAAGAGGCGAGCGCTTGTGCCAGGTTAACTGAACCTTAGGATCGGAGATCATCACGTAGAAGGGGTGGGTACAAATCAAAATTTGAGCCAAATATCCTTTGTTCCACGAACCGTGAACCCGACCACGATACAACCCTTAAAAGACCTAATTGAGGTAGGGTTAGTCTGAAGCGCATTACGATAAGGTCGAGTAACCTGACTCCTTCATGACTTGCTAGTCACATCCTTGTTGTATTTTCACTGATCACGAAAGCACTACGTTTGAACTCCGGTTCATTCGTCACTTACAATCATATGCATGTAGATGAGTGACAGCTCAAATTTTTTCAAAAATCTGCATAACCATTGCATTAAGATTACCATTCGTAAGCAAACGATTTTAATTGCAGGTTAGTAGTTGGCATGAAAGAAATTCCAGCAGGAATAATCAAGCAGGACTGAGTAATTCAGCAATCTGAACCAGAATGGGGTATGTTGTGAAGCCTTGTGAATCAGGGGCATCGACTTCCAGTAAGTTCAGTATCAGTTAGTCTGAGGACAAGTCCCGAAGCTTCAGTTGGGCAGGGGCAGTTTGCTTGAGAAACAGTTGATCAGAAGTGAGTCTTCTCGAGAGCCAATCAGGGGCAATTATGCAGAATGCGGATATTTGAAAGCAGAACCTTCAGGTGGATAATCTGATCAGGTTAAGTCGCTAGAACGCTCATTCAGGGGCAAGTCATCGCAGAGAATGTTGAGATCAGCTGGGTTGACAGGGGTCTAATGGAGATTGAATTCTGTTGTCGTACAGATATCGGGGCAAATATTCTCGAAGTATTCTCGAGGCAAGCTGTTCAGAGCAGGTACTCCCAAGAGTTAGATTGGGGCAAGTTGTGCAAGCCAGTCTTTTCATCCCCAGCTGAGTACTGGGGCAAGTTGTGCAAGCCAGTCTTTTCATCCCCAGCTGAGTACTAGGGCAAGTTGTTCAGGCCAGCCTGTTTATCCCCAGCCGGAGTTGAGTATCGGGGAATCATGTCAATACCCTTATCAAAAACCTGAGCCTTTCAAATAAGAAGGTCTTGTTGTCGTTGGATCATTATCCTGCAGTTTAAACCTGTTGCGTGTCAGTAACCAGTCGTTTCCAAAGTCCAGTTCTCGCCTGGCAAATCGGTAACCAGTTCTCGTCTGGCCCACCCTTCCGTAAGCATCAGTTCCCGTCTGGCGCAATTTATTGTAAGCATCAGTTCTCGTCTGGTGCAGTTTATTGCAACCAGTTCTCGCCTGGTCGCCGTTTTTTCAAGTGTTGTATCAGTTCTCGTCTGGTACATGTCGTCGCGTAATCAGTTCTCGTCTGATCATCGTGTGTTTTAACCTATGTGTTATACCAGTTCTCATCTGGTGTACGTCAGCTTTCAGCCAGTTCTCGCCTGGTTGTCTATATCTCAGTCTGTTATCCAGTCAGCCCCGTCTGATGTTCAAAAACCAAATCAATTTTCCTAACCTATTTTCCTATCAGTTCTCGCCTAGTAGTCCACCCTGAATGCTAGTTCTCGTCTAGTATTTTCCATATCTTCCACTGTGTACATAATTCATGTTTATCCTAAACCAGAAAAACAAAAAACCTAAAGGTATCTGACACAGTATTTCCCAATGACCCGCATGTTGTCATGTTTCCCGATACGAAGCTCGACGGATACCAGCGCTCCGAGTAATGTTTGAATTCCTTGTGGATGTTGTTAAATCAGAATTGCCACTCTTCAGCAGATGAAAGTTGCTTATTATCCCCGGAAGAGCCGAGATTGTACTTTACCCCGTATCAGAGTAGGATCAGGAGGATCCTCAGCAGATTAAGATCGACATCCTTGATAGTAGGGACATTTCCAGCAGTGTGCTGCACGTAATCAATCCCAGTTTGGGTCGATCCCCGCAGAGTACAATCAGTTGCCAATATTTGAAGGGAGCATCCCCGAGCAGAGTTGTTTTTCTTTCCTCAGTGAAGTCGCCAAGCAGGGTTGCCTTTTCATTTCTCCAGCAGAGCGGTTATCCCCAGCGGATTTGATTTCTCGTTTCTTGCATTTATTTTGCTGAGACGATTCTGTGACTTCGGGTCATCCCCAGTAAAGTTGACGTTTCCTTCGGCATTTATTTTGCCAAGCGGTTTTCAGACCTGGTGTTCTCTGGCAGCCCGAGCCTGCATTAGCATTCGCATATATAGTCATTGCATCTATACAAACATATAACATATCCATGCCGTCTGGGCATCGCATTTTCAAACAAAACGCATAGCATTTACATGTCATATAGGGCATTGCATCATTATCAAGCATACGCATGTCGAAACATAGACCAGGATGGTTACCTATTGGGTTTCGAATTTGTTCACCTGCAGAGTTGTTTGGTTCAGCTTCTTGACTTCCCCAGCGGAATGATTTCTTCATTTGGTTGTTACATCAGCATCGGAAAAAAACAACAACAACAAGGAGAAATTGACATATATCAGACTTCTGAAGCTGCCCCCTTCGTCAAAATAGGTGCCCGGCAGGTCCATTCAGAATTCCCCAGGAGAATTGTCCTCAAGTTCGCAATGAACTGTGAGTTGACCGGATTTGATCCCATGAGAGAGATGGGAATCAAGTCGTTTGCTTTTCCGAAGCATTATTTCAATACTTGTGGCGTTACACAGGTGTTGAAAAGGAGAAGAAAATTTATCAGAAAATTGACCAGGTGTTGCCGTGACTACCAAACTTCAGTTTATTGGAAGCTATTCCTCAAGCAGCTTTGCAGTATATTCCCGCGGTTGGCAAATTTCAGGGTTCCATTTGTATTCAACCGCCATCTACCTTGAATGTTTGAAGGCTGAGCGTTCTTCACCCATTCAGGTCGAAGTCGCTTGAATAGGGGCAACTGTTGCACCCCAAAATTTGACCAACCGGGTCTCGTATCTGGCTCGATGTTTCGACGCATAATCGCATTCGCATCGGCATATTGCATACATTGCATCTTTCATCTGTTTTGATTTTATCAGGGATCACAGCTCTCGTCTCATGTTTCGGGTGTTTTTTATCAGGTAGAATCGTTTTTGGGATATTTCGGTGCCCGTTTATTTTTACCGATTATTTTTGTGCGCTCTCGCGGTGTTTTGTGTCGTTCTGTGCTTATTTTGTCCCTCTGGGAATTGTCGAGATTTTTCTGGATTTTATTGGCTATTTTTAGGGTTTAAATAGATTTTTAATCATTTTAGATATTTTTAATAGTTTTAATTCTTTTTAAATAGATTTTTGATCATTTTTAGGATTTAATAGGATTTTTTAAATAGATGTAAATATTTTTTTAGCATTTTATAGGATATTAGTAGATTTTAATATTTTTAGATAATATAGAGTAATATAGAATATTATTAGCTTTAAATAGTTTTAATATTTTTAATTCATTTTTAATATTAGATATTAAATAGGTTTACTATTTTAATAGGATAATATAGATTTTCTTTTAGATAATAGAGTTTTTTCTTTTATTTTCTTTTATAGAATTTAAATAGGAAATATAGTTCTATTAGGGTTTATAGAATTTAATTAGATTAGTTTTTAGATTTGATTAATTGAGTATTAGTTAGTTAATTAGGTTAGTTGTTAGTTACTTTTGATTGGTTTAATGATTTTAATTCAATTCAGATTTTTGTGAGTTTTTTTAGCATTTTCGTTTTGGGCCTATATCCAAGTTCAATTCGCAGGCCCAGTTGGTGGTTTCTGTCCAGCAAAGGTCCAGCATTCTCCAGCCAATTCCAGCAAACTCCAGAAGGTTCTGGAACGTTCCAGCAATTCTCTCAGTATAAAAGCTCGCTCGCCACGTGTAGGAAAGAGGTTGGCCCCACGTTACGTTGCCACCATACGCCACGCCATCACCCAGACGCTCCCTCTCTCCCCCACTATCTCTCCATCTGCCACCTCCCGCACACGTGGACGCCATGCGCGTGTCCCCTCCACCATCACTGATACGTGTAAGCACCACAGCCCTCGCCTGAGACATCCACCGGCCGGCCTGCATGGCCGGCGGCCGCCGTAACCCCCACCGGAAACATCCAAACCCAGATTCTGGCAATCTTCCTCTCCCACCTCCTCTAATCTTCATCGGAAAACTCAACAAAATCCTTCACCGCCGATCAACCTTCATCATCCTCAACTTCGTTCCAACCCAGAAAACCCAGAAATTCGTTCCACCTTCACTCATTCATCTTCCACGATCCACAAAATCCAGAACGCCGGTCAATGTTCATCCTCCATAATCATCAGAATCCTGAAAGATTCATCAACAACCGCCATGATTCTCTTTCCAGCGAACTTCATCATCATCAACCAACCTCTGATCCTCATCTCCAGAAGATCACGTCAACAACAAACCGTTCGTCAATGAACCTTCAACTACCTCCATCAGCTTTCGTCTTCATCATGTTCACTAGCACTTCTTCAGGTTCATCAAGGATGAATCCTCAAACTAACCGGAGTTTCCCAGATTACTCCTCGCGCCTTCAACCTGCAAACAAGATCTTCGTGTTCATGAAGATCGTCAGTAACAAGAAGAACAAATCTTCATCGTGGCTCCTGGAAATCACCAGAACGCCTTCATCGTAGATCAAGATCTCTCAGGATCTTCAAGGCTCTTCAGAAAAGATCCAGATCCTTCATTGTCAAGGTCGTTATTTCCAGAACGAATCATTTCCAGAGCAAATCTTCGACGAAGATCATCAAGAATCCTTGTTCTTCGTTAAATTCCTTGCAATTTCCAGATGCCTCCCATAAACACGAACCTCCATTCTTCTGAGATATCCAAACATGGAGTTGTGGTTTCTGTTAACGTTGAGGCAAAATCAAGTGCTGTGAACTATGGAGGATTTTGTTTGAGGGTTAGGCTGGGAGGTTGGATCAGAGAAGGGCTGAACGAACAAGAATGGAGGAAGAAGGTGGCGGCGGCGGCGCTGATGAGGAAAGAGATAGATTAGGGTTTTTTGTTCAGAAAGGGGAAAGGGAAGAGAGGAAGGAGAAGGAGGGATTGGGCCGGGCCCAACAGATTTTTGGGGACACTTCCCTCATTTTTTTTCTGAGGAGAACGGGCCTGAGCCCAATAACGTTTCTGGCATGCTAACCCACCAGTTCGCTCCAGCCCCCCCCCCCCCCCCCCCCCCCCCCTTTTTCCATTTTTTTGTTTGTTCCTTTGGGCTGGGCCCATTACAGTTTTATTTTTTCTGCCTGTTACTCCCCTGTAACATATTACACCCCCCTCCCCTTTTCTTGTATTTTTTTATTTTTATTCTTTTAAAGATTTTGAAAAGCAATAGAGAAAAATAGAAAAATATAGTTGAAAAAATAGAAAAGAAAAGAGAAAAAGAAATATATAGAAAATGAAAAAGAAATATTGAAAAGAAATATAGAGGAAAATGTGTGAAAAATAGAAAAGAAATATTGAGAAAAGAATTTGAAAAAAGTAATAAAGAGAAAATAGTGGAAAAAATATGAGAAATATTTTGAATATGTTGAAAAGAAAAGGAGGAAAAAAGGAAAAATATTATTAGTAGACTTAATATTTTTTGAAGTACATTTTCTTTAGGTATTTTCATAGGAATTATTTTACGATTTTAGGATAGTTTAGAAGCCCACTTGTTAGGGGGCTATTTTTCATTCGATTTTTCAGGATAGAATAGGATAGCGTTCCTAGGAGATTTATTTCTCAGCATCCATCCATTGTAATCATTTTTCAGAGATTAATAAAACGAGATTTGAGCTGTGGTCCCGAAGTAGCCGAACTACAGCTGCTCTGATTCTTCGTACCAGACGAAGATATGTAGGCATAGGATGCGATATCCTAGCGAGCACACTAACGACTAACTTTTGTTCTCTCGCGGCTGTGCGATCGAGACTTTCCCGCTAACGACTAATTGATTACCCTTTTTCTCTCTTGCCCGAGTGCATTTGAGACCAAACCATAGTTTTGCCCATAGGTTCCCGACCCTGTGAAACCAGTTGTTCTTCTCACTGCTGTGTGAGAATCCTTGTTTAGTCGTAGTTAGCCTGAACTACGTAAAGCTCTGATCTTCCATGCAGTGGAAGTACGTAGGCACAAGACGCGAGGTCTTGGCGAGCCAATTTTCCCTGTAGTCCCGAACTACGTTGACTCTGACTTTCTCTCTTGAGAATACGTAGGCATAGAGTGCGACGCTCTATCGAGTCAATTCCTTTCCGTTTAGATTTAGCAGCCGTAGATAGATTGTTTTGCATCCAGTAGACAACCCAAGCAAGCGTGGATCCCGTCGAGTACGACGGACGTGAGGGGTGCTAATACCTTCCCCTTGCGTAACCGACTCCCGAACCCAGGCTATGGTTGCGATGACCATACCTTTTCCCCGTTTTTTGCGAGGTTTACTTTGAGCGTTTCTTTTCCCGCTCTGAGGGATAAATAACGCACGGTGGCGACTCTTCTGTCAGCCGGCGCCGATTTTCGCAGTAGCGACAAACACCATGAAAGTTCAACATGTTACAACATGTAATATTCAAACCAAACAAGGTAAACATCCATTCATAATCATAAAGCACCAAACATACTACATTTTTTCTATTCAAATATCAACAAGACAATGCATGAATATGAGAGTTTGAAAGTCAGAATGCCTTACCTCTTAGAGAAAGTCCAAGGCTTCTTTTCAGCTACTATAGATGGAAGATAATAATCTTCTTAGCTTCCTTAAGTGCTTTAGAACTTGTTTGGATGGTTGATTTAGTTAGAAGTAGGATGGAACACAAAACACGATTCTTCTTGCAATAATGAAGGTTGAAGATGGTGCAAGGTGTTTGGTGTGTTACAGAAATTGTTCAATGGTTGGAACAAATTCTAATGAGAGTGCAGAGGAGGTTTATGATGCTTATTTGAGTTTGGCTCGGGTGGAATGATTTTGACCAAAGGTTTTGCAAAAACTGGGGTGTTTTGCAAGAACACTGAACCACACGAATGCAAGAGTGTTTTGTAAAGTTTCTGAGGGTTTTTTCTTGTCCTTAGCATTGAAAGTTGACTTGGTATTTATAGGGAAATGGAATGTTTATGGTGTGGTCAAAATCCAACCTTTTGCCAACCATCCATTTTCAATTTCGAACTAAATGTGATGATGGTTTTTTGTATGGTTCAAGGCATAAAGTACAAAGTGGTTGACTTTGGGTAGGCTTCTATGGGTGAATCTGTACTTGAGAGACTTTGGGAGTGGCGCCATGCTAAAATAAGGGAAAGGACATGCTTTGTACTATGAATGAACATGACCACTTGTACCATCACTTGGTTCATGCCTCAAAATCTTGGGAAATAACTTGTATCTTCGTGTACTATTCTGATAAAGGGGTATATTGTCATCAAACATCTTAAAACAACAAGGTTTGTATCAAAATATTGGTTTTACAACATGTCACAACAAGTTTTAACCTTGTATTTCAAGTTCTTGGACCTCAAATTCTTCCTTCGAAACTCCTAGCTCACATATGCTATGGAGGAGTTCTTATACTTTTTATAAATCCCTAAACATGCCCTACAACTTTCATATTTAATGAAAATCTTGAATCTAAATGGATCATGATGAAAACTGGCCTTGAAGTTGGCTTAAAAATGAAGGAACAAAGTTGTCTTGAAAATATTCTAAGTGTTTTGAAATTCTTCCAAACTTTGAAGCTTCATAACTCAAACTATAAGTATATTTTGCTCATATACCACTAGGAAACTTTTTTAGTACATTATGAGACCTACAAACTGATCTTTGGAACTCAAAAGATGGATGTGTAGATTGAAAGTTATGATCTTTCAAAGTTGGTACCGAAATTAGGTTTTTTCCCACACTTAGAAAAAATTCAAGTTATCCAAGTTTTCTTCTTTTGCAAGAAACCTCTCCAATCTTGATTTCTTCGTGATAAAACTTATTGATTAAACATATTTTGATGAAATTTGGTGTGGATGCTTCTATTTGGACCAAAAGCCCTAAAAGAAAGAGTTGACTTTGTCAGATGAAATTTGTATCAGATAAATTCAATTGTGTGATCTTCAACGAATTTACATCTTTGGACTTCTAAAACATTATAGATAGTATCCAAGGGTGTATATGAACATTTTGAATCATGTATTAAGGGTTGGGATCATGCTTGGATCAAAATTCAAAGACACAGTTGATTTTTCCTAATAAAACCCTAATTTGGGGGCAGATGAGAATGAGCTTCAATGATCTTGCAATGAGGTTAATTAGCACTTGATTCTTATTGAATATAAGTTCTTAAATGTATGGAACCTTGATTTGATGATGACCAATCCAAAATATTGACGGATCAAGCAATAATCCCTTTGATTCCAAAGATGCAAAACCCTAATTCAGATGGGCCTCAACAACAATAAACTTGAAACAAGGTTAAGGTTAGGAAATAATGTTTGATACTCCTATAATGACAATGGAATCTAGGGGTAAAAATTGGGGTATGTATTAGCTCACAAATTCGATGCCTCATATGGATTAAAATATTTAAATAAAGTATTAAAGTCTTTTTAGAGATAAGGAGGTTTTCGAAAGCCTTAGGACCTTCGAAGGGGAAGTCAAAGGTTGTGGGACTTAGAGAAAATTATGAGTTTTAAGTGAGGTGGCCTTCGACCGAGATATTGGTTGGCGATTGATGAAGTTTTTGAAATTCAAATAATGGAGGGAGTAGTTATGCTTTCTTATGACTAAGGAGGACAAATGGCGTTCGTTTTGCAAAGGACTTCATGCGTTGTGACACTTGTCGGAAGATGATGGCCTTAGGAAGTTATTGGTAGTTATTTTTACTATTATAAATAGGAGTCTTAGACATAGAATTCGGTGTGTTGTAATTTACTATTTGTGCAAGTCACTCCTAAATTTACTCAAAGTATCCGAGTGTAGAGAAAAGAGTATCAAGGAGAATGTACGTGATGTAAACACACCATTTTTACTTTTCAATGAAGTTTAATTTATTTGCTTAACTTTACAAAGTTTTTCTTTACTTTTCCTGCAATCTTCCTCTCTTCTATGTACTTTACTTTATCTTTATCCTCAAATCTTTTCTAAGACTTCTATCCATTTCTTTCTAAAACTCTATCTTCTCTTTCTCTTCAATCGAATAAGCATTTTTATTATCAAAACCTTTCTAGCACAATACTGTCGAAGTGTGTAACTTAGATAGGTTTCAAAACATAAATCTTTAGCACATGTTCTATGACCAATCTAATTGATCCTGTGAGTCACCAAAGTTAGATTTGGAAGATCAACAGTTGTTTTCCATTTTTCAAGGGAAACAAAATGGCACGCCCAGTGGGACAGTGCTAAAAGATTTTTTTTTGCTAGTATTGCAAAACTTGCAGAATTGCAATTTTATTTGTCTTTCGCAAAAAAATCGTTATATGTTACTAAGAAGTGGCAAAATTGCCGCTATAAACAAAGAAAGACCAACAAGATAATACGTCAAGGACATGGCGATAGATGCAAATTAGCCAAACAACCTTAATCCTCAATGAGACGGTTCTAACGAAGGATTGAGAAGTGACGTGGTTCCGCCTTCAATACCTTCGACGGGAGAACAAATAGGGCCTCCTGCGAGACTAGAACCAGTACCATCAGTACTGGGGCCTGGGTCGACAGGTGTAAGGACTTATACTCAACCATTGTTGGAGTATATTAGACCTCAAACATAGAATCCCCAAACTCCGCCAGGAGGAACTTCAACGTCTAGACAGTTTGTTCCTCCAGGGTTTTCACAACTATTACCAAGAAACCCTCCATATGGGATGCCAACAACTGTGATGCAAGGGCTCCATAATGATCCCCCAATATTCTCAGATAATGTAATGGCTTCGCCAGTGCAAGGATCAGGGTCTGGATTGAACATTGGTCGAAACCCCCAAAGTTTAAGCTTGAGATATTCTACACAAGGCCCTAATTTAACCAATACTTCGGTTGCGTGTTTAAGACAGCAAATGGATGAGAGCAATTTACAAACGGTTCAAACCTTGTCCCAGACCATGGGTGAGATCTTTCAACAATTAATCCAAAACACTACCCAAACTAACCAACAGTTAGCAGTACAGTTAACACATTTGGCTGAATTTATGGGTGTACCTCCTGCTGTTAGGAACACAGCTACAATGGAAAACATTCCACGATGGGACTTAGGAAACCTAACTGAGCCCAATTTAGAGAATCAAGATAGGGTCGAAATCCCAAGGCTCGAACCACATAGAGTCGAACCACTAAGGGATTAGATACTGATCCCAAGGGAAAGGGACCCAGGAGTAATCATAGTAAATCGAAACCAGGACACAGACAATGGTATCCAACAGGTTCAGCGTAATAACATAGTTGTCGATAACAACTTAGCAGCCATGGTCGAAAGGATAATGGCTCAAAGCGGTGTAAACACTAGGTTCACTAGACCAAACTATACATCTCCGATAGTGAATTATATCCTTCAAGCAGAGTTACCTCCTAGGACGAAAGTGCCTAAATTCACTAAGTTTTCAGGGGATACGATGGAATCTACTGTCAAACATGTGGCTCGTTATATAATCGAAGTCGGAGAGATAACTAATGATGAGAGCCTTAGAATAAAATACTTCCTAAGTTCTCTCACTAAAAATGCCTTCACCTAGTTTACGATGTTACCCCCTAACTCGGGTTGTAATTGGACCCAGTTAGAATGTTTATTCCATGAACATTTCTATATGGGGAAAACCAAGATTAGTCTAAAGGAACTAGCTAGCGTGAAACGTAAGTTTTTTGAGTCAATAGAAGAGTACCTAAATAGGTTTCGACTACTCAAGGCTAGATGTTTCACCCAGGTGCTTGAGCATGAGTTGGTCAAAATGGCTGCAGGGGGCCTCGACTACTCCATTAGAAAGGAATTAGATACTCAGTACCTAAGGGATATGGCTCAATTAGCCGATAGAGTTCGACAGCTAGAGCGTCTTAAAGACGAAAAAGCTAAATTCAACAAAAGTAAGAAAGTAGCTTTTGTCGAATATAATAAAAACGTCGAAGGTGTATGCGAAGACCCATTATACTTTGACGAAAGTGAAGTAGATGTTGCTGAACTTAAACAGGGTCCTCCCTATGCTTGTAAAGTGTTGGCTCCCCCAATTGGGAAAAGTTTCGTCGATTCTGAAAAGAACGACAAATTCCCAAAGAAAGCATATACTTTCGATATCACGAAATGTGACAAAATTTTCGATTTGTTAGTTAAGGATGGGCAAATAATAGTACCACCTGGTGGTAAAATACCGTCTTTAGAGAAAAGGAAAAAGAGAGGGTTTTGTAAATACCATAATTTTTGGGGTCATAAAACGTCTCAATGTTTTGTTTTCAGGGATCTGGTTCAAAATGCCATCCAATAAGGAAGACTAAAGTTTGGGGAGAAAGCCAGCAGCCAGATGAAGGTCGATACAGACCCTCTACAGGTGGCAGATGCCCACTACACGGAGCTTACGGAGGCCAATATAGTCGAAGCTACTGATGGCTACGACTTCTCGATCAACATGTTAGAGGTTACAGATGATTTTATTGATGGAGCTGTAATGGCCAAGATCACTATGGGTTTTGGACAAGAGAATTGGTTGAAGGAGGTTGCTGATGGCCTTGACCAGGGTGTTGGTGATCCAAGTTAGAAAGACACAGAGAATCCAAGTTTGGTAATGGTGACTAAGGAAACTGCTGATAGTTTCATTGAGATGGACCAGGCCACCAGGGTGCTGGAGCTGGACCTAGTTAAGCTCGATCTGGGTGAAGACGTCGACGTCAATATGGTGGAAATAACGCAGCATGAGACCATAGGGGATAATGAATCAAGTTGTCATGAAGAACACAACAAAGTGACCTATCCAAGACATGAAGAGTCAATCTTCAATTTTCTCCACCGTTGCCAGAAGAAAGGTTCCAGTGTAATGTTATGTCCTAGATGTAGTGCCATCTTTGACAGGAAGGCTGTCTAGAGACTTGAAGGGGCACGCAGGTCAAAACAAAAAAGGGAGAAACCCAGCTTCGTCCCTCAGGCTAGTCTCCCAAGAAAGTATTAGCCTCACACCAGGGCCCCAAAGGGCCAGACCCGCTAGCTTTAAACCAGTTGCTGAGACTACTAATGGCAAGTGGGTGAAACCTAACAAGGACAAACAACAAGGACAACAGAAGTGGAAAACTTTGAGGTTAATCGAGGATCTTTAGTCACCTATCGAAAGGAATTCCAGTCCTCCAAAACCGTGCACATATTTGAAAGCTACAAAGGGAAGAATCCCATATCTCGATCGCAGTGGAGAAGAGAGCAGCGCAAGAGGAAAGCCCTCAGGGAAGGCTCATTGAAAAACCAGGAAGAATCTAGCACTAATGCCCCTGCTGAGAATAAAGGGGGGCAGTCACAGACTATTGAGAAAGCACCTGTGGGGCGATGGTTATTCCCTGCCCAAGTAGTAGAGCATAAAAAGTCAGTCGAAGAGGATGACGAAATGACTGACAATTTCGACTCTGACTCTGATGACTCCCTAAAACTGCTGGTCAATATGGTGTTAGTGATGCTTAGGGATTTCGACAGAATCTCAGAAGTCAAAAATCTTGATGCCTATATTGAGGAAGAAATGGAGGCACATAAGCCTGTGTGCTACTATGTTATGAATAATGGCTGCGTAGAAGAGAAAAATGCTTTTTTCGAGCGACCCATAGAAGCGATGAAGAACCATTTGAAGCCCCTTTATATTACAGGAAAGGTGGAAAACATGCCAGTTAATAAAATTCTGGAAGACTGCGGCGTAATGGTGAACCTAATGCCGCATTTTTTGCTAAGTAAAATCGGCAAATATGACACCGATACAAAGCCGCACAACATGGTCTTGTCAAATTACGAAGGTAAGGTGGGTTCGACCATGGGAGTAATACAGGTGGACCTAACAGTCGGAACAATAACAAGGCCTACCGTTTTCATGGTAGTGGAAACGAAGGCCAACTACAATCTACTGTTAGGGCGTGAATGGATTCATGGAATTGGTGCAGTACTATCTTCAATGCACCAATGAATTGCCATTTGGAGACCAGACGTCATCATGGAGAACATCGACGCCGACCAAGGGTACTTCAGAGCGCCCATAAATCATGTCGACCGGAGGCAATTCGACAAGCACCTGGGCAGCATAGGTCCATGTGCCTCAACGGATTTCGAGTTTGTACCAGAAGAGGAAACATTATGCTCATTGTATTTACATCCCGTTGATGGTTTCCGTTGGGACAAAGAGGTGCCAGGAGAAAGACAACCATACCTTGGCAAATCTCCAATAGACCTCATAGGTTGGGGAAGCGAATTTAGTGACGATGATTGAATTCGAAGCACTACAAAGAATTTCGGCCTATGTGGCAGAAACTAAACTACAGGCGGCCTTGGAGGCTGCCAGTAACCAGATGGCTGAAAAGGCCAAGTTAGAATCCTGTCAAGAAGGTCCTGGAAAGGACTTCGATCTAGAACCTCCTGACAAGATTCAACATGAAGATCGAAGCCAGAGGCTTGATGCTATCTATGATGAGGAGCCTTTGGGATTCGAAAAAGATCCACTGGCGAATGATGTCAAGATGCTAGCGCAGGACCCGTTGGAGAAGGTTGATATAGGAGAATGGGTGGCTAAAAAACCAACATATATCAGTGCCAACCTTGAATCTCAACTTAGGATTGAAATTATCCAATTACTACGAGAGTAAAAAGACTGTTTCGCCTGGGATTATGATGAGATGCCTGGTTTGAAGAGGGAATTGGTCGAACACAAGCTGCCGATCAAGCCTAGAAAGAAGCAAATCAAACAAAACCCAAGGCGATTTGCTCCAGGAATCCTTTCAAAAATAAAGGAAGAGGTCGAAAGACTCCTTCGATGCAGGTTCATTCGCACGACCAGGTATGTCGAATGGTTGACCAATATTGTCCCAATCATTAAGAAAAATGGGTCTTTAAGAGTTTGCATAGACTTTAGGGATCTAAACTCAGCAACTTCTAAAGATGAATACTCGATGCCTGTGGCAGAGATGCTAGTCGATTCCACCACAGGACATGAGTACCTTAGCATGCTAGATGGATACTCTGGCTATAATCAGATTTTCATTGTAGAAGATGATGTTCCTAAAAGCTTTTCATTGTCCTGGGGCCTTAGGCACCTACGAATGGGTGGTGATGCCTTTTGGCCTAAAAAATGTCGGGGCAACATATCAACGGGCAATTAACTCAATTTTTCATGATTATATAGAGTCTTTCATGCAGATATACATTGATGACATTGTGGTTAAACCAGTGTCAGGAAAAGACCATGTGGACCATCTTCGACAATCCTTTATAAGGATGAGGAAGTATGGTCTTAAGATTAATCCTCTAAAATGTGGATTTTGTGTGCAGGCGGGAGATTTCTTGGGTTTTGTGGTTCATAAAATGGGGATCAAAATCAACCAAAACAAGACCAAAGCTATCATGGAAGCGAAAGCGCCATCAAACAAGAAGGAGTTGCAATCGCTACTAGGTAAAATAAACTTCTTGAGAAGATTTATATCAAACCTAAGCGGCAAAACATAGGCCTTCTCACCATTACTTCGAGTCACTAGAGAAGGATTCGAATGGGGGAAAGATCAGCAAGAGGCTTTCGACAAAATCAAAGACTATCTGACCCACCCTCCAGTGCTTTAGCCACCACGCAAGAGTAAGAGCATGAGGCTGTACATAGCAGCATCAAACAAGACTCTAGGGAGCATGTTAGCTCAAGAGGATGAGAATGGCGTCGAAAGAGATATTTACTACCTCAGTAGAGTTTTGAATGATGCAGAAACTAGATATAGTGTGAGAAAAATTATGTCTATGTTTGTATTTCTCGTGTACAAAGCTAAAGCAATATATAAAACCAGTTGATGTATATGTCTCTTCGCATTTTGATGTTATTAAACACATGTTTTCCAAGCCTATATTGCATAGTCCAATAGGTAAGTGAGCATTAGCATTAACTGAGTATTCTTTGACCTATAGACCGCTGAAGGCGGTTAAAGGACAAATAGTGGCAGACTTAAATGTCGACCACTCCATAAACGAAAATGTTCTAAATTATGTCGAGCTAGAACCATGAAAGTTATACTTCGACAGTTCCAGCCATAAGAATGGAACATGTATAGGTCTATCGATTATTTTGCCTGATAAAATTCCAATAAAATTCAAGTATAAAGTTGAAGGACTTTGCTCTAATAATGAGGCTGAATATGAGGCCTTGATAGCAGGACTTGAAATTTTGTTAGAATTGAGGGCAAGCCGAGTCGAAATAATGGGAGACTTAGAGTTGGTTATAAAACAAATAACAAAGGAATACAAATGTGTTAAAGAAAATCTCATTAAGTACTTTGTAATAGCCAACAGGTTACTCAAAAAATTCGAAGTATCAACTATTCAGCATATACTGCGATTAAAAAATCAAGTGGCAAACGACTTGGCACAAATTGCCTCTGGATATAGGGTTTCAAAAGAAGACCTACAAGAAGTAATCGAAGCTAGAGGAAAGGTCGTGTCTGTTGGTCTACGACTATCAGACCTAAAAGCAACAAAATTTGGCTATGCTGATGAGGAAAAATTCGAAATTTTTACGGTAGAAGGTTTGACGGACAAAGATTGGAGAAAACCTTTGGTCGAATACCTTCGAAGCCCTTCAACATCTGCAGAGCGAAAAATTAAGTATGAAGCTCTAAGCTACATTCTTTTAGGAAACGAGCTATTCAAAAAAACCTCTGAGGGGTTTTTGCTTAAATGCCTTAGTGAGTCTGAGGCATACTTGGCTTTGTCATCAGTCCATAGTAGAACGTGTGGGGCACATCAAGTAGGCCACAAGATGAAATGGTTATTATTCCGTCAAGGCATGTATTGGCCTAATATGTTAAAGGATTGCATCGAGTTTGCCAAGGGATGCCAGGAGTGTCAGATCCATGCTGGCATACAACATGTCCCAATAAATAAATTACACTCTATAGTCAAACCTTGTCCTTTCAGAGGATGGGCCTTGGACCTGATTGGGGAGATTCGACCAGCATCCTCCAAAAACCAGAAGTACATCTTGGTGGGAATAGATTACTTTACGAAATGGATCAAAGCGATACTGTTATCAAAAGTAGATCAAGAGGATGTCATCAATTTCATCCAGAAGTATATCATTTATAGGTTTGGGCTCCCAGATACAATTACAACAGATCAAGGGTTGGTGTTTACTGGTCAAAAGATGCAGGAGTTTACTAAAGAAATGGGATTCAAGGTCCTAACCTCGACACCTTATTATACCTAAACGAACGGGTAAGTTGAGGCAGCAAATAAGGTAGTAATTGGGTTGATAAAAAAGCAAGTGGGGAGTAAACAAAAAAATTGGCATAAAACATTGGACCAGATCCTATGGGCCTGTGGAACGTCCCCAAAAGAAGCAACCAATAACACTCCCTATCGACGGACCTTTGGCCATGATTCAATATTACCTGTCGAGATTTACATACAATCAGTTAGGATTCAGAGACATCATGAAATCCCTCATGAGATTTATTGGGACATGATGCTTGATGAGTTGGTGGATCTAGATGAAGAAAGACTTAAGGCTCTGGAACTTTTGAGAAGGCAAAAGAAAAAGAGTATAGAAGTCATATAACAAGAAAGTTAAGGCTAAGACCTTTTTAGTTGGAGACTTGATTTGGAGGGCGATCTTACCTATGGATCGAAAGGTTGGGTCTTTAGGCAAATGGTCCCCAAAATGGGAAGGCCCATTCCAAGTCACGAAGGTTTTCTTTAATGGAGCGTACGAAGTAGAAGAACTAAACAAAGATAGGAGAGTCTTAAAAGTGAATGGTAAGTATTTGAAAAAATACAAACCTGCGCTTCAGAAGGTGAAAATATCAACAGAGTAATTCAAGACGTAAAATAAAGCCACAAATGGTATTAATACAACGCCAAAATGGCTCAGTATATTACAACATTAAAACTATGGCTCACAAGGGCTAGCAAAAGGTAAAGCATTACAGAAGGTTATAATAGACTAAAAAGGGAGATTCTCTTTCATCCTCAAATATCTCGACTTTTGGAGTTCGAGGCGCTTTTGACACAAGGTCTTGTCAGATTCCAATTGGCAACCTCTGTTTCCAAATGTCGAGCCTCCTCAGCAAAGGTGATGGCATGATCGAGCTCAGTTGAGAGAGTGGAGTCATCAAAAGAAGATAGTTCAACATTTCTCTTCTTAGCTTTCGATATCCTGTTTCGAAGCTTCTTGATTTTGCGCTCTCAACAAGAGATGTTCTTCTCATTAGTGACAATCTCTTGCTGGTTCTTCACCTTTTTCTCCTCCAGCTCTGCAATCTTACTCTCAGACTCAACAATAGCGGTCCAAGCAGCAGCCTCACTACCAGCCTTTGTCGAGATAGCTTTCTTAATTTGGGGCAGCATTCAGAGGTCTCCATATACTTGGTCGATCAAAGTACCAACTTCCATGATGACACTAGCAGCTTCAGAAGAGATGGAATGAAGGTCCACTTGTTGGAGAAGAGCCTTCAAAGAAAGATGGGTGACTTGGTCCATTTGTAAAATGGAGAAAAGATCTCCCCCGAAGATTTTCCCTTTGATCTTGTCGAGAATGCTTTCTGCTGGTTTTCTCGAGACTTGGTCCTCATAAGTTGAAGTATTGGGGGACTTACCAGAGGAACTGCCTCGTTTGCTTAGGAGAAGTTTGATGTATTGTCGTGGGTTGGAGAGTTTCAGAGCATCGAGTTCTGCATTAGTGAGACTTGCCTCACCCTTGATGGGCACCACTTCACTTTCTTTAGTTGCAGCAGCAGTTGGCGTGTTAGTCACTCCGACAAGGGCAGGTTCATCGACTAGACGTTCCTCAGGCTTCTCTTCTTCACCTTGGTCATCATTTGCTTGATTTTCCTCCATTTCATCCATAGTGCCTTCGTTACTAGAACCATTTAGTTCTGATTGATGCATAGTCTCATCCTCGATAGCATCTATTTCCCCTACTGCCTTAGTGTCATCAACATCGGTAGTTTGATCTAAGGGAGAGCTATTTGCACCAGCCAGGGTTGCATTTTCCTCCATGGAAGCATCATCTTCATTTTCCACCTCCAAAGTCTCTGGTGCATGGTCTTCTTCATGATTCGGCCCATCGGTTTGAGACTGCTGGGTAGTTGATTTGGTGGGAGAAAAGGGAATTGTGGTAAACTCAGGTTTATTAATTCCATCAAGAGAACTCATACCAGAGCCCAAGTAAGATGTGGGATGATAAGTAGGCTCACCTTGGTTGTTTAAAAGAATGGTTGGAGAGGGAGACTTGGTCAAGGTAGGTTTCGAACCTCCAGCACCAGCCTAGATAAAGAAACAGATGTGAGAAATAAAGACAGGATATAAACAAAACAGAGTTTCGAGAAGCACTTAGACACAAAACAAACCTTAGTGTCCTCATCAACGGGACTCGAATTGTCGCTTTCAACAGCGAAGATAGTTAGAATCGAGGCACCCCCAACAGGAGCCTCAGCAGGATCACGAGGAGGAGTGGTTAGTTTTGGAGTTTTGACTGTCGAAGGGGCAGACGAGGTACCAACAGTATCTGTACCTTGGTTGACTTTCCGCCTCTTCTTCAGTTGCAAATCTTCAAAAGGAGATTCGTCATCATCCTCTGAGTCAATAATTATTTGGGCAGAAGCCCTCTTGAGTTTCTTTTGAGGGGTAGGTGGCTTGCGAGTTACCTAAACAATAAGAAATATTAAAGACAATCAGGAGAGTCAAACTAATAAAGGCCTATAGAGGATTACCTTCTGGCCTTCGACTTTGCCTTCAGTCCTTGATGGTGGAGCACTCCTTCTAGGGGCAGCTGCAAAATAAATCACATTGCTACCAGTTAGTAACAATAAAGTTCAGATAAAAGAGTCAGAATTCGAAGTGGGATGACCTTCAAGAATTTCAGATTCAATGTGAACATCTTTGATACTAACACGAAGGTTCCCTTTGAAAGTATCGAGCGTATGTTTAGTCGGAACCACCCGTTATGCCTTTGGCTTTGACTGCTGTCGAAGGATTTTTATGGAATCTCCACAGATGAACCAATTTAGAAATGGAGGGGCAAGAGCCACTCCAAAATCAGCGGTTAGCAATCGAGGGATCTTCGGAGGAAATAAATTAAAAGCGACCTCATACCGTTTCTCACGAGGAACAGATGAGGGGATTTTTAAATTCTCCATTTTCTTGGAAAACGTTTCCTTCAAGGTGACAGCAGCCTCACGG
The DNA here is from genome assembly GCA_963859935.3 of Lathyrus sativus. Taxonomy (NCBI): domain Eukaryota; kingdom Viridiplantae; phylum Streptophyta; class Magnoliopsida; order Fabales; family Fabaceae; genus Lathyrus; species Lathyrus sativus. The sequence goes on from OZ012735.1 coordinate 842,781,368, forward strand.
ATGGTTCAACTAACATCATCTGGTCGATAGGCGGTTTCAAAGTACTTTTGGAAGGCTTGAATTTCTTTGATTTGTGTGGATGTACCTTTCTTGATCTTCTCATGCACATCAACCAAAGCATGGTCAATCAAGCGAATAAAGCTCGAAACATCAAGAAACTCTGAAGCATAGTGTCTGGACCACCAGTTGTGGAACTCTTGGGAGCATAAGTAAGAGGGTTCAAAGTGAATGGGTGTAAAGAGGGACTTGTGAGCATGGCGCGCCAAGTGTGTCGAGCATTCAATGGGATTAAAAGCAGTAAGGGGAAGGATAACGTGGGCCTTTTATCATACAAACATTTAGGAAAAGTTTGTATCAACCCAAATTGTCACGACACTAGGTTGGGCTGGTAGGCCACCAAAGATGCTTGACCCTTGAGAAGGTTGAGTTTGTGGATTAGCAGTTGAGGGAAAGGTCTGATGAACCATTCAGGACTATACTTTCTTTCTGCAAACAGAGTCATCCTTGGAGTAAATTCATAACGCTTGGTGAACATATGAATAAAATTGGAAAGATTGGCTCTGAGCGTATGTCCTTCTTCGCTTGGGGTGAGTTGAACCAGTCGAGGCCATTCGACTCGTCTTTCGACAATTGAGGGAGAATCTTCGTCAACTTCTCCTTTCGAAAGTGGCATTGAGCCACAATTGGAGTAACCAGAAAGGGCCTGATAGTAACAGGTTCCCATGGCTTTCCTTGTCTTTCAGCCTTCCAGCACCTTCTCTTAAAGCTTTGTAAAGGTTGGCCAGGATCACCTCGCTTAAACAGATGCCTCGCTTCAGATTTAGTTGATTGGCCAGAGTAGGTACTTCCGCGCCACCTGCAAAGATTTCGTATAAAAGACACAACGAGACAGCCACATGGCTAAAAAGGCTATATGCTCTTCATCGTCGACGGTGGTTGTGGTTTTATTATGGTAATGATTGATAAAGTGGGTATAAGTATGTTTGGTCTTCGAGAATCCTATGGTGTCTTGACAATCGATCTCGGGGTCATAAACCAGTCCATGAGGTTTTAGCCTTATGATAGTGGCTACGTCGAAGAGCGTTGGTGTCATCATCCCACACGAGAGATGGAAAGTATAATGGGTGTTGTCCCAGAAGTACAAGGAGGAAGCCAGCGTGAGAGGGCAATAAGTTGGGTCGACCTTCGACATCATGATCAAATCATAGATGCCAGTTTCTTTCCAGTCGTTGGCCTTGACTTTCTCCATCTTCGTTAGCCAGTTTAAGTAAGGATCAGAATCCTTGAAGTAGGGGGTGGCCCTGAACAACCTAGCTCCATCTTTAAGGTATTTTAGGTCTACATTGTAGGATTCTAAACTATCTGGACCTTCAGCAGGGAGCTTGTTGTAATCTTTTTTCCCTAAGGGTTTGGTCTTACGGTAGGAAGGGAAGAAGTCACTTAGGTTGGAATAGTTGAGACCTAACGAAGACAACGGATCATACATAGCCAAAGGTTTACCTGCAACAGTAACAAGAATTATTACCTGGGATTCGTAGATTTGCCTCTTCTCTTCCAACAAGGGTTCTGGGATGAATTGTTGATTCTTCACTATTTTTCGTCCACTCAATATGGTGAATGGAGGAAGGAGTGACGCAGCAGATTGCCCTTTGGTTTGTACCTTCTTCTTTTGAGTTTGGTTTTCAGCCATTGATGGAGTGTTGGAAGAAATGGGTTTTTGAGAGTTAAGAGATGTATGGAAAATAATACGTGAGTATTTGCAGAGGAATGGGAAAGTTGGAAGTAATTTCTGAAAGATTATTTATAGGATGTTTTGGAAATTAAAAGTTTTTCATCATTAGTGGCTAGAGATAATGGGCCACGTGTTTGTCCCGAGATGAAGAAATAGGGTGGTGGCAGTTGCTACCTATGCCCATGATTTTCCTAGGCTCTAAAAGGGATGATGATGGTTTGCGATTTTTGTGAGTTCCAAGAAATTTTCCATAATGACCCATGACGTCAAGAACGTGCACGAGGATAGTGGAACAGTTTCCTGCTTTTTCTTTTATTTTTCCTTGTCCCTCTCTTATCGAATCACACTGCTGCCTCTGCGAAAGTCGAAACGACGGCGTCGAATTAGACGCTGTCAAAAAATGTTTCTTTTTCTACATAAAGGTCGAAAAAGACATTTTTGGGGGGCAATTTTTTAGTTCACAAATTCGACGCCCCATATGGATTAAAATATTTTAATAAAGTATTAAAGTCTTTTTAGAGATAAGGAGGTTTTCGAAAGCCTTAGGACCTTCGAAGGGGAAGTCAAAGGTTGTGGGACTTAGAGAAAATTTTGAGTTTTAAGTGAGGTGACCTTCGACCGAGATATTGGTTGGCGATTGATGAAGTTTTTGAAATTCAAATAATGGAGGGAGTAGTTATGCTTTCTTATGACTAAGGAGGACAAGTGGCATTCGTTTTGCAAAGAACTTCATGCGTTGTGACACTTGTCAGAAGATGATGGCCTTAGGAAGTTATTGGCAGTTATTTTTACTATTATAAATAGGAGTCTTAGATATAGAATTCGGTGTGTTGTAATTTACTATTTGTGCAAGTCAGTCCTAAATTTACTCAAAGTATCCGAGTGTAGAGAAAAGAGTATCAAGGAGAATGTATATGATGTAAACACACAATTTTTACTTTTCAATGAAGTTTAATTTATTTACTTAACTTTACAAAGTTTTTCTTTACTTTTCCTGCAATCTTCCTCTCTTCTATGCACTTTACTTTATCTTCGTCCTCAACTATTTTCTAAGACTTCTATCCATTTCATTCTAAAACTCTATCTTCTCTTTCTCTTCAGCCAAATAAGCATTTTTATTATCAAAACCTTTCTACCACAATATTGTCGAAGTGTGTAACTTAGATATATTTCAAAACATAAATCTTTAGCACATGTCCTAGGATCAATCTGATAGATTCTGTGAGTCACCAAAGTTAGATTTGGAAGATCAGCAGTTGTTTTCCATTTTTCAAGGGAAATAGTACGACAGAAGACCTTTGACTTAATAAGATCAAGTCAATGTTTTCTTTCCCCTTAGTAAATTTACTTAGGGTTTCATGCAGATCTACCACTTCCGTTTTCAATGAGACACAAGTCTCACATGTTCCTGCTGAGTTTCTAATATTAGTCATTTCTAACTTAAGAGTTTTATCACATTTTTAAAGAAAAACTCTAAATACTACTTAAGGTCTAAGTTATATTTTTTAATCTTGTCATTTTGTTCAATTAACTTAGCACTTATTTTAAACAACTGCTTGTAAGATGGATTTGTCACCTCATGGTCATCTTCCTCGTGAGATGCTTTCAAGTTGACTTCATATTCTTTGTTGGAAGAATATTCTTCTATGGTTCTCCTTGAAGTTGAATCTTCTTCATTTGTGGAGGATTTGTTTTCTCTTCTTTCAAAGATTCCACTAGACAAGACTTCTTCGTTTTTTCTCATAGACGAAGTTCCTTCATTTGATGTTGAATTCTCCAATGATTGTTCAACTACTGAATATGTTTTTTCAAAGGAAAACATGAGAGTTGTTTCATAGAAATTTGATGAAGTTACTGAGGATTCTTCAATTTTTGAGCTTATGCTTTCATCTTTAAGTAATTTAACTAGTTCATTCACTTTTCTACGATTTCATACTTCTTTGATTTTTCCTAAAATTTATAAGCATTCCCATTTTTTGATTTAAGGATTGAATCATATTTCCAATTCTTAAATTTTAGATATTTGCTCGTAACAAACATTTCAATATAATTTCTAACATTTCCAAATTTGGAGAAACGTTTATAAATGAAGCATTCATCTTCTTCACCTCGTGTGTTCATTTCCCCACATTTGATATTTGAGGAAACTCCATATATAATTTTAAGAGTCTCCCACATTTCCTTTGTGTATTTGCAATTATAAACATAACAGATTTTACTATCATCTAAAGATATTACTAAATAAATCTTGCTTTTGAAATCAATTTCGAATTTTGTTTTTTCCTCTACACTTCAAAGAAAATCAAGTTTATCTACTACTTTTCTATCTATTTGGTGAGTAGGGATAAACGGGCCATTGTAATTGCTTCTCACAGTTCTAAATAGGCATGGACACGGGGCGGGGCGGGGGCATGTTTAGCTAACCCCGCACCCGCCTCCCTGTTACAGACTCGCCCTAGCCCACAAACGCAGTTGAGGGTGAAAGTTTACCACCCAGACCCGCCCCCGATGGAAACGGGTTTGTCCACACCCGCACCCACCCCCACCCGCAAAAAAGTAATTTCTTTTAAATAGTAATAAAAATTAAAAAAATTAATTAAAAACTTGACCATTTTAATAATAAACTTGTTTCTAAAGACGAAAGTTTGAGTGAATGGTGAGAAATGACTAATGAGAATTTTAAGTACTTCTCCAAAAGTGAATAAATGTGTAATAAAATAATTTAAATATGGTTATTAAAGTAAATACCATAAGACATAAGACCGGGAGGGGCGGGGGTGGGTGCGGGGCGAGTAGTAGTATCTCCCGCACCCACAACCGCAATTACAAACCGGGTTTTCCCTACAACCGCACCCAATCAAATCGGGTTTCCCCCGTTAATTTCAGGCTGGGTCCGGGTGTAACGCCCCAATTCCGAATTTCCTTTATTTTGAGTCCTTTCTGATTTAATTAATTGAATTATTATTTTAAATGTGGAATTGTGTGTTAATATGTTATATTGGTATGTTATGCTATTCTTTTTACCTGTTTGGAGAGTTTTCGAGTAAAATAGACCAGAGGGTATTTTGAGCATTAGTAATTATGTTAAGTGGATATTTTATAAGAATTGATTAATTAGTGTGTGGAAAGAATTTGAGAGGAAAGAAAAGAGAATATGAGTATATGAGAGAAAAAGAGAAAGTAGTAAGGGAGAAGGAGAAAAACAAAGGAAAGAAAGGAAGAGAAGAGAAAGAGGAGAGAAAGAAGAGGAAAACCTAGAACTTCGAGAAATCATTACCAAAGCTTTCGATTGATCGGGTAAGGGTGTGAAACTTTATTATTCTATCAATGTGTATAATCATGTATGATTTTGTTGGATTGTTTTGGATTGTTGGTAGTTTTTCTACACTTTCCATTTTAGGTTGAATTTGGTTTAATCGATAGAAATCGTTGTCTAACGGTTAGAATCGTGATTAGATGACGTAGATTAGTCGATATATGTTAGACTAAGGCTACTGGATATGAGTTGGAGTTCATCGGGTGATTTTATCGGTGGTTTTGGATTCTGAACAGCGGGGAGAAGTGGAAATCGCAGACGCTCGCTAGCAGTTCGCTAGGCGAGCAGGTCGCGAATGGTCGCTGGTAGTTCGCTAGGCAAGTGCGCAGTGAACGGTCCCAGACTTGGGACATAATGGTTTTAATGTCCCTCGCTGGCAGCGAAGGGAGTAGCGAGGAGCTCGCTGGAGGTTCGCTGTGGCGAACGGTGTAGCGAACGAGGTATGTAGCCTCTGTTCTTGCTCGCTAGCAGTTCGCTAGGCGAGGAGGTAGCGAACGCTCGCTAGCAGCTCGCTAGGCGAGCGTGTAGCGAACGTAGCAGGATGAATTTTCCCTGTTGCGTGGTGCTGTCGTGGCTTGGGGTTTCGGTTGCGATCGACCCTTCTTTGATTTAGTAGTTTATATGCTGGTTTGTGTTGTGCTGTGGGTAGCCGTATGGCGTGAATCCTAGATTATGAATTGTGGCCGTTTGGGCAATTATGTGCATTGTTTAGCCTGATTAAAAATCTATGATGTTTGTATGAATATATGCGATGAATGTGTAGAATGCATGAGTATGTTTGTAAACATGTGTGCATTTCAAGAGTGTCATGAGTCATGTTGCATGTGAAGCATCATGGTATGTATTCTTGTGTCGATTGATTCCTCGGTGAATCTGCAGAACCTCGTGTGCCCTTGTGGGGTGTGAGCGATGGTTAATTATTGATTCCTCGGTGAATCTGCAGAACCTCGTGTGCCCTTGTGGGGTGTGAGCGATGGTTAATTATTGATCCCTCGGTGGATTTGCAGAACCTCGTATGTTACGATGGTTATTTTGATTCCGCGTAGAATCTGCAGAACCTCGTGTGCCCATGTGGGGTGTGAGCGATGGTTATTTGGTTCTTCAATTGAACCTGCTGAAATGAGTCGGTACCACATTTGCATCTGCATAGAGTCGTGTGTCGGTCTCTATGAGTTGCATGTTGACATCCTGCATGGTGTATGGTGAATGAACATAATTGTAAATGTTTATATGAATTGCTGATGATTGGCATGATTGGTATGCTTGAAGACACATGTGTGTGTGAATATATGAATATGTATGTTTTGTGTGTTTATGAACCGATATAAACATTGTTGACGCATATTGTATATGCATGATGTTCTATTTGTAAATAGATAATGTGAATACATTGCGATGTACGGTATGACGAGGTGAGTTGCGGTGAGAATGCGAAAGACGTATATTGGGTATCATGTATATTAATATGTTTGTATGCATTGTTATTATGTTATCGTTTCTCACCCTTCTGTTGTTTCTTTTAATGCTCTATGAGGCATTGCAGATTAGATTGCTGGAGGTATTTTTGTGAAGCGTGGCTTTTTCCCTTTTGGTCGGTCGGCTCTGATATGTAGCACCGGGTAGATAGGATTTATTTTTGATTCTTTTGTGATACATCTGAGTATGTATCTGCTGTTGATATGTTTTGTAAAACATGATGAATGATGACTGTATATGTGAATACATGTTTGGTGAATTATGAAATATTTGGATATTTCCGCCTTTGTTCTAAATACTTCTTGTGGGTGTTATCCCGATGTTGCATATCTGTTGAGCAGGTGTTGTATGTGTTGGAATTTTTATGATAATGTGATATTTCCCTTTTATGCCATGTTGAAAATGTACTCTGATGAAATTTTAAATTTATGCCTAAATGATTAATTGTATTATTTGGGGGCATAGAAAGGGGGGTGTTACACCGGGCGGCCCCCAGTGGACCCGAGTTTTCTTGCCATGCCTAGTTCTAAATCAATACTTTGAATAAAAAATTTGAATCTATATTTTCATAGTTCAAACCTATCACCATTAAACGATTGAAGTGTGTTTAGGAAAAATCTTTTGTTAGAAAAGGTGTTGAAAATCATCTTCCTTCTAATATGATTAGTCTTTAAATAGGGTTTAGGCTCTGATACGACTTGTTGTACATGAGACTCCACACACAAGAGTGGGGTGGTGGTGAATTGTGTGTTTTAGAAAAACTATAGTTTGAAAACTTTTCGTTATCATTTTCAGAGTTTAAAATCATTTTTTAAAATGTTTTTAGAAATAGTAGCAAAAAGTAAATATGCGAAAAATATATATTCAAGGGTAAGAGAAATGACACCTGAGAATTATAGAGATTCGGCCAGGAAGACCTAATCATATTTCCAAGATTTGTTCTTCAGAGTATTCAGTAGTGCTTAAGGGATTTTAGTAGGATAAAATCTTGAACACCCTTATACAAAGAAAAATGAAGTTTTAGGTTAACTTCTAGTCAAACAGAGAACAATGATCCGAAACGGTTAGTCTTCCTTCTAAATAGAGGATTGAAGCAGTTAGTCTCCTTTCAAACAGAAAATTGAAGCGGTTAGTCCCTAAGATAAACCAAGATTTTTTACGGATTTATCTCCAATCAAACCGGAGTTTCGAACAACTTATCCTCTAAACTGAATCAAGATTTTGAACATGCTGACCACAAGCCAAGTTGAGATTTAAACTGAGCTGATCTCAAATAGAGGTAAGCTTTTTCAAGGACTGAGCTTACGAACCGAACCAGGGTTTTGAATTGGCTAACCTCGAACCAAGTTGATATTTTAAATTTGGCTGATCTCGAACCGAAGTAAGGTTTTACATGTGTTGAACTTATGAACCGAAAATGAGACTTAGGAACCTAAATCCCCAAACAAAACTTTTAGCGGGTTTACCTTTTAAACCCAAACAAACACTTCTTTAAGAAAAATTATTCAACCAAGAAAAACACTCCTTGATGAATTTGCAATAACAACCTTTTCAGAATACAAACTTTCTCACAAACACAAAAACTTTCTCGTAACTCTACGATTAAATTAAAGTGAAAGAAAGTATAAAATGTTTGTGTGTGTGCGTGTATGTGAGAGAGAGAGAGAGAGCGCACTCACATTTTTGGATGTGAAAATGTGAAGGGAGAGACATCTATTTATAGGCTAGAGGTTGACATTAGAAAGGAAAGATCCACGAGAAAAAATTAATGTGTCAATCGATTGGCTCTTAAATCCAATCGATTGAGATCCCAAAATTAATTGATTACAAATGCTCAAAATGGAAAGAATGGATACAAAGATGTTTCCTTTCATTAGATATCCTCTTGATCGTTTATGGACAACATTTGCATTCACCAAATTGATTGGGTTAAAGAACCAATTGATTGGACAGTTTAAAACTTTATCCAAAACTATTTAATAGTTCCTGAATCAATTATCTACGCTCCAAAACGCTTTTGGATTGCTTACTTTGAAAACAAGGACTTTAAAACATGTTTTAGTGTGTATGATATTTATCCATGCTACTTTATGAGAATTCCCTTGTGTTCTTACAAAACACAGTTCACTCAGAGACATTGGACGAATTTTCACACTTCCTCTCTTTCACATTTTGAAGCTTCAAGGCTTGCTGAATAAACCAATCATATAAGCTCTTACTTGAATCTTCTTTGAGATAAGATTGAAGGTATCTTTAAGTTGAATGCCATCATCAGAGAATGTTTGTAGTGATCATCAAACCATAGTTTGTGTGCTTGCATTTTTAACCGTTTGTCATATATGAATCCTCATAGATTGTAAAGGTTATTATTGATAAACCAAGGTTTTCCAACTTGTCATCAAAGGATTCAAGTTGTCATAATCAAAAATACATTATTAATTATTAAAGACCATGATAGTCATCTTTCACTCTGATCATTGTTTGAATAATCTACAAAGCATGATTCTAACTTTCACACCTGCAATAATGTTTGTCCGGTATTTTTTGATCTTTTGTGGAACGGAACTAAATAAGACAAACATACCCGTTTATCACCCTTAAATCCAACCATACTTGTAACCAAGACTAGCTCATGTGATAAAAGACTAGTCCTCCTTAAAATACAAGGTGTAATAACATGTCTCTACTAGCCTAACTAGTTTCAATTAGAACGAGGCTTGACTTTGGTGGCTTTGGATTTCGGTGAATCTGTAACTTTATCTCTCTTCTTCTAAATCAATCATTCTCTTTCAACAAATAACTTATTTTAATTATTCTTTCATCTTTGAAATACATTTAAAGTTAGAAAATCACCATAAAAACAAAATCACTCAATCCTCTCCCCTTCTAAATAAATTGACACAATAGCCATGTGACCCTATATAAGAGTTCAAACTTTACAATTTCACGCCCAAAATACATAGTTTATACATGATAAAAAATCAACCATAGTTTGCTGCAGTCAACAAATCGACACAGTCACGCTGTCATGGATTAGAAGCCATTCGATTTAGATCAAACAAACTAGATTTAATCTAAGTATTTTTTAATTAAACAGTAAACATTAATTAAACATGCATTATTTTGAACCATTAGATTGAAATCAGACAGTCAACCATATCCCAACTAGGTGTCTGCGGGTAATTATTGACAGCAGGGAATACTGTTTCAGAACAAATATGTGCAATGAGATGTTAAACAATCAAGAATATCATAGATAAAATGATTTATCAGAACAATACAAAGTTATTAATTTACTTAGTTAAAACAACGTTTTCCTTTCTTTTGTCTTTTGACTAGTACAAAGTATCATATGAAAGTATTACATACACGTCTTCTACTGAGACAAAATTTGGAGTGAATAATTTCCTTGTTTTATATTTTCACCCTTCCTTGTCCTATATAAGTGAAAACAATCACCATGTTGATATAGCAATGAGCAAGACTCATGCACCCCTGTACTCATCTCCACAATCACCAATCACTTTAAGAAGATTCTTTCCTTTCCCTGATGCCTCTCTTATGCTGTTCAGATCGTCTTCATCAAGAACAAGCGAAAATATAGCATTGCAGTCTTGAATATGTTCTGACAAGCCAAGTCTTACACCAACCATAGATCCTGCCACAGCAGGCTGCATGTTTCACCAGAACCAAAATCAGAGAAATATTCAAAAGGGCATGTCCAATTTAATATCAATGTGAGATTTTAAGTTTACTACAGAAAAGCAAGTTTCCTGTAGAGAAAACAAATCAACTTTACCTGGTCCAGAATATACTTTACAGCAACGGTTGCAATGGAAACGCCATGCTTGGTAGCTACTTGTTTAAGAGTTCGAAGAAGTCCTTGGAATAAACCCCACCCTCCCCAAGCATCTACCATCTGCCATGCGATGCATAGTATAGAAAAACACATGAATAATATAACTGTCAAGAGAACAAAAAGAAAAAGAAAAAAAATCCCATCCTCCTCATGTTCATAAGCGGGGAAAATGATCAATTATCAGCTCAAAACTATCCTCAGATAATTAATGACAGTTATGATATCGGATGGGAAGGGTAGCTCAACTGGCTTAAAAGAGTTGGGTTATTGGTTAAAAGGTCCAGGGTTCAAATCCTAGGGTTCAAGTCCTGACAAATGTGTAAATATAAAAAAATGACAGTTATGATATCATACCCTTTTGTATTTTTGGAGGGAAGGAGTGTTTATTGCAGGTCCGGCAAAAGGAATGTTGACGTTGGCATCAAGGAACTTTTCAGACAAAAGACCACCCATTACTGTCCCATACCTGCATCACACTCTAATATACTTAGGGGAAATTTGGTATTTAGTTTCTTTTATTTTACTATAATCTCATTTTGGAGAATTATTTTGTGCTGAAATGATTTCTTTACGTTATTAGTTTGACTCCTGTAAGTTGACAAAGCTCTGCCATTTTCTGTTGGGGACGCATATCAACGAGTGAATGTTGTACCTGTGAAGATACTTAAAAGAATCACGAACCAGTAGTAATTTAATATAACGAACTGATAGAAGAAAACTAAAGCAATTTGGTTTACCTGATTGCTCACAATGGGAATATTATTTTCGAGAATAATTTGTAATCTCTCAGTATCAAAATTTGTTAGAGCCAAAGTCTTGATTTTACCTGTACAAGGTTAACAGAAATAGTTTGCTTAAACCAATAAATGGGAATTTGCTTGAGCTATTCAGGAGCAAAACTAACCTTCTCCCTTCAAGTCTGTGAGGTGTTTTAGTGCATCAAGATATCCTGAATTTGAATAATCCCACCTAAATTCATTATAGATAGAGGGGAGTCGTCAGATGAATCATAAACTTCAGAGAATCAGAATTAAATAACAAGAACGAGAACGAGAGTATTAAATACCAATGGAATTGAAGCATGTCCAAGGAATCCACATCCATTCTCTTCCTTGACACGTTAATGTTGTCTCTTACGAAGCTACCTGTCATCTTAACTGGAGGTGGCACCCACTTAGTGAGACTGCATCAAATAATACAGTGGCTGAGGCAGTATGTTCTATGTTGTATAATTTTTTTGACAATCTAAACTTGCTGCATTTTCTCCAAGTAGAAAAAGACTAAAGAAAACAATATGAACCTCATAATCAACTCACCCTCTGACCTTTTCCAAATATTCTGGTGGACGCTCACGACGAACTCGATTGATGAAAATCCCATATAGATCTTCAGCTGGCCCATCTGCAAAACCAATAGAACACAACACAACAAATGAGAAAGAAAAGAATGTAAACAAGTTATGACCTTCAAAAGAAGCAAATCATGTAAAGAAGATTCCACATATATAAAACCAAATAATAACCTCCTGAACTCAAATTAGAACGGTCTCTAAATTCTAATCCTCTAGTAGACACCATTAACTTAAGTGATGACCAAATCTTAGAATTTAAATCAAGCTTAAGTCAGCCTAACCAACCTGTAAGATCTTCTCTAGATTCTAATCCTCTAGTAGATACCATTAACTTAAATAACTACCGAGTCTCAGAATTTCGATTCAGCTTAACTCAACTCTACAAAACCTCATATTCAACAGGGTCATATCAAGTTAACACGAGACTCTCAACAGCAAGGAAAGGCAAGGCGGGTTCATGGATTCAAACATTTAAAAAGCAAGTAGAAACAACAAACAAAAGCAAAGTTGAATACATATATCAGCCATATCAAAAGTGGCAAGTCCAGCATCAGTGTATTTAAGCATAGCATCAACAGCCTTATCCCTATCAATTCTTCCCCATCCACCACTACTCGTTTGCCACATTCCATTCACAACCCGGCAGATATCCAGTGAATCCTTTCCATTACTGACCACAATGCGCCGGTTATCTTCCTGCATAGCCACACACCGACATGGTCTCAAATGCTTATATTTTCTTGTTGCAATTCCTCTTCTTGTTGGTGCTTTGTTTGAACTATAGTAAGTGAACTTGCTCAGAGAATGCTGCAATAGCTCTGTCATTTTCAAACTCCTCAAAGTGCCCACAGTAGATATAGCAACAACATATACTCTTGAAAAGGCCTTTACACCATATAGTGTCCTATCCTGTCCAGACTATCCTCCACCATATATTTTCTTATAATTTCTATTTTTTTTTTACCGATAGAAACTTTGTATGTAAGCCTAATTGTATAGACTAATTCTTCGAGTTAGGAGCACCTGTACATAAAATTCTCCATCTGATCTAGATTATTTTTACCATTTCTATTTTAAATAAACTGGAATTTATATTTTTACTTATTAATTAATGATTAATAAATCAATCTAATTTTCTATAACAAAATAGTGAAGTGGATTAATGGAAAAACAGGCCAATAGAAAAGCCCCACGTCATCATAGAGGAAAGTAGTGAATGATGAAGAGAAATTGAGTGGACTACGTACAATGATCGGCCATGTCGAACGTAGATAAGCCGGAGTCAGCGTACCGGAGCATAGCCTCAACGGCGTCATCTCTGTCGATTCTTCCCCAACCACCGCTTGTCTGCCACATTCCGTTAAGAACTCTACATATTTCCAAGGAATCGTTCCCGTTACTCACTGTGACTCGCTGACTCTCGACCGTGCTCGTGCTCAAATCAGCGCATCGAATCAAACTTGCGCTGCTACTTCGAGAAATTGAGTTTGATTTGGTAGTTCTGAATGAGTTAAAGAGAGTGAAAGTGGAGAATAGGTGGTGGCTCGATACCGCTGCCATTTCGAGCGAAGTTGGGAAAAAGAGGATAACGAAAAGGAAGAAGTGAAATGTGTTCGTTTGCTCGGCTTTTTGAAATGACCATAATGCCATTTGTTTAATATGGGTTAAGGACTTTTATGGAAGCCCATTTTGGTTACGAAAGGAGGATTCAACGTGACACCCTACCTTATATTTCTCACTCAACAAAAATTCAGTAAATCAAACAAGCCTTTCATTTTTCACCATTTTCTTTAGAAAAATCAAATGTGCATAACTTAAAAAACCATTTCAAAACAATCGGAAGAGTTATACTGTTGAAAGGTTTACGATTTGGAAACGATTTTGAAAAGGTAAATTCTTAGTTACACAGGTTTAGTTTAAGGAAAAATATATTTAAAATTTTAATTTATTTTAAAATAAATTATTATAAAAAAATAACATATCATTTTTTGAGTATACGCGGGATAATTTTTTGGATTAAGTTGTTCATTTAAAATTTTTTGGATTGAAAGTTAAACCACAATTTTTTTTCTTCTTTTTGTCTAATCTGATTTGGAGTCTAATATTAAGTAGTTTCAACTCTCTCGATTGCAATGGTGAAAAATCAAACTGTAATTCTTTTTATCAAATTCTGCATTAATCATCACTTGACTAACTAACTATCGGTAGAACCACATATTTTTAAAACATAAAGAATGTAAAATTATCCACTTTTGCTTCCTAAAAATACAGAAATTTTTAAATATTTTGGAATATAAAATGTTTCTATATTTTTCTATATTAAAGAATATCTAGAATGCATTTATTTATTTTTTTAAATATAGAAAGTAATATTGAAATGCTTGACCTTGAATTTTATCAACTAAAGAAATATGTTTAAGATCTATATATAAATTATTCCTATGATATAAAATGTTAATTTAAGTTTAAATTATTTATGTAGATATTTTTAAAGACATATAATTATGGGGGCAGACAATTAGATGATAATATAAAATTATAATAGTAGGTGTATAAAGATATTAGACAGAGTCCAAAGAGATAAGAGCATACTTAGTAGTAAAAAAGCCAAAATTATAAAAACAATGGAAATTCTACTATTACTTGGATGCATGGTTAGAGTCTAATGTGATGTTCGACAATGAGTGTGTCTTCTCTAACTCTGGATGCATCCATAACGAAAATCACACTATGTACAATTCTGATTATTGAACATATTGTCTGTTTTGTAAAATTTAAGGAACTAAACTAATCTGACCTTTACAATTTCTAGGACCAACATGTTTATTTCTTAAAATTACTTGATAAATTTTAAATATTGGAATCTAAGCCTAACGTTCAAGCCAAAGATAAGAAACTCGGATTTTGAATTGGTCTCCATGTTCTGTTAAAGGAAGAACTTGGCAATTGAGCAATGTAAAGGGATGAAAATCACATCTACACAACCTCTACATGAGAACTTAAAACAAAATTGGTCATTAATCATCTTGCAAGGGTTCATATATAGACGGTATAAATGCTATTAAGGAATGTCCTAGTGACACTCTTAGAGCTAGGGATGAAACCAAATAAAATTAACTTGGAGAAAAAACAGAGAAAAATTATAGTTGGTTTTCTTTCAACCTTATATAATGTCAAAAAGCACAAACTTCTTTACAATTTGGTAAAACACAACCAAAAGATATAAACAGTAGATTGTTTTATCTTGAAGTTAAGATGTGCTGATATTCCAAGAGATTATACACAAATATGCATCACAGCAGAAGCCTTACTCTGCTGATTTCTAGTTAATTCCATAGAGAAGCAATTGCTGGTAACTAAGTCATTGTTTCGCACAGATTTCTCAAATGATGTAAAGTTCATCCAAATAAAACTAGAGAAATAAAGCCATATACATAACAAGACAATATGTATTAAACTGCTAGATTAACATTTTTTAAGAGTACTAGATTAACGACTTAACGTATGCAAGACGGTTAACATCATTACAACTCCAAAATATGTGCAATCGATGAGGCACTGAAAATATTCTATCAGCCGCAGTAAAATACTGTTGTTCTGTTAACCCCATTTTTGTTAGCTCATTCATTACTTTCCTGGAATCCTCATATATATCTCTATCAACTCCTAGACAATTTACAACTGCACGCAATTGTTCTATATGATTTTCAAGCAAGCCCTTGATAGTCTTTTCAAACTCGAACATACTGTTAGTGATTGCATTTTCTCCTCCATTTCTTTTCTTTGATGGATCCTCGATACATCCATGTTTTCTAGGTGTTAGTAGAGTAGTTTCTATTTCATTCTCTCCATTTTCATTCTGTTCCTCCTCTTGTTTTTCTATCATCTCAACATTAGCACCAGGGTTAGCAAGTTCTTTACCACTAGCAGCGTCGTTTTGTTCCTCCTGTTCATCTATCATCTCAATACTAGCACTAGGGCTAGCAGGTTCTTTATCACAAGCAGGGCCATTTTGTTCCTCCTCTGGTTTATCTATCATCTCAACATTAGCACTAGCATTAGAAGGTTCTTTATCACAAGCAGGGCCATTTTGTTCCTCCTCTGGTTTATCTATCATCTCAACATTAGCACTAGCATTAGAAGGTTCTTTATCACAAGCAGGGCCATTTTGTTCCTCCTCTGGTTTATCTATCATCTCAACATGATCACTAGTGTTAGCAGGGTCTTTACCACAAGCACAATCATTTTGTTCCTCCTCTTGTTCATCTATCATCTCAACATTAGCACCAAGTTTAGTACTAGTAGGTTCTTTACCACAAGCCAGATCATTTTGTTCCTCCTTTGTTTTATCTATCATCTCAACATTTGCACTAGGGTTAGCAGGTTCTTTACCATAAACACGAGCAAGCTTATCAAAAAGTGGGATTGGAGTATTCCTGTATAACATCGCATGTGGATTTCTCTACACAGTAATAGAAAAGCAAACACATTTTCAATAATCATGAATATGAACTGAAACAAACGAAACTAATCAAAGAAAAATAAATAATTGGCACTAACCTTTACATACTCTTTCCACACTTCATCACTGTCAACCCTAATCATTTTGTTCTTGTCATCCCAGCTGAAGCCGCTTTGGTTTTGCATATCATAAACTATTTCATAGATCGTCCTTAACCTCTCATTTACCAATTCAATGTGTGCTTTTAACTTAGGTTTATGATGAGGAAATCTTTCCCTCACAACTTCCTCTATTTTTTCCATATACCATTTCAAAGCATATGAATTGAATTGTTCATCTTCACATCTTTCAACCAATAGATCAAGAAAGGTTCCATCACTCTTTTGAGTCAGTGGACTATAACAAACTCTCTTTCTCTTGTTACTTTGTCGCATGTAGATTTCAAATTCCATTTCTAATGTATAAACAAATATTAACAAATTACAACCAAATACATTATATGAAGCAAATTAAACTGAAAAATCTTCAAGCAAAAATAGAGAAATTCAAAACATCAATAAAAAAATAAAAACCTAATTACTTTTGAAAAGAAAACCTAAAATCAGAAACGAGATTTTAATTGTAAGAACAGAAAACGAAAACATGAAATTGAAGATGCGGTGTCAAGAATCAAGAGATGAATTGCGTTTGTAGAATGGAAAGAAAAGATAGACAAGAAAGGTACCGTGACAGAGTGAGAAGAGCAACAGCGACCCTGAGAAGACGAAGACGGCGGTGCGAGGAGATGGGAACGGTGGACGCTACTTGCGAGAGGTGGGAGAGCGAGAGAGAAAGGTCAGCTGCGAGGAAGAGAGTGTTTTCGTTTCTATGATAACAGCAATGGCACGAAAGGAAAAATGTGAGCGAGTGAAATGAATTTGAAGTTTTTTTTTAATTTATTCTATCCTACTCTATTTGTTCGGTTTAAGCATAATTTTATTCGGAAAATTTACTTATAATTCATAAAATATATTTTAAACTCATATAACAAAACAATTTTATTGAACGGCATGTTACTTGCTTTATTTTAAATTAATGTTTATTAAAGGCATCAATATCTAACTATTTATATTTGTTTTTAAAATTTGAGAAAATGAGATATATATGGGTCAAACCATCATGTACTCCATTGTTTTAAATTGTAATTTTTAAGTTATTGATATGACATAGTTGAGTGGTGAATTTTTATTAGATGACGGCGTGTAAAATTATTTTAGAGTGTCAATACATATATATTAAAGTTTTAAAATTTAAACTATTTAATTAATAATTAAATATGACAAAATACAATTACATTCAATTATTGATTATTGATTGTGGATAGGCGTTTAAGCCATGTGTAATATGATTTGATTAATAAAATAGTTTTTGAGGAATTAGTAGTCGATCTACCAAAATTTAAATTTTCAAAAGAAAAATTATGTGATGCTTGCCAAATGAGAAAGCAAACAAATGTGTCTTTTAAACCGAAAACTTTGTTTCTACAAATAAACTCTGTAAGCTTCTTTATATATACCTCTCCATCTCTGTGCATACTTCCTGATGGGTTCATTGTTCTCTTGAGACAACTCTTGCAACTGCATGCGATGAGGAGCCACGTCTAGGTTATAATCATACTGCTTCAGAAAAGCTCTGGCTAAATCCACCCATGATCGAATCTGATTACTCTCTAACTGCATATACCAACGCAAAGGTGCCCCAGTCAGACTATCTTGGAAGCAATGAATCATCAATTTGTCATTTTGCACAAACGACGTCATTCTTCGGCAGAACATCACTAAATGTTGCTTCGGACAACTATCTCCTTTGTATTTCTCAAATCTCGGCGCTTTGAACTTATAAGGCAACACTAGGCCAGGAACCAAACACATGCCTACAGCACTCAGGTTAACAGCCTCTTTGACCTTCACGGCTTTAATTTGTTCTTCCAACACTTGGAGTCTTCTATCACATTCAAGAGCTCTTGGGTCTACCGTCCTGGCTACTGAGATCTCTCTTCGGATACTCGGCACAGGGAAAACAACACCTTGACTGTTGATAAGGGGAGGTCGTTCATTGCGGACAACAAACTGCTCATGTCGATCTCGGTCCATAACAAGAGGCTGCACACGCGGGTCTGCAGTAAGGTTGTTCACCTGCGGAAAGTCTGCCTCGGAAGTAGAACCATACAGAGGGTTAGTCGTCATAGTGAACCCTGCCAAGGTGTTAGGAGACTGGAAATTGCTCTCAGACATAGCTACTGCTAACCTTCAACTAACTTCGCTGCTTGATTCGGCTCAAATCTACTTCATCCCTTGGTCGTCTTCTAACAATCAACAGTTGCTCAAGCCAATCACCGGATAATCACCTTCAGAATCAAAACAACGACTGGATAAGAGCTCTGGCTAGCTGGAGTATGACATGCAATATGATGCAACACGTTTATGCAAATGCAATACAATATGCAGCAAACACGGGATCACATCCCCTACACAATCTCTGAATACTGCTGCGCTGCTGACGGAGTACGTTCGCTCTGAAGAGAAGACCAAAATAACGGGTAGGCTGGAAGCCAAGTTTCCTGCAAAACCCTCCCACTCACGGGTATGGACCTAAACTGACACAAGTTCGGCATCCTATGCGGTCGTCAACGTCACAGACTTTCAAGACTGATGATACGATACCCAGAAGGTGTGACATCATCATATCTTGAAGAGGCCTCACTTAGCTGACTTCCAAATGACCGGTCCCCGGAGTCGACAATCCAACTAACCAACATCCCACTCAACCCAAAGGGTTGAACCGGAAGTCAACCAGAAGAACCTCGTCCGAGTGTGGATTTTGCAGGACACTAGTACATGCAAAGCATATACGCACCCACTACTTTCTACTATAAGTCTAAGGTGCACTCAAACCTGGGTCTGGCTTCTCACTCAAAGGAACATCCCCCACCCAACAGCACAACAACAACAGATAATAGCAATACAAAAATAATAAACACCCAATAGACAAGCAAACAAGCGCTAGGATTGACTCTCTTAGGGGACGTTGGATCCCACATGCATAAGGAACCATCGCAGTCCTCAGCAGCTGGGAACCGTTGGAGTCCCCAGCTGTCGCTACTGCGAAAATCGGTGCCGGCTGAACAGAAGAGTCGCCACCATCCGTTATTTATCCCAACGGAGGGAAAGGAAACGCTCGAAGTAAACCTACCGCAAAGATGGGAAAGGAATGGTCGTCGCAACCAAATCCTGGATTCGGGAGTCGGTTACGTAAGGGGAAGGTATTAGCACCCCCCACGTCCGTCGTACTCGACGGGATCCACACTTGTTTGGTTTGTCTAAAGGATGCAAAACAATCTATCTATGGCTGCTAAATCTAAACGGGAAGGAAACTGACTTGATAGAGCGTCACACTCTATGCCTACGTATTCTCAATCGATATGAGAAATCAGAGCAGCTGTAGTTCAGCCTACTACAGCTAAAACCGGGAAAAAGGGAAAAGGGAAAACGGGAGCTCGCTAGGATACGACATCCTATGCCGACGTACTCTTGTCGGGCACGAGAGATCAGAGCTAACGTAGTTCGACGGGAAAACGAATCTCAATTGCACGGGGGCAAGAGAAGGGAAATAGGGATTCACTCGCATGAGGCGAGAACAAATAGGAAGCAAGCTTACGCCTAAACGGGAAGGAACTCAGGACACGCGCGCAAGAACCTAAGAAGAAACTCCTCATCTGGCACTTCCTGTGTATCTGATAATGCAGCCCACAACACTCGCTGGTTGCCTGAAGATTTAAATACGACAATGATAAGGAACGAAGCAGCTCCGGGGCTCCTGACGTACGCGCAAGCTCCATTCCAATCTTCTCCTCTCTGGATCTTGATGATGACGCTCGAATCAAGAACAATGTGACGCTTAGACCGTCATGGTTCGACTTATACGAGAAATCGAACTCTAAGAGGTAGCGTATTGATATCCGTGTCAAAGACAAGATGGAGAAATGATATCGAAAATCATTCTCCAATTGAATCGTGTCACACGGCCAGCCAAAAATAAAATCGAGATAAAAGTCAGATAGAAACGAAAATGGGAGACAAATCCACCATACAGTGGAAATAAAATGCTACTTCTAAAATACGGCAATTAAATCCCTAATTGAAAATATTCTAAAGAAATATAAAGAAATTTGCATACTAAAATAGCATAGAAAATACTATAATATTCTATATGAAAAAAATATGAAAAACTATATTAATTTATATTATTCTAAAAGAAAATGGAATTAAAACTCATAATATTGCATTTAATATTGCCAAGAAAAATGAAGAAAAATATAAAAGGAGAAAAATGCAGCAGGGGGGTTTAGTGGTACAGGGGGTATTGCAGTCAGTAAAACAACCAAGCCCAGCCCAATACACAAAAAAAAATATACACACAGGGAGGGGGTGAAAATAGACACGGGGGTGTGCCCAGAAAAACACAGAATGGGCCTAGCCCAATCAGCAACACAACAATACACACACACGGAGGGGGGAGGAAAAAAAAACGGGGAGTACGCGTTACAACAAACCTAATGGGCCTCGGAGCCCAATCCCTAGCCACGTGATCCATCCCCTCTTCCACTCACTCCCTTCTGAAACCCTAGGAATTGTTCACCGCGCCGTTCTCCCTCTCTTCTCCAAACTCTCTCTCTCTCTCGTTTCCTCTTGTTCAAACCTCCGTCTCAACTTCTCTCTCACGTGCTCTTCTACAAATCTAGAACAAAACTCCATTCCTGTTGATGAATGCTGGCAACGAAGATGCTTGAGTTCAATCGTGAACGAAGACGGATATGAAGGATTAATCGGAGATCAACGCTTGTATGTTGAGGATGGATCGTTTGAAGGTTTTATGAAGCTGAACGTTGTTGAACTGGTGACAAATCTTGAAAGGTTGATGTATCTGAAGAGGAAATCTGGAAGCGGTTACAATCTTCTTGCACTGATCTGGATGAAGATTTGACGATGATTCTTGATGTTTGATGAACATGCATGAAGGTTTGTGGAAGATCTGATGAAGATGTTTGGAGGATCTGGTGAAACTGACGAACTTTCTAGAGATTGGTGGATGTTGAAGAATACAGATGAAGATTCTGGAAAATGATGAATGATGAAGTTCTTTGAAGGTCGTTGGATTTCTGAAGAAACTTGAAGAAGAATTTTGGAGATCTGGAAATCGTTTGAAGGAGATTTTGTGTTCTTGTTATTCTTCGTTGATGAGCTCTGGATGAAGAACGAGGGATGAAGATTGAAGGATCTTCATCAGTTTCTGGATGAATCTGGGTGGAATCAAGAACAGACGATGAACATGATGAATCCGGTGAAGAAACTCCGTTGAAGATTATGAGCGAATTTGGGAAAACTGAGAACACAGATGATGAACATGATGAATCTGGTGAGATTCTGGGTGAAGTGTGTTTTCCGGCGACCGTTGCGGTGGCCGGAGTTGGTTAGGGTCAGCTTGCCGGTGGAGTTGATTGAGGAGGATGAACGAAGAGGACGAAATGCAGTTTTCCGGCGAGTGCTTGGCCGTGTGCGCCGCCGCTGGATTTCTCTGGTGATGTCATTAGTGTGTTTGCATGGCCGGTCGGCGATGTCTCCGGCGAGGGTTAGTGGGAAAGACGCGTGTCAACGCGCATGGGAGAGAGGGAAAGGATGGAGGCCACGTGGTGGTGGAGGTGGAAGAGAGAGGGAGAGCCACGTGGGGGGGCATGCAGAGTGAGAGAGAAAGTGAGGTGGCTTCGTGTGAGTGTGAAACGTGGACTGAAAAAATGGAGAGTCTGAAATGCACACGTGGGGACCTTTATAGACGACACCTGGCGCGAGTTGGACTGGGCTTTTTGGATATTGGCCCAATAACAACTAACGGACTGATTAATGGATTTAAACATGAATTAATACTGAATTAGACTCTAATTAAATCCTATTAATACTAAACAAAAATTAACAACTGCAGTTAAAGCCTAATTACAATTAAGACTATTCTAAACCTACTTAAGGCTAATGAACTCCTAATTAACATCTAAAAACTGATTAAAATCAATCTAATTAAATCCTAAATCTATATTAAATCTAAAAAAGAAGATTAAACCTATTAAACTCTATTGATTTCTAAACAAATAAAAACAATAGAAAGAAAAATCTATTAATTCTATTAATTTCTATACAAGCAAAAATAGAAAAACTCTATTAATTCTATAAAAAAAAAAATCCCAGTAAGGGAAAATCCTATTAGAAATCATTTTAAAAATTCTACTTAATATCTAAAAACAAGAATTTTATTAAAACCTATTATCTAAAAATGATTAAAGAAATTCCTAAAAAAAAAAGAAATTAACTAAACTATTTAAAAACATTTAATATCTATTAAAAAAATCTAATATTTAGAAAAATCAATTAAATCCATAAAAAAATCTATTATCTCAAAAAAATTCTAGGAATCATTTATTTAAATTCTAGAAAAAAAACTATAAGACCTATTTAAAATCTATAAAAGGCTATTAAGTCCTAAAAATGCAAACGAAGGCAATCAACCAAAATAAAAAAGCGCGCGAGACCAGATCGAAGCAAACAGTGAACCCAAACACCGAAATCCTCCAAAATCACTGCGTAAGCTGAAAACACCCAGGAAGCGCGTGACTTCTCAAAATAACCTCCGATTATCCGAACCGGTCTGAAATACCCGAAATGTGAAAACAGGGTTGTAATACCGATAAAATCAGTATGAATGAGAAAATGCACTGTATGCGGTATGCGAATACGAATGCGAAATGCGTCAAACCATAAACCAAATATGGGACCCGGTTGGTCAAATTTTAGGGTGCAACAGCTGCCCCTATTCAAGCGGCTTGGACCTGAATGGTTGAAGAGCGAACGCCTTTCAAACATTCAAAGGTAGAAGACGGTTGAATACAAAAGAACCCTGAAATTTGCCAACCGCAGAAATAAACTGCAGAACTGCCCGAGAAATAGCTTCCAATGAACCGAAGTCTGGTTGTCACGGCAACAACAAGGTCAATTACCTGATAAATTTTCTTTTTCGTCAATCACCCGTGTGACGCCACTGGTACTGAATCTTCGGAATAATGCTTCAGAAAGCAAACACCTTGACTCCCATCTTCTATGGGGAAATTTTGAATCGACTGCCAGGCACCCATCTTCGACAACAGGCGGCAGCTTCAGAAGTTTGATATATGCCAATTTTTCTTCTTCTTTTTACAGTGCCGACGTAACAACCAAATATGAATAAATCACTCCGCTGGGGGAGAAGAGAAGTTTAACCAAACAACTCTGCAGGGGAACATATTCGAAAGCCAATAGGTAACCAACCTGGTCTATGTTTCGAAATGCGTATGTTTGAAAAATGATGCAATGTCCATATACGACATGGAAATGCGTTTGTTGTAAATGCAATGCCCCGTACGGCATGAATATGCTATGCGTTTTGGATAGATGCAAATATGACGGTATATGCAAATGTAAATGTAAATGCAAGCTCGAGCTGCCAGAGAACACCAGGTCTAAAACCACTTGGAAAAATAAATGCCGGAAGCAAAGTCAACTCCACTAAAGGTAACCGGTTATCACAGAATCCTCTCAGCAAAATAAATGCTGGAAAAGGAAGGACGGCCCTGCACGGCGATATTCTTTCTAAACCACTAGCAAATTGATCATACTCTGTGGGGATTGACCGAATTGGGGTTGATTGTGCGCAGCACACTGCTGGGAATGCCTCTTCTATCAAGGATATCAATCTTAATCTGCTGAGGACACTCTTGATCTTACTCCGAGGCGGGGTAAAATACAATCTCAACTCTCCCGGGGATAATACGTGACTTCCATCTGCTGAAGAAAAGTAATCCTGATTTAACAACATCCACAGGGAATACAAAACATTAACCGAGAACTGGTACCAATCGAGCTTCGTATCGGGGAATGTGACAACATGCGAGTCATTGGGAATTACCGTGTTAGATATTTTTAGGCTTTTTCTGGTTTAGGGATGAGAATTGGTTATTTACAAACTGGAAGATAGGGAAGATACTAGACGAGAACTAGCATTCAAGGATGAACTACCAGACGAGAACTGATAGCAAAATAGATTAGGTTATCAGAAATTGATTTATAGTTTGAGCATCAGACGGGGATGACTGGATAATAGGTTAAGAAACAAATGAACAGACGAGAACTGGTTGAAAGCTGACATGCACCAGACGAGAACTGGTACAACAATAGGTTAAAGAAATGGTGACCAGACGAGAACTGGTAACAATAACATACACCAGACGAGAACTGATGTTTACGGAAAGGTTGACCAGACGACCACTGGTTGAAATATACCATGTACCAGGCGAGAACTGGTAGTTACGGAAATGTGGGCCAGACGAGAACTGGTTCCCAGGTTGCCAGGCGAGAACTGGACTTTGGAAACGACTTAGTTACAAAGTTCTGACATGTAACAGGTCTAAACTGTAGGATAACGATCTAACGACGTTATGGCCTTTTTCGGAAGGTCAAGGTTTTGAAGAGGGTAATGACACGATTCCCCGATACTCAATTCTGGCTGGGGATAACAGACTTACTTGAATAACTTGCCCCAGTGCAACTCAACTTGCCCCAATCTAACTCTTGGGAGTATCACTCTGAACAGCTTGCCATGAGACGACCTCGAGATTACTTGCCCCGGTATCTGTACACAAAAGGGATTCAACTTCAATTAACCAATTATCAACCCAGTTGGTCTCACCATCTCTGAAGTGACTTGCCCCTGAATGAGCGTATAAGCGACTTAACCTGATCTGATTACCCACTAGAGGGTTCTGCTTTCAAATCACAACATTCTAGATGATTGCCCCTGATTGGGTCTCGAAAAGATTCATTTCTGATCAACTGCTTCTCAGACAAACTGCCCCTGATCAACTGATGCTTCGAGACTTGTCCTCAGACTAACTGATTCTGAACTCACTGAAAGTCAATGCCCCGGATTCACAGGGTTCCACAACATACACCATTCTGATCTAGACTGCTGAATTATTCAGTCCTGTTTGATTATTCCCTGTTGGAATTTCCTTCCTGTCAATTACTGACCTGCAAGTAAAATTGTTTATTCGCGAATGGTAATTTTAATGCAGTGCTCATGCAGATTTTGAAAAGTTTTGTGCTGTCACTCATTTATGTGTCATAATTGTGAGTGACGAATGAACCAGAGTTCAAACGTAGTGCTGATGTAATCAGTGAAAAATACAACAAGGATATGATTAGCAAATCAAGAAGGAGTCAGGTTACTCAATCTTATCGTAATGCGCTTTCAGAATAAACCCTACCTCAATTAGGTCTTTTAAGGGCTGTATCGTGGTCGGGTTCACGGTTCGTGAAACAAAGGATATTTGCCTCAAATTATGATTTGTACCCACCCCTTCTACGTGATGATCTCCGATCCTAAAGTTCAGTTAACTTGTCTCGAGCGCTCGCCTCTTCGAGAGGTATGTTGAATGGTAAGGACCATAGTTAAGGAAACTCACAAGGTCTTTGGAGTAACAGTTACTCCTTTTCGTTTTCGGTGTCTGTATACACGACTTTGTGACTTCACTGGGGATTTTTCTATTGATATCCTTTCTTTTTCATTCTTTTGATTCCCTAAAATTTTTTTGCCTGGACTGACTCCTTTTAAGTTCTTTTCGATTTTTCCTTTTAGTCCAGCGGGATGCCCTGATTTTTGCCTAAGTATTAGCTTTCCAGCTTTTCTTTTTCTTTTTACTTAGCGGGCTTTCTTATTCTTTCTTTTTCTTTTGGAACAAAGTCGTGTAACACTGGTTGTCTTGATTGCTCTGAAAGGATTGTAACTGTCTCACTCCTGGTTGGTGAGGTTTAACCATTATGGTTGACGAGGTACGACCTCTTGAGAGGCGTAAGCTATGATTGGTCCTCGAATGGCGACACTCCTCTATAAGACTTGAACGCTCGGTCAAGCTAACTGACAACTACCCTGCCCCGGGTTAAGATGTGAGGGTTAAAAAGTCCGAAAAAACTTCTACTTCCTGGATCGAAGTGGTTAACAAGGGACTAACTCCTTATATCTCCAGTGTTTGGGGGATTTGAAATAATGCCTTGTACGTCATCGGCAAGGTTTTATCTGAACGCATACGATCATCGGTTATGAGTTTAGTTTCGTCATCCTCCCTCCAATCTTTGCTAATCACAGTGACAAAGTGGAGTAAATAAAATGCAAGTATCAGTGCAATGCAATAAATGAGCGACAGCGACATGATTAATTCAGAAAAATGCATAGTCACTTTATCAATATTACCATTCGAAACAAACAATGTTTAACAGCAAGTAGTAACTAACAGAAAAGAAACTGCAAATGCAAATGATATAAAAGTCTGAGGACTGCCAATGCTGAGGGCTTCTGCCTGTCTGGAACACTGGCTTCTTGAAAACAAACTCCGAATCTACGAGCTTAGACAGCTGAGAGGTTGGTATGAACAAACAGAAATCCTTCTCGAAAGGAAATGCAATCTTGGTCGATCAACTGTTGTACTTTTTCCTGAAAAGCTTTACAATCTTCAGTTGAATGCCCTGGGGATCCGCCATGGTAACCACACTGAACGTGGGGATTGTACCCAGGAGGGTAAGGCTCTGGAATAGGCTTAAGAGCTTTCGGTTCCACTAAATAACTCTGGATCAAAGATGGCAGCAACTGGCTATACGACATAGGCACTGGGTGGGAAGGAGCATTCCTTCGTTCCAAGTTGTTACGAGGCCTGTTCTGATTCTGGCGCTGATACTGATATCCTCGGCCACGAGTTCGCTGCTTTGCAAAGGAAGCGACATAAGGTTCTTGATAGGGTGCCCCAGGCACAACTGTCTGTCCAGCATAACATGGTACAGGAGGTGCTGATCTCTGAGAAGATGAAGAACCAACAGGTTTCAACAACTCATCTCGAGGATATCCAACATCTGGCATGATTGCATTGATCACAACTCCTTCTTCATTCTGATAGTCATAAAGAGATTCAGCTTCACTAGCCTGACCGTCCGAAATAATCTGAATTTTCCCGATTTTGATGGCATGCTCAAGGCATTCTCCCAGTACTACCAAGTCAAAGAAACTTAACGGAAATCCAAGCATTCTTTCATGGTACGGATCCTGCAGTGAGTCTACAAACATGCTTGTTAGCTCTCGGTCTAAAAGCGGTGGTTGTACCCTGGCAACAAATTCTCTCCATCTCTGTGCATACTTCCTGATGGGTTCATTGTTCTCTTGAGACAACTCTTGCAACTGCATGCGATGAGGAGCCACGTCTAGGTTATAATCATACTGCTTCAGAAAAGCTCTGGCTAAATCCACCCATGATCGAATCTGATTACCCTCTAACTGTATATACCAACGCAAAGGTGCCCCAGTCAGACTATCTTGGAAGCAATGAATCATCAATTTGTCATTTTGCACAAACGACGTCATTCTTCGGCAGAACATCACTAAATGTTGCTTCAGACAGCTATCTCCTTTGTATTTCTCAAATCTCGGCGCTTTGAACTTATAAGGCAACACTAGGCCAGGAACCAAACACATGCCTGCAGCACTCAGGTTAACAGCCTCTTTGACCTTCACGGCTTTAATTTGTTCTTCCAACACTTGTAGTCTCTATCACATTCAAGAGCTCTTGGGTGTACCATCCTGGCTACTGGGATCTCTCTTCAGATATTCGGCACAGGGAAAACAACACCTTGACTGTTGATAAAGGGAGGTCGTTCATTGCGGACAACAAACTACTCATGTCGATCTCGGTCCATAACAAGAGGCTGCACACGCGGGTCTGCAGTAAGGTTGTTCACCTGCGGAAAGTCTACCTCGGAAGTAGAACCATACAGAGGTTTGGTCGTCATAGTGAACCTTGCCAAGGTGTTAGGAGACTGGAAATTGCTCTCAGACATAGCTACTGCTAACCTTCAACTAACTTCACTGCTTGATTCGGCTCAAATCTACTTCATCCCTTGGTCGTCTTCTAACAATCAACAGTTGCTCAAGCCAATCACCGGATAATCACCTTCAGAATCAAAACAACGGCTGGATAAGAGCTCTGGCTAGCTGGAGTATGGCATGCAATATGATGCAACACGTTTATGCAAATGCAATATAATATGCAGCAAACACGGGATCACATCCCCTACACAATCTCTGAATACTGCTGCGCTGCTGACGGAGTACGTTCGCTCTGAAGAGAAGACCAAAATAACGGGTAGGCTGGAAGCCAAGTTTCCTGCAAAACCCTCCCACTCACGGGTATGGACCTAAACTGACACAAGTTCGGCATCCTATGCGGTCGTCAGCGTCACAGACTTTCAAGACTGATGATACGATACCTAGAAGGTGTGGCATCATCATATCTTGAAGAGGCCTCACTTAGCTGACTTCCAAATGATCGGTCCCCGGAGTCGACAATCCAACTAACCAACATCCCACTCAACCCAAAGGGTTGAACCGGAAGTCAACCAGAAGAACCTCGTCCGAGTGTGGATTTCGCAGGACACTAGTACATGCAAAGCATATACGCACCCACTACTTTCCACTCTAAGTCTAAGGTGCACTCAAGCCTGGGTCTGGCTTCTCACTCAAAGGAACATCCCCCACCCAACAACACAACAACAACAGATAATAGCAATACAAAAATAATAAACACCCAATAGACAAGCAAACAAGCGCTAGGATTGACTCTCTTAGGGGACGTTGGATCCCACATGCATAAGGAACCATCACAGTCCTCAGTAGCTGGGAACCGTTGGAGTCCCCAGCAGAGTCGCCAGTTGTCGCTACTGCGAAAATCGGCGCCGGCTGAACAGAAGAGTCGCCACCGTGCGTTATTTATCCCAACAGAGGGAAAGGAAACGCTCGAAGTAAACCTACCGCAAAGAAGGGAAAGGAATGGTCGTCGCAACCAAATCCTGGATTCGGGAGTCGGTTACGTAAGGGGAAGGTATTAGCACCCCTCACGTCCGTCGTACTCGACGGGATCCACGCTTGTTTGGTTTGTCTAAAAGATGCAAAACAATCTATCTACGGCTGCTAAATCTAAACGGGAAGGAAACTGACTCGATAGAGCGTCTCACTCTATGCCTACGTATTCTCAATCGATATGAGAAATCAGAGCAGCTGTAGTTCAGCCTACTACAGCTAAAACCGGGAAAAAGGGAAAAGGGAAAACGGGAGCTCGCTAGGATACGACATCCTATGCCTACGTACTCTCGTCGGGCACGAGAGATCAGAGCTAACGTAGTTCTACGGGAAAACGAATCTCAATTGCACGGGGGCAAGAGAAGGGAAACAGGGATTCACTCGCATGAGGCGAGAACAAAGAGGAAGCAGGCTTACGCCTAAACGGGAAGGAACTCGGGACACGCGCGCAAGAACCTAAGAAGAAACTCCTCATCTGGCACTTCCTGTGTATCTGATAATGCAGCCCACAACACTCGCTGGTTGCCTGAAGATTTAAATACGACAATGATAAGGAACGAAGCAGCTCCGGGGCTCCTGACGTACGCGCAAGCTCCATTCCAATCTTCTCCTCTCTGGATCTTGATGATGACGCTCGAATCAAGAACAATGTGACGCTTAGACCGTCATGGTTCGACTTATACGAGAAATCGAACTCTAAGAGGTAGCGTATTGATATCCGTGTCAAAGACAAGATGGAGAAATGATATCGAAAATCATTCTCCAATTGAATCGTGTCACACGGCCAGCCAAAAATAAAATCGAGATAAAAGTCAGATAGAAACGAAAATGGGAGACAAATCCACCATACAGTGGAAATAAAATGCTACTTCTAAAATACGGCAATTAAATCCCTAATTGAAAATATTCTAAAGAAATATAAAGAAATTTGCATACTAAAATAGCATAGAAAATACTATAATATTCTATATGAAAAAAATATGAAAAACTATATTAATCTATATTATTCTAAAAGAAAATGGAATTAAAACTCATAATATTGCATTTAATATTGCCAAGAAAAATGAAGAAAAATATAAAAGGAGAAAAATGCAGCAGGGGGGTTTAGTGGTACAGGGGGTATTGCAGTCAGTAAAACAACCAAGCCCAGCCCAATACACAAAAAAAAAATATACACACAGGGAGGGGGTGAAAATAGACACGGGGGTGTGCCCAGAAAAACACAGAATGGGCCTAGCCCAATCAGCAACACAACAATACACACACACGGAGGGGGGAGGAAAAAAAACGGGGAGTACGCGTTACAACAAACCTAATGGGCCTCGGAGCCCAATCCCTAGCCACGTGATCCATCCCATCTTCCACTCACTCCCTTCTGAAACCCTAGGAATTGTTCACCGCGCCGTTCTCCCTCTCTTCTCCAAACTCTCTCTCTCTCTCTCTCGTTTCCTCTTGTTCAAACCTCCGTCTCAACTTCTCTCTCACGTGCTCTTCTACAAATATAGAACAAAACTTCATTCCTGTTGATGAATGCTGGCAACGGAGATGCTTGAGTTCAATCGTGAACGAAGACGGATATGAAGGATTAATCGGAGATCAACGCTTGTATGTTGAGGATGGATCGTTTGAAGGTTTTATGAAGCTGAACATTGTTGAACTGCTGACAAATCTTGAAAGGTTGATGTATCTGAAGAGGAAATCTGGAAGCGGTTACAATCTTCTTGCACTGATCTGGATGAAGATTTGACGACGATTCTTGATGTTTGATGAACATGCATGAAGGTTTGTGGAAGATCTGATGAAGATGTTTGGAGAATCTGGTGAAACTGACAAACTTTCTGGAGATTGGTGGATGTTGAAGAATACAGATGAAGATTCTGGAAAATGATGAATGATGAAGTTCTTTGAAGGTCGTTGGATTTCTGAAGAAACTTGAAGAAGAATTTTGGAGATCTGGAAATCGTTTGAAGGAGATTGTGTGTTCTTGTTATTCTTCGTTGATGAGCTCTGGATGAAGAACGAGGGATGAAGATTGAAGGATCTTCATCAGTTTCTGGATGAATCTGGGTGGAATCAAGAACAGACGATGAACATGATGAATCCGGTGAAGAAACTTCGTTGAAGATTATGAGCGAATCTGGGAAAACTGAGAACACAAATGATGAACATGATGAATCTGGTGAGATTCTGGGTGAAGTGTGTTTTCCGGCGACCATTGCGGTGGCCGGAGTTAGTTAGGGTCAGCTTGCCGGTGGAGTTGATTGAGGAGGATGAACGAAGAGGATGAAATGCAGTTTTCCGGCGAGTGCTTGGCCGTGTGCGCCGCCGCTGGATTTCTCTGGTGATGTCATCAGTGTGTTTGCATGGCCGGCCGGCGATGTCTCCGGCGAGGGTTAGTGGGAAAGACGCGTGTCAACGCGCATGGGAGAGAGGGAAAGGATGGAGGCCACGTGGTGGTGGAGGTGGAAGAGAGAGGGAGAGCCACGTGGGGGGGGGGGGGGGGGCATGCA
This sequence comes from Lathyrus sativus, assembly GCA_963859935.3. Taxonomy (NCBI): domain Eukaryota; kingdom Viridiplantae; phylum Streptophyta; class Magnoliopsida; order Fabales; family Fabaceae; genus Lathyrus; species Lathyrus sativus. The sequence continues at coordinate 842,813,088 of OZ012735.1, forward strand.
GAGTGAGAGAGAAATTGAGGTGGCTTCGTGTGAGTGTGAAACGTGGACTGAAAAAATGGAGAGTCTGAAATGCACACGTGGGGACCTTTATAGACGACACCTGGCGCGAGTTGGACTGGGCTTTTTGGATATTGGCCCAATAACAACTAACGGACTGATTAATGGATTTAAACATGAATTAATACTGAATTAGACTCTAATTAAATCCTATTAATACTAAACAAAAATTAACAACTGCAGTTAAAGTCTAATTACAATTAAGACTATTCTAAACCTACTTAAGGCTAATGAACTCCTAATTAAAATCTAAAAAAGGATTAAAATCAATCTAATTAAATCCTAAATCTATATTAAATCTAAAAAAGAAGATTAAACCTATTAAACTCTATTGATTTCTAAACAAATAAAAACAATAGAAAGAAAAATCTATTAATTCTATTAATTTCTATACAAGCAAAAATAGAAAAACTCTATTAATTCTATAAAAAAAAAATCCCAGTAAGGGAAAATCCTATTAGAAATCATTTTAAAAATTCTACTTAATATCTAAAAACAAGAATTTTATTAAAACCTATTATCTAAAAATGATTAAAGAAATTCCTAAAAAAAAAGAAATTAACTAAACTATTTAAAAACATTTAATATCTATTAAAAAAATCTAATATCTAGAAAAATCAATTAAATCCATAAAAAAAATCTATTATCTCAAAAAAATTCTAGGAATCATTTATTTAAATTCTAGAAAAAAAACTATAAGACCTATTTAAAATCTATAAAAGGCTATTAAGTCCTAAAAATGCAAACGAAGACAATCAACCAAAATAAAAGAGCGCGCGAGACCAGATCGAAGCAAACAGTGAACCCAAACACCGAAATCCTCCAAAATTACTGCGTAAGCTGAAAACACCCAGGAAGCGCGTGACTTCTCAAAATAACCTCCGATTATCCGAACCGGTCTGAAATACCCGAAATGTGAAAATAGGGCTGTAATCCTGATAAAATCAGTATGAATGAGAAAATGCACTGTATGCGGTATGCGAATGCGAATGCGAAATGCGTCGAACCATAAACCAAATATGGGACCCGGTTGGTCAAATTTTAGGGTGCAACAATACCCACTACACTTGATTGGAATCAAAATGATGTTTTTACTCATTTTAGTGCTTAATCTCAATCACATATATAAATCTCTCTCTCTCTCTCTCTCTCTCTCTCTCTCTCTCTCTCTACATGTGATCATAACATCATAACTTTGAAAGTGGTTCAAAACTGAATGTTAGCTTTCAGAGTACAACTTTTTACAATTTTCAATAGCATATGAATTCGTCTTCTACAAATAGCAATATTACCATGATTTGGTTGCTTCTCAATTCTTAGATAGTGCGAGATCTTTCATATAAGAGGTTCTCATTAATGCTTATAAATCTTTTGAGTTGCAAATTAATACTTGTATTGTGTGGTGTTACTGGGATTGAAAATCTAGCAAATGCAAAAAGAAAGAATTTCTTCTCCATTGAAGACTTCGGTAGAATTGAGTAAATCTTAATATGGAACGAAGTTGAGAGTTTCAATTATTTCAGATAAGATAAGAGCCTAGACAACTGACCAATATGATATGATAAATTTAATTCAAGCCATGTTAGTTGGAGTTAGTTAGAATTAGTTTGTGCAACTAATAGAGTTGGTTAGCGGTATATATTATTTTTAGTTTGTTAAGTGAATCAGTTCCTTGTTGAATGAGTAACAACTACCTAGTGTATATATATCTCCTCTATTTATAATGTAAATAACAGTCTTTCCATTCTTTCATATACACTTTCTTAATTACTCTCTTATTTTCCTCTCCATTTTTCTAAACCATTATCCCAAACAAATTGGTACCTAGAGCTTGTTGATCCTAGGAAACTCAAGTGATTTTAAGAGATATCAATCATGGTGTCATGGAAACTTTCCACCACAACCAATTATTATTGATGACAAGAATCAAGGACAAATAGGTGACTTAAATGAAGGTAATTTTTGGTGCACAAGATGTTTGAGATATGGTGGAAATAGGTGTTGAAGCTTTACCCAAAGATGCAAGTTCATCACAAAGGAAAACACACAAGAAAGATAAGAAAATAGATTACAATGCTATATTCTGAAGCTGAGACAAATACACAAGAAGGGGGTTGAATTTTGTATATCGATTTCTTTTAACTTCTGAAAAACACAACTTCAGATTCTGAACAAGTCCAGAGTCTAAACGCAAAATAAGAGTAGCAGCGGAAAAATAAAGTTCAGAAACAAGAGTAAATCAACACACATAGTTTATCTTGGTTCCTTTCCTAAACAAAGAGTAGTTCAGTCTCATTGCCTCAACAAGATTTTTTTTTACTATAATCAACATTGATTACAACTTTACTTAATCAAACCAGAAAGAGACATCAATGCTCAATCAATCTAGAAAAATACTTCCGCTCAAGCAACCTAGCAAGAAACTTCTGCTTAATCACACTAGAAAGAGACTTCATTACTCAAACACTCAGGCAAGAGACTTCACTGCCGAAGCACGCAGGCAAGAGACTTCCTCTACTTTAAACAAACAGTTTAGTAGAAAAAATAACAACTATACTTTGATACACAATCAAAAGTATAGTAGTTGTACAACAACCACATAGTTTTTTAACTTTTAAGATTTCTAAGATATACAAAGATAAGAAATCTTAAGACCTTGTGCAATAACAGTCATAAACAATAACTCAAATTTATGCTCAAGTAGTTATGATGTAGCATTATTGTTGTTGTCTTTATGGTAGTTGTTATGGTTATTGTCTCCTTCTTTCAAATCTTAATCTTCTTTTTATAGAGGCAGAAAATAGTCGTTAGAAGTGATGAGCATAAGAGCTTTCTTCGTGAAGAAGCATGCCAAGAGACACGCTGGAAGATGTATCTGGTTAGAAACATTTTCCAATGAATAATAACATTATCCACAACATCTTTCTAAGTACCAGGTATCTACCAAAAGGTAGAAAAGACTTGTAGCACCCCAAAATTTTCCCGTCCTTTTTCTTTTATCTTGGCTTATTGTTTCATATCATTTTGCATTGGCATTTGCATATAGCATTGATCTTAGACAGGGGATCAAGGCACCTTATCCAATAATCAAGAGAAGAGTTTCATATTTAAAGCTCAACCAAGAGCTCAATCTCAACTTTGTGGCAATCTCAAGCCACAAGGTCTCCATCATTAAGACATGTTACTCAACCACTTGAATCAAGAGTACAAGCATTGATTCTCCTCCTTCTATCTCATGGATAACTGATTGGGGTTTTGGTTCAAAGGAGATTTGTGGCTAGTTATTTGGTCAAGACATGATTATAAGGCTCAACATACACCTTGAGGGTCCTCTACATAGATTATGTGTCATCACAAGCCACCACAAGAGCCTCAGTAAGTGGAAATGGTCTTAGGGTTTCACCTGGTCAACAAAAGTCAACTGTGATTCAATTAGGTCAAAACCTTGGATCTCAAGGTCAATCAAGGGCATGATATTTGATTTCAAGTGATTTCACATGTTTGGAGCAAGAAGAATCAAGGAGAAACATAAAATCAAGAGTTCGACTAAATTAGGGTTTTAGTGGAAAATTTTCTAAGTGTAGAAAACCCTAATTCTAGCCATCTTGCAACTTCCATAACTTTCTCATTTTTGATCCAATGAAGGAAAACTTGATATGAAATTAAATAGGACATCATGAATTACAAGTTTGTGTAAGGAAGCATGTCCAAAAGATTCATGGTTTGAGAGATATGATGAGCTAAAGTTGGAAAAATGGAGATTTTGACATTTCAACACTTAGAATTTTTCGAAGTATAGAAAATCAGTTTGAAGTACCTATTTTCAAGCCCACTTTTCATGGTGATACAAGCTTCAATTGAACTTTACTACAACGTGAGAGTTGTAGGGAATCCTCCAAGATTTCTTTTGAGTACTAGTTCATCTCCATTGGGTGTGTAGAGCTCAAGTTATGATGCTCCCAAGTTGGGGTTTCAAAGATGTCAAGTTGGCAAGTTGCTAGGCAGATTTTTGGACCAAACTTCCAAGGCATTTTTCACTAAGTTCTTAATCTCAATTGAATTTTCCCAAAACATGAAAGTTGAAGATCATTCTTCAAGATTTCTATCCATTACTAGAACTCTTCTATTGAATCAAAACTCTTCAAGTTACATGGCTTCAAAGTTGAGGTTTCAATGATGTGAAAAGTCCATGACTTAGAATTTTTCTAAGTCACCTTGGGCAGATTTTGAGGCATGGCTTTTAAACTATTCTTTCATGATCTTCCGAGCATTATCTCAACTTGCCTTGAACATGAGTTTTGATCATCATTCTCCAAACTTTCCATTGAATTCAAGATTGCACAATTTGATTTAAAACTCATTGAGTTATGGTTTGATAAAGTGAACACTATGGATTAGTGATCATACATTTTATGTGTCACATTTTTCATGCATCAAGTGAGCTTGCATGCAGCCACTAATTCTTATTCATTTCACGCGTAATACCTCATCCATTCCATCACCAAAATATTTCCTATTAGATCCAAACAACTCTCATTACATTTCATGTACCTTTGGAAGTGTTTTGCCAGAAAAAGAAAATAACAAAGTTGTGACAAACTTGCTGTACAAGGGTGCTTCATCCACTATCTCTTTTCTGAGCACCTTGACACACCAAAAAAACCATCAAAAACCAAATAAAAACCTTCACTAGTTGACAAAACCCGTGGCTCACTCTTTCCACTTTCACTTTTGCTCTAAAAACCTAGCCAACTTTCCATCTTTTTCTCACGTGACAAGCCTTGTATTTAACCACCCAAACGCTAAAAATCACCTTAGAAGGTCATTGTGCTCAAGAAACAGATCAAAAAAACTCTCTCTCACACTCAGAATTCTCAACTTCGAGCTACATTTTCTTCCCAAGTTTTCTGTTGTATCTTGCTCGATCTATACTCTGTGAAGGTAATAAAGAATTTGGAAGAGTTTCTGAAGTGTTTTGAACTCGAATCAAGGGTCAATGGAGCCTCCCCATTAGGTAACATTCATTTTCCTGTAGCTTCTGTTTTTTTTTTATTATGGTTAGGGTTTGTATTGGTGATTATGAAGCCCTACAATGACGTAGGCAATGTTTTCATGCTTGTTGTGTTGATTTGTTTAGATTTTAGAATGAGTATCAAACTTTCGTGTTTGTTTTACATGATGTTAAGGTCACTTTAAATCAAAACTAAAGCCATACTTGGAATCCTCATGACTTTTACTTCATTTTGGTGTTTCATTTTGTACGCTTTAATGATGTTTGCGTTTGAGCTCTGGTGATGTCTCCCGGAGAAGACGACCGGAGCCGTAGCTTCGGCGTCTTTGCATGGAAAAGTTTGAAATGTCCAATGCTTGCGTGTTTGGTGATGTGGCCGTTTGGCTGCATGCATGACTTTGATTTTTTTTGAGTTGGTAGTGACTAAGATTAGTACGATGCGTTTCACTTATGGGAGCCAGTCCTTTTTGTTGTTTTTGAACGAGTGAATATTGGGCCTAGTGAATTTATTTTCACACCCCCATTTGTTGAGCCCATATGCGTGATAACTGGAAACCAGTTCTTCCAAGTTATTACTAATGCGCCCCTCTCCCTTTGTTTTTTAATTCATTTATTTTCTTTTAGTTTCCATTTTGATTTTATTTAAATAGTTCTAAATGTCCTAAATTTCGACAAAAATAATTTTTTGATATTTTTACATCTTATTTAATTTTTCTCATTTTTTATTTTCGTTTTAATTTTATTTTAATATTTTATTTTGAATTAATGGTGTAGTGTGTTTTGTTTGACCTAGTTTGAAACATGACTTCAACTCTTGCCATTTCTAATTGACTTTTGACTCAATATTTTGCACACACTTAGACACATTATTGAGCTATGTTTGAGTGTTGGTTGGATGCTTTGATGATGACTTTTTGCTTGATTTTCATTTAGTTTTATTTGACCTTCGATTCTTGCTCGATTAGTTGCTTGCTTTGTCTTGTTTGATGCATTTGATGATGCTCTCTTGCCATTATTGTTGTGACTCTTTGCCATATGATTCATAACATACATGAATTAAGCTTAGGCATTTATTTGGACTTTATTTGCTCTTGTTTCTATTTTTGGAGGGTGCATCAAGTTGTAGTTACTTTGACCATGTTTTGTGTATGACTTGACCTAGTCTTTGGAGTTTGTTTTTTGAATGATTCAATGGATGTTTGATGGTTCTTATATGCTTTAGTTGACATGTTTTAGTTTCTTATTTTCATGTATGAAGGTCCATTATATGACCACTTTATCTCATATGCTTCACATGATCATTTGTTTCCTACATAGGTTAACTTAAGAAATATTTGCTTGACTTTTGTGCTTCAACTTAAGTTTGTCTCTTCTTGAATTTGATTGTTGATTTGAATTTGAGCATTATGCATATCATTTGAGTTTGTTTCTGACTTTGATGGATTGATACTTGATCATTGTTAGAACACAGATTGATGTTCAATATATCTTTATGTTTTGATGATAACACTAATGAAATTTTGTATTAAGAAAATATATACTCTAATTTTGTTCAAGTGTTTTGTGTTTCAGATATTAAAATAAATATCATTATGGAAGCAAAATGCATCTGAACAGCAAGTCTACGCAAGGCTCTTAAGCATCAGAAGCAACTCATCAGAAGACTCTGAGCGCTGCCAGAAGCTGCAGAAGACTCTGAAGCAGAAGCTGCAGAAGCATCTGAAGCATAGCTGAAGATTTTGTATGAAGAGTTTAAAGCATTGTTTCAGAAGACTCTGAATGTACTTTACGCTGCAAGTACAGAGGCTCTGATAAACAAGTATGCTCTGATCAGATCACTCACGCTAAAGCACTATTGCTGCAACTTTGATATCATTGAATCTGATCTGAAGAACAAGAAGCACATCAGTGGATCTGATGTTGTTTACGTTTGAAAAGATGTCTGCACGTGAATAGACTTGGTACTATTCTCAACGTCCTCTCCAACAGAACTATTCCTTATTTGTGATAGACACAAGGATTTAGGCAAAAGGCATTTCTCTGAACATTCTACTTCTGAGAAAGGAAAAGTCACATGAAGACAAAAGGCTACAGCTACGCTACTTGCACAGTCTTCAAGCATTGGACTTTCAGCACTATAAAAGGACGTCTTCAACATCTCTTCAAAACTAACAAATTACCAACGAATCTACAACAAGTTATTTCACTACTCTCATACAATCATTCAAAGCTGAAATAGTTTTATCATTCGTTCTTTATACTTGTGTAAAAAATCACAGTTGTGATTAAAGTTTGTTAGAAGCAAACTCAAACACAATTGTTAGTTTACATTTATTTGTAAAAGGTTCCTTAAGAAGACCAAGTTGTGGTCAGGATTTCTTAAGAAGACTAAGACCGTTGTTCTTAGTGTTTGACACTGTAATTAGTTTGACTATAGTGGATTAAGTCCTTGTGGAGAAAGGCAAATCACTCTTGATAGGGTGGACTGGATTAGTTGAGTTCAACGAACCAGGATAAAAATATTGTGTTGTTTTTATTGACATAATCTTTTCTAAACCCTTATTGAACCCCCCTTCTAAGTGTTTTTCTCACCTTCAGTTGGCATCAGAGCTCCGGTTCTGTTAGTTCTCTCACTTCACCGTGAACAGAAAAGATCCAGTTGAGAAAACTCTTGATATATTTTTTGGTTGATACATTATGGCTGAAGCTTCAACATCAAACAACAACATATATGAGGACAGAGATAGAATCAACACAAAACCCCCTATGTTTGATGGGGAGAAATTTGACTACTGGAAAGACAGAATTGAAAGCTTATTTCTAGGGTATGATGCTGACCTTTGGGATTTAGTCATTGATGGCTATGTTCACCCCACTGATGGGGATGGAAAAAAGATAGACAGAAAATCTATGACTGAAGCTCAGAAGAAAGAATTCAGGAATCATCATAAAGCAAGAACCATACTACTAAATGCTATATCTCATACTGAGTATGAGAAGATTACTAACTGAGAAACAGCATTTGGTATGTTTGAATCTTTGAAGATGACTCATGAAGGGAATTCTCAAGTCAAGGAGACCAAGGCTCTGGCGCTGATCCAGAAATATGAAGCCTTCAAAATGGAGGAATCTGAATCTGTAGAAGTTATGTTCTCTAGATTCCAGATTCTCATAGTTGGCTTGAAAGTTCTGGACAAGGGTTACTCCACTGCTGATCATGTTAAAAAGATCATCAGAAGTTTGCCAATCAGATGGAGACCAATGGTCACTGCTCTGAAGCTAGAAAAGGATCTGAACAAGATCACGCTGGAGGAACTGATCAGCTCTCTGAGGAGTCATGAGATTGAACTAGAAGAAGATGAACCCCAAAAGAAAGGTAAATCAGTTGCTTTAAAGTCTAACAAATCTGCCAAAGCTTTGCAGGTTTTAGAAGAAAGTTCTGAAGAATCCTCTTCTGAAGAAGAAGATGAATTGTCCCTGCTGTCCAGAAGGATCAACAAACTCTGGAAGCATAAGCAGAATAAATTCATAAACTTCAGGAAACCAGATCAACATAAAGAGTCTTCTAGACACAGAAGATCTGGAAAGAAAGAGGTTGTCTGCTATGAATGCAAGGAACCTGGGCACTACAAGAATGAATGCCCAAAGCTTCAGAAGGAGAAGCCAAAAAGGAAGCCTGATCATAAAAAGAAAGTTCTGATGGCAACCTGAGATGATTCAGATGCATCTGAATCTTCATCAGACTCAGATGAAGAATGTGCAAACATGGCACTCATGGCTGACGTAGAAGACCATGCAGAAACATCTGGATCAGAGTCAGAATCAGAATCAGAATCAGACTCTAAGGAGGTATTTTCTGAACTTTCTAGAGCAGAACTTATTGAGAGTTTATCTGAAATGTTGGAAAACTATAGTAAGATTAAGCTCAAATACAAGAAGCGTGAAAACAATCTTGTATTTGAGAATGATCTTCTGAAGTCAGAAATTGCTGAGCTTAAGGCAAACAATTTAAAAATTAAAATTGAATTAGAAAAAGCTCAACAAGATTCTGAAGTTGAAACTAAATCAAAATCTAAAAATATTTTAGAAGAATATGACTATAGTTTTCAGAGATTTCTGGAAAGAAGCCTAGAGAGAAGCAAGATGGCTTCAATGATCTATGGTGTATGCAGAAATAACAGGAAGGCTATTGGATATGAATCTTCTTCTGAGGAAGATTTAAATCCAACATCTGTTGATAAACTTATCATTAAGCATACTCTTCTATATTCTACTTTTAAGTATGGTCATCTTAATGATATTAAACACACACGTTCTGGTCAGAACATTCCTGTGTTTAAACCTAAAGCTAGTCAGAACAAACCTGCTGTCAGAAGACAGAAGTTCAGACAAAACTTTAAGGCAACTAACCCTAAAGGACCTAAAAAGATCTGGGTACCTAAAGACAAAATAATATTTGTTGCAGACATCTTTAGCAGCAAAGTCAAAACACCAATCTTGGTACCTGGACTCTGGCTGCTCGCGTCACATGACGGGAAAAAGGTCTATGTTCCAAAGCCTGAAACTTAGATCTGGAGGAGATGTCAAGTTTGGAGGGAACCAGAGGGGCAAGATAGTTGGCTCTGGAACTATTGTCAATGGTAATTTTCCTTCCATTTCTAATGTCTTACTTGTTGAAGGATTAACATATAACTTATTGTCCATAAGTCAATTAAGTGACAATGGTTATGACATAATCTTTAATCAAAAATGTTGCAAGGCTGTCAGTCAAAAGGATGGCTCAATCCTATTTAATGGAAAGAGGAAGAACAACATTTATAAAATCAATCTTTCAGAACTTAAGGTTCAGAATGTAAAATGCCTTATGTCTGTTAATGATAAGGAATGGGTCTAGCACAGAAGATTGGGGCATACTAGTATGAGACGTATATCTCAGATTAATAAACTCAATCTGGTCAGAGGACTTCCTCAGCTGAAGTTCAACTCAGATGCTCTTTGTGAAGCATGTCAAAAAGGAAAATTTTCAAAATCTTCTTTTAAAACTAAAAATGTTGTTTCAACCTCAAGACCATTAGAGTTACTTCATATTGATCTGTTTGGACCAGTGAAAACTGCTTCCATCAGAGGCAAGAAGTATGGGTTAGTCATTGTTGATGACTACAGTAGATGGACGTGGGTGAAAATCCTAAAACACAAGGATGAGTCACATTCTGTGTTCTTTGACTTCTGCAAACAGGTCCAGAATGAAAAAGATTTTAAAATTGTTAAAGTCAGAAGTGATTATGGTGGTGAATTTGAAAACAAATATTTTGAAAAATATTTTAATAAAAATGGCATTGCACATGATTTCTCCTGCCCTAGAAATCCTCAATGGAATGGAGTTGTAGAGAGGAAAAATAGAACATTGCAAGAAATGGCCAGAACCATGATCAACGAGACAAATCTGGCAAAACATTTTTGGGCAGAAGCAATTAACACAACTTGCTATATTCAGAACAGAGTGTCTGTAAGACCTCTTCTGGAGAAGACTCCCTATGAATTATGGAGGAATAGAAAGCCCAACATTTCTTATTTCCATCCTTTTGGATGTATATGTTTTATGTTGAATACTAAAGAGAATCTGAACAAGTTTGATTCTAAAGCACAGAAGTGTTTCATGCTTGGGTATTCTGAACACTCTAAAGGCTACAGAGTATACAATACTGAGACACAGATTGTGGAGGAATCTATACATGTTAGATTTGATGATAAGCTTGACAATCAAAAGCCAAAGCAACTTGTTAATTCTGCAGATAGAGAAGTAATTTTCACAGACTCTGAAGGCTCAGAGGCAGAAAACGCTCGAGTGAAAGAACCAGAAGCAACGCTAGATGCAACTCCATTGGCTGCTCAGATGAACAATTTGAATATTTCTGAAGAACCAAATGTTAAGGGATCATCATCCAGAATCAAAGCCTTTCATCCAGTGGATGTGATAATTGGGAAGAAGGATGACCCTATCAGAACAAGGTCTTTCCTCAGATCATTTGCAACGTCAATTTTTGGGTTTGTGTCTATCATTGAACCAACTTCTATGGATGAAGCTCTGAATGATAATGAGTGGATACTTGCTATGCAAGAAGAGCTAAATCAATTCACTAGAAATGACGTTTGGGATCTGGTTCTAAGACCAAAAGGATTCAATATTATTGGAATTAAATGGGTCTTCAAAAACAAATTGAATGAGCATGGAGAAGTTGTAAGAAACAAAGAAAGGCTAGTTGCTCAAGGGTATAGTCAGCAAGAAGGAATTGACTACACAAAGACTTATGTTCCTGTGGCCAGGTTAGAGTCTATACGCCTACTCATTTCTTTTGCTGCACAAAATAACATCACTCTTTATCAGATGGATGTTAAGAGTGCCTTCTTAAATGGTATTATAGAAGAGGAAGTTTATGTTCACCAACCTCCTGGCTTTGAAAATGATAAATTTCCAGAACATGTTTTTAAACTTAAAAAATCACTTTATGGTTTAAAACAAGCTCCTAGAGCTTGGTATGAGAGATTAAGTAATTTTCTTCTGGAAAAGAATTTTATCAGAGGCAAAGTGGATACAACTCTCTTCTGTAAATCATTTAAGAAAGATTTGTTAATTTGTCAAATTTACGTAGATGATATTATATTTGGATCTACCAATATTACGCTGGGAAAGGAGCTTGCTCTTTCAATGCAGGCTGAATTTGAGATGAGCATGATGGGAGACCTCAGATTCTTTCTGGGCATCCAAGTCAATCAAACTCCAGAATGCACTTACATACATCAGACTAAGTATGTGAAGGAGCTTCTGAAGAAGTTTAACATGACTGAAAGCAAATCAGCAAATACTCCAATGCATCCTACAAGCACTCTTGGTAAGGAAGAGGTAAGTAAGAAAGTAGATCAGAAACTCTACAGAGGTATGATTGGTTCTCTTCTGTATCTGACTGCTTCTAGACCTGATATTCTATTCAGTGTTTGTCTGTGTGCCAGATTCCAATCAGATCCTAGAGAATCTCACTTAACAGCTGTTAAGAGGATTCTAAGGTATCTGAAAGGTACTACTAATGTGGGTTTGTGTTATAGAAGATCTGATGATTATAAATTAGTTGGATTTTGTGACGCTGACTACGCTAGAGACAGAGTTGAAAGAAAAAGTACTTCTGGAAGCTGCCAGTTTCTTGGAAGTCATCTGATCTCTTGGTTCAGCAAGAAGCAACCCACTATTGCGCTTTCAACAACAGAAGCAGAATACATTGGTGCTGCTGGTTGTAGCACTCAAATGCTCTGGATGAAGAGTCAACTAGAAGACTATCAGATCCATGAGAGTAACATTTCAATCTTCTGTGATAATACTTCTGCTATATGTTTGTCTAAAAATCCTATTTTACACTCTAAGGAAAAACATATAGAGATAAAACATCACTTCATCAGAGACTATGTTCAGAAGGATATTATCAGTTTAAACTTTGTTGATACAGATCATCAGTGGGCTGATATCTTTATAAAACCCCTTGCTGAAGATAGATTTAAATTTATTCTGAAAAATATAAGTATGGATTTCTGTCCAGAATAAAATGTTTATCAGAAGAAAATTTTCTCAGATGAAAATGTTTTTAACTCTGAAGTATTACATCTATTCATTTATTGTATATTATTTTATTTATTGTGTGCAAATCTGAACTAACAAGCCTCAGAGGATTTGAACGTTGGCTAACGTTTCATTTCTCAAAGAAGTTTCAGAAGCACGTGCAAGCAAACACGTGTCACTCTAGATCTGAAAAGGTGGAGTGCACAATACCGAGTTGACGTTTGAGGTACTGTTTTTTAATATTGAGTTTCTCATTTTCCTCCCAATTGTAAGAACCATTAATTGCTTGAAATGATTATATTCTTTTCATTAAATTCTAAGTGGTAAGCGTGCTGAACGTGTGACTCTTGTGTGCCCTAATTTCTTCTATAAATGCCACAACTTTACACATTTCACACTTTTCACTCTCATGAACACCCTTGTATGCACTTCTTCTTGCTTCATTGTTTTCATCTCTCTCCCAAACCCAAAACCGTTCGTAACCCTAAATCTTCAAGAACAACAATGGCAACTGCTTCATCAATGGCAACATCTTCGTCAACTTCCCAACAACTCCAATAAACTATGGCTGCTATTTCCTCAGCAAATATGGGTACTGTTGCTTTCCGGGAACCAGTGAGAACCCTACTTACTCCAGTTGATAAGCTTGAAGTGTTATGTGAATCTATCGTGGATTTTGAATCCATTGCTGAAAATGGGTATGACCTTCGTCCAGTTATTGATGCTCAATGTTGGACAAAGTTCTTTGATAGGCTAATGGGTCCAGTGTATCCTTCCTTGGTGAAAGAGTTTTGGATCCATGAAATCACTTACCCTAAGTTCATTGTATCTTCTGTTCTGGGAAAAGATATAATCATCACTGAAGAACTGATAAGGAAACTCATTGGGTATGAAGAAACTGATGGAGTTACAAATCTGTCAGTTGGGCGGATTGATATGTCAGATGTTTATGCTGAAGTCTGTACTTCTGGTGAAGTATCCAACAAGGTAAAGGATTTGAAGCCAGTTTACAGGATTTGGGATAAGATTTTTATGGGGTGCATTCATCATAGAAAATCTTCAAATTCTCCATACTATGTTAACACTGATCAACTATACTTCATGTATTGTCTGAGTCAGAAGACTAAAGTGGATCTGCCATATCTTCTTTTCTCTCATCTGATGAGTCACATCAAGATGTCAATAGAAATTGTTAAGACAAAGCACCAGAAGATCAGAAGTTGGATACCAATAGGAAGATTGATATCAAACCTTTTGACAGAGAATCAATTGGTTGCTCACTTGACAGAAGCTGGATTTACAGAGGATCTTGCTTATTTAGTTGGAAAGCCTTTAAATGGGAAAAGTCTGCAAATAATGAAAGTGGTTGAAGAACTATCATCTAAACCTGCTAAGCTTAATGTAGAAGCAGTTAGTCAGAGGAGAGTTCCTTTGGACGATTTTCCTATTTTTTCTGCTGATGAACCAAGGCATGCCATTCTTGAGTACGTTCAGTTGTGCAAGGCAGAAGGAATTCCAGTTCCTGCTGATCTTATTAAAAGGGATAGAGAACCTGGACCAGAATTTTATGAGGAAAATATGAGGAAGAAAAGACAATTAGAAGCAGAAGAAGCTGCTAGTCAGAAGAAACAGAAAACTGCTGAAGAACCACAGAAGAAGAAGAAGAGAAAAGCTTCTGAAGAAGCTTCATTTGTTAAAATAAAGCGTGTCAAGAAAACAGGTACTAATTCATCCTTACCTATTATTTCTGAAATTGCAATAGAATCATCAACAGTTAGCTCTATTCCTGAACCCACTCCTTCTCAAACTCAAACCACTTCTGTACCTTCTCAATCATCTGTACAAACACCTCCATCATCTGAACCCATTACATCTGATCCACCCGAACAACCAAAAGTCTCTGAATCACAAATTCAAACTGACTCTATTCCTACTGAACCAATACCTTCTACACTCCCAAAATCCACACCAATAGAATCTGTACCACAACAATCTGTACAACAAGAAAAATCTCAACCAGAAGTAATTTTAGCTTCTGATCCACAACCAGATAATCCTGAACCAAAATCTATCCAACCTTCTGAACCTGTCATATCTGACTATGATGTTTTAGATATTCAACCTCTGACAACTCTGGTTGAAATCTCTTCCACATCCTGTCATTCATCTTAATCATCTGATTCATCTGAATCTGACTTACCACCAGAAATAAACTCACCACCCTCACTTCGTGGCTATGAACCAAGAACCTCTGAGTTTGTTTCCTTTACTTCTTTCAAACCATATCCCTCTGATCCCCTTCCATATGGTCTAAAACTCAAAAACTTTTATATCAGAAAAGAAGCATCTGCACCTACCATACCATATAAACCTATTTCTTCAACTATCCTTCCATCTGTACTTCAAACCTATCTAAAACAACTACCAGATATCATTCCATTAGAACCTCTGCACTCTCAAAATTCTGTTTTTATCCCCTATACTCCCACACCATTTGATGTCATTCCCTCTGCATCAAATTTCAAACAGTTCTTGTTTCCAAATTCATCTTCATCCAGATTCAAAGCTTTCATTTCACCATCTGAACATCCTTCATTACCTTCTTATCCTCGTCCTCTGTTCATTATCCCAAGTTTTACCATACCACCCCCACCAGAACAACCCAAACCATCACCTCTAGAAGTCTACCTTAAACCTAAATCTAGGCTGAATGTTGATGTTTTATTTGCTAATTTCAAGAAAGAAATAAGGATGAGTTTAGACTCTGTGAGGAAAGAATGTCTCTCAAGCATTAATCCAGAAGCTTCTGAAGAATGTTGGAATAAGTTCATTTCCAAATTCAAATCTGTGGCTTCTAATCTGAAGACCATTTGCTCTGATGACGCAAAGGTCAGATTTGCTGAACTTGTCAGACATACGCTATGGAATATGAACAGATCTCCAACATTGCTTCTTGAGGATGCACCTTCAACTTCTAGAGTAACTGCTACTTCTGAGACTATTGAAGAATCTGCTCCTGAAGTCACTCTGGAAACCAATCCATTGGCTCTGATGATTGTTGACCAACCATCTGAATCTGTGCCTCCAGAATCTGCATCTGCAATGGTCATTAACTCTACTCCTACTCCTGCATCTGAATCTACTCCTACTACTTCTTCTGAAGTTAAGAAAGAGCATTCAGACCTAGAAGACAAGATTGTTGTGCTAGAAGCTGGTCAATATGAAATTAAGTCTTGGATGGCAAAACAAGATGAGAAAACAGACAACATACAGAAATGGATGGCTAAGCAAGAGGAATCTACTTCTGAGATGACCCACATCCTTAAACTTCTTGCATCACGCTTATCTTAGTTCTTATGTTTGTGCACTTTAAGTGTTATTTTGTTCTGTTTCTGCTTTTTCTGAATCATGTTTTGAATGTACTCTAATTATATCTGAATGAATATGTATGTTTGATTATTTGTTGATGTTATCATCTTTATACTATTTTCTTCTGTTAACCTTTTTATTTGTCTTTAAAAGTTTTCTTTTTGATATGACAAAAAGGGGGAGAAAAAGAAATTCTGTTTGTTCAAAAATAAATAGTTACTAAAATGAAATTCAGACATGATAAATTATATTTAACATGAATTTTTAGTGTTTCAGAACTATTGAGTTTTTCTGACAAAATTCATTGAAGTTACCCTGAGAATCCCCAAAACAGATTTTTATTCAAACCAGGTTCTGATTACCAGGCTCTGATAATTCAAACCAGGCTCTGATCCTAAAAGCTAATCAGGCTCTAATTCTGGAAAGAAGATCAGTAAAAGTAAACCAGGCTCTGATTCTGGAAAGTAAATCAAGCTATTACCAGGCTCTATTTCTGGAAAGCAAATCAGCTCTGATTCTGGAAAGATTATTCTAACCAGCTGTCGCTACTGCGAAAATCGACGGCCGGCAATGACAGAAGAGTCGCCACCGTGCGTTATTTATCCCAAGAGAGGGAAAGGAAACGCTCAGAGAAAACCTAACGAAAAGAGGGATAAGATCGGTCATCGCAACCAAATCTCGGGTTCGGGAGTCGGTTACGCAAGGGGAAGGTATTAGCACCACTCACGTCCGTCGTACTCGACGGGATCCACGCTCGTTATCTAGTCTATGGATGAAAAACAAACTATCTACGACTGCTAATGCTAAACGGAAAGAACTGACTCGATAGGACATCGCCATCCTATGCCTACGTATTCCCTCGTGCAATAGGAAAGTCAGAGTCAACGTAGTTCGGGAAACTACAGGGGGGGATTGCTCGCCAAGACGTCGCGTCTTGTGCCTACGTATTCTCATCTGGTATGAGAAATCAGAGCAAAACGTAGTTCAGGCTAACTACGGGTAAAACAGGGTGTTCTCGATCACGCGAGATGAGAGAAGAGGTTGACGATACTAGCGTACGCATTCTAGCAGTTAGGTGTATTGCTGCTCGACCATTGGAGACTTAGGCGTTACCTGTTTATGGTAGAACAGACGTAGTATGTCGGGGTTTAAAGGTACGGGTTACCTACGGGTTCTAGAACTACGGTCTGGTCTCAATTGCGCTAGTGCAAGATAAAGGAGAAGATTAGTCGTTAGCAGGGGAAGTCTCGATCGCATGGTAGCGAGAGAACAGAGAAGTTAGTTGTTAATGTGCTCGCTAGGATGTCGCATCCTATGCCTACGTACTCTCAACAGGTATGAGAGATCAGAGCAGCTGTAGTTCGGCTAACTACGGGAAACGGGGAAAAAGGGAAAAGGGAGCTCGCTAGGATTATCTCAATCCTATGCCTACGTAGTCTCGTCTGGTACGAGAGATCAGAGCAAACGTAGTTTGGATAACTACGGGAAACGGGGAAAAAGGGAAAAGGGAGCTCGCTAGGATTATCGCAATCCTATGCCTACGTACTCTCGTCTGGTACGAGAGATCAGAGTAAACGTAGTTCGGCTAACTACAAAAAATGGTCTCGATTGCACTGAGGCAAGAGAGGGGATCTCAATCGCCAGGACGCGAGAGAATGGGTTTCAATCGCACAGGGGCGAGGGAAAAGAGGAAGCAGGCTTAACACGCCTAAACGGGAAGGAACTCGGGACACACACGCAAGAACCTAAAGCGTAGGAGCGAATGCATCGTATATCTCCCAATGGGTGCTACACTAAACACTCCAGGCCATTAAGGGGAAACCCTTAAATCACCATTTCCTACGTATCTATTGCTAAGAACTCACAACACTCGGCGGCTGATTAATAGACTTGAATTAGAAAGATGTTACCGAACGGAGTGGTTCCGTTGACCCTTGACATTGTGCGCAAGCTCCATTCCAATCTTCTCCTCTTTTGATCCTTGATAATGCTTTGAATCGGGACCAATGTGACGCTAAACCATCATAGCTCTACTTACAAGGGAAGTCAAGCTTTAAGAGGTTGCATATTAATTTCCGTGCTATGGACAAGATAGAGAAACGATATTGAGGATCGTTCTCCAATTGAATTGTGTCGCACGGACCAAAAACAGTGGGATCTCGTCTTACAAGACTTCATCGATCACCAAAAGTCAAAAGAAAGTTGAAAGATGAAAAGAAACAAGGAGAGGAAAAAAAAAGTGGTCTCGGATCCTTTGTTTCACGGCAATAGTTTGACGGCTAAACGGTGGAAACTTCTTCATCGACCCAAATGGAAAATGGGACAAAATGCCCAATAACAAAAGAGAAATGGAATTTAACCTTAAAAATAAAACCAAATGGAAGACATAATGTTTAACTTCTTAAAAAAAGAGAGAATAAAACTCTAAAAGAAATTATAATATACATAAAGTTTTAAAATTTAATATAAAAATCTAGATAGAAAAGTTTAACTTCTAAATAAAATAATTAATAATAATAAAACAAAAGAAAAAGAATTAAAAATAAAAAGAATAAATATAAATAAATAAATAGAAAAAAAAAGAAAAAGGAAAACAAAACGGCAAAAACGCAGAACGCGTTCTTCATCGCCTCTCTCTCACTCTCTGCTTCAGTTCATGCATATCTCACTGTCCAAACTCTGATCTCACCATCTCTGCATCTCAACCCTCTCTCTCTCTCTCTGCTCACTCTTGTTCTCAGATTCTGCTTACGTTTGAATGATTTGGGATTTTGAGGGTTGTGGTTTGCGATTGTCGAAATTGGAGATGATTTGAAGAATTTGAAGGTGATTTGGTGGAGGTTGGTTATTTCGAACGACGAAGGAGGATATGAGGGTGGTGTTAGTTTTGTGTCTGTTGAAGGATTTTCGGAGATTTCGCGGAAGATTTGATGTTGAAGGTTTCAACTGTTGCGGTTGGTTTCTGTGTATTTGAGGTTTCTGAAATGAGGGTTTGTTTGAAGGGATGATGAATGGTTGTTTTCGAAGGTTTCTGGTGAGGATTAATGGAGGTTTTCGAAAGCTTTTTCGAAGGTTGAAAATGCTACAATGAGGGTTCTATTTTGTTAAAGTTGAAGAGGGTTTGGAAATAAGGTTTTGCAGCGGTTAAAGGGTGAGATGAAGATGATTGTTCTGGGATTCACGGAAATGGGGCGTTTTGAGCTGAGAAGTTGTTGCTGGATAGGTTGAAGGCGAGATTTCTGGGCAGGTTAAAGGTGTGGTTATGGTGTGAAGTGGAAAGGCCGTGAATGGTTGTTGGTTGATGTTGATGATGATGGGGTTTGTGTAAGAGTAATAAACAACAGGAAATTAATCATGAACATGTAAAAGAGTTTCATTAATTTTTTTTGTTCTTGTTCTTAGATGCACAATCTTAATCTCAATCTGTCACGTGGTGTTGTTTGTTGATATGGCTGTTAACAGATTTGAATGAAGAAAAGATAGAGTGAAAAGAGACAGAGCTGGCGGTGTTGTTTCAATTGGGAAGGTTAGTGGAATAAGGAGGGTTTAGGTGTTGTGCAGTTCTGTTTGGGGCTGAGGATGGGATGCTGTTGTTTGTATATTAGAACGAAACAGAGGGAGTATAATTACTGCAACCAGATATTACATTTCACGGTCTGGTGGTATGGTTTGTAAACAGTAGTGGAAAAGTAGGTGAAGGGAGTTGGGATGCAATGCTTTGGAGTAATTGAGAGATTGTTGGAATTGATATGAAAAGGTGAGGTTGTGTTATTGTGGATGATGGTTTCAAAAGGTTTAGTTGCTTCAAGTTTGTAGTGGTTCTGTTGAAGAAGAGAAATTGAAGAGAATGTAAAATGGTGACTGCTTGGTTTAAGGTCATGGAGTTTATGCTGGTTTTTATTGAGAAGATGAAATTGTTTGCTGAGATGAAGTTTGTTGGTGAAGAGGATTTTTATGCCTTGTTCAAAGTTTTCGAACCATTGTTGAAGTTGGGAGTCTCCCGTTAGAGAAAACAGGATGAAGGTACCCTCCCTTTTTGTATTAATTCTTCTCTCTCTGTACAGACAATTTTTCTTACTTTTTTGTCAATTTCATGTATCTCACTGATGCAGCCACTGCAGGTTTGATGTAAGTTCTATTTTAGTGAAACCTTTTTTATAACTTTTATTGCTGTAGACGGTCTTTTCATGAATGTGGAATTATGACTTTGTTGCTTTCCATTATGCAGGTTCGTAGCAGTGTTTGTCTGGTGTGGGCCTGGTACAAGTACGATTTGCAGCAAGTTGTCTGGTGTGGAGTGAGTTTATGGCAGGATAGTGGTGTGAAGTGAGTTTGTGGCAGGATAGTGGTCCTGCTGTGTTGTTGGTGGTTTATCGGTATGATTTATGTAGGTAGCATGCTTGGGGTAGTAACAGCAGGATATTCTGGTTATGGCTGGAGGTGTGATGTTGTAACTGCTTTTTGTTGTTGCAGGTTTTGTAGCTTGTAACACATAATGGAGCTGTGCCTTTCCTTTGAAGCTTCTTTTGCTGGCATGGGAAAACAAATATTGGTGGACTAATAAACAAATTAATCTAAATAAATCTATACACCTAATTAACTCTAAATTAAAACAATTAATTAATTTGAACTAAACAAAAATCTGAATAATAAAAAGAAATAAATAAATAATAAACTTATTAAAAAAACACTCAAAATTGATAATTAAACTAAATCTAATCTAAATAAAAGAAAATAAATCAGATAATAATAATAATAATA
Source organism: Lathyrus sativus (assembly GCA_963859935.3). Lineage (NCBI taxonomy): Eukaryota > Viridiplantae > Streptophyta > Magnoliopsida > Fabales > Fabaceae > Lathyrus > Lathyrus sativus. The sequence goes on from OZ012735.1 coordinate 842,833,892, forward strand.
AAAAATAATTACTTATTTACAAGTTAAAACAAAAATAATAAAAACTGAAAAAAAAAAAGTGGGATTCGAACCCTCATCCTTCACTATAACAGTCACAAGTTCATCCGCTGGGGCAAGGATACTTCAAATAACTAAATTTCTCAAATAAGTATATATTACATATAAAATATAAAAAAACAGATTTAATTAAAATAAAACATACTTAAACTAATTAATAAATAAACAATGATAAAAACTAATAAACATCCTAACTAATCTTAATTAAATTAATAAAAAATCTAGAAATCCTAATTAACTCTGAAAACAATTAATCCTAAAAATAAAAAATTGGCTATTAATAATAAAACAAATAAATCTAATAAACCTATTTCTAAACTATTGATATAAAAAAAATATTTCTAATTAAACTCTACTTCTAATAAAATATATTCTAAAAAAAAACTATATTAAATTATCAAAATTCTAAAATAAAAACCTATTTAAAATAAAAATCTAAAATTAAATTCTATGCTAAAAATAAATTAAACTATGCTAAAAATTAATAAAATAAGTAAAATAAAACAGTAAATAAAAACTGAAAGATCGGGTGAACACCGAAAATACCAGCGCGGACTGGACCACTAGAAAGAGCAATCTCCGCTCGATTCCGAAATAAAAACTCCCTATTTGAACTGGTTTAAATCACCCGAAATGCGAAAAAAGGGGCTGTGATCCCGATAAATCGTCCTGACTGACAAAATGCACCGTATACGAGAGATGATATGCAAAATGCAAATGGAACGAAACATAAGCCAAATTACTAAAAAAGGTTGGTCAAATTTTGGGGTGCAACACCAGGATTCTAACCAGGCTCTTAATCTGAAAAGTTTACTCATGCAAAAAGGGAAGTATTTTCTTCTATTAGAGTATTCATTTCAAGGGGAGATTCTTTATCTCAGGGGGAGTTATATATTTATCCTTTTATTGAACAAAATTTCCTATGTTTTTGTCATCATCAAAAAGGGGGAGATTGTTAGAACACAGATTGATGTTCAATATATCTTTATGTTTTGATGATAACACTAATGAAATTTTGTATTAAGAAAATATATACTCTAATTTTGTTCAAGTGTTTTGTGTTTCAGATATTAAAATAAATATCATTATGGAAGCAAAATGCATCTGAACAGCAAGTCTACGCAAGGCTCTGAAGCATCAGAAGCAACTCATCAGAAGACTCTGAGCGCTGCCAGAAGCTGCAGAAGACTCTGAAGCAGAAGCTGCAGAAGCATCTAAAGCGTAGCTGAAGATTTTGTATGAAGAGTTTAAAGCATTGTTTCAGAAGACTCTGAATGTACTTTACGCTGCAAGTACAAAGGCTCTGATAAACAAGTATGCTCTGATCAGATCACTCACGCTAAAGCACTATTGCTGCAACTCTGATATCATTGAATCTGATCTGAAGAACAAGAAGCACATCAGTGGATCTGATGTTGTTTACGTTTGAAAAGATGTCAGCACATGAATAGACTTAATACTATTCTCAACGTCCTCTCCAATGGAACTATTCCTTATTTGTGATAGACACAAGGATTCAGGCAAAAGGCATTTCTCTGAACATTCTACTTCTGAGAAAGGAAAAGTCACATGAAGACAAAAGGCTACAGCTACTCTACTTGCACAGTCTTCAAGCATTGGAATTTCAGCACTATAAAATGACGTCTTCAACATCTCTTCAAAAAACTAACGAATTAACAACGAATCTACAACAAGTTATTTCACTACTCTCATACAATCATTCAAAGCTGAAATAGTTTTATCATTCATTCTTTATACTTGTGTAAAAAATCACAGTTGTGATTAAAGCTTGTTAGAAGCAAACTCAAACACACTTGTTAGTTTACATTTATTTGTAAAAGGTTCCTTAAGAAGACCAAGTTGTGGTCAGGATTTCTTGAGAAGACTAAGACAGTTGTTCTTAGTGTTTGACACTGTAATCAGTTTGACTATAGTGGATTAAGTCCTTGTGGAGAAAGGCAAATCACTCTTGATAGGGTGGACTGGATTAGTTGAGTTCAACGAACCAGGATAAAAATATTGTGTTGTTTTTATTGTCATAATATTTTCTAAACCCTTATTCAACCCCCCCGCTTCTAAGTGTTTTTCTCACCTTCAATCATTTGTATTCTTGTTGAGTATCTTTTTTCTTTGAGAATGACTTTGGTGTGTGAACTTGTTCTTGATGCATGTCTTGAATTCAAACCTTGATGTTCCTTTTGTGTGTTCATGAGTGAATCTTTGACTTGATATTCATGTTGATGTTGCTGCCAAATTTGGTTTCATTCCCTAATCTCATGTATTTCCCTTTAAGGTTATTTCTTGCATGTTTGTTTTGTGTAACATTTGATTTGTTTATGAATGTGATGTATGACTTGACTGTTTGCTTCTTCTTTTATCATTGACATGATTTAGATATGATGTGATGTTGCTACTTCCCTATCTTGTCTCTCATCTCATTTGACTCCATTTCATTTTCCTTGTGATTGAATATGTTTCTTGTAAGATGTTTAAGTCATTTGTTTGTGTTTGGGTACTTTGTCTTGTCATTTTGCTTTAACATCTAATCTTTGAATGTGGTTTGATATGTTTTCATTATTGTTTCACTTTGACATGTTGTTGATGTGTGCCTTGTATGTAATTGAGTTTAGTGCTTTCTTGTGTGTTTGTTTTGTCATTTGAGTTGAACTTCCTTGAGAACTTACTTGGTGTTGTTTCTTCTTCTTCATCTCATTCTTCTTTATTCTCTTTCCTTTGTCTTGATACTTGTTTAAGTCTTGAGTTTTGTTTTCATTTGTGATTGATTAATATGGTGTTTACTTGTGTTTGCTTACATGATCCCTTAGCATTCCTAGTCCCACTGTTTAAGATACGAGTAGGAGAGACATTAAGCTTTCAATCCTTTGCATGATAACAATTAGGATAATCCCTTTGACCTCAACTTTAGGTCCAACATTTTTATAATAACATTAGGTAGACTTCCCTCTCATCCTAACTTTAGGGCCATTTTGTATGATAACATTAGGGTTTTCAGTTCCCTTTAGTGTTTTCTTTTATGTTTTCTCTTCTCATCTCAAACAATTCTAAGACACTTAATAAAAACTATGAACGTTGTGCGCCACGAGCCTTAAGTATGTGGAAAATAATGAGTGAGGGGTATCTCCTCACTTGTCTAGAGTGTTTAGTGTATGCCCCTTGGGTGATATGCAACATATTCTCTCTTATGTCATAGTCTTTAGTGCAACGTGAATCTCAAACCAAATCAATTCACTTCTCTAAAAATATTAAATCAAATTCAAACTTTTTATCCTTCGGGATTGTTCTTCAAAATCATTTTCAGAAAAGAGCACATCATGTTTCCGTTCTACCGCAAACAGGCGTCGACCCTAACTGCTGAAATGAGAACTTAACGTCGCTCATAAAAAATACTTAACCAACCAGTAGTCTAGTTTAACCGAAGTACGTTTGCTCTTATTTCTCATACCAAATGAGGATACGTAGGCATACGAAGGTGATGTCTTGGCGAGCAACCTTCCCTCCATCACCCATAGTTTTTGGAACTGCGTTGACTCAGACTTTCCCATTGCACGAGGGAATACGTAGGCATAGAGCAACGATGTCCTATCGAGTCCCCTTTTTCTTTTCCATCCCCCATTTTAGCAGTACCTTTTAGAAAACACACCCTTTGATTAGAGAACAAGCGTGGATCCTGTTGAGTACAATGGATGTGAGGGGTGCTCATACATTCTCCTTACGTAATCGACTCCCGAACTTAAAATTTGGTTGCGATGACCTTGTTTTTTCTCGTTCTTTTAGGTTTTCTTGGATCATTTCCTTTCCCTCTCTTTGGAATAAATAATGTTCGGTGGCGACTCTTCTGTTTGTTTTCTCCGGCCCCTTTCGCAGTTGTGACAAGACTGAAGTGGTCATATCATTATTTCTCAAGCCTTGCAAAATGAAATCCTAGTTGACCCTCTCCATAAATCTGGCGTTTTGGCAAGATGGGTATGCTTTTTGTACAGAGTATGGATCAAATGCACCTTTAACCTTCAGAGTTTGAGCTGTCACCAGAGGCAGGAATATTATGATCAGAGTTTGAACCTTTAGAGGCAGGACCATCATGTTCAGAGTCTGGTTCTTCAGAGTCATAAGATTATGATCTTTCAGAATCAAAGAAACTTTGCTTGTTCATAGATACTTTTAATAGGGTCTATTCAGAGTTGAATATAAGCTTATGATCATGCACACTTGAACATGTGTTAGTATACCCAATTGTTCTTTATGTACTTTATTATCATCAAAACACAATTGATATGAATAATTTTGTTCCAACAATCTCCCTTTTTTATGATGACAAACAAATGTATTTAAGAATAATGGTTGGTCAATTTTAACTAACTTGACAACGTTATAGTACGAGGCTTGTAAGCTTCCCCCGAGTCTAATAATCCAAATGTTGAGTTTTGTAAGCTCCCCATAAGTCCTATCCAATTTGTCTAAACTTATCTTGATAAGTTAATGTTCATATAAAAGCAATATCATATAATAAAATTAGGGTTCAAGTAAATAAAATCCTTCAAAAATACTTTTATCCTCTTAAATAATATGACTAAAAGAAAGGAATAGTTGATTTATTTTGATGCAATCAAGAAGACCAACATCAAATTGGATGAAAAAAATCCATTGTGGCAGAAGGAATGAAACATGTAGCTATACAAAGGAAGTATATGAAAGCAACATTGATCAAGAATGTATTGCTTGTGCCACATATGTACTGCAATTAATTAAGAGTAGGGAAACTAGAGAAAAAGGGATTTTTAATGCTCATAGAGAATGATTTCCTTAAGCTTTTTTATCATAAAAAGAGACTAATCCTACAATATTTCTTGTTAAAAAACACAACTTTCAAGGTATGCCTCCAAAATTAAGAACTGAGGTGTATTGTTGTAACATCACATGAACAAGAAGCCGAGCTATGTCACAAGAAGTATGGCCACTTGAACTAAAAAAACATAATTCAATTGAATTCAAAGGGGATGGTGATTGGAGTCCATAAGGTATAAGTACTTGAATTCTCATGCATTATATGTTTAATGGTGTTGCACCCCAAAATTTGCCCAACCTTTTCTTTACCTAGCTTATGTTTCATTGAATCCATCATAGCATTAGCATATGCATTGCATTGTCATTTGTGCAGGGGATCAAGAGATGTGCCTATCAGGAGGAGGCTACCAAAGGTTCTGAGTCTAATCAAGAAGCTTTATTCAAGCTATCATTCTCATCAAGTCTATCAAAAGAAATCAAAGACCCTTGGAGAAGGGGGTGGATACAAGTGTGCATATCTCCTAATTTGAAGGTCATGGGAGATCATCAGATGATTTTTAATCCATGGATGTGAGTGTAAAGCATTAAGAAAGCTAATTGGATGTCTTGAGGGTCATTATAGAGTTTGGACAAGCCATTATGCAAAGTACAAGAGGCCACAACCAAAGGTGGTGCAATTAGGGTTTTCACCTGGTCAACCCTCAATCAACTGTGAAATTGGAGGAGATTAAGACTCAATTCCAAGCAAATATGATCATGGAATGTTGTGTTGAGACATGTCATAGGTCATTTCAAGATCAATTCATCAAGAATCAAGAGTGTGAGAAGTTACTAAGCTAGGGTTTCTAAGCTTGAAAGTGTAAAATCCCATATTTTAGTGCCTAAATTCAAGACCACATAACTCAAGATACATGTTTCATCTCATCTTTACACCAACATGAATCTTGTAGGGCTTTTTTCTAGATTTCTTTTGATTACTAGAATTCATTCATCTAATTTCTAGAACTCAAGTTATGAGGCAGACAAGTTACAGGTCATCAGATGAATGTGATTTTGGTCCATGAAAGTCATCCAACTTCTATGCCATTTTTGACCTAGAAGGAGGTCTCCCGATCCTTGACCTAAACATGAAAATTGTTCCTCAGGATCTTAGCTTTCCAAAAAGTAGTAGAAGTCCTTCATCTGATTTGTAGAGCTCAAGATATGAAGCTTGCAAGGCAGGGGTATTTTGGGAAAGTAGGATTATAGGTCATTTTTCATTATAGGTCAATTTCACCACTTTGCACATCTCAAATGAAAATCTTTCCAACTATAAACTTGCTCCAAATAGGGTAATTTTCTCAAACAAACATCAAGGGACCATTGGTTTGGCTTGGATAGAGTGTTGAATGAGGAAATTTCCATGGAAAAGTCATTAAAGGTCATTAAAAGTCAAAAAATCAAATTAATTCATATTGGACCAACTTTATCCAAGTTTGTGCATATTTTGAGTGCAAAATACATTCTAAGCACAATGGAATTTTCAGAATTGCAAGTTGAGTTCAAAATCATTGCCATTTTTCATGTTGCTTCATCTTTAAGTCACATATCAAAATCATGCCATTAATCACAAAACAAGGATGAATCCCTCACCATTAGATCATATACATTGCCAACAACATGATTGAAGCAAATTCAAGGCTGCAAATGCTCTGTTTCCACGAGTTACAAGTTCACCATAACCTTGAAATTGGATTCTTGAATTGGGCAATGTGGGCTGCCATTGGGCTTCTGATCCATCAAAAACACAAATATATAAGTTTTTGATCATGTACAACCATTGGAACTGAATGTTGGAGCCAGAAACAGTTGGAAAACGGTTAGAGGAGTTGGAAGGAGATTGAAATTTGTGTTTCCATTTTCTTCAAGATTCAAACAAGATTAATCATCCAAGAAGCTCTAGGAAGGTTCAGTGAGTGTTTCTGGATCAAAATCATCAAGCTTCAGCAGGTTTTGAAGGCTCAGTGGAAGTTCTCCACTAGGTATTTACTTCTCAACTTTCCTCATGATCCATGATGATTTAGCATTCAATTCTCATGTAGTTAGGATCCTTGTATGCTATAGCTTGATTCTGGATAGTTTTCATGCTTGATTACAACATTTCTTAATGACACCATAGAACTTGATAGTTTCGGTTAGGTTGATTTAGAGGCCTTTGGTAGAAACCATTAGTGTATTCTTGATCCTTGTAGCAAGGTGAACCGTTTGGTGCCGGAAATTTTAGGTTTCGTGCAGTTTGATTGGAGGGCATAGTTGCAGGATGGCCGGAGAAGACGACCGGAGCCGTCGTGCTCCGCCGTCTGTCTTCTCCCTCTCATTTCGTATTTAAATCCTCAAATAAGGTGTGGCGTGATGGTAGTCATTGGATCTTTCTTTGAGCTTAGACCTTGACCAGATCGTGTTGCTCCCATTCAATTTCGTTTTGCACCGATTGTTATTTACTTGCGTGGCGTTGTGGGATCCATTGGATGTCTTGCCTTGGAGTGCATCTGATGGTCATGTTTTGTTTGACCTGACTTTAATGAAATGGTGCGTTTCATGTACGCACCCCATAACCTTTATATCTTTGACTGGTCTCTAGATTGTAAGGCCAAGATTCGTTCTTGTTTTATGTTAAAATGTTGCAGCACGCATGTCACAGTCTTAACCATTAGATCTTTGACTAGTCTTGTGAACGTGAGGCCATGATCTCATTTCAAAGTGGTTGACGCAAAACGATGCATTTGGATAAGTGACATTCTGAGTGGGTTAGGCTTCAATTCATATCTGCACCCCCTGCGCTGAGGCCCACTCAGTTTACACGCTATTTGGCTGCTCTTTACACCACAACATTTTCCATTTTATTTTCTTTTTCTTTTCTTGCATTTTATTTTCCATTTGCATTTTAATTCATTTGAAAATGTTAACCACTTCCATAAATCATGAAAAAATACATCTATATACTTTGACATGTGTACTGATTTGTCATATTTTTTAAATTGCATTTTAATTCTTTTTTCATTTAATTGTATATTTTTCATTTAATATGCTTTTAATAATGCAAAGATGACATGTTTATTTCTAGGATTTTCTTTCCCTATCAAAACATCAAATAAACTTCTGATCTTTTTTGTGAATGATCTTAGCACATTAATTGATTTTTAGGTATTTTTTTTTCTTGATTTTAGATACCGTTTGGTTAGGTTTTGAATTGAATCTTTAGCACCCTCTTTCTTTTCCTTTTTCATAGAGCACCTCATGGTTTTGCCCCCTGTTGGCATACCTAGGCTTAGAGTTTTGCTCCCAAATTTTAACCCTTGGTTCCTAACACTATAAGGGTACCCTAGGAATTTTCCTAGAACTTTTAGGTTCATTTTACCATTTTTGGTAGATTTTACTTTCTGACCTCTTAGGGTGATTTCAACTCTACCTTTGACATAGTTTACATTTTGTGTGATCCTTGTGCAATGCTTGTGCATCCAATTCTTCCATATCCATACCCTAGACATCTTAAGGCACTTGTATGTGCATTTCTAAGTCCTAACCTTGTTCTTAACTAGTTTCTAACCTAGGCTTCCTTTAGGACCTTTTCCATTAGTCTTTCCATAAGGTGCCTTTGAATGATTTTCCTTCTTCACATGATTCTTCTAATTCATAGTCCTATGATAGTTGGATCCTTCTTGTGAGAGCCTAGTTCGAGGAACTCTATGCATTCTATGATAAGTTGAACCATTGAGGACTATTATTGAATGATGAGTTTGGTTGAGAACATGGTGAATTCCTTAGGTTTTCACTATGCCTCCCATCATTAGTCGCTTCATTTCTCAAGTCCTATAATCTTAGGATCCTTCTTGTGAGAGCCTAGTTCCTCCTTAGGAGGAACTCTATGCATTCCATGGGAAGTTTGAGCCTTTGATAGACATTCAATGACATGGTGGGTTCCTTGGGTTCACACTATGCCCCTTTTCTCCTCCAAGTCCTATAATCTTAGGATCCTTCTTGTGCGAGCCTGGTGCTTCCTTAGGAAGAACTTTGTATATTCCATGAGAAGTTGAGCCTTTGAAGACTCAATTACCTTGTACATACCTTCTCTTTTTAATGTGTCCTACAATCTCAGGATCCTTCTTGTGAGAGCCTGGTTCTTCCTTAGGAAGAACTCTGTGCATTCCATGAGAAGTTTGAGCCTTTGATGGACTCTTGTGTTGATACACATTCCATGACATGGTGGGTTCCTTTGGTTCATACTATGCTTTATTTCATTCCCTTGCATGATTATGTGGTGTTGTGCATTAGAAGTAGGGTAGGCTTGATAGCTTTCTCTTTTCACTTCCATGTTTGCATTTAACGGTTGAGCTAGTCTCCCTTTGCTTGTGTGCTTTCTCTGTGCATCTCTTGCTTGCATTTAAAGGTTGAGCTTGCCTCCCTTTGCTTGGATGTTTGTCTTCCTTTTATACTTGACATGTTTGCATTAAAGGTTGAGGTGTCCTCCCTTTGCTTGTATTGTTGCATTGCATGTGCATTCACATTTTATACTTCATCTGCTTGATAGCTTTGTTTTGCTTTCCTTTGCCATGTTCCCTTAGGACTCTCACTTCCTTGTTTAAGGAGTGATGATAGAACTTTATGTTGAATCCTTTACATGATAAAAAGTAAGATAGATTCCCTTCTAAACTCAACCTTAGGACCATTTTGCATGACAATATTAGGGTTTTGATTAGTCCCCCTGTAGAGTCCTTTTCTCTTTTCTCATCTTCAAACCATAGTAATATACTTAATGAAGGCTAATGAGTATTATACATTATGATCCTTAAGCTAGTTAGGAAAGGGTGAATGAGGGGCTTCTCCTCAATTACCTAGAGTGTTTAGCTACGTCCTTAGGACGATATGCGACACATTCGCTCCTAAGTCATAATCTCTAGTGCAGTATGAATTACAAACATTCATTCAAAAACACTTCTCCGATAAAAAACAAAAACAAACACCAAACTCCTTTTGCCTTTTGGGGCTCTCTCTCCCTTAATAGAAAATCTTTTCAGATAAAAGAGTGTTGTTAACTCTTAGTTCTATCGCAAACGGTAACACCTAAGTCTCCAACGAGCGAGCTGCATACACCAACTGCTAGAACTATCTGTTAACCCTACTCGGGTAAAAACATTTGAAACCTGTGTTCCGTTTTATCCTGAACTACGTTCGCTCTGATCTCTCATACCTGGTGAGAGTACATAGGCACAAGACGCGATGTCTTAGCGAGCAAACTTTTCCCATTGCTCGTAGTTAGCCGAACTATGTTAACTCTGACTTTCCCATTGCACGAGGGAATACGTAGGCCTAGAGCAGCGACGCTCTGTCGAGTCATTTTTCTTTTTCTTTCATTCTGTGAGCCTCTAGCTAGATAGTTTCAACAACCCTTTAGATAAATAATGCAAGCGTGGATCCCGTCGAGTACGACGGACGTGAGGGGTGCTAATACCTTCCCCTTGTGTAGGGATGTGAATGGATATCCATGGGGGCGGATAGTATGATATTCGTGTCCGCCCCGTTGGATAAATATGATATCCGTATCAGCCCCATATTCATGCGGATATCAGTTAAGCGGGTAATCCACGGGTTTTAAGGTATCCGCGGATATTTACTGATATCCATGAATAACTTTTTTTGTCTAAAATTAGTTTTTAAAAATATATTTTTTCGCTCTCAATTTAACAACTAAACTTCATCATATTATTTTCATTCTTTTTTCACTAAAACATAATAACATTCAAACATAGTATCCATACATTTCATTTTTAACAAAATAAAATTCATCATACCATATAATAATTGTTTAAATAAAACAAAAAGTAATATATAAGAAGTCTAAATAAAGAAGAAGCCTAAATAAATATAAAATGACTAAATATAGAAGAAGCCTAAATAAATATAGAATGACTAAATATGATTTTTCTTGGAATGTGAAAAGTTTTCTTTTTCTTCCAAGAAAATGTTAAAAAAAAGAAATATGAAAAGACTAAATTTCTTGGAAGATGTAATGACGTCTATAATAAATTAAAAATATTTAAATACTTTTTATAATTTATTAACGGGTATGGATATCCGCGGGTACGGGTATCATTAAACCCGCATCCACATCCATTAAATAACGGATATTTAAATATCCATTTATTTTATCCATGGATATCCATTAAGCTATCCACATTGTATCCGTGACGAATTATATCCGCGGATACCCGCGGGCACGGGCTTTTTTTCCATCCCTACCCTTGCGTAACCGATTCCCGAACCCAGAGATTTGGTTGCGATGACCGATCTTATCCCTTTTCGCTAGGTTTTTCCTGATTGTTTCCTTTCCCTCCTTTGGGATAAATAACGATAGGTGGCGACTCTTCTGTCTTTGCCGACACCTTTTTTCGCAGTAGCGACAACTGGCGACTCTGTTGGGGACCCTCATCCCTTATGCGAGTCAATCCTAGCGCTTGTTTGTTTATCTTTTGGAGTTTTGAACATACTTGTTGTACCTTTGTCTTTATTTTCCTGCATTTATTTTCAGCATTTATATGTCATTATTGCTGTGCTGTTGTTGGGGAAGGGATGATACTGAGAGATAAGCCATACCCAGGCTTGAGTACAAACGTAGCATTAGAGTGGAGATTAGTGGTGGACCTGCATGCGTAGCATGCACAAGTCCCCATGAAATTCACACTCATACGAGATTCTCTTTGATGATTTCTTTTCTGATCATTAGGATTGGAACTAACTTTCGATCTGAGGATTGTCGACTCTGGGGACCGATCATTTATGATTCAGCTAAGTGAGGCATCTTCAGGAGATGATGATGCCAAACCAGAAATGGTGAACATATCATCGTTCCTTGAAAGTCTGTGACGCTGATGAACGCATAGGATGTCGTACCTTTATCAGTGGATAGGTCCATACCTATGAGTGGGACTGGGTTATGCAGGAAACCATGGCTTTCAGACAACCTGGTTTTCGTGACAGTATGAATCAGTGATATTGGTATCAGGGGTTCGTATCTATAGAGCAATGCTATGTTCTTGTTGAAGCAGAATTTTGGTCCTTCTCAGTCAACAACACAACAACCTTGATCTCCTGCTTGCATCCTTAGCATTTGCATGTTGCATTTTCATCTACATTTCATTAACATGTGTCTGTGTTGCAGGTGCATACTCCCCCCGGTTCTAGTGGTTTTGTTCATTATTCCTGATATGGAGGCTTTGAAGAAAATAGTAGCATACAGGTTTCCTACATCATACATTATCTCTATATTGAAGTTAGCTGCCCTGGCTGATGGTACGGTAATAGAAGACTTTAGGCAATCTTATGGGAGGTTGTTGAAGACTGTTTGTAAGCCTTCAGCACACGAGATCAGTGGCCTGTATACCTTGCTACAGTTCTATGATGCTCAGTTGAGATGCTTTGTGTTTCCAGATTATGTCTTGGCCCTCACCCTAGAAGAGTATTCTGAGTTGTTAGGCATTCCTATCAGGGAGCAAATGCCTTTCTATCATGTTGATACTAAGCCTAATCTGGCCAATCTTGCCGCTGCCTTACACTTGGATGAGTCTGAATTAGAAGGGAAATTGACTCAGAAGAATGGAATGTATGGTTTCCCCCTATCATTCCTAGTGGAAAAGCCTAGAAGTTTGCCAAAGAAGGTTGTTGGGTTGTGTTCAACGCCATTCTAGCTCTTTGCATATACGACATCATTTTATTTCCTAACCTGCCAGACTTCGTGGACGTAGACGCCTTCCATATTTTCGCCTCAGGGAATCCGGTACCCACCCTTCTGGGAGACGTGTATCACTCTATCCATTACAAGAATGAAAACAGGAGAGGGAAGATTGTGTCATGTTGTGTCCCTCTATTGTACAAGTGGTTTGCCAGCCATATGCCCAAGATGGACCCCTTCGTCACTTCCGCAGGTACAATGGAGTGGTCAGAGTGCCTGATGGGCTTGACAGCAGAGAATATTACCTGGTTTGATAGGGATTGTCTAGGTGCTGAAATCATCTATAGCTGCAATGGATTCCCCAACGTTCCTCTGGTTGGAAGAAAGGGGTGTATCAATTACAACCCGTCGCTATTGATTAGGCAATTTGGGTATGCATTGAGAGAGTCACCCAAGAAAGACGAGATACAGGAATTTCTGTATCTCACAGGGTTGTTAGATGGTGATACATTGGCTAGACTCGAGCAGACGTGGAAGAATCTTTACAGAAGGGGGAAAGCACTGTTAGGGAAGAGCAACAACAAAGCCTTTGACCCGTATTTGGCCTGGGTTTGTGAGAGAGCCGCCAAGTTTCTGATGCCTTATCCTGCTACTAAACCATTATATCCTCTGGTGGGTGAGGAACCCACTATAATCGATATTCAGAAGTACAACCAGGTAGTGCAAGAAAAAGAAGAGCTGAAGAAGGCCAATAAAGGATTGGAGAAAGAAATGTCTCAACTCCGTCACGAGAAGAGTGAAGCAGTGTACTCTTTCAAGCAGTATACTGAGTTGGTGAACCACTTGGGTACAAATCTAACCAAACTGACTGATGCTCAAGAGCGCCTGGGGTTAGATTTGAAGGTTGTTAATAGCGTACTTGCCACCAAAAAGCAAGACTTGGATAAGGCGTATTTGGAGATCTCCAAATTCAATGCCCAGTGGAACGCCACCGTGACTAATCATAAGGAACGGGAGGAGAAGTTAAATCAGCAGATTGCCAAGTTGAGGATTCATATTGGAATCAGAGACAAGAAGATTGAGGCTGAGGCATCGCTCCAACGTGACGCTCAGTACAGGTTGGTTGAGGCTACAACAAACCTACTGGATTGCCAACACAGAGCTGACTCCAAGAGATGCAAATTGGAAGACTGCTTCGAAGAAGGTGCCTGGGAGGACTTTGCTGAGGGTATCCAAGACACCATCCGAAAGAGGGAGCTACTTATCCAGGGATTGCTCGCCAGGCCTGATCACCCCGACACAAAGGAACTACTAGAAGATTTTCGTGCTCGCTGCCGCACCTGATTTCTGTTGTATTCCTTTGTAGCTTTTATGCATTTTCTATATGATGACCACCACCAGACTTGTTAGTTGGGGTCACGCCTGTTGATTCAGTTGTATTCAGTTACATTTGTACACTGCCTTCGAAGGCTCTTTTATGTATACGAGGTGTTCTCTCCATGATTGGATGCTAGACTTTATTTTTCTTGGAACTAGAATCGAGGGGAAATCTCCCCTAGGCACACATGTTTGCATTTGCATATCATTTTGCATAACAGGTACCTTGGGCTTATTTATCTGACTCTTCGTGTTTTCTCCACTAGTTGTGTTTCAGGATTGACTGCAGGCCAATTCACGGTTACTCCACCGAGCTAATCAACTCAGAGCCATGGAGCAAGTTCAAGCTGAAATGCAAGAATTCAGGGAGAGGATGTCCCAGTTCATGGACATCATGTAGGTGGTTGCCAGTGGACAAGAGCAACTCTGAACCCCCGTGCAGCCCTTGATTGCACGCGTTGACACCAATGAAGTTTTGCACGGAGGTGAGACTACCAACCCTCCTCATGTGGAGACTCCCCGGGCTGACAACTCTGGACCAACTGTGATCATTCCCAATGCAGGAGGCAATGGGAAAGCTGGAATGGGTACTGGCCATGCTGGGGCTGGTAATGGCACCATCGGAGCTGCTAATGGTAACATCGGTGCGAGTGGTAACAACGCTGGAGTTAATGCTGGTAATACTGGAAATGGTAACTTCCATAGGCCTGAAGCTGCAGGTACCGTCCATGGAAATGTTCATCAACCCTGGAATGAGGATCGTCAAGCTGGCATATTCTCAATGAGAGGTGATGAGGCTGAGCTGCCTTCTAAGGCCAGCCGAAAGTTCAAAATGCTCGAAGATAAGATGAGGAGCCTTGACAATCTGGATTCCATGGGGCTCAACATGGCCAACTAGGGGATGATCCCCGATCTCAAAGTACTACCGAAGTTCAAAGTCCCAGACTTTGAGAAGTACAAGGGTACCACTTTCCCTCGTGTCCACTTGAGATCTTACTACAGGAAAATGTCGACGTACTCAGACAACGAGAAGTTGCTGATGCACTTCTTCCAAGATAGTCTGTCAGGACCTTCACTGGAATGGTACATGGGCTTGGAGCCTGTGAGTGTACGAAGCTGGAAGGATCTTGCTGAGGCATTCGTTAAACATTACCAGTACAATAGTGACCTGGCTCCCAACCGGATCCAGCTGCAAAATCTGTCACAGAAGAATGGGGAATGCTTTAAGGAATACGCCCAACGGTGGCGTGAATTGGCAGCCAAAGTACAACCGCCCATGGTTGAACGTGAACTGGTAGATATGTTTGTGGCAATGTTGTCGGGTGTTTATTACAAAAAGCTAATTAGTAGCATGTCAGGGAGCTTCTCTGACTTAATCATCACTGGTGAGCGAGTTGAGAACGGGATTAAGCTGGGAAAGATCCAGGCCGGTGAAGGTTCCTCAGCTGGAGGAAAGAAAGCGTTTGGAGGAAAGAAGAGAGAGGGTGAAGCCAACTATGTATCTGGTTCCCGAAGGAACAGAAAGACGACACAGAACCATCAGCAACAAAGGGTCGCTAGTATTACTATCCCTACAACTCTATAGCAGCAGCAACAACTGCAGAATCAAAATCAACAGGGGTATAGAAAGTACCCAGTCCGACCAGCAAATAGACGACTTGAGGCGCCGCCAATGCCATACTCTCAGCTACTTCAAGCGTTACTGCAATTGCAACTCGTTCAGAAGAGGACGCTGGCTCCATTGACCGGACCACCTCCACCTGGTTACGATGCGAACGCTCACTGCGAGTTCCATTCCGGGGCACCCGATCACACCATTGAAGATTGTAAAGCCTTCAATCACAAGGTCTAGAACTTGCTGGACAGCAAAGCGATCAATTTCTCCGACGACGTGCCGAATGTCATTCAGAACCCAATGCCTAACCACAGACAGGCTGGGATTAGTGCAATTATCGAAGATGAGGATTTGAATTCAGTGAAGAGGGTCGATGATCTGAAGACACCACTGAGTTTTGTTAAAGCCAAGTTGTTGAAAAGGGGTGTGTTCCCAGGCTGCGGGGAATTTTGTATTGAATGTGCGAGGCATCTGGATGGTTGTGATCAACTGAAAACTGGTATTCAGAGTCTGATTGACAAAGGGGTGCTGCAATTTGATCGGAAGATTGAGAACAAATCCGGAGAAGTGATAGCTAAACAGAAGGGTGAGATTGCTACAATCACCATTCCATATAAAACCGTCACCATTTCTGCTCCGAAGCCACCCACAATTACTATAACAAAGGATGTTCCTATACCGTTCGAAAGTACCAAGGCTGTCCCCTGGAACTATGGAGTAGAGATTTACTGCAATGGGCAGAAACTGGACTTAAAGGGCCCACCCGTGGAATCTGTGGATAATATGGTTGGATCGGGAGGAATCACTCATAGTGGAAGAATATTCTCGCCACCCGAAGTTGGTGCTGACAAGGCCGACAAAGGCAAAGGTAAAGCTGCAGTAGAAGAGACCTCTCGGGAGGTAGAGAAAGATTTGCTGGTGAAAGATGCTGAGGAATTCATGCGATTGATTAAGAAGAGCGACTACAAGATAGTCAACCACTTGCAGCAGATGCCTTCAAAGATTTCCATACTTAATTTATTGCTTTGCTCGGAAGCGCACTATAATGCGCTCTTGAAGATTTTTAATGCCGCATATGTACCCCAGGAAATTTCTGTTAACCAGCTTGAGGGGTGGTTGCACATGTGAACGCCGGCAATGGATTGGGATTTACTGACCTGGAGTTGGCACCGAAAGGCCAGAACCACAATAGCGCCTTGCATATCTCGATAGAATGCCGAGGAACGGTCATGTCCCATGTGCTCGTAGACACGGGGTCATATTTGAACGTTCTCCCTAAGAAAGCATTGATGAAGCTAGACACTAGGGGACTGATCTGTACTCCTAGTGATCTAGTAGTAAGAGCTTTCGACGGGACGCGTCGATCAGTGTTCGGTGAAGTGACATTGTCCATTCATGTAGGGCCGGAAACATTCGATGCAATATTTTATATCATGGATATCCAGCCCGCCTACAGCTGCTTACTAGGCCGACCCTGGATCTATTCAGCGGGAGCAGTAACCTCTACGCTACATCAGAAGCTGAAGTAGGCTGTTGGTGGTAGCATCGTCACGGTCTGCGGGGAAGAAGACATTATGGTGAGCCATCTGTCATCTTTTAAGTATGTGGAAGTGGACGGTGAAATCTACGAGATGTTGTGCCAAGCATTCGAAACTGTCAGAGTTAAGGATTCGGCTCTAACTCCGAGCGAAGCGCCAGAGGTGACCCTCTCTTCCTTCAAAGATGCTCAAGCTGTAGTACAGACCGGTTCAGCCCAAGGCTGGGGGAAAGTGCTGAACATCCCCCACAAACAAGACAAGTTTGGTCTGGGGTACCATCTTTATTCTTCCGCTTCATCCTCACAAAATGTGCCGCGCTACAAGGGGCCAGTTCAGTTCACTAAGGGTGGAGTAATCTTCGAACACATCAACGTTGTGTCCGACGGGGAAGGAGACAGTGATTGTGATATGGATGCATGGATCCATCCATGCACACCGAGACAGAACCTTCACAATTGGTCTATCCAAGAGTTCATCCAAGTGACGCGTAAAGAGTAATGCTTTGTTTTTCCAATTATTGTACAACCTTATGTCTTCCCCGAGGCATAATGGTTCTATTGTCAGAGCCTTACTTGCTTATGCATGTACATATTATAATAAATCAAAGGGCTTTTTTTTCCTTGCATTCAAATTTTGTGATCTCTGTTGTTCATATTTTGTTTTTTTAACAATAAAATGGCGATGTGGTTTGTGCTGACTTGCACATTATTTTTAAGCTTAACCATTTTCATTGCAAGATTCACACTACAGATGACATCGGTCCAAAATCTTCTATGACTCGCTTCGACTTTGATTGCCTGATATATCAAGCTGAAGAAGAGACCGATAAGGATGAAGACCTTCCAGAAGAGTTGGCCTGGCTTTTGAAACAAGAAGACAAGATCATTCTGCCTCATGAGGAAGTTATCGAGATGGTTAATCTGGGGTCTGAGGAAGTTGTCAGAAATGTCAGGATAGGGGCTGCATTGCAGAGTGACATAAAGCAAAGGATGATCGAGATGCTTCGAGAGTATAGTGACATCTTTGCTTGGTTCTACGAAGATATGTCTGGGCTCGACATTGACATTGTGGTTCATCACTTGCCATTGTGCGAAGACTGTCCTCCAGTTAAGCATCAGCTTAGAAGGACAAGACCAGATATGACTGTGAAAATCAAATAAGAGGTCCAGAAGCAATTGGACGCCGGATTTCTAGACGTCACTACTTACCCTCCGTGGGTCGCCAACATAGTACCTGTACCAAAGAAAGATGGTAAGGTACGGATGTGTGTTGATTATCAGGATCTGAATAAGGCGAGCCCTAAAGACGATTTCCCGCTCCCTCATATTGACGTATTGGTCGACAATACTGCTCAATTTTCTATGTTTTCGTTCATGGATGGCTTCTCCGGTTATAACCAGATCAAGATGGCGTCGGAAGACATGGAGAAAACCACGTTCATTACACCATGGGGGATGTTCTGCTATAAAGTAATGCCTTTGGGTTAAAAAATGCAGGGGCAACTTACCAGCGGGCGATGATTACTTTGTTTCATGATATGATTCATCATGAGATTGAGGTATATGTTGATGACATGATAGCAAAGTCCCAAACAGAGGAAGAACATTTGGTCAACTTGCTAAAGCTATTTGAGAGGCTTAGGAAATTCAGGCTGAGGCTGAATCCTAACAAATGTACTTTCGGAGTACGATCGGGAAAACTTCTGGGGTTTATTGTAAGCGAAAAAGGAATCGAGGTTGATTCTGCAAAGATAAAAGCAATTCAAGATATGCCAGCACCAAAGACTGAAAAAGAAGTTCGTGGCTTTCTGGGGAGACTGAACTACATTGCTCGGTTCATATCTCAGCTCACAGCCACATGCGAACCTATGTTCAAGCTGTTGAAAAAAGATCAGGCGGTGGTCTGGAATGAGGATTGCCAAAAGGCATTCGACAAAATAAAACAGTATTTGCAGGAGCCTCCAATTTTGATACCCTCAGTCGCTGGAAGGCCTCTAATCATGTATTTGACGGTTCTTGAGAATACCATGGGTTGCATTCTCGGTCAGCACGACGAGACTGGAAGGAAGGAGCATGCCATATATTACCTGAGTAAAAAGTTTACAGATTGTGAGTCCCATTGCTCAATGCTGGAGGAAACGTGTTGTGCACTCACGTGGGCTGTCAAACGTTTAAGACAGTATATGCTCAATCACACAACCATGTTAATTTCGAAGATGGACCCAATTAAATACATCTTCGAGAAGCAAGCGCTCTCGGGACGAATCGCCAGATGGCAGATGGTACTGACAGAGTACGACATTCAATACGTATCTCAGAAAGCCATCAAAGGAAGTTTTCTGTCAGAATACCTTGCTGAGCAGCATATCGAAGATTATCAGCCAATGAAATTCGAATTTCTCAACGAAGACATTATGTTCCTCAAGATGAAGAACTGTGATGAACTGCTACCCGATGAAGGACCAGAGCTTGGCTCCCAGTGGCAATTGATATTTGACGGTGCTGCCAATTCGTACGGAAGTGGAATCGGGGCAATTATTACAACTCCCCATGGGTCTCACATCCCGTTCACTGCCAGATTGACATTTCTGGTCACCAACAATGAAGCAGAATATGAGGCATGCATCATGAGTTTAGAAGAAGCCATTGATCTGAGGATCAAGAATCTTGATGTATACGGAGATTCAGCGCTTGTTGTCAATCAAATCAAAGGAAAGTGGGAGACCAGGCAGCCAAACTTGATTCCTTATATGAATTATGCGAGAAGGCTGCTGCCCTTCTTCGATCATGTGGAATTCCACCACGTGCCGAGGGTAGAAAACCAGATGGCTTACGCACTAGCAACTTTATCTTCGATGTATAAAGTAAATTTCTGGAATGAAGCTCCAAGAATCGTCATCTTGCACCTTGATAGGCCCGCATTTGTGTTTGCAATGGAGGAAGCCTCCGATGGCAAGCCATGGTTTTATGATATACAGAACTTCCTTAAGAACAAAGAGTATCCGATGGAGGCGTCGACCCAGGATATGAAGACTCTTAGGAGGCTATCTGGCAATTTCTACCTCAATCCGGATGGGGTTCTCTACAGGAGGAATCATGATCTAGTGCTACTCAGATGTGTGGATGAAAAGGAAGCAAGTTTGCTTATGGAAGAAGTCCACGAAGGCACATTTGGTACACATGCCGGCGGGCATGCCATGACTCGGAAGATATTACGAGCAGGGTATTACTGGCTAACGATGGAGTTAGATTGTTTCAAATTCGCGAAGAAATGTCACAAATGCCAAATTTATGCAGACAAAATTCATGTGCCGCTGTGTCCGTTGAATGTTATGTCATCCCCTTGGTTGTTCTCCATGTGGGGCATCGATATGATTGACAAGATCGAACCCACTGCATCTAATGGACATCGCTTCATTTTGGTGGCCATCGATTACTTCACCAAGTGGGTGGAGGCAGCCTCGTACGCTAATGTGACCAAACAAGTGGTAGCCAGATTCATAAAGAAGGACATCATTTGCAGATATGGAAGTCCCGAGCGAATCATTACTGACAATGGTTCGAATTTGAACAATAAGATAATGAAGGAGTTATGCCAGAACTTCAAGATTGAACATCACAACTCATCGCCCTATCGGCCGAAGATGAATGGCGCTGTCGAAGCGGCCAACAAAAATATCAAAAAGATAGTGCAAAAGATGGTTGCCACTTATAAAGATTGGCATGAAATGTTGCCATTTTCTCTGCATGGTTATCGTACGAAGGTATGCACATCAACCAGGGCAACTCCTTTCTCGCTAGTGTATGGTATGGAAGCTGTTCTACCGTTAGAGGTCGAGATTCCTTCTTTAAGAGTTTTGGTCGACGTGAAGCTCGATGAGGCAGAATGGATAAAGAATGGACTGAATCAGCTAAGCCTGATGGATGAAAAGAGGTTAGCATCCATCACATACGGTCGATTATACCAAAGCCTAATGAAGAAAGCTTATGACAAGAAGGTGCGTCCTCAGAGCTTTCAGACATGCGATCTTGTGCTGAAAAAGATTCTCCCACCATACTCCGATCACAGGGGCAAATGGACTCCCAACTACGAAGGTCCATATGTCATCAGGAAGGTATTCTCGGGAGGAGCCTTACTGTTATCCACGATGGATGGCGAAGGTTTCACGTCCCCTGTGAACGCGGACATAGTTAAAAAATACTTTGCTTAAAATGACCCGCTAGAAAGAAAAAAGAATATCCAGGAAAAAAATGGGGCATCCCGGCGAACCAGAAAAATAAAAGGTTCAGGATAAAATTAGGGATATAAATGAAAAGATGTACACCCGCAAAGTCGAAAACCTGAAAGGGTGGCTTTGGAAAAAATGGGTATCCCGGTGAATCGAAAACTCGAAAGGGCGGTTCAGGCAAAAGTTAGGGATCGAAAAAGCAAATGACTGCGGTCCACGTGTGAACTTTCATTGCTTAGTGGTTTGGGGAGACCTGAGGGCCGTTTATCCAAATAAATCTCTTCTGAAGTTAAAGTGTCGAAGAGGTATCGAAGTCGAGTGAGTCATAGAGGGATCAAGTCATGGTGTTCGTCTGTACCACATCACCGACATTTGTATATGTTTTTGTATATTTCTGTATATACTTGTGCAGCTTCCTCATTTCAGGAGTTTGCATCTGTTGTAAAACATTTCGCCTATTTACAGGCTCATTTATCAATAAACATACTATTCAGTACTTTGTTTACCTTATGTTTGTTTTAGCTTTGATCTGTTTTGTTTGCGGAAAAAAAACGCCCAAGGTTTTTGTTAAAATGCGCATACATAAACTTGCTGGCCTAGGCCAATAATTGGTAAAGCTTTGAATTACCTGAACATTGTCACAAATGACAACCTCGATAGGTCCCTATGTGAAGGATATCTTGTCTGTTTGTTCATTTTGTTGTAGGGTTGTGACTCTCGAGGCACATTGTCAAAGATGTATCCTCGTCAAGATCATCATATCCTTAGCTGAATCATGTGCAGCAATCCCTCTCCAGGAGTGTTCCCCACAGAGTCTGAACATTGGACTGTGAGCATTGAGTTGTCTCCCCAAGAAGAGATAGATTCTCCCCAACCAGAGTCCATTCCCCAGCAAGTGGAGTTTGCATCTCGTACCCCCAGTAGAGTTATGTGCAAGATAACAAGAACAGTCAAGTATGTACCCTTTGTCCCCGGCAGTTGGTCGGTATACAGCCAATCACCACAGATTGTAGGTATATGCTTACTCCCTAGTAAGTCGAGATCAGGGTTCCTTCCACCAGGCAGGTGTGGTATTTTTCCCAGCAATGAGTTAGCACATGGTTTTCTCCAGCAGATTGTCTGTAAGTATTCAACTCTCAGCGGTTCAGAGCCAGGTCTCCGACAGAGTTGATTTCCTCAAAGAGTTGTATTCATCCCGGCGGGTAAGATCAATTTCAGCGTCTGGTTGTCTATCCTTAGTGGATTCATCTATGTTCCCCAAGAAAGTCGTATCCCGGAAGGCCAGTTGTGGTATTGTTTCGCTTCAGCAGGTGAGAGTGGCTGTGTAGCAAGTTATTTGTCTCCCTAGTGGATTCATCTATGTTTCTAGAAGAGTTCGTATCCCGGCAGGCCATTCATGGCATTTTCCCCAGCTGAGGTAGTCGCTCAGGCTCGCATCCTCAGCATAAGTTCAATTGCTATTGGCATGTGTAAGCCATTCCCAGCAGGATCGTTTCTTTACCCAGCGGAGTTGGCATCGTCTCTCCAACATTTATTTTGCTGGAGTGGTTCCTTTGCATTTTGCATTGTGTATAACATCTACCCAAATGCGTAGCATTTCCATTTCGTATGGAGCATTATGCCATTTTCAAACATATTCATCTTAAAACATGAGCTAGATTGTTACCTTTCTGATTTCAGGTAATTGCTATCTCCTACAGGTGATCTTCAAGCTCCGACTTTTCCGTTGGGCATTCAGGCCCTAACTTCTCCGATGAATATCCATATTCCGGTGAATTTTTCAAAGTATGGCATTATGCTTTACCCATGAAGTGTCCAGACTCTGGTTGGGTACACTAATCCTGATGAACTTTGTGATGGTACTTCTGCTCCGCTGAATAGTTAGATTCCGGTGAGTGTTCAGTTCATGACGTATTCCTCTTGACCATTGAATTTCCAGACTCCGGTAAATCCCCAGTAAGGATTTGTCACGTTGAGTGTTTAGGCTTCGGTTTGTTCGTTTATCGTGTTGAGTGTTTAGGCTCCGGTTTGTTCATTCTCTAGTTGAGTGTTTAGGCTCCGAGTCGTTCGTCTCTCATCGAGTGTTTAGGCTCCGGTTCATTTGTTAGTTTCTCTTGTTGAGTGTTTAGGATTCGGTTCGTTTGTTCATTTTCTTGTTGAGTTTTTAGGCTCCGGTTTGTTCGTACGCTCGTTGAGTGTTAGGCTCTGGTTTGTTCATTCTCGCGTTGAGTGTTTAGGCTCCGGTTCATTCCAGTTTATCTCGTTGAGTGTTCATACTCCGTCCAGTTCCAATTGATGATGTATTCCTCGTTTCGTTGAGTATCTAGGCTCCGGCAGATTTCGTTGATTCGTTCTGTTCATTGAATATCCAGATTCTGACAATTTGACATGCTACCCTTCAGCCCATGTGGTATTTGGACCATGACACTAGTTTTATTATGTAGTTCCTCAGCAAGGTTACTTGATTAAGTCTCTTTTCCCCAACAGAATGTTCGAGACGTTCATCATGTTCAAATTTTCTCCGGAGACTGTTATTCCTTTTCAGTTTGTGCAGTTTCTGCGGTTGGCAAATTTCCGAGTTCCTTGGTATTCAACCGTCTTTTACCTTGATTGTCTGAAAGTCGTTCGCTTTTCACCCAGTCAGGTTCAAGTCGTTTGAATAGGGGCAGCTGTTGCACCCCAAAATTTGCCCAACCTTTTCTTTACCTAGCTTATGTTTCATTGCATCCATCATAGCATTAGCATATGCATTGCATTGTCATTTGTGCAGGGGATCAAGAGATGTGCCTATCAGGAGGAGGCTACCAAAGATTCTGAGGCTAATCAAGAAGCTTTATTCAAGCTATCATTCTCATCAAGTCTATCAAAAGAAATCAAAGACCCTTGGAGAAGGGGGTGGATACAACTGTGCATATCTCCTAATTTGAAGGTCATGGGAGATCATCAATTGATTTTGAATCCATGGATGTGGGTGTAAAGCATTAAGGAAGCTCATTGGATGTCTTGAGGGTTGTTATGTAGTTTGGACAAGCCATTATGCAAAGTACAAGAGGCCACAGCCAAAGGTGGTGCAATTAGGGTTTTCACCTGGTCAACCCTCAATCAACTGTGAAATTGGAGGAGATTAAGACTCAATTCCAAGAAACTATGATCACGGAATGTTATGTTGAGACATGTCATAGGTCATTTCAAGATCAATTCATCAAGAATCAAGAGTGTGAGAAGTTACTAAGCTAGGGTTTCTAAGCTTGACAGTGTAAAATCCCCTATTTTAGTGCCTAACTTCAAGACCACATAACTCAAGATACAAGTTTCATCTCATCTTGACACCAAAATGAATCTTGTAGGGCTTGTTTCTATCTTTCTTTTGAGTACTAGAAGTCATTCATCTAATTTCTAGAACTCAAGTTATGAGACAGACAAGTTACAGGTCATCAGATGAATGTGATTTTGGTCCAAGAAAGTCAACCAACTTCCATGCAATTTTTTGACCTAGAAGGAGGTCTCTCCTATCCTTAAACCAAACATGAAAGCTTTCTAAAAAGTACTATAAGTCCTTCATCTGAGTTGTAGAGATCAAGATATGAAGCTTGCAAGGCAGGGGTATTTTGGGAAAGTAGGATTATAGGTCATTTTTCATTAAAGGTGAATTTCACCACTTTGCACATCTCAAATGAAAATCTTTCCAACTGCAAACTTGCTCCAAATAGGGTCATTTTCTCAACCAAACATCAAGGAACCATTGGTTTGGCTTGGATGGAGTGTTGAATGAGGAAATTTCCATGGAAAAGTCATTAAAGGTCATTAAAAGTCAAAAAATCAAATTAATTCATATTGGACCAACTTTATCCGAGTTTGTGCATATTTTGAGTGCAAAATACATTCTAAGCATAATGGCATTTTCAGAATTGCAAGTTGACTTCAAAATCATTGCCATTTTTCATGTTGCTTCATCTTTAAGTCACATACCAAAATCATGCCATTGATCACAAAACAAGGATGAATCCCTCACCATTAGATCATATACATTGCCAGCAACATGATTGAAGCAAATTCAAGGCTGAAAATGCTCTGTTTCCATGAGTTGCAAGTTCACCATAACCTTGAAATTAGATTTTTGAATTGGGCAATGTGGGCTGCCATTGGGCTTCTGATCCATCAAAACACAAATATATAAGTTTTTGATCATGTACAACCATTGAGACTGAATTTTGGAGCCAGAAACAGTTGGAAAACGGTTAGAGGAGTTGGAAGGAGATTGAAATTCGTGTTTCCATTTTCTTCAAGATTCAAACGAGATTAATCATCCAAGAAGCTCTAGGAAGGTTCAGTGAGTGTTTATGGATCAAAATCATCAAGCTTTTGCAAGTTTTGAAGGCTCAGTGGAAGTTCTCCACTAGGTATTTACTTCTCAACTTTCCTCACGATCCATGATGATTTAGCATTCAGTTCTCATGTAGTTAGGATCCTTGTATGCCATAGCTTGATTGTGGATAGTTTTCATGCTTGATTACAACATTTCTTAATGACACCATAGAACTTGATAGCTTCGGTTAGGTTGATTTAGAGGCCTTTGGAAGAAACCATTAGTGTATTCTTGATCCTTGTAGCAAGGTGAACCGTTTGGTACCGGAAATTTTAGGTTTCGTGCAGTTTGATTGGAGGGCATAGTTGCAGGATGGCAGGAGAAGACGACCGGAGCCGTCGTGCTCCACCGTCTGTCTTCTCCCTCTCATTTCATATTTAAATCCTCAGATGAGGTGTGGCGCGATGGTAGTCATTGGATCTTTCTTTGAGCTTAGACCTTGACCAGATCATGTGGCTCCCATTCAATTTCGTTTTGCACTGATCGTTATTTGCTTGCATGGCGTTGTGGGATCCATTGGATGTCTTGTCTTGGAGTGCATCTGATGGTCATGTTTTGTTTGACTTGGCTTTAATGAAACAATGCGTTTCATGTGTGCACCCCACAACCTTTAGATCTTTGACTGGTCTCCATATTGTAAGGCCAGGATTCTTTCTTGTTTTATGTTAAAATGTTGCAGCAGGCGTGTCACAGTCTTAACCCTTAGATCGTTGACTAGTCTTGTGAACGTGAGGCCATGATCTCATTTCAGAGTGGTTGACCATCCCTAAGCAAAACAGTGCATTTGGATAAGTGACATTCTGAGTGGGTTGGGCTTCAATTCACATCTACACCCCCTGCGCTGAGGCCCACTCAGTTTACACGCTATTGGGCTGCTCTTTACACCACAACATTTTCCATAATATTTTCTTTTTCTTTTCTTGCATTTTATTTTCCATTTGCATTTTAATTCATTTGAAAATGTTAACCACTTCCATAAATCATGAAAAAATACATCTATATACTTTGACATGTGTACTGATTTGTCATATTTTTTAAATTGCATTTTAATTATTTTTTCATTTAATTGTGTATTTTTCATTTAATATGCTTTTAATAATGCAAAGATGACATGTTCACTTCTAGGATTTTCTTTCCCTATCAAAACATCAAACAAACTTCTGATCTTTTTTGCGCATGATCTTAGCACCTTAATTGATTTTTAGGTATTTTTTGTTCTTGATTTTAGATACCATTTTTTTAGGTTTTGAATTGAATCTTTAGCACCCTATTTCTTTTTCTTATTCATAGAGCACCTCATGGTTTTGCCCCCTGTTGGCATACCTAGGCTTAGAGTTTTGCTCCCAAATTTTAACCCTTGGTTTCTAACACTATAAGGGTGCCCTAGGGATTTTCCTAGAATTTTTAGGTTCATTTTACCATTTTTGGTAGATTTTACTTTCTTACCTATCTTAGGGTGATTTCAACTCTACCTTTGACATAGTTTACATTTTGTGTGATCCTTGTGCACCCAAATATTCCATATCCATACTCTATACATCTTAAGGCACTTGTATGTGAATTTACAAGTACTAACCATGTTCCTAACTAGTTCCTAACCTAGGCTTCCTTTAGGACCTTTTCCATTAGTCTTTCCATAAGGTGCCTTTGAATGATTTTCCTTCTTCACATGATTCTTCTAATTCATAGTCCTATGATAGTTGGATCCTTCTTATAAGAGCCTAGTTCCTCCTTAGGAGGAACTCTGTGCATTCCATGAGAAGTTGAACCATTGAGGACTATTCTTGAATGATGAGTTTGGTTGAGAACATGGTGAATTCCTTAGGTTTTCACTATGCCTCCCATCATTAGTCTCTTCATTTCTCAAGTCCTATAATCTTAGGATCCTTCTTGTGAGAGCCTTTGATGGACTCTTATGTTGATACACATTCCATGACATGGTGGGTTCCTTTGGTTCACACTATGCTTTCTCTCATTCCCTTGCATGATTATGTGGTGTTGTGCATTAGAAGTAGGGTAGGCTTGATAGCTTTCTCTTTTCACTTCCATGTTTGCATTTAACGGTTGAGCTAGTCTCCCTTTGCTTGTATGCTCTCTCTGTGCATCTCTTGCTTGCATTTAAAGGTTGAGCTTGCCTTCCTTTGCTTGGATGTTTGTCTGCCTTTCATACTTGACATGTTTGCATTAAAGGTTGATGTGTCCTCCCTTTGCTTGTGTTGTTGCATTGCATATGCATTCACATTTTATACTTCATATGCTTGATAGCTTTATTTTGCTTTCCTTTGCCATGTTCCCTTAGGACTCTCACTTCCTTGTTTAAGGAGTGATGATAGAACTTTAGGTTG
Organism: Lathyrus sativus; assembly: GCA_963859935.3. Taxonomy (NCBI): domain Eukaryota; kingdom Viridiplantae; phylum Streptophyta; class Magnoliopsida; order Fabales; family Fabaceae; genus Lathyrus; species Lathyrus sativus. Next base: position 842,861,926 of record OZ012735.1, read on the forward strand.
AATCCTTTGCATGATAACAAGTAGGATAGATTCCCTTCTAAACTCAACCTTGGGACCATTTTGTATGACAACATTAGGGTTTTGATTAGTCCCCCTGTAGAGTCCTTTTCTCTTTTCTCATCTTCAAACCATAATAATATACTTAATGAAGGCTAATGAGTATTGTATGTTACGAGCCTTAAGCTACTTAGGAAATGATGATTGGGGGCTTCTCCTCAATTACCTAGAGTGTTTAGCATACGTCCTTAGGACGATATGCGACGCATCCTCCTAAGTCATAGTCTCTAGTGCAGTATGAATTACAAACATTCACTCAAAACACTTCTCCGATAAAAGATAAAAACAAACACCAAACTCCTTTTTCCCTTTGGGGCTCTCTCTCCCTTAATGGAAAATCTTTTCAGATAAAAGAGTGTTGTTAACTCTTAGTTCTATTGCAAACGGTAACACCTAAGTCTCCAACGAGCGAGCTGCATACACTAACTGCTAGAACTATCTGTTAACCCTACTCGGGTAAAAACATTTGAACAAACTTGTGTTCCGTTTTATCCCGAACTACGTTCGCTCTGATCTCTCATACTTGGTGAGAGTACGTAGGCACAAGACGCGATATCTTAGCGAGCAACCTTTCCCCATCGCCCGTAGTTAGCCGAACTACGTTGACTCTGACTTTCCCATTGCACGAGGGAATACGTAGGCCCAGAGCAGCGACGCTCTGTCGAGTCATTTTTCTTTTTCTTTCGTCCTGTGAGCCTCTAGCTAGATAGTTTCAACAACCCTTTAGATAAACAACGCAAGCGTGGATCCCGTCGAGTACGACGGACGTGAGGGGTGCTACTACCTTCCCTTTGTGTAACCGATTCCCGAACCCAGAGATTTGGTTGCAATGACCGATCTTATCCCTTTTCGCTAGGTTTTTCCTAATCGTTTCCTTTCCCTCCTTTGGGATAAATAATGATAGGTGGCGACTCTTCTGTCTTTGCCGGCACCTTTTTTCGCAGTAGCGACAAAATGGGAAAGCAACTTGGACTAGCTTTCAAGTCTAGTATGCCTATACGAGGCAAATAAGGATTAAGTGTAGTTCACTCAGACATTTATGGACCATTATAAGTACCTAGTTATGATAAAAACAAGTACTTCATCACCTTTGTGGATGAACTCTCAAGGAAGTTATAGTTTTTCTTAATCAAAGCCAAAAGTGAAGTCTTACAGGTCTTTAAAAAAATTCAAAGTAATTGCAGAAAGATAAAATGGAAAACTGGTGAAGATCTTAAGATAAATTGGTATAGGAGAATACACCTAAAAGGATTTCAGATCAATAGATCAAGAAAGGTTTCATCACTCTTTTTAGTCAGTGGACTATAACAAACTCTCTTTCTATTGTTACTTTGTCACATGTAGATTTCAGATTCCATTTCTAATGTATAAACAAATACTAACAAATTACAATCAAGTACATTATATAAAGCAAATTACACTGAAAAATCTTCAAGAAAAATTGGAGAAATTGAAAACATCAATAAAAAATAAAAACCTAATTACTTTTGAAAAGAAATCCTAGAATCAGAAACGAGATTTTAATTGTAAGAACAAAAAATGAAAACATGAAACTGAAGATGTGGTATCAAGAATTAAGAGATGAATTGCATTTGTAGAATGAAAAGGAAAGATAGACAAGAAAGGTACCGTGAAAGAGTGAGAAAAGCAACAACGACATTGAGAAGACGAAGACAGCGGTGCAAGGAGATGGGAATGGCGAATGCTACTGGCAAGATGAGAGAGAGAGAGAGAGAGAGAGAGAGAGAGAGAGAGAGAGAGAGAGAGAGAGAGAGAGAGAGAGAGGTGAGATGTGAGGAAGAGAGTGTTTTGTTTCTATGATAACAACAATGGAGCGAAAGGAAAAAAGTGAGTGAATGAAATGAATTTGAAGTTTTTTTTGTTATTCTATCCTACTCTTGTTGTTCGGTTTAAGTATAGTTTTATTCAGAAAATTTTAATGATTCATAAAACAAAATATATTTAAAATTGATCAATAATCTGATATCCTTGGATTTAGAGCCTGTTTGTTTTAGCTTTAAAAAAATGGATTTTTCTTTGTATTTTTAAAAATTGATTTTGTTAAAGACATTTTTCAAAATATTACAAGTTTTTCTATGTTCGTTTTTTCTAAGTTGTAAGACTAATTTTGACATCATACAACATAAGTATACATTATTGAAGATCAAAACATAGTCGAAATCACAAATTTTTAAAAATGTTGTATCTCAAAAATGATTTTTATGAAAAGCTATTTGAAATAGATTCAAAATTAAGGGCCCGTTTGTTTTGACTTTTTTTAAATGATTTTTATAGTGTAACATAATTTTGTGAAAAAAAATTTACAATTTTTTTTTCATAAAAGCTTCAAATGAAATTTTGGTTTGAATTTTTATTTTTAAAATGTGATTTTAGATATATCAACATTTTATCGAAAAAATATTGGATATCAAAATTTTAAAAAATCACTTAAGTTTGAAGCTACTTCAAATAACTTTTCATAAAAATCATTTTTGAGATATAACTTTTTTTAAAAATTGTGATTTCGATTGTGTTTTGATCTTCAATAATGTATATTTATGTTGTATGATGTCAAAATTAGTCTTGCAATTAAAAAAAAAACAAATATAGAAAAACTTGTAATATTTTTAAAAAAGGTTTTACAAAATCCATTTTTAAAAATACAAAGAAAAATCTATTTTTTTAAAGCTAAAACAAACAGGCCCTAAGTGAGTTTTTGAAATTTTGATATTCAATTTTTTTTCCGATAAAATATTGATATATCTAGAATCACATTTTAAAAATAACTATTCAAACCAAATTTTCATTTGAAGCTTTTACGAAAAGTTTTAAAAATAACTATTCAAACCAAATTTTCATTTGAAGCTTTTACGAAAAGTTTCAAAAATAACTATTCAAACCAAATTTTCATTTGAAGCTTTTACGAAAAAAAAATTTTCCGATAAAATATTGATATATCTAGAATCACATTTTAAAAATAACTATTCAAACCAAATTTTCATTTGAAACTTTTACGAAAAGTTTCTTTGTAAATTTTTTTCCACAAAAATATGTTACATTATAAAAATCATTTTAAAAAAAAATCCAAAACAAACGGCTCCTTAACTATATACATGTATACTCATCTAATAATACAATCTTATTGAACGTCATGCTACTTTATATATATATATATATATATATATATATATATATATATATATATATATATATATATATATATATATATATATATATATATATATATATATATATATATATATATATATATATATATATATATATATATATATATATATATATATATATATATATATATATATATATATATATATATATATATATATATATATATATAAAAGTTAAAAATAAAGTAATATTTTAAATCAATATGACATAGTTGAGTGATAAATTTCTATTAGATGACAGCATAAAATTATTTTACTGTGTCAATACATACCTATTAAAGTCTTAAAATTTAAACTATTTAACTAATAATTAAATAAAATACAATGACATTCAATTATTGATTATTGATTGTGGGTAGGGTGGAAAAACGGGTCCGGCCGTAGGGCATGCCCGATTTGCTCACACTTTAATGCGGGCGGGTCAAGGGTTTAGGCCCCCACCCCTCTAATGTATTTGTCTTGTATCGCTCCATTTTCTTCGTGGGGTTTTGCGGGAACAAGCATTTACATAAACTTTTGCGTTTTTAGGCTTAAAAGATGTAGTGCCTGCGGACTTTCCCCACTCCTCTCAAACTAAATGATGGATCTACCTCAGCTGACTCAAAGCTATTTCGTAATATCATTGGTGTTTTGCAATACGTTACTTTCACAATAGCGGGTCTATCTTTTGGACTTAGGATGAGAGCTAACAAGCTACATCATTTGGGGAAACTTAACAAGCTTCAAGCACACCTATATATATATATATATTCATTCAAACATGATGAAGACATATAATCATGGTAACAACCAAGCATTCTTTCTAAGGGGTTTATAATTAAATCAAATGGTTACAACCAAAGGTAATTTCAAACATGGATGTTACAACAAGGTTCTCATAAGACTAAACAACATAGATGGAAATTTGAAGTACAAGCAATCATGTATATGTCAAGACATTACTTATCATGGAAAACTCTAAAACTCAAGATCAATATGCATAAATCATGACAATATTTAAAGCATGGATATAGATCAAAGAATGTAAGGGAAATAAATAAGCTATGAGAATAGATGTAACAACATCCATGCAAAGACTTAGAAAAGCCAAAGAAGGGGGCAAGGTAACAACCAAGTATAAGCAAAGATGTGACAAATCTAAACACTCATGAAACACATTTTTAACAATATTAGAACATCATGAATACAAATTAAAGTTCTCAATCAAAGAAAGCATATATTAGGTCTTACTACCACTACTTAATCATGAATACCAAGAAAGCATGAATAAGTTATAACAACACTTAATCATGAATACAAATTAAGACAAGTAAAGGTAACAAACAAGCATACTTGAGAAAAAGGAACATGTTTATAATAATAACATGTGGATGAAGATGCAAACATACAAAGGATGTCAAGTGAGCATCCTTAAAGATGACAGGTTTAAAATATCATGTGAACAAGTTAAGACATTACTTGGATATTTAGGCATGGATGCAAGTTGAACATATTAAGACAAGTAAGTAACAACGAAACACACATGTTATGAGTTTAATCACGACATTACACAAGTAGAAAATACCACAAGGGTCTAAGCATACAAGTATATACACAAAATCACTTCCAAGATAAATCTCAAGTGTTTAAGAACATATAAATATGGCATGATCAACACAAGGGCATATATACACATGTAAACATGGAATAAAATCACATGTTAAGGACAAAATGGCCAAGCAACCACTCATGATATGAACAAAGTTTGTAATCATACATTTTTGTGTAAACATACCCTTTAAGAGTATCAAAGTCAAGTTTAAACAAGAATTCATAATTTCATAACATCATACTGTCGCGGTGAAAATCGGATACCAAACTATTGATTAGTTTGAATCTTTAATTCATTTTTGCAACCGAACTTTGATTTGTACAAAGGAAGGGATAAAGATCGAAATTCCCACAATGCAATGCAAATGCAAGGTTTAGAGAGTTATAGGTTCGGGGGTTGGTTAAACTTAGGGAAGGTACTAGCATCCTAAGTTTCTGTAGTACTCTACAGGAACCTCTTGTTTTATGTTTGTTTATTGCTAAGTGTTTATCTGCCTAATGGTTGAAAGACCTAGTGGTTTATATCTAAGTATACTCGATAAGATGTCACATCTTATGCCTACATATCCTTACGGGAGTGGAATCAGAGTGTCTGTAGTTCCCCTAAAGGGTTAGAGGAGTTCTTTGACTGTGGTCAAAGGTCCTACGGGTTAAGGGTAGTTGGTTGATTGAGTTTAGGAGAAGAGACGAGTTGTAATTTTAAGGTAGATTACTTAGTTTTAGCCACCACAAGTGTGTAGAAAAATTGTATTTGTGTCGTCTTAAGAGAAGGGCTCAAGTACTTGGAAGGATCGACAAGTACGCCTCTATCTCTCTTAAGCGAAAAAGAAGATATTGATTGTATTTGTGTTGTGGGGCGTGAGAAGTTATATATCGCTTAAGATGATTAACATCTATTCTCTATTGTGTTTGAATATTGTTTTTAAGTTGATTATTTTGTTTTCCTATGTTGTAAAGATAAAAGATAAAGTCCTTCCTATGGGGTAGGATCTATCTTAGAGATCGACTTGAATGGGATCAAGGATCATATGGGGGGAATGATGCAAATGATGTGCAACTACACACAACGTTGAATTATGCGTAGGTTTTTCCTTTGGATGGAATGCGATGCAATAATATAAATTGCGGTAATGTAAATGACTATAAGGTAAATTGCGGAAAAGTAAACCATACACGTACGCATGAAAGCGCTAAGTGAGTGTGTGAGTTGTGGATAGATAAAAGCAGAAATAATAAAGCATACACATGAAAGCGCTAGGTGTGTGAATTGTGAATGTGTAAGTGTAGGCGTGCACGATTAGATTAAGTTTTACGATGTTGATTAAATTGTCTTTAGTTGAATTGTGTTTTGGCGAGGTTATGATTATTTAAAAAAGAAAATTGTCTATTGGTTTTAATAAAAAGTTAGATTGATGAGTTGATTTTAGGAAAGAAGGTTAATTTAATTTTAATAGCAAAAAGGATTTTTTTGGGTGTGAATTGATTTTAAATAAAATAGGATTTATTAAATAAAGATAGTTTTTTTTTTATAGATATTATCGTAAGAGATAGAGATTAATTTAGAAAAAAGTTTATTAATTAGTTTAAATTAAAAGTTGATTATAATAAAGAGAAAATTAAGTTACTAAAACTTTTACTAAATTTAAATTAAAAAAAAAGATTTGATGGATTTATTTGTTTTTTAAGATTACAATTAATCAGACAGGAAATATCTTAATTAAAAGTGTTTAATTATTTTAATAAAAGATTATATTACTGACTTAGGATTAATTAGGTTTTTAATTATTAAAAAAGTTAATTAGGAGGTTTATGAGGTTAATTAGCGATTAGCAGGTTTTTGTGCAGTGTCGTGTGTGTTGTGATTCATGTTACAAACAAAACGAAAACAAAGCGACAAAGAAAAGAAAAAAGAAGCTGTGAACCCTAATCCCCGAGATCACTCGGGTTTCTCACTCTCTCGATCCTCTCCTCGTTGATGCTTCGTCCTCCCATGGCCGCGATCTCCGTTAAACCTGAAACATAAAAAAAACGATCAATCGGCTCGATGAGTATTATAGAAAACGGAGCTTTACCAAAGGGCAATGACGGCGGCGATTTGCGAAGGATGGTGGCGAAACGGCGTCTCGTCGGTTGAACTCGCGGTGGTGGGAACCAACTTCATCAACGGAGAAGATAAGTTTTGTTTCTCAATCTTTTAAGCTCACGAGACTTAGGTTTTTGTGATTACGAATCCTCTTTCTTTGCTCCCTCTCTGTGAACTCCTTATATAGACTCTTGAAATAAAACGTATTTGAATGATGATTTGAATGTTACTTTGATTGCCGATTGATTGTTGATTTGGGGTTTCCTATTTGGGGTTTATCTGATTTGAAAAGATATTCCTCTTTGTTGATATTATTTGAAAACTTTCCTTCTTCGTGTGATTGCAATAATATGTGTTAATGAAAATTTTCAAATCTTGCGATTTCCTGTATCAATCTTGTTAATGTTTTGATCTGTCCAGGTTCAATGTCCCCAAAGATTTGAATGGGATATTCCTTGGGATCGGTATATTCCTCAATATTGCTAACCCGGATTTGGGCCATTTGACAGGTGTGGATAGCAAGGGTCTTTGGGCCAAGAGGATGTCTACAACCCAGAGTAGTTTCAAGTCAACTTCTTGGTATCTGATGTGTTTGCAACGAACTTCAATATTGGACTTGTAATCTTTCAAGATTCATTGTTCGTTCTATCTCTTTATGTACATGAAGCCTGACTGTTATGATCTGGATGTTTTGAACTTGTATGACAGGTATCGGTAGTATGTCTCTCTTCTTCTTCTTCGCAGATGCTAGCCTTGTCTTATGCCATTGCTGATGTTGGGTTGAAGTGGCGATGACGACACTGGGTCTGAGCCTATTAGGGATCGTGGCTACCTCTTGTTGCTTTCGAATTTTGTCAATACTCTTTGGTGACGAATCCTCTTCGTCGCCCTCCTAGCTGCTCGAGCTTCACCCAATGATGAACTGAACCTGAGGGTTAACCTTTCCATCTTTGCTCACGAATTCTGAATTACAACCTGTGGCCAATGTGTTGATGCTATTGTGGGTGGCAAATTGAAGCTATTGGTATTGTTCTGCTGTTGTTTGCTTCTGCCCGATGATGATTCGAGCTGAGGGCTGAACCAATGATGTTGTTGCGTTGTTATCGCTGATGCTATCTTTATTTCTTGCTGCTTATATTGTTCCTGTGATGTAGTGGCATCACCTTCTGATATGCTTTTGAACTACTGTTGTGCTGTCTTGCTTTTGTTGAAATGTACTTGTCGTTGTCCCCGTGTGCAGAAACTTGTCGGCTGCTGAGTTGTTGTTGCTCTGTTGGTCGAAATACTTGTTGATGCAGATATTGCTGTTGTTCACCATTTGTTTTCAGATGATGAAGCGTGGGTGCTTGTGTTTGATATACTTGTTGTTTGTACCTGGTATGGTTGTGCTTCTCAGGCCTGTTGCGAACTTGTTTGTAGCTGTCTGAAGTTGAGATACCCGGTTCTGTTATTGTTTTCAATTTCTCTGAGGCAAAACTTGAGCTACTAGAATCATTAACCGTCATCTTCTTCTTTCAGGGGCAAATTAAGTCTGGAGGCTGCCGGTCTTATGCCATCGGCGAGAAGGGTATAACGATGATGATGGCTTATGTCTGAATCAAGTCGATGTTGCCTTATCCAAATTTGCAATAGCTTCGATGCTTGGTAGGACGTTGGCGGCGACTCCTGTTGTCACCCTTCCGGCCGCTCGAAGCCTCGCCCGATGATGAGCTTAAACTGAGGGCTGAGCTTAAAATTAATTTCTTTAACCCTCACTTTGCTTTTTCAATGGTATTTGTTTAGTGAGCTGCTTTGACAGGTTGGAGAGAGATGTGGATTCAATATTCTTGACAATGACCGACTGATGACGATGGTTCCATTAGGTGTAGGGACACTGAGAGCGGGAGCTGAAGACACCTTCAGACGAATGAGGGAAAACTGGGAGTTGTTGGCCCTTATTGTCTTTGTGAGGTACGGACCTCCTTCCACGGCGAAACCGGCGATACTGATAAGGTATGAAGGCTTTCTTCCTTGTAGACAAACCCCCCCCCCCCCCCCCCCAATTCCCTCGAAGTTCTGTGGACTGTACTGAGTTTCTACTGTGTTTGCTTTTATTTCATGTGTGTTGTCTCGACTTCGTGGCCAAGCGTAATCTTCTCAAAGTTCTGCTCCATGTTCTAGTAGACATGCTCATAATAAAGTGGGAGATGTCAAAGTCCATCTTGCAAGACACAAAAGGTGGAGCAGAAATGTTACATGAGCCATTTCAGATATTGACGTAGAGATAGATGGCTGAGTTAGAGTCCGGAAACGCTCCGGTGACGGAGCCACCTCAACAGATTTGCTTGTATTGTTATTAGCATAATGAGGCAGTTACTGCGTTGTATTCATGAGGCACAGAACTTCCAAATTCTAAGGTTTGGCTTGTTGGGAAGGGACTTGAACTTGTGGCCTTTTATTCACAAAGAAATTGAAATAGAAAATGAGCCTTGAACCAATTGCTTTTTTATCTCACAACAATAAATATGTTGTAAATCCAATAAAGTCCAACACTGATGTGGACTTCGTGAATCCCGACTCGGCTTAGAAGACATCTCATCTCTTAATACTCAAGACCTCATAGATGTAGCCTCTGATCTCGCTTGCCATACTGCCATGACTAATCTTAGATGACTAAACTCAACACTTAAATGATATGGTCTACACTCGAATTTATTGCCTGCGTAAAAACTGATTAGTCGTAATATATATATAAAAAAAAGTAAAATAAAACAAGCGAGAAACGAATCACAAGGAGGAAAAATCTCATGGTCAAAAATTAGGGTGTGACAGATGCCCCTATTTAAGTTACTTCTATCCGGAGATATGGAGATCGAAAGCTCCGTCTAGATGAGATAGAAGGGACTTAAATACAAACATCGCACGAATTTTTGGCCCTAAGAAGCCACCGAATGCAAATGGTATGCAATGAAAATGTAAGACATAAGGGTTTTGTGAGGAGATGAGGTCACAGGGGATGAACTGGACACGACATGTTAGACAAAAGAGCAATAGACCCAACAAGGCGGGACCCTACGAGGACAGGGACAATCACCAACGGGAAATCTCCAGACGCGTAATAGTAAATCCTACACCAAAGATGCAGTGATTTTGACAATTCGTGATTGAAAAATACTTTTATTACCAAAGTGGTGGTCAGTAGTAACTCCAATGGATCTTCTTGATTGGGGCACAAATCAACTTTATTTCATAATCTTTTTTTTTGTATATTATTTTATTATTTTGTAATCCGACTGAAAATAGTAAAATGTATGAACTTCCCCGAGCGTCATGGTGTGGGAACCATGAGCTGGTCTCAGTTTCTGATGTAGAACTTCCCCTTGCATCATGGTGTGGGAACCATGAGCTGGTCTCAGTCTCTGATGTAGAACTTCCCCTTGCATCATGGTATGGGAACCATGAGCTGGTCTTAGTCTCTGATGTAGAACTTCCCCTTGCATCATGGTATGGGGACCATGAGCTGGTCTCAGTCTCTGATGTAGAACTTCCCTTTACATCATGGTATGAGTGTTATGGGCTGGTCTCAGTCTCTTCCCGAAATGATGAAAACTCGTGAGAGCATCTTCACAGGGGGTTTGTAAATTTTTGTAGATTGTAGATGTCATTTTAAACTGTAGATGTCGTTGTAAATTGTAGAATTTTGTAGATTGTAGATGTCATTGTAAACTGTAGATGTTATTGTGGAACTTCGGCTGTAAGCCATATTGTACTGGAGGTTGCAAAACTTCACCGGGGATCTTCAGGAGAGATGTGAGCCGGTTAATTTGCAAAATATGTCCTCTCAAATAAAGAGAGATGTCTTGTAGTGTCTTCGGCAAACTTCTCTGATGTATTTACGAAGAGATGCCATTTAGACTTGTGTAGCGAATTCACTGGGGAAATACGTTCCTGTGGAGTGTCCTCATTGTAGTTGTAAAATATTCTGTGAATTCTCAAATAAAAAGAAGTGTCTGGAATGTCTTCGGTAAACTTCTCTGATGTATTTATGAAGCGATGCCATTTGACTAGTTGATAATCTCAGTAAACCCACTAGGGATGGACAAACTCTTGAGGAGACTGCCATTTGTCATCTTTGATAGAGAACTTGATCGAACAAGTTGCTCAAATAAAAGGGGTCTCTTATAGTCCAAGTATAAATTGCCGGGAAGATCTTGTGATACTGCTGGAAAAATGTATCTCATCTTTGGCGATGATCTCCATAAAATTCTTCTCTGGGAGCAAAATTGCAAAATAAATGCACGCTTAATCCATATTTGAAAGTTGGAGGTGTCGACAGTGTGATTGTCAAGGACCGAAGTTCAATTCGGGAACTAGCCGAAGAGAAACTGTCAAGCAAGACTCGACCATTGAGATATAAACTCAAATGGAATCGTACTGAAATAACCATCTTCCATGAGGGCTGAACTTCATGGGGAAAATAAAACATTATGCTTTTTCTGCCTAGGGTCGATAAATCTAATTGGAGGGATAAGGCGCACCCAAACACCTAGGAATAACTATAGCCGAAGCGATGGAACAGAACAAATATGAAGAATGCCAAAAATGCACATGCCATGATGTCTACTTATATGCTATGCGTATGCCGACGGATTGGGAGAAACGAAATAAACACCTCAAACGAAAGGGTACTCAAGCAGAATCTCCATAGATTCTTTGTCATCTGCGAAGAGAATCTTCGAACGGAAGCAACCTTCGTGTCTGGATAAAATAAATCCTCCTGCCTTGGGGAAGCATATCATATTGTTGTCTTTCTTCGGACGAGGTAAATGCTCATGGTCATCTTGCTATTCATATATCAAGTAGAGCATAAAGTTTTAAGTTAATTTGGATTTTGCTATCAATAAAACAGATTTGTGATTAATGAAAGACTTTTTATTGAATGGTGGTCAGCAGAAAAGCGTGACCCCGATTTTACAGCGTTGGAAAACAATATCGATTACATAAAGGGAATAATGACTTGCTTCTCTTAGGCAAAATATTTCTTAACAGCATCCGCGTTAACAGGGCGAGTGATCTCTTCTCCGTCCATTGTTGCTAACATCAAAGCGCCTCCTATCAAAACTTTTTTTACTACGTACGGTCCATCATAATTCGGGGCCCATTTTCCTCTGACGTCGGTGAGGAAAGACTGAATCTTCTTAAGCACAAGGTCACCTTCTTTGAATGCACGGGGTCGGACCTTCTTGTCAAATGCCTTCTTCATCTTCTGCTGATACAACTGCCCATGGCATAGCGCGACCATCCTCTTTTCTTCGATTAAGTTCAACTGATCATATCTGTTTTGACACCACTCCGCTTCTGATAATTTTTCCTCCACCAAAATCCTCATAGAAGGAATCTCAACTTCTATTGGGAGTACTGCTTCCATACCGTAGACAAGTGAAAATGGATTTGCCCCAGTCGATGTGCGTACCATCGTACGATATCCATGTAAGGCAAATGGGAGCATTTCGTGCCAATCTTTGTAAGTAACGACCATCTTCTGAATGATCTTCTTGATATTTTTGTTGGCGGCTTCAACAGACCCATTCATCTTTGGTCTGTAAGGGAAAGAGTTATGATGCTCAATCTTGAATTCTTCACACAACTCTTTCATCATCTTGTTATTCAAATTGGAACCGTTGTCTGTAATGATTCTGCTTGGCACACCATATCGGCAAATGAGCTGATTCTTGATAAATTTGACAACCACATGTTGAGTTACATTAGCATAGGAAGCCGCCTCGACCCACTTGGTAAAATAATCAATGGCTACTAAGATGAATCGGTGTCCATTAGACGCTTTCAGCTCTATCATTCCAATCATATCAATTCCCCACATAGAGAATTGCCACGGTGATGAGATAACATTCAACAAAGTTGGAGGTGCGTGAATCTTATCTGCGTAAATCTGACATTTGTGACACTTTCTAGCAAACTTGTAACAATCTGATTCCATTGTGATCCAATAATAACCAGCCCTTAAAAGCTTCTTAGCCATAGCATGTTCGTTGGCATGCGTGCCAAAAGATCCTTCGTGAATCTCCATCATCAACATATCCGCTTCTTGTTTGTCAACACATCTCAACAAGACCATGTCAAAATTCCGCTTGTACAACACATTGTTACTCAGAAGAAAATTTCCAGCCAACCTTCTCAAAGTTTTCTTGTCTTTGTTGGAAGCTCCCAGAGGATATTCTTGAGTTCTAAGAAACACTTCGATGTCATAGTACCAAGGTTTTCCATCTTCAACTTCTTCGACAGCAAAGATGTAGGCAGGTCTATCAAGACGTTTTACTTCAACCCGAGGACACTCGTTCCAAAAGTTTACCACGATCATCGAGGCCAAAGTTGCCAACGCGTCTGCCATTCTGTTCTCATCACGAGGGATATGATGAAACTCAACTCTATCAAAGAATGGTAACAGTCTCCTAGCATAATCCCTGTATGGGACCAAATTATCATGTCGAGTTATCCATTCTCCAGTAATTTGGTTGATTACTACTGCAGAATCACCAAACACATCTAAATTCTTAATTCTCAAATCGATTGCTTCTTCGAGACCCATAATACATGCCTCGTACTCAGCTTCATTATTAGTACACTGGAATGTTAATCTGGAGGTAAATGGGAAATGGGTCCCTTAAGGAGTCACAATAACATCACCTATCCCTTTTCCATGAGCGTTGACAGCTCCATCAAAGATTAAACCCCATTGAGAACCTGGCTCTGGCCCTTCACCATGTACGGGTTCTTCACAATCTTTCATCTTTAAAAACATAACATCTTCATCAGGAAAGTCATCATTTGAGGGTTGATGATCCAAAATGGGATGGTGAGCCAAATGATCAGCCAAAACACTTCCTCTAACAGCTTTCTGAGTATGGTACTCGATATAATATTCGGACAATAACATCTGCCATCTAGCGATTCTCCTAGTCAAAGCGGGCTTCTCAAAAATATACTTGATAGGATCCATCTTTGAAACCAACCAAGTAGTGTGGTTTAACATATATTGGCGCAGACGCTTGGAGGCCCACGCTAAAGCGTAGCAAGTCTTCTCTAACATAGTGTACCTGGTTTCACAATCAGTAAATTTCTTGCTCAGGTAATAAGTGACATGATCTTGCTTTCCTGTTTCATCTCGTTGACCGAGTACGCAACCCATTGAATCTTCTAAAACAGTCAAATACATAATCAAAGGTCGTCCTTCAACTGGCGGTATCAGGATAGGCGGTTCGAGCAAATACTCTTTGATACTATCAAAAGCCTTTTGACAATCTTCAGTCCAAACGTACCCTTGTTCTTTCCTCAGGAGCTTGAAAATAGGTTTACATGTAGCAGTCATGTTGGATATAAACCTGGAAATGTAGTTCAAACGTCCTAAGAGTCCTCTGACTTGTTTCTCAGTGGCGGGAGCTGGCATTTCCCGGATAGCTTTCACTTTGTCAGGGTCCACTTCAATCCCTCTTTGGCTGACAATAAAACCCAATAGTTTCCCTGATCGTACTCCAAATGTGCACTTGTTGGGGTTTAAACGAAGCTTGTATTCCCTCAAACAACCAAACAGCTTAGCCAGGTGTTTAACATGATCATCTTCGGTTTTCGACTTAGCTATCATATCATCCACATACACCTCGATCTCTTTGTGCATCATATCATGGAACAAAGTAGTCATAGCTCTCTGATATGTTGCCCCTGCATTCTTTAATCCAAATGGCATAACTTTGTAACAAAAGGTGCCCCAGGGTGTTATGAATGACGTCTTCTCTCTGTCTTCGGGAGCCATTCTAATCTGGTTGTAACCTGAAAAACCATCCATGAAGGAGAAAACCTCATATCTTGCAGTACTGTCCACCAAGATGTCAATGTGAGGTAACGGAAAATCATCTTTCAGACTGGCTTTATTCAAATCCCTGTAGTCTACACACATGCGAACCTTTCCATCCTTCTTCGGAACGGGTACAATGTTAGCCAACCATAGTGGGTACTCGGCAGTAACAAGGAAACCTGCATCAATCTGTTTCTGTACCTCTTCCTTAATTTTAGAGCCATGTCAGGTCGAGTCCTTCTGAGCTTCTGTTTTATCGGTGGGCATTCTGGCTTTAACGGTAAATGATGTTTGACTATAGCTGTATCCAAACCAGGCATGTCTTGATATGACCAAGCGAACACATCGACAAATTCTCCAAGCAAATCAATCAGCTGTTTCTTCACATCGGGTTTAAGCAGAGCTCCAATTTTCACTTCTCTACGGATTTCTTCTGATCCCAAGTTGATTTCTTCCACCGGCTCTTGATGAGGTTGGATAGCTTTTTTTTCTTTCTCAAGCAGTCTGGAAATTTCTTCTGGGATATCATCTTCTTCGTCCTCGGCTTCGTACACAGGAAACTCGAAATTTGGAGAAGGCAGTGGATCATTATTCCTAGGATGTATTTTATGTAGCAATCTGCGCAAGTGACGTGTTTTTCAATAAGTTTTTGTAAAGTGGAAAGTGTGTGTACGCAAGATGCTACTTATTATTTTCCAACATCGTGAATAAGTATAAAAACACAAATGTAAATGAAAGCAGTTTATTGATGATAGCAAAACCAAAAAGGCGCGCCCAACAAAGTCACCTTTGCCTTGGGCAGAGCAAAGGGAATTATTGGAAATAAGCCCTAACAAATGCATTTTCGCCTTGGGCAGAGCGAAAAATTTTAAAACAAATGCTTTACTTAGATATATGAATGGCAGTAGAGGCTTCAACCGCACTCCAGTTCTTGACTACAACGCCTGTGGTCACAAAGTATGGAATGTCCTCATCTGGATCTTCCTTGGTGATGGCATAAACTCCAAAGGTATAGTCAAATTCATCAGAAACATAGCCTGGATCTTCCATATAGGGCTCGTAGTCTTCGTAAGGAATGGAAGACCTTGTAGAACCATCTGATATGTAGCCCTCGGGTTCATCTTCTAACACAACATTAATCTGAGGATGATGGACGATTTCTCCACTACGGAACACTTCATTGATTAGCGGAAACCCTTGATTCTTGGTGTCTGGTTGAGCGAAACCGCTAGTGAAACCGAGACCCTCCTTATTTTTGTTTTCTGGCAAAGACAATACTTTTCCCCACATTGACTGATGACCACTGTTCACTACTCGCTGCGCGTCTTTAAATGATGACATGGATGCTTGAGACTTCTGGGCACCCTCACCCACAATGGACAAGGCTTGGAATTGCGTGCCGACCTCTTCCTCAGCCTCGACATATGAGAATGATGACAAGTGACTTACCACCAAAGGTCTTTCTCCACAAACTGTAACTATTTTCCCCTCGAAGACATATTTCAGCTTCTGCTGCAGGGTAGAAGTAACTGCTCCAGCTTCATGTATCCATGGCCTCCCTAGCAAACAGCTATAGGCGGCACGAATGTCCATGACCTGAAACGGGATCATGAATGTTTGTAATCCGATAGTCATGGGCAAATCTACCTCACCAATTACCGTTTTCCTTGACCCATCGAAAGCTTTGACAATAACGCGACTTGGCCTCATTGGAGGTCCTTGGTATGACAACTTAGATAAAGTAGTTCTAGGCATTACATTTAGAGACGATCCAGTATCAACCAACACACTAGACAGAGTGTCATTTCCACAGTTCACAGAAATATGTAGAGCCATGTTATGTTTCCTTCCTTCTTCTGGGAGATCGTCTTCATTAAAACCCAGATTATCACTTGAAGTAATACTGCCAATGATGTTATCAAACTGTTCCATAGTCACATCCTGCTCGACATAGGCTTGTTCCAAAATCTTCTGAAGCGCTTCTCTATGAGCCTCAGAACTCATCAGCAATTGTAGCACAGAAATCTTCGATGGGGTTTGCAGAAGCTGATCTGCAACCTTATACTCGCTTCTTTTGATTACTTTCAAACATTCATTGGAGTTGGATAAGTTAGACCCACCAGATTGCCCCACAATTGGGTCTTTTGAGCCTGATGGTTCGAACAAAACCTCTTTTTCTTTCGGTGGCACAGTCGGGTAGACTCGACCGCTTCTTGTCACTCTACTGACATCTGCAATATTAACTACTGAGGGTACGGTGGGAAAAGGTACTTCTTTCCCATCCTCCAACATAGTAGCATTGTATCTGTAAGGGATGGCCTTACTAGAGGTATAAGGGAGAGGTCCAGGCACATTGATCACTAAAGGAGTAACAGCTGGTTTCTTGCTATTGTAAACAATCTCTATACGTTCCACTTCTTTAAAGTGGGGTACTATGACACAAACTTCTTCAGCCTCTTCATTTGAAACTTCTTGGCCATCACTTTCCAAACAATCTTCAATCATATTGACAGAGGGCGAACCATGTGGTGGTAATGGATTCTTCTGTACATTAGGGTCGGAATCCCTAAAAGACAAGATTCCATTTTTAATGAGCCTCTGGACATCCATCTTCAAACCGAAACAACTCTGAATATCATGTCCTGGAGCACCCTGATGGTAAGGACAAAACTTGTCAGCTCTATAAGAAGGGGGAGGATTCGTGGGAGCCGGAGGTGGAGCTCTCGTCCGAATGTGACCCTTTTTAATCAAAGCGGGGAATAGACCAGCATATGTCATTGGGATCGGGTCAAAATTTATTTTTCTATACACACGACCTTGATTGCTGGATGGCCGATTCTGCTGAGGGTACTGTGGACTTTGCTGAAGTTGGGGTTGTTGAGCAACGGGAGACTGAGGTTGCTGATAGGGTTGCGAAGACTGTAGCTGATAAGCCGGAGCATTAAACAATGGCGATATCGCTGCAACTTGATGTGGGGGCATGTACCTCTTTCTGAATTGTCCCTTTTGAATGGTGTTTACACCTTGCTCTTTTTTCTTCACAAAACTGCTCCCATACCTTTTAGGAGCACTCTCTTCTTTGGTCAGTCTTCCTTCACGAACACCTTCTTCTAAGCGCATCCCCATATTGACCATTTCAGTAAAGTCGTTGGGTGAACTGGCTACCATTTTTTTGTAAAAGAAAGGACCAAGGGTCTTCAGAAAAATCTTGGTCATCTCTTTTTCTTCTAGTGGTGGTGTGACTTGCGCAGCTAGCTCGCGCCAACGCAGAGCGTATTCTTTGAAATTCTCCTTATCTTTCTGTGCCATTGCTCTCAACTGGTCTCGGTCGGGCGCCATGTCCACATTGTACTTATACTGCTTGACAAAGGCTCCTCCCAGATCATTGAAAGTTCGAATCTTCGTACTATCCAACCCCATGTACCACTTGAGTGCGGCGCCTGTCAAACTGTCTTGAAAGTAGTGAGTGAGTAATTGATCATTATCAGTTTGGGCAGACATCTTCCTGGCGTACATAATGAGATGACTCTGAGGGCAGGTATTCCCCTTGTACTTTTCAAAATTAGGGACTTTGAACTTCGGTGGGACCTTAACATTTGGAACCAAGCACAGCTCAGAAGCACTCTTACCAAATAAGTCCTTTCCACGAAGAGCTCTAAACTCCTTTTGTATTTCAGAAAACTGGTCTTGAAATTCGTCTATCTTCTCTTCTAAACCCACAGTTTCGGTTGGCGACCCATGTAAAATTGGTTCATCCAGAATATACGGGACATCGTTCACGTGTGGAGATGCAGTAGTCATCACAGCAGAAACTACATGAGCAGCTTGAACAGTGGTCACAACAGGGATCTCAGACGCAGACGGACGGTAACCGGTCGAAAAGAAATTAGGAGACAATCCCCACGGGAAACCTTGAGGCATACTGTAGGATACTTCAGACACCACTGGGATCGATGTTGGCGTCACTTCGGATGTGACAGTCCTTGGGACTTCTTGATTGTTGATCGAGATTTGACTAGACAAAGCTTCCACTAGACCATTCAACTTCTCCAAACTTTCCTTCATACTTGCAACTTCATCACGGAGCACTCTGTTTTCTTGCTCTAGTTGATCCATCTTCTGGCGTTGGCTAGCTCGAGTGTTGTATCGGTGATTCAACTTGTTCTGCGGAGATGAAGCAAGAGTGAGACCCTAGAATACGAACGATGCTATGCTTATGCAAAATGCAAATGAGTATGAAACTTTCAAGAAACTCAAATTATTTCGGTATTGTAACCTTGGAGGAAAACTTATTTTATTTGAGGATCAAAGCATTACAAAATGGAGTACTCTTTTAAGAGTTTATTACATTGAATCAAAAGCGAAAGAGAAACTCAGAGATCTACTCTTTAT
The DNA here is from genome assembly GCA_963859935.3 of Lathyrus sativus. Lineage (NCBI taxonomy): Eukaryota > Viridiplantae > Streptophyta > Magnoliopsida > Fabales > Fabaceae > Lathyrus > Lathyrus sativus. The sequence goes on from OZ012735.1 coordinate 842,881,085, forward strand.
GCTCCTTCTGTGTATGAAGTTCTCTTTCTAGCTGACTGATGCGTTCCTGCAGCTCGACATTCTCTCTGATGAGTCGGTCGACACATTCTTTCCAAGCTACAGTATCTGGGGGAAGATCATCACTGGTGACAACACTTGAAGAGGTGTGAGAGGAAAATAAATCCTCTCGCGCCTTTCTTTTCCTCGCGAGTTCAACTTCTGGCAGCCTCTGGGACTTCTCTTTCTCTACCTTGAGTGTAAAAAATTTGTTCTTCCAAGCGGCCTTCAGTTTCCGAGCTTCATCCAAAGCAGCCTTCAACTGATCTACTTCGCTTACGTCAAACCAATCTGGATTATGAAAAGCCAATACCATAGGTTCATGGAAAGGGAACGACATCTTGAGGTCGAGAGCTCTTGCTCGTACCCAATGTAGGTATTCTTCAGAGACAGCACAAGTGGGGTATCCTAAAGCAGCTTTTCCTTCCTTATTGATGTATTCCCATGAGTAAATTATGACGGTCTCCAGGTCTGGGTCTTCTCCTTCTTTGAGAAAGATTCCTTCTAACAGAGTCTGGTCAGGTACTTCAATCATGGGATGCCTAAATTGGAGACGGGCCAGAGCAGGATTGTAACTTATGCATCCTTCCCTCGCAATGAGCGGTATGTTAGTAAATCCTCCGATGCTATGGATCATGAAGGTGAGAAAATTACTTAGAAGGGGGGGGGGGTTGAATAAGTAAGACTAAAAATCAGAGATTAGAACACAGATATTTTTATCCTGGTTCGTTGAATACAACTACTCCAGTCTACCCTCTCAAGAGTGATTTGCCTTTCTCTGTCAAGGACTTAATCCACTATTTAAATCGACCAGATTACAAATAGCAACACCTAAGAACAACTGTTCTTAGTCTTCTCAAGAGCAACTGATCCCAACTGGATCCTCTTAAGGAAAACCTTTTACAAACAATGTAAAACTTTTACAAGAGTAAGAATGCTTCTAATAAGCTGTTATCACAACTGTGATATTTCTCTTAAGTTAAGAACAAAGTTAAAGCAAAATAAAATAATAAGAGCTTTGAGAGATTTGCTTTGATGAGTGATTTTGCTAGAAGTTCGATACTGAAGAAGATGGAGTGGACTTCTTTATATAGGCACTAAGATCCAAGAAGTCTTGTTACGTTGAAGGCTGTGCCGAAAAGCCTGAAGCCTTTTGTCCTCACATTGGAGGCTGTGCTGAAACAAGCCTGATGCCTTTTGTCTTCACTTGCAGAAAACTTTCCTCAGAATGGAATGCACAGATAAAACCTTTTTGTCTGTGTCCTTGTGTCTAGCACAAAATAGGAAAGAGCTGTTGAGATAAACCAACGTACATATTTAAATCTTCTTCAAAGTAAGTTCAGCTTTCAACATTAGAATCTGAATCTTCAGAGTCTCCAGACTAGAGATCATCTGGATCTTCAGAGTCTTGGATATTCTTCAGATTGAGCTGAATCAGAGTAGGTGCAGCTTGTGTGCTTGAGCGTGTAAATCTCTCAGAGCAGAGTCTTCTATGCTTTAGAGGCTTCTGCTTCAGAATCTTCAAGAGACAGTAATCAGATTCTTCTGAGAGCAGCGTTCAGATCTTCACTTAAGATGCTCTTGAACTTATGAAGCCTTTCATAATAATATAGTTCAGATCCAAATATGCTTTCTTAAGATAATTTTCTTTAGTGCCTGTAGCAAACAATCTAGAACACGTTTAGAGTATATAATTCTTGAATACAAAATTTATAAGTGTTATCATCAAAACATAGAGATATAACTAAGACACAATCTGTGCTCTTACAATCTCCCCCTTTTTGATGATGACAAAACATGAGAAAATTTTGTTCAATAAAGAGTAAGAATTAGAAACTCCCCCTGAGATTAACAATCTCCCCCTGAAATAAATACTTCAATAGAATAGAATACTTCCCTTTCTGATTAAGTATATTTTAGATTCAGAGCCTGATGAAAGAGTTCAGAGTCAAATCTTGATGCCAAATACATATGACTTCCTTCAGTCAGAGCGTCTGGTTATCATCTTGCATGAATTCTCTTTCAGAATAAATGTATCAGAGTAAGATATCAGAGTTATCAGAGTTGATTGAATACTCAGATTTGTTTTAGAGGATCAGGTTCTGGTTGACATAGTCTCAGGGTAACTTCAAAGAATTATGTCAGATATATCAATGTAATCTGAAAGACTTAAATTCAAAGTAAGTTAATAAAATGTCTGAATTTCAGTTTTAGTAATTGCTTATAGGTTGAACACTCAGTTTCTCTTTTTCTCCCCCTTTTTGTCATAATCAAAAAGAATTTTAAAGACAGAAAGATATAGAAGAAAAGAAACATATAGGAGCAAAACAAGATATCATGCAATCAAAACAAACCAAAGTTCACAGTCAAACAGGCAGATGCCAAAACACATAACACAACAAAAGATAAACAGACAGCAAAATCAGTTCATGTGCAAAACAACAAATAAAACTAGGTCTGGCGAGAGGCAATAAGGGTCAGAAGCTCTGTCATCTTGGCAGCTGACTCTTCTTGCTTAGACATCCAGGTCTTGATTTCATCAGTTGTCTTTTCTTGCTTGATCATCCAGTCCTTTATATCCTTCACATCATTCACAAGTTCTAAAACCACAGATGAAGACGGAGCAGATGCAGTAGCAGCAGGGTTCCCTTCAGTTTGGTTTTCAACAGAAGCTTGTTCAACCATTTCAGATTCAGGAACTACTGGAGGAGCAACTTCCAAAAGTAACACAGGAGGAGGAGGAGGCATGTTCATCAGAGTTACCTTGATTAATTCTGCAAATTTAGTCTTAGCAAGCTTAGAGCATTTAGCTCTAACTTTTAAGGCAGCTTTGTTGAACATCCAGATGAAGCGCTTCCAAGCAGTATTCGAAACAGTGGGATCCAAACTAGACATGCATACAGCCTTAACACGATCATATTCAGAATCTAACTCCTTTTTGAAAATATCAAACATAGCATTAACACAAGATCCTAGATCTGACTATTCAGACTGTCCAGAGGAAAAAGGATTAGGGGTGTTAACAGGAGTAGGTTCAGATGGTTGTGGTTGAGGTGATGGTGGTTGAGATGTGTGGATGTCAGATTGAGGGAGTTCAGATGGTTGAGGAAAAGCCTGATTTTCAGATGGATTAGTTTCAGGTGGTTGAGGAATGGTTTGGTTTTCAGATGTTTGAGTGTCAGATGGTTGTTGATGAGATGGAGAGTTTGGTGGGGTATGAAACAAGGCAATGTTAAGATGTTTCTTCATAACACTTTTAGAGCGAGCTTGTTTGAGTGATTCTGAATCACAGTCAGATGAATCAGATGAATCAGAAGATTCATCTGAGTGAACAGATGTTGAAGAAATTATAATTGTTTGGTTGAGGGGTTGAATATCAAGAATATTGTCAGAAAGATTTGGATCTTCTGAGGGAATTGTTTGTTCAGAGTGTTCAGTTTGAACAGTCTCTGGTTGGTTTTGTTCTGAAATAATTGTTTCTGGTTGGAGAGTCTCTAATTGGGGATTCTCTGGTTGTGACAAAGTTGGTTGTGGAGTTACTGTTGGAGAGTTTTCTGGTTGAGTTGGTTGTGGAGTTACTGTTGGAGAGTTTTCTGATTGAGTTGGTTCTGGTGGTGGAATTTCTGTTTGAATTGTTTGAGGTTGTGGTTCAGATGGAATTGGTACAGGAGATGATTGTAAATTTACTGGTTCAGAGGAGAGTGGTTCAGATGAGATATTGACAGACTGTTTGGATTTGGAAGTTCTTTGTATAAGGCTTGGAGAGAGTTGTGGTGAAGACAGGGGTGAATGAACAGTAGGTGTAGGATCAGATGCTAATACCTGTTGAATGGTGTCTCTGATCTCTTCCAGAGTGGCTTCTCTAGGACTGATTCTGGCTTTCTTTCCTTCTTTCTTCTTCTTTCTTGAAGCTTCAGATGCTTTTCTCTTCTTCTGAACGGATCCTTCTTCAGCTTTCCTCTTACTGCGCCTTTCCTTCATCTGATTTGGCAATTCTTCTCCTGGCTTCTGAACAAGATTAGCAGGTAGAGGAATTCCTTCCTTTAGACATTCAGTAATATACAGCCAGACAAATTCCTTTGGTTCATCTGCACTGAATAGTGGAAAGTCTTCCACAGGAATTCTTCTGCCTTGAACCTCTTCAGAGTTGATCTTCCTTAGTTGTCCTTTCAATTCTGAAATGATTTTCATCCTTTTCAGATTGAGTCCATTTATTTCAGAGCCAATGATGTAAGTCAGATCTTCTGTAATCTTCGCATCTGTTAGATGCTGTACCAGCTTGTTCTCAATAAGGATGTCTGAAATCAACCTTCCCAGGGGTATCCACGTCCTAACTTTACCAGCTTTAGCTCTTACCTCCTCTCTAGTTTCTTTGACATGAGTTAGTAGATGACTGAAGATAAGATACGGTAGATCCACTTTGACATTTTTGCTAATGCAGTACATAAAATACAGATGTTCCGAACTCACATAGTCTGGTGAGTTGGATGGTTTTCTGTGAAAAAATGTACTCATAAAGATTTTTGCCCAGATCCTATAAATGGGTTTCAAATCTTTAACCTTACTTGACGGCATTCCAGCTATAGTAACTTCTTCATAAACCCTAGCCATATCAATGCGAGAAGAAGCAAGATTTGAAACTCCATCAGATTCAGTATAACTGAACAGTTGTCTGATCAGTTTTTCAGTAATAACTATCTCCATTCCAAGAACCGAGGAATGAATAAACTTGGGACCAGTGCTTGCATGAATCCAAAATTCCTTTACCAGTGATGGAAATACAGGACCCATTAGCCTTTCAAAGTATTTTTCCCAACCTTGAGCTTTAATGGCAGAAATGAGGTCGAACCCATTTTCCTTTAACGAATCAAGATCAATGAAGCTTTCACAGAGCACCTCCAGATCAGCCACTGGAGTGAATAAGGTTCGTTCAGGTTCTTTGTACATTATAGTCTTGTTGGGTTTTGCAGCAGTGTTTGAAGTAGACGCCATTGAAGAAGAAGAGGATCTTGGTTTAGGTTTAGGGTTTTGGTAGAGATTGAAAAGAAAGCAGAAACGCATGAATGAAGTGAATGTGGAAAGTGTGAAAATAGTGTGATACGTGATATATATAGATAACCAAAAATCAAGCATAGGGCACACAAAAGACACTTATGCACGTTTGGACAACATTTAATGAAAAATAATCATTTCATATTAAATTTATGACAGCTGGGGGGAAAACCAAGAAAAGTGAGATTTTCAAAGCAATACCTCAAACGTCAATTCAGCTGAGCACTCCATCTTTTCAGATATTGAGTGACACGTGTTTGCTTTACTGGCGCATCTGATGTCTCTCAAGAAATGAAACGTTTCCAACTTTCAGATCTTCTGAGCTTGTTAGTTCAGAGTTTCACACAAAAAGAAATAATTGAATAAAAATGAACAAATAGACAGATAAAATACTTCAGATCATTAAACATTTAGCATCTGAGAGGTTGCCTCTGATAAATATTACTCTGGACAAAAATCCATACAAATATTTTTCAGAATGAACTTAAATCTATCTTCAGCAAGGGGTTTTGTGAAAATATCAGCCCATTGATGATCTGTATCAACAAAAGCTAAATTAATTACACCCTTCTGAACATAGTCTCTGATGAAGTGATGTTTAATTTCTATATGTTTTGCCTTAGAATGCAAGATTGGATTTTTTGACAAACATATAGCAGAAGTATTATCACAGAAGATAGAAAGATTACTCTCATAAATTTGATAATCTTCTAATTGACTCTTCATCCAGAGCATCTGAGTACAACATCCAGCAGCAGCAATGTATTCTGCCTCTATAGTTGATAGTGCAATGGTAGGTTGCTTCTTGCTGTACCATGAGATCAGATGACTTCCAAGAAACTGACAGCTTCCAGAAGTGCTCTTACGTTCAACTCTGTCTCCAGCATAGTCAGCATCACAGAATCTAACTAATGAAAATTCATCAGATCTTCTGTAACACAAACCCATGTTAGCAGTACCTTTCAGATACCTTAGAATCCTCTTAACAGTTGTTAAGTGTGATTCTCTAGGATCTGATTGGAATCTCGCACATAAGCAGACACTAAACAGAATATCTGGTCTAGAAGCAGTCAAGTATAGAAGAGATCCTATCATACCTCTGTAGAGTTTTTGATCTACCTTCTTACTTACCTCTTCCTTACCTAGAGTGCTTGTAGGATGCATTGGAGTCTTTGCCATTTTGCTATCAACCATGTTGAATTTCTTCAGAAGCTCTTTAACATATTTGGTTTGATGTATGTAGGTGCACTCTGGAGTCTGGTTGACTTGGATTCCCAAGAAGAATCTCAATTCTCCCATCATGCTCATTTCAAATTCTTCCTGCATATATTTAGCAAACTCCTTTCCAAGCGTAATATTTGTTGATCCAAAAATAATGTCATCTACATAAATTTGACAAATTAACAGATCTTTCTTAACAGTTTTACAGAATAAAGTTGTATCCACTTTTCCTCTGATAAAATTTTTCTTCAGAAGGAAGTTGCTCAACCTCTCATACCAAGCTCTGGGAGCTTGTTTTAATCCATAAAGGGGTTTCTTTAATTTGTAAACATGATCTGGAAAGTTTTCACTTTCAAAACCAGGAGGTTGGTGGACATATACTTCTTCTTCTATAATACCATTAAGAAAAGCACTTTTAACATCCATCTGATACAGAGTGATGTTATTCTGTACAGCAAATGAAATAAGAAGACGAATAGATTCTAACCTTGCCACTGGAGCATATGTCTCAGTGTAATCAATACCTTCTTGTTGACTATATCCTTGAGCAACCAGCCTTGCCTTATTCCTTTCTACCTCTCCCTTTTCATTCAGCTTATTCCTGAAGACCCATTTTGTTCCAATGACATTGAATCCTTTAGGTTTAGGAACCAGATCCCAAACTTCATTTCTGGTGAATTGATTCAGCTCTTCTTGCATAGCTATAATCCATTCATTATCTTCCAGAGCCTCATCTATAGATGTTGGTTCTATCATTGACACTAAGCCAAATAAGGAAGATTCAGAAGTTCTGAGAAATGATCTTGTCCTTATAGGATCATCTTTGTTTCCAATTATCACATCTTCTGGATGAGAAGCTTTGATTCTGGAAGAAGATCCTCTGACAGTTGGTCTTTCAGAAATATGCAAGTTGTTTAGTTGGGAGGTCAAAGGTGTAGCATCTGGGGTTGCGTCAGATTCTTTGTTCTTTGCCTTTTCTGCCTCTGAGCCTTCAGAGTCTGTGAGAATCACTTCTCTATCTGCAGAACTTTCAAACTGCTTTGGCTTTTCAGAGCCAAGCTTATCATCAAATCTGACATGAATAGATTCTTCCACAATCTGTGTTTCAGTATTGAATACTCTGTAGCCTTTAGAGCGTTCAGAATAACCAAGCATGAAACACTTCTGTGCTTTGGAATCAAACTTGTTCAGATTATCTTTAGTATTAAGCATATAACAAATACATCCAAAAGGATGAAAATAAGCAATGTTAGGCTTTCTGTTTCTCCACAATTCATAGGGAGTCTTTTTCAGAAGAGGTCTTACAGACACTCTGTTCTGAATATAACAAGCTGTGTTAATTGCTTCTACCAAGAAATATTTTGCAAAATTTGTCTCGTTGATCATGGTTCTGGCCATTTCTTGAAATGTTCTATTTTTCCTCTCTACAACTCCATTTTGTTGTGGAGTTCTAGGACAGGAGAAATCATGTGCAATGCCTTTTTCAGAAAAATATTTTTCAAAATGTTTATTTTCAAATTCTCCACCATGATCACTTCTGACTTTAATAATTTTACAATCTTTTTCAGTCTGGACTTGATTGCAGAAGTCAAAGAACACATAATGAGACTCATCCTTGTGTTTTAGAAACTTTACCCATGTCCATCTGCTGTAGTCATCTACAATGACTAACCCATACTTCTTGCCTCTGATGGATGCAGTTTTCACTGGTCCAAACAGATCAATGTGAAGTAATTCCAATGGTCTGGAGGTAGAAACAACATTTTTTGATTTAAAATGAGATTTTGAAAATTTACCTCTTTGACATGCTTCACACAGAGCATCTGAGTTGAACTTCAACTTAGGAAGTCCTCTGACCAGATTGAGTTTATTAATCTGAGATATACGTCTCATATTAATATGCCCCAATCTTCTATGCCAGACCCATTGCTCATCATTCACAGATAAGAGGCATTTTACATTTTGAACTTTAAGTTCTGAAAGATTAATTTTATAAATGTTGTGTTTCCTCTTTCCATTGAATAGGATAGAACCATCCTTTTGACATACAGCTTTGCAACATTTTTGATTAAAGATTATATCATAACCATTGTCACTTAATTGACTTATGGACAATAGATTATGTTTCAATCCTTCAACTAACAGAACATTAGAAATAGAGGGTAGGTTGCCATTACCTATAGTTCCAGAGCCAATGATCTTGCCCTTCTGGTTCCCTCCAAATTTCACGTCCCCTCCAGATCTAAGTTCCAGACTTTAGAACATAGACCTTTCTCCCGTCATGTGTCGTGAGCATCCAGAGTCCAGGTACCGTGATTGGTGTCCTGACTTTGCTGCTAAGGACATCTGCAACAGGGATTATTTTGTCTTTAGGTACCCAGATCTTCTTGGGTCCTTTAGGGTTAGTTGCCTTGTAGGTTTGTCTAAACTTTTGTTTTTCAACATAGTTTTTGTTTAGACTTGCCTTAGATCTAAACACATGAGTATTCTTTTCAGAGCTCGTGTGTTTAATATCATTTAAATGACCAAATTTAAAATTAGAGTATAAAGGAGTTATCTTAATGATCAGATCATCTACAGGTATTGGTCTTACATCTTTTTCAAGAGAAGAAGATTGAAATCCAATTCCCTTTCTTTTATTCCTACTAACTCCATAGATCATAGAAGCCATCTTGCTTCTGTCTATGCTTTTAGTGAGGAACCTCTGAAAACTAGAGTCATATTTTTCCAAAATATTTTCAGATGACTTAGCTTCAGAGTCAGATTCTTGTTGGGCAATTTCCAAATCATTTTTGATTTTTATATTTATTTCTCTCTGCTCAACAAGTTCTGTTTTCAGATTATCAATCTCAGATTCAAGATTGCTTTTCAGCTTCTTGTTTTTGAGTTTGATATTATTATAGCTTTTCAAAACTTCAGATAACACCTTTATAAGTTCTTCTTTGGTAAGTTTAGACATTACCTCTTCAGCGTCAGAGTCAGAGTCTGACTCAGATTCAGATGATAATTCTTCATTCTGATCTTCTATTCCAGCCATTAGTGCCATGTTGGCACACTCTTCTTCTGCTTCAGATTCAGATTCAGATTCATCTGAATCATCCCAAGTTGCCATAAGAACCTTCTTCTTTTTATCAAACTTTCTCTTGGGTTTCTCCTTGAGAAGTTTGGGGCAGTCATTTTTGTAATGCCCAGGTTCCTTGCATTTATAGCATGTGACTTCTTTCTTTCCAGATTTTCTGTGTCCAGAAGATTCCTTCCTGTGGTCAGCTTTTCTGAAGTTGTTAAACTTCTTTCCCTTGTGCTTCCAGAGCTTGTTGATTCTTCTGGAAAGCATGGACAGTTCATCTTCTTCTTCAGAAGAAGAAGATTCTTCAGAGCTTTCTTCTTTTACCTGCAAAGCTTTAACAGGTTTGTTAGATTTTAAAGCTATGGATTTACCTTTATCTTTCTTCTGGGGTTCATCTTCCTCCAGCTCTATTTCATGGCTTCTCAAAGAACTGATAAGTTCTTCTAAAGAGATCTTGTTCAGATCTTTTGCCATCTTCAATGCAGTCACCATTGGTCTCCATCTGGTGGGAAGACTTCTGATGATCTTCTTGACATGATCTGACATTGAGTAGCCCTTATCCAGAACTTTCAGACCAGCTGTAAGAATCTGAAATCTAGAAAACATAGTTTCTACATTTTCAGACTCTTCCATTTTAAATGCCTCATACTTCTGTATGAGCGCCAGCGCCTTGGTCTCTTTAACCTGAGAGTTTCCCTCATGAGTCATTTTGAGTGACTCAAACATGTCATGAGCAGTATCTCTGTTTGTAATCTTCTCATACTCAGTATGAGAGATTGCATTAAGCAATATAGTTCTGGCTTTGTGGTGATTCTTGAAATCTCTTTTCTGTACTTCAGTCATTGATTTTCTATCAATCTTTTTGCCATCCTCATCAGTAGGATGTTTATACCCATCAATGACCATATCCCAAAGATCAGCATCATACCCAAGGAAAAAACTTTCTATTCTATCTTTCCAATAGTCAAATTTTTCCCCATCAAACATGGGTGGCTTGGTACTGATCCTATCTCCTTCATATTTGTAAGTTGATGTAGATGTATTATCCATAATGACAACCAAACAAATATCAAAGTATCTTTCTCACTGGATCTTTAACTGTCACGGTTAAGTGGAGCACACGTAGAACCGGAGCTCCGATACCAACTGAAGGTGAGAAAATTACTTAGAAGGGGGGGGGGGGGTTGAATAAGTAAGACTAAAAATCAGAGATTAGAACACAGATATTTTTATCCTGGTTCGTTGAATACAACTACTCCAGTCCACCCTCTCAAGAGTGATTTGCCTTTCTCTGTCAAGGACTTAATCCACTATTTAAATCAACCAGATTACAAATAGCAACACCTAAGAACAATTGTTCTTAGTCTTCTCAAGAGCAACTGATCCCAACTGGATCCTCTTAAGGAAAACCTTTTACAAACAATGTAAAACTTTTACAAGAGTAAGAATGCTTCTAATAAGCTGTTATCACAACTGTGATATTTCTCTTAAGTTAAGAACAAAGTTAAAGCAAAATAAAATAATAAGAGCTTTAAGAGATTTGCTTTGATGAGTGATTTTGCTAGAAGTTCGATACTGAAGAAGATGAAGTGGACTTCTTTATATAGGCACTAAGATCCAAGAAGTCTTGTTACGTTGAAGGCTGTGCAGAAAAGCCTGAAGCCTTTTGTCCTCACATTGGAGGCTGTGCTGAAACAAGCCTGATGCCTTTTGTCTTCACTTGCAGAAAACTTTCCTCAGAATGGAATGCACAGATAAAACCTTTTTGTCTGTGTCCTTGTGTATAGCACAAAATAGGAAAGAGCTGTTGAGATAAACCAACGTACATATTTAAATCTTCTTCAAAGTAAGTTCAGCTTTCAACATTAGAATCTGAATCTTCAGAGTCTCCAGACTAGAGATCATCTGGATCTTCAGAGTCTTGGATATTCTTCAGATTGAGCTGAATCAGAGTAGGTGCAGCTTGTATGCTTGAGCGTGTAAATCTCTCAGAGCAGAGTCTTCTATGCTTTAGAGGCTTCTGCTTCAGAATCTTCAAGAGACAGTAATCAGATTCTTCTGAGAGCAGCGTTCAGATCTTCACTTAAGATGCTCTTGAACTTATGAAGCCTTTCATAATAATATAGTTCAGATCCAAATATGCTTTCTTAAGATAATTGTCTTTAGTGCCTGTAGCAAACAATCTAGAACACGTTTAAAGTATATAATTCTTGAATACAAAATTTATAAGTGTTATCATCAAAACATAGAGATATAACTAAGACACAATTTGTGCTCTTACAGATCATACATATACCTCCATAAGTAGGGTCATACCACACAATGTCAGAATGGGTAAGGGCCATAACTATCTCGGACCAATGAGGTGACTCCTCCTCTTCCCAAATAGACGGGTGCCGAGTTAGGCGAGCAATGAACCATGAATACAACAGAGCGGTGCAACAGACGATATGTCCTCCTCCCTCAGCATTCTTTGAATGAATTGAGTAATATGTGTCAGCTAACAAAGTAGGGACTGGATTCTTGAGTATGAATAATTTAATCGCGTCCATGTCAACGAAATCATCGATCTTTGGGAACCAGAAAATCCCATAAAGCAACAGGGCAAAGGTGGCCTCCACGATAAGAACTTCCTTTCTTTCAGCATGGTAACAGACTTTTTCAATCAAAAAGTCAGCAGGGAATCCAAGGACTCCTTCCTTGGTGGTTAGGTGCGCCTGCACATCTTCCAAACTGAGATGAGTAGCATTGGCAATTTCTTGATGACTGGGTGCGTCTTCCTGGATGGTAAATATGGGACGGGCCGTTACAGGCATCCTTAGGAAATCAGAATACTCTTCCAGTGTCGGCATCAACTGGTAATCCGGGAAGGTGAAGCAGTGGTACAACGGATCATAAAATTGAACAAGGGTCTCCAATAGCCCCCTTTTCATCTTGAGTTCGAGAAAACAGAAGACTTCTCCATATTCTGCTGCGAAGGCGTAACGATTCTCGATGAGGCCTGCTAGTTCTCTCAAGCTTTCAATGTTAGGACTCTGGAAAGTGTACTCCAATACTTCTCTTTTGAAATCCATGGTTACAACACCTGAGAAATAAAATTGAGTTTCTTGAGTAAAGAAAGAATGTAATGCAAGATGAGTAGGACTTCATGGGATCCTAACTATTTGTAAACATTGTAGTAAAAGAAATGTTTTTATTTAATTTTGCAACGGAATACAAATAATTGCTTTTAAAAGTCCCAAATAAAAGCTAAATAAAAGCTAATAAAGACACTAAAGAAGTTTCGAGTTCTGCTGCTTGAGCTGCTCCTCTAGTTGCGTCTTCTCACGGATAAGGTTGTCCACAATCAATTTCCAAATAGTGCATTGTGGGTCGGAGAAAAATAAATCCTCCATGACCTTCCTCTTCTTGCAGGGGAGTAACTCTTCATCCTTTAACTGTAGCTGCTTCTGAAGTTCCTCTTTCTCTTTTTGGAGTTTGTCGATCTCTGCAACAGACACTTGATACTTGTTCTTCCATGACTCTAAATCTTGTCGTAACCTCTTCATAGCAACCTCTGACTTCTCAGTTTCGGACATAAAGACATAGGTGGACTCCCTTCTTGGAGGCATAGGGTCTTGACGAGAATAAGGCATCCTTAGCTTGATTGCCCTGTCTCTTACCCACTGGAGATACGGTTCTAGTGACACACAATTAGGCCTTCCTAGATTTTTCTTCCCCTTCTTGTACACATTACGCCATGCATCCAGAACCTTTCCTCGAAGCTCTACATCATTGTTAAAGAAAATACTCTCTACATGGGCACTCTTAGGAGGTTCCTTCAACGAGTATCCCAACTGTCGACGGGCTAAAACGGAATTGTAACTGATTCCTCCATCGAAACTGAGCAATGGTACATTAGCAAAGTTACCACAACTATCAATGATTAATACCCCATCATACACCTGGTTGTACCAATCAATGTCGGAATGGGTCAATGCCATAACCCTCGGAGACCAAAGCTCTTTGCCAATGTTTGTAAAAGAGTTAGTCTTTGGCAAGTGCGAAATAAACCACTTGTAAAGTAAGGGTACACAACAAGTAATCATCCCTCCACCTTGAAGGTTTCAGAGATGTATAGAGTGATATGTATTACCCAACAGAGTTGGCACTGGGTTTTTCTTCATAAAGATCTTGAATGCTTTGAGATCGATGAAACCTTCAAAACTCGGAAATAAAAACAACCCGTAAACAAGCAAAACAAAAATTGCCTCAAACGGAGTCTTATTGGAATAATCAGCGTAGAATGAAGCCTTCTCGACTAGGAAACATGTCTTTAAACCAAGAATTCCATCCTTAGTAACTAGGTTGGCTTTGACGTCAGATACCTTCAAACGGAGGGCTTTAGCAATATCTTTCTCATCAGGGTCCCTTTCCAAGAAAGGAAAAGGAGATTCTTCTAGGACAGGTAGACCAACTAAAAAAGAATACTCTTCCAACGTAGGTAACAACTGAAAATCCGGAAAGGTGAAACAATGGTAAATAGGATCATAGAACTGTAGTAGAGTGGCGAGAAGTCCTTCATTCACTGAGCAACCCAACAAAGATATCAGCTTCCCATATTTTTTCTTGAATTCCCCTTGATCCTTGATAAAGCCCCACAACTTCTTTAGGTCGTCCAATTTGGGACTCTTAAAAGTATATTTCACAGTACGTCTTTCATTTGAAGTCATAGTGACCTACAATGTTCATAAATGAAAGTGAATCCCATGAAGTCCAATGCAGAATGATGTTATATGAATGCAGCAAACACAAGTATTCACACAAGGACACAAAGATAAACAGACAAAGGGGCACCCTAGGTTTGCAACGAGCATGGAGCATAGGGTATACCCATCCCCAAAGGACGCGGACTAAAGGTTTGATTTGTACCTGTAGGACAAGGTTCTAAAGGGACTCAAAATCATCAGTCCATCTTTCGGATATTATCAATTTCCCAATTACTCGAGGATTAATAATATTCTCAAGAGAACTTCTTTTGAGTGTAGCTTCGCGTAGCACTATTTCGGAAGTACTCCCTCATAGTCTCGAACTACATCCTAATAAAGGCCAAAGTTGGGTTTAAGGTAACTACGGTTCTCAATATCATGGGCTCCAAGGTCGAAAATAGCAAGTGTCTTCACGATTACTCGTTCAACAGTACTATCCCGAGAGGGCCTCAATTGAGCGGGATTCTTGATTTAACTTAGTCGGGATTCAACTCCCTATAAGCCTCCTCGACTATATCACCATCCTATCTTAATTTCTCTCAAGTTCGGGTGTAGAACTTTATCTCACCACTCAAAGACAATAATCCCAAAAGAAATACAAGAGAAAGCATATAAACAATTAATCAAGTAGGCAGATATATAAAGCAGTAAACAAATAAAATAAGATAGGGAAACCCACTAGAGATGTCCCCAGTGAAGTCGCCATTTCTGTCGCGGTGAAAATCGGATACCAAACTATTGATTAGTTTGAATCTTTAATTCATTTTTGCAACCGAACTTTGATTTGTCCAAAGGAAGGGATAAAGATCGAAATTCCCACAACGCAATGCAAATGCAAGGTTTAGAGAGTTATAGGTTCGGGGGTTGGTTAAACTTAGGGAAGGTACTAGCATCCTAAGTTTCTGTAGTACTCTACATGAACCTCTTGTTTTATGTTTGTTTATTGCTAAGTGTTTATCTGCCTAATGGTTGAAAGACCTAGTGGTTTATATCTAAGTATACTCGATAAGATGTCGCATCTTATGCCTACATATCCTTACGGGAGTGGAATCAGAGTATCTGTAGTTCCCCTAAAGAGTTAGAGGAGTTCTTTAACTATGGTCAAAGGTCCTACAGGTTAAGGGTAGTTGGTTGATTGAGTTTAGGAGAAGAGACAAGTTGTCATTTTAAGGGAGATTACTTAGTTTTAGCCACCACAAGTGTGTAGAAAAATTGTATTTGTGTCGTCTTAAGAGAAGGGCTCAAGTACTTGGAAGGGTCGACAAGTACGCCTCTATCTCTCTTAAGCGAAAAAGAAGATATTGATTGTATTTGTGTTGTGGGGCGTGAGAAGTTATATCTCGCTTAAGATGATTAACATCTATTCTCTATTGTGTTTGAATATTGTTTTTAAGTTGATTATTTTGTTTTCCTATGTTGTAAAGATAAGAGACAAAGTCCTTCCTATGGGGTAGGATCTATCTTAGAGATCGACTTGAATGGGATCAAGGATCATATGGGGGGAATGATGCAAATGATGTGCAACTACACACAACGTTGAATTATGTGTAGGTTTTTCCTTTGGACGGAATGCGATGCAATAATATAAATTGCGGTAATGTAAATGACTGTAAGGTCAATTGCGGAAAAGTAAACCATACACGTACGCATGAAAGCGCTAAGTGAGTGTGTGAGTTGTGGATAGATAAAAGCAGAAATAATAAAGCATACGCATGAAAGCGCTAGGTGTGTGAATTGTGAATGTGTAAGTGTAGGCGTGCACGATTAGATTAAGTTTTACGATGTTGATTAAATTGTCTTTAGTTGAATTGTGTTTTGGCGAGGTTATGATTATTTAAAAAAGAAAATTGTCTATTGGTTTTAATAAAAAGTTAGATTGATGAGTTGATTTTAGGAAAGAAGGTTAATTTAATTTTAATAGCAAAAAGGATTTTTTTGGGTGTGAATTGATTTTAAATAAAATAGGATTTATTAAATAAAGATAGTTTTTTTTTAGATATTATCGTAAGAGATAGAGATTAATTTAGAAAAATTTTATTCATTAGTTTAAATTAAAAGTTGATTATAATAAAGAGAAAATTAAGTTACTAAAAAGTTTACTAAATTTAAATTAATAAAAAAAAGATTTGATGGATTTATTTGTTTTTTAAGATTACAATTAATCAGACAGGAAATATCTTAATTAAAAGTGTTTAATTATTTTAATAAAAGATTATATTACTGACTTAGGATTAATTAGGTTTTTAATTATTAAAAAAGTTAATTAGGAGGTTTATGAGGTTAATTAGCGATTAACAGGTTTTTGTGCAGTGTCGTGTGTGTTGTGATTCATGTTACAAACAAAACGAAAACAAAACGAAAACAAAGTGACAAAGAAAAGAAAAAAGAAGCTGTGAACCCTATGGCCGCGATCTCCGTTAAACCTGAAACATAAAAAAACGATCATTCGGCTCGATGAGTATTACAGAAAACGGAGCTTTACCAAAGGGCAGTGACGGCGGCGATTTGCGGAGGATGGTGGCGAAACAGCGTCTCGTCGGTTGAACTCGCGGTGGTGGGAACCAACTTCGTCAACGGAGAAGATAAGTTTTGTTTCTCAATCTTTTAAGCTCACGAGACTTAGGTTTTTGTGATTACGAATCCTCTTTCTTTGCTGATTGATTGTTGATTTGGGGTTTCCTATTTGGGGTTTATCTGATTTGAAAAGATATTCCTCTTTGTTGATATTATTTGAAAACTTTCCTTCTTTGTGTGATTGCAATAATACGTGTTAATGAAAATTTTCAAATCTTGCGATTTCCTGTATCAGTCTGGTTAATGTTTTGATCTGTCCAGGTTCAATGTCCCCAAAGATTTGAATGGAATATTCCTTGGGATCGGTATATTCCTCAATATTGCTAACCCAGATTTGGGCCATTTGACAGGTGTGGATAGCAAGGGTCTTTGGGCCAAGAGGATGTCTACAGCCTAGAGTAGTTTCAAGTCAACTTCTTGGTATCTGATGTGTTTGCAACAAACTTCAATTTTGGACTTGCAATCTTTCAAGATGCATTGTTCGTTCTATCTCTTTATGTACATGAAGCCTGGCTGTTATGATCTGGATGTTTTGAACTTGTATGACAGGTATCGGTAGTATGTCTCTCTTCTTCTTCTTCGCAGATGCTAGCCTTGTCTTATGCCGTTGCTGATGTTGGGTTGAAGTGGCGATGACGACACCGGGTATGAGCCTATTAGGGATCGTGGCTTCCTCTTGTTGCTTTCGAATTTTGTCAATACTCTTTGGCGATGAATCCTCTTCGTCGCCCTCCTGGCTGCTCGAGCTTCACCCAATGATGAACTGAACCTGAGGGTTAACCTTTCCATCTTTTCTCACGAATTCTGAATTACAACCTGCGGCCAATGTGTTGATGTTATTGTGGGTGGCGAATTGAAGCTATTGGTATTGTTCTGCTGTTGTTTGCTTCTGCCCGATGATGATTCGAGCTGAGGGCTGAACCAATGATGTTGTTGCGTTGTTATCGCTGATGCTATCTTTATTTCTTGCTGCTTATATTGTTCATGTGATGTAGTGGCATCACCTTCTGATATGCTTTTGAACTACTGTTGTGCTGTCTTGCTTTTGTTGAAATGTACTTGGCGTTGTCCCCGTGTGCAGAAACTTGCCGGCTGCTGAGTTGTTGTTGCTCTGTTGGTCGAAATACTTGTTGATGCAGATGTTGCTGTTGTTCACCATTTGTTTGCAGATGATGAAGCGTGGGTGCTTGTGTTTGATATACTTGTTGTTTGTACCTGGTATGGTTGTGCTTCTCAGGCCTGTTGCGAACTTGTTTGTAGCTGTCTGAAGTTGAGATACCCGGTTCTGTTATTGTTTTCAATTTCCCTGAGGCAAAACTTGAGCTGCTAGAATCATTAACTTTCCTCTTCTTCTTTCAGGGGCAAATTAAGTTTGGAGGCTGCTGGTCTTATGCCATCGGCGAGAAGGGTATAACGGTGATGATGGCTTATGTCTGAATCAAGTCGATGTTGCCTTATCCGAATTTGCAATAGCTTCGATGCTTGGTAGGACGTTGGCGGCGACTCCTGTTGTCACCCTTCCGACCGCTCGAAGCCTCTCCCGATGATGAGCTTAAACTGAGGGGTGAGCTTAAAATTAATTTCTTTAACCCTCACTTTGCTTTTTCAATGGTATTTGTTTAGTGAGCTGCTTTGACAGGTTGGAGAGAGATGCAGATTCAATATTCTTGACAATGACCGACTGATGACGATGGTTCCATTGGGTGTAGGGACACTGAGAGCGGGAGCTGAAGACACCTTCAGACGAATGAGGGAAAACTGGGAGTTGTTGGCCCTTATTGTCTTTGTGAGGTACGAACCTCCTTCCACGGCGAAACCGGCGAAACTGATAAGGTATGAAAGCTTTCTTCCTTGTAGACAACCCCCCCCCCCAATTCCCTCGAAGTTCTGTGGACTGTACTGAGTTTCTACTGTGTTTGATTTTATTTCATGTGTGTTGTCTCGACTTCGTGGCCAAGCGTAATCTTCTCAAAGTTCTGCTCCATGTTCTAGTAGACATGCTCATAATGAAGTGGGAGATGTCAAAGTCCATCTTGCAAGACACAAAAGGTGGAGCGGCAATGTTACATGAGCCATTTCAGATATTGACGTAGAGATAGATGGCTGATTTAGAGTCCGGAAACGCTCCGGTGACGGAGCCACCTCAACAGATTTGCTTGTATTGTTATTAGCATAATGAGGCAGTTACTGCGTTGTATTCATGAGGCACAGAACTTCCAAATTCTAAGGTTTGGCTTGTTGGGAAGGGACTTGAACTTGTGGCCTTTTATTCACAAAGAAATTGAAATAGAAAATGAGCCTTGAACCAATTGCTTTTTTATCTCACAACAATAAATATGTTGTAAATCCAATAAAGTCCAACACTGATGTGGACTTCGTGAATCCCGACTCGGCTTAGAAGACATCTCATCTCTTAATACTCAAGACCTCATAGATGTAGCCTCTGATCTCACTTGCCATACTGCCATGACTAATCTTAGATGACTAAACTCAACACTTAAATGATATGGTCTACACTCGAATTTGTTGCCTGCGTAAAAACTGATTAGTCGTAATATATATATATATATAAAAAAAAAGTAAAATAAAACAAGCGGGAAACAAATCACAAGGAGGCGAAATCTCATGGTCAAAAATTAGTGTGTGACACATACAAAGTCTATACAAGATGCAAAAATTCCAAATAAGTCAACATGCACAAAGAAAACTAAGGGATCAATCAAAAGACTCAAGAGGGACCCTAAGAAACCCTAAAAAGTCGCATACTTTAAACACTCATAAGTGCAAGAAAAATAAACATTTTTGGAACTTTCTTTTTACAAATATAAATTAGACATCTCCATGAGAATTTAGTAAAAATAATGGGATCAAAAGAATAAAAAACAAAGAAGTTATGAAAGTTTGAAATTGCACCCTAGGAGGATTGAACCCACGCCCTTGAGATTACCATTCAAAATTAATACCAACTGGGCCACACGCGCGTGGTGAATATGAGATGCCAGCAATCACTAAAATATCAAAACACATTGAATATTCAGAAGAAAAAAAATAAAAGGGATGATCAGCAGGATCGAACCCAGGCACGACAGGTTAAAGGAAAAGGCATGGCTAAGTTTCTATCACTGGGGTGGCTATTACATCCAAACATAATACGCCTTCAGTTGTTTTTAGTTTAAAAAATCATGAAACGGCCAAATTAGTGCCCAGTCAGTGCCATGTCATACTGATTGAGTGTTATACTCAGCTTTGTCTCTTCCCTTCGCCCTCTCTTCTTTGTGCCCTAGAACAAGCTTTCATGGAAAGAAATTCTAATCTCCATAACTTTATCTCTCAACCATTTTCAATGATGTAAAGATTAAAGCCACAACATTTTTCACAAGGATCAAGAATATAACAATATCTCATCCTAAAAATAACTGAGTAATTCACAAATCACTCAACAACAATGTAACACCATGAAAGTTCAACATGTTACAACATGTAACATTCAAACCAAACAAGGCAAACATCCATTCAGAATCATAAAGCACCAAACATACTACATTGTTTCTATTCAAATATCAACAAGACAATGCGTGAATATGAGAGTTGGAAAGTCATAATGCCTTACCTCTTGGAGAAAGTCCAAGGCTTCTTTTCAGCTACTATAGATGGAAGATAACAACCTTCTTAGCTTCCTTAAGTGCTTTAAAACTTGTTTGGATGGTGGATTTAGTTAGAAGTAGGCTGGAACACAAAACACGATTCTTCTTGCAATAATGAAGGTTGAAGATGGCGCAAGGTGTTTGGTGTGTTACAGAAATTATTCAATGGTTGGAAAAAGTTCTAATGAGAGTGTAAAGGAGGTTTATGATGCTTATTTGAGTTTGGCACGGGTGGAATGATTATGACCAAAGGTTTTGCAAAAACTAGGGTGTTTTGCAAGAACACTAAACCACACGAATACAAGAGTGTTTTGTAAAGTTTCTGAGGGTTTTTTCTTGTCCTTAGCATTGGAAGTTGACTTGGTATTTATAGGGAAAGGGAATGTTTGTGGTGTGGTCAGAATCCAACCTTTTTCCAACCATCCATTTTCAATTTCGAACTAAATGTGATGATGGTTTTTTTTATGGTTCAAGGCATAAAGTACAAAGTGGTTGACTTTGGGTAGGCTTCTACGGGTGAATCTTTACTAGAGAGACTTTAGGAGTGGCTCCATGCTAAAATAAGGGAAAAGACATGCTTGGGAAATAACTTGTATCTTCGTGTACTATTCTGATAAAGGGGTATATTGTCATCAAACATCTTAAAACAACAAGGTTTGTATCAAAAGATTGGCTTTGCAACATGTCACAACAAGTTTGAACCTTATATTTCAAGTTCTTGAACCTCAAATTCTTCCTTCGAAACTCCTAGCTCACATATGCTATGGAGGAGTTCTTATAATTTTTATAAATCCCTAAACATGCCCTACAACTTTCATGTTTGATGAAAATCTTGAATCTAAAGGGATCATGATGAAAACTGGCCTTGAAGTTGGCTGAAAAATGAAGGAACAAAGTTGTCTTGAAAATATTCTAAGTGTTTTGAAATTCTTCCAAACTTTGAATCTTCATAACTCAAAATCTAAGTATCTTTTGCTCATATACCACTAGGAAACTTTTTTAGTACATTATGAGACCTACAAATTGATCTTTGGAACTCAAAAAATGGATGTGTGGATTGAAAGTTATGATCTCTCAAAGTTGGTACCGAAATTAGGTTTTTTCCCACACTTAGAAAAAATTCAAGTTATCCAAGTTTTCTTCTTTTGCAAAAAACCTCTCCAATCTTGATTTCTTCGTGATAAAAATTATTGATTAAACATATTTTGATGAAATTTGGCGTGGATGCTTCTATTTGGACCAAAAGCCCTAAAAGTCAAAGAGTTGACTTTGTCAGATGAAATTTGTATCACATAAATTCAATTGTGTGATCTTCAACGAATTTGCATATTTAGACTTCTAAAACATCATAGATAGTCTCCAAGGGTGTATATGAACATGTCGAATCATGTACCAAGACTTGGGATCATGCTTGGATCAAAAGTCAAAGACACAATTGATTTTTCCTAATAAAACCCTAATTTGGGGGTAGATGAGAATGGGCTTCAATGATCTTGCAATGAGGTCAATTAGCACTTGATTCTTATTGAATATAAGTTCTTGAATGTATGGAACCTTGATTTGATGATGACCAATCCAAAACATTGACTGATCAAGCAATAATCCCTTTGATTCCAAAGATGCAAAACCCTAATGCAAATGAGCCTCAACAACAATAAACTTGAAACAAGGTTAAGGTTAGGAAATAATGTTTGATACTCCTATAATGACAATGGAATCTAGGGATAAAAATTGGGGTATGTGTTAACTCACAAATTCGATGCATCATATGGATTAAAATATTTAAATAAAGTATTAAAGTCTTTTTAGAGATAAGGAGGTTTTTGAAAGCCTTAGGACCTTCGAAGGGGAAGTCAAAGGTTGTGGGACTTAGAGAAAATTCTGAGTTTTAAGTGAGGTGGACTTCGACCGAGATATTGGTTGGCGATTGATGACATTTTTGAAATTCAAATAATGGAGGGAGTAGTTATGATTTCTTATGACTAAGGAGGACAAGTGGCGTTCGTTTTGCAAAGGACTTCATGCATTGTGACACTTGTCGGAAGATGATGGCCTTAGGAAGTTATTGGTAGTTATTTTTACTATTATAAATAGGAGTCTTAGATATAGAATTCGGTGTGTTGTAATTTACTATTTGTGCAAGTCACTCCTAAATTTAATCAAAGTATATGAGTGTAGAGAAAAGAGTATCAAGGAGAATGTACATGATGTAAACACACCATTTTTACTTTTCAATGAAGTTTAATTTATTTGCTTAACTGTATAAAGTTTTTCTTTACTTTTCCTGCAATCTTCCTCTCTTCTATGCATTTTACTTTATCTTCGTCCTCAACTCTTTTATAAGACTTCTATCCATTTCTTTCTAAAACTTTATCTTCTATTTCTCTTCAGTCGAATAAGCATTTTTATTATCAAAACCTTTCTACCACAAACTGTCGAAGTGTGTAACTTAGATAGATTTCAAAACATAAATATTTAGCACATGTCCTAGGATCAATCTGATTGATCCTGTGAGTCACCAAAGTTAGATTTGGAAGATCAACGGTTGTTTTCCATTTTTCAAGGGAAACAAAATGGCACGCCCAGTGGGACAGTGCTAAAAGATTTTTTTGCTAGTATTGCAAAACTTGCAGAATTGCAATTTTATTTTTTATTTCGCAAAAAAATCGTTATATGTTATTGAGAAGTGGAAAAATGCTGCTATGAACGAAGAAAGACCAACAAGATAATACGTTAAGAATATGGCGATAGATGTGAATCATCCAAACAACCCTAATCCTCAAGGAGACGGTTGTAACGAAGGATTGAGAAGTGACGTGGTTCCGCCTTCAATACCTTCAACAGGAGAACAAATAATGCCTCCTGCGAGACTAGAACCAGAACCATCAGTACTGGGGCCTGGGTCGACAGGTGTAAGGACTTATACTCAACCAGTGTTGGAGTATATTGGACCCCAAACGTCGAATCCCCAAACTCCTTCAGGAGGAACTTTAACGTCTAGACAGTTTGTTCCTCCTGGGTTTTCACAACTATTACCAAGAAACCCTCCATATGGGATGCCAAGAACTGTGATGCAAGGGCTCCAAAATGCTCCCCCAATATTCTCAGGTAATGCAATGGCTTCACCATTGCAAGGATCAGGGTCTGGATTGAACGTTGGTTGAAACCCCCAAAGTCTAAGCTTGGGATATTCTACACAAGGCCCTAATTTAACCAATACTTCGGTTGCATGTTTAAGATAGCAAATGGATGAAAGAAATTTACAAATGGTTTAAACCTTGTCCCAGACCATGGGTGAGATCTTTCAACCGTTAATCCAAAACACTACCCAAACTAACCAACAGTTAGTAGTACAATTAACACGTTTGGCTGAATTTATGGGTGTACCTCCTGCTGTTAGGAACACGACTATAATGGAAAACATTCCATGACGGGACTAAGGAAACATAACTGAGCCCAATTTAGAGAATCAAGAGAGGGTCGAACTCCCAAGGCTCGAACCACATAGAGTCGAACCAATAAGGGATTAGATACTGATCCCAGGAGAAAGGGACCCAGGAGTAATCATAGTAAATCAAAACCAGGACGCAGACAATGTTGTCCAACAGGTTCGGCGTAATAACATAACTGTCGATAACAACTTAGCAGCCATGGTCGAAAGGATAATGGCTCGAAACGGTGTAAACACTGGGTTCACTAGACCAAACTATACATCTCCGGTAGTGGATTATATCTTTCAAGCAGAGTTACCTCCTAGGACGAAAGTGCCTATATCCACTAAGTTTTCAGGGGATACGATGAAACCTACTGTCGAACATGTGGCTCGTTATATAATTGAAGCCTGAGAGATAGCTAATGATGAGAGCCTTAGAATAAAATACTTCCCAAGTTCTCTCACTAAAAATTCCTTCACCTAATTTACGATGTTACCCCCTAACTCGGTTTGTAATTGGACCCAGTTAGAAAGTTTATTCCATGAATAGTTCTATATGGGGAAAACTAAGATTAGTTTAAAGGAACTGGCTAGAGTGAAACGTAAGTTTTCTGAGCCAATAGAAGAGTACCTAAATAGGTTTCGACTACTCAAGGCTAGATGTTTCACCCAGGTGCTTGAGCATGAGTTGGTCGAAATGGCCGCAGGGTGCCTCGACTACTCCATTAGAAGGAAATTAGACACCCAGTACCTAAGGGATATGGCTCAATTAGCCGATAGAGTTCGACAACTAGAGCATCTTAAAGACGAAAAAGCTAAATTCAACAAAATCAAGAAAGTAGATTTTGTCAAATATAATGAAAATGTTGAAGGTGTATGGGAAGACCCATTATACTTTGACGAAAGTGAAGTAGATGTTGTTGAACTTAAACAGGGTCCTCTCTACGCTTGTAAAGTGTTGGCTCCCCCACTTGGGAAAAGTTTCGTCGAATCTGAAAAGAACGACAAATTCCCAAAGAAAATATATACTTTCGATATCACGAAATGTGACAAAATTTTAGATTTGTTAGTTAAGGATGGGCAAATGATAGTACCACCTGGTGCTAAAATGCCGTCTTTAGAGCAAAGGAAAAAGAGAGGGTTTTGAAAATACCATAATTTTTTGGGTCATAAAACGTCTCAATGTTTTGTTTTCAGGGATCTGGTTCAAAATGCCATCCAAGAAGGAAGACTAAAGTTTGGGGAGAAAGCCAGCAGCCAGATGAAGGTCGACACAGACCCTCTACAAGTGGCAGACGCCCACTACACGGAGCCTACAAAGGCCAATATGGTCGAAGCTACTGATGGCTATGACTTCTCGATCAACATGTTAGAGGTTACAGATGATTTCGTTGATGGAGCTATAATGGCCAAGATCACTATGGGGTTTGGACAAGAGAATTGGTTGAAGGAGGTTGCTGATGGCCACGACCGTGTGTTGGTGATCCAAGTCAGAAAGACACAGAGAATCCAAGTTTGGTAATGGTGACTAAGGAAACTGCTGATAGTTTCATTGAGATGGACCAGGCCACCAGGGGCCTGGAGCTAGACCTAGTTAAGCTCGATCTGGGTGAAGAAGTCGACGTTAATATGGTGGAAATAACGCAACATGAGACCATAGGGGATAATGAATCAAGTTGTCAGGAAGAACACAACAAAGTGGCCTATCCAGGACATGAAGAGTCAATCATCGATTTTCTCCATCGTTGCCAGAAGAAAGGTTCCAGTGTAATGTTATGTTCTAGATATAGTGCCATCTTCGACAGGAAGGCTGCCCAGAGACTTGAAGGGGCACGCAGGTCAAAATAAAAAAGGGAGAAACCCAGCTTCGACCCTCGGGTCAGTCTCCCAAGAAAGTATGAGCCTCACATCAGGGCCCCAAGGTCCAAACCCGCTAGCTTTAAACCAGTTGCTGAGACTGCTAATGCCAAGTGGGTGAAACCTAACGAGGACAGACAGCGAGGACAACATAAGTAGAAAAAATTTGAGGTTAATCGAGGATCTTTAGTCACCTATTGAAAGGAATTTCAGTCCTCCAAAACCGCGCACATATCTAAAAACTACAAAGGGAAGAATCCCATGTCTCGATCACAATGGAGAAGAGAGCAGCGCAAGAGGAAAGCCTTCAGGGAAGGCTCATTGAAAAACCAGGCAGAATCTAGCACTAATGCCCCTGCTAAGAATAAAGGGGGGAAGTCGAAGACTATTGAGAAAGCACCTGTGGGGCGATGGTTATTCCCTACCCAAGTAGTGGAGCATAAAAAGCCAGTCAAAGAGGATGACGAAATGAATGACAATTTCGACTCTGACTCCGATGACTCCCTAAAACTGCTGGTCAATATGGTGTCAGTGATGCCTAGGGATTTCGACAAAATCTCAGAGGTCAAAAATCTTGATGCCTATACTGAGGCAGAAATGGAGGCACACAAGCTTGTGTGCTACTATGTTATGAATAATGGCTGCGTAGAAGAGAACAATGCTTTTTTCGAGCAGCCCACATAAGTGATAAAGAACCATTTGAAGCCCTTTTATATTACAGGAAAGGTGGAAAACGTGCCAGTCAATAAGATTCTGGTAGACGGTGGCACAACGGTGAACCTAATGCCGCATTTTTTGCTAAGTAAAATCGGTAAATATGACACCGATACAAAGCCGCACAACATGGTATTGTCAAATTATGAAGGTAAGATGGGTTCGACCATGGGAGTAATACATGTGGACCTAACAGTCGGAACAATAACAAGGCCTACTGTTTTCATGGTAGTGGAAGCGAAGGCCAACTATAATCTACTGTTAGGGCGTAAATGGATTCATGGCATTGGTGCAATACCATCTTCAATGCATCAATGAATTGCCATTTAGAGACCAGTCGACATCATGGAGAACATCGAAGCCGACCAAGATTACTTCAGAGCGCCCATAAATCATGTCGACCGGAGGCAGTTCGACAAGCACCTGGGCAGCACAGGTCCATGTGCCCCAACAGATTTCGAGTTTGTATCAGACGAGGAAACATTTTGCTCATTGTATTTATATCTCGTTGATGGTTTCCGTTGGGACAAGAAGGTGCCAGGAGAAAGATAACCATACCTTGGCAAATCTACGATAGATCCCACAGGTTGGGGAAGCGAATTTAGTGACGATGACTGAATTCGAAGCACTACAAAGAATTTCAGCCTATGTGGCCGAAACTAAACTACAGGCAGCCTTGGTGGCTGCCAGTAACCAGATGGCTGAAAAGGCCAAGTTGGAATTCTGTCAAGAAGGTCCTGGAAAGGAATTCGATCTAGAACTGCCTGACAAGATTCAATATGAAGATCGAAGCCAGAGGCTTGATGCCATCTATGATGAGGAGCCTTTGGGATTCGAAAAAGATCCACTGGCGAATGATGTCAAGATGCTAGCGTAGGACCCGTTGGAGGAGGTTGATCTAGGAGAAGGGGTGGCTAAAAGACCAACATATATCGGTGCTAACCTTGAATCTCAACTTAGGATTAAAATCATCCAATTGCTAGGAGAGTACAAAGACTGTTTCACCTGGGATTATGATGAGATGTCTGGTTTGAAGAGGGAATTGGTCGAACATAAGCTGCCGATCAAGCCTGGAAAGAAGCCAATCAAACAAAACCCAAGGCGATTTGCTCCAGGAATCCTTTCAAAAATAAAGGAAGAGGTCGAAAGACTCCTTCGATGCAGGTTCATCTGCACGACCAGGTATGTCGAATGGTTGGCCAATATTGTCCCAGTAATTAATAAAAATGGGTCTTTAAGAGTTTGCATAGACTTTAGGGATCTAAACTCAGCAACTCCTAAAGAGGAATACTCGATGCTTGTGGCAGAGATGCTAGTCGATTCCACCGCAGGACATGAGTACCTTAGCATGCTAGATGGATACTCTGGCTATAATCAGATTTTCATTACAGAAGATGATGTTCCTAAAAGCTTTTCGTTGTCCTGGGGCCTTAGGCACCTACGAATGGGTGGTGATGCCTTTTGGCCTAAAAAATGTTGGGGCAACATATCAACGGGCAATGAACTTAATTTTTCATGATTATATAGAGTCTTTCATGCAGATATATATTGATGACATTGTGGTTAAATCAGTGTTAGGAAAAGACCATGTGGAGCATCTTCGACAATCCTTTATAAGGATGAGGAAGTACGGTCTTAAGATGAATCCTTTAAAATGTGCATTTTGTGTGCAGGCGGGAGATTTCTTGGGTTTTTTGGTCCACAAAAGGGGATCGAAATCAACCAAAACAAGACCAAAGCTATCAGGGAAGCGAAAGTGCCATCAAACAAGAAGGAGCTGCAATCGCTACTAGGTAAAATAAACTTCTTGAGAAGATTTATATCAAACCTAAGCGGAAAAACATATGACTTCTCACCATTACTTCGAGTCACTAAAGAAGGATTCGAATGGGGGAAAGATCAGTAAGAGGCTTTCGACAAAATCAAAGACTATCTGACCCACCCTCCAGTGCTTTCGCCACCATGCAGGAGCAAGAGCATGAGGCTATACATAACAGCATCATACAAGACTCTAGGGAGCATGTTAGCTCAAGAGGATGAGAATGGCGTCGAAAGGGCTATTTACTATCTCAGTAGAGTTTTGAATGATGCAAAAACTAGATATAATGTGATAGAAAAATTATGTCTATGTTTGTCTTTCTCGTGTACAAAGCTAAAGCAATATATATAACTAGTTTATGTATATGTCTCTTCGCATTTCGATGTTATTAAACATATGTTGTCCAAGCCTATATTGCATAGTCGAATAGGTAAGTGGGCATTAGCATTAACTGAGTATTATTTGACCTATAGACCGCTGAAGGCGGTTAAAGGACAAATAATGGCATAATTCATTGTCGACCAATCCATAAACGAAAATGTTCTAAATCATGTCGAGCTAGAACCATGGAAGTTATACTTCGACGATTCCAACCATAAGAATGGAACAGGTATAGGTCTATTGATTATTTCTCCTGATAAAATTCCAACAAAATTTAAGTATAAAGTCGAAGGACTCTGCTCTAATAATGAGGTTGAATATGAGGCCTGATAGCAGGACTTGAAATTTTGTTAGAATTGGGGGAAACCCGAGTCGAAATAATGGGAGACTCAGAGTTGGTTATAAAAAAAAACAAAGGAATACAAATGTGTTAAAGAAAATCTCATTATGTACTTTGTAATAGCCAACAGGTTACTCAAAAAATTCAAAGTATCAACTATTCGACATATACCCCGATTAAAAAATCAAGTGGCAAACGACTTGGCACAAATTGCCTCTGGATACAGGGTTTCGAAAGAAGACCTACAAGAAGTAATCGAAGCTAGAGGAAAGGTTGTGTCTATTGGTCTACGACCATCAGACCTAGAAGCAACAAAATTTGGCTATGCTGATGAGGAAATTTGACGTAGAGCGAAAATTAAGTATCAAGCTCTAAGCTACATTCTTTTGGGAAACGAGCTATTCAAAAAAACCACTGAGGGGGTTTTTCTTAAATGCCTTAGTGAATCTGATACATACTTGGCTTTGTCATCAGTCCATAGTGGGACGTGTGGGGCACATCAAGTAGGCCACAAGATGAAATGGTTATTATTACGTCAAGGCATGTATTGGCCTACTATGTTAAAGGATTGCATCGAGTTTGCCAAGGGATGCCAGGAGTGTCAGATCCATGCTGGCATACAACATGTCCCAGCAAGAAAATTACACTTTATATAGTCAAACCTTGGACTTTCAGAGGATGGGCCTTGGACCTGATTGGGGAGATTCGACCAAGATCCTTCAAAAACCAGAAGTACATCTTGGTGGGAATATATTACTTTATGAAATGAATCGAAGCGATACAGTTATCAAAAGTAGATCAAGAGGATGTCATCAATTTCATCCAGAAGTATATCATTTATAAGTTTGGGCTCCCATTGACAATTACAACATATCAAAGGTCGGTGTTTACTGGTCGAAAGATGCAGGAGTTCTCTAAAGAAATGAGATTCAAGCTCCTAACCTCGACACCTTATTATGCCCAAGCGAACGGGCAAGTTGAGGCAGCAAATAAGGTAGTAATTGGGTTGATAAAAAAGCAAGTGGGGAGTAAACCAAAAAATTGGCATAAAACATTGGACCAGATCCTATGGGCCTGTCGAACATCCTCCAAAGAAGCAACCAATACCACTCCCTATCGACTGACCTTTGGCCATGATGCAGTATTACCTGTCGATATTTACATACAGTCAGTTAGGATTCAGAGACATCATGAAATCCCTCGTGAGATTTATTGGGACACGATGCTTGATGAATTGGTGGATCTAGATGAAGAAAGACTTAAGGCTCTGGAACTTTTGAGAAGGCAAAAGAAAAGAGTAGATAAGTCATATAACAAGAAGGTTAAGGCTAAGACCTTTTTAGTTGGAGAATTGGTTTGGAGGGTGATCTTACCTATGGATCGAAAGGCTGGGTCTTTAGGCAAATGGTCCCTAAAATGAGAAGGCTCATTCCAAGTCACGAATGTTTTCTTTAATGGAGCGTACGAAGTAGAAGAGCTAAACGAAGATAAGAGAGTCATAAAAGTGAATGGTAAGTATTTGAAAAAATACAAACCTGCGCTTCAGGAGGTGAAAATATCAACAGAGTAATTCAAGACGTAAAATAAAGCCACAAATGGTATTAATACAATGCCAAAATGGCTCAGTACATTACAACATTAAAACTATGGCTCACAAGGGCCAGCAAAAGGTAAAGCATTACAGAAGGTTATAATAGACTAAAAAGGGACATTCTCTTTCATCCTCAAATATCTCGACTTTTGGAGTTCGAGGTGCTTTTGACACAAGATCTTGTCAGATTCCAATTGGCAACCTCTGTTTCCAAACGTCGAGCCTCCTCAGCAAAGGTGATGGCATGATCGAGCTCAGTTGAGAGAGTGGAGTCATCAAAAGAAGATAGTTCTGCATTTCAATTCTTAGCTTTCGATATCCTGTTTCGAAGCTTCTTGATTTTGCGCTCCCAAAAAGAGATGTTCTTCTCATTGGTGGCAATCTCTTGCTGGTTCTTCAACTTTTTCTCCTCCAGCTCTGCAATCTTACTCTCGGACTCAACAACAGCGGTCCAAGCAGCAGCCTCACTACCAGCCTTTGTCGAGATAGCTTTCTCAATTTGGGGCAGCAGTCGGAGGTCTCCATATACTTGGTCGATTAAAATACCAACTTCCAGGATGACACTAGCAGCGTCAGAAGAGATGGAGTGAAGGTCCACTTGTTGGAGAAGAGATTTCAAAGAAAGATGGGTGACTTGGTCCATTTGTAAAATGGAGAAAAGATCTCCCCCGGAGATTTTCCCTTTGATCTTGTCGAGAATGCTTTCTGCTGGTTTGCTCAAGACTTGGTCCTCAGAAGTTGAAGTAATGGGGGCCTTACCAGAGGAACTGCCTTGTTTTCTTAGGAGAAGTTTGATGTATTATCGAGGGTTGGAGAGTTTCAGAGCATCGAGTTCTACATTAGTGAGACTTGCCTCACCCTTGATGGGCACCACTTCACTTTCTTTAGTTGCAGCAGCGGTTGGAGTGTTAGTCACTCTGAAAGGGGCAGGTTAATTGACTAGACGTTCCTCAGGCTTCTCTTCCTCACCCTGGTCATCATCTTCTTGATCTTCCTCCATTTCATCCTCAGTGCCTTCGTCACTAGAACCATCTAGTTCTGATTGATGCATAGTCTCATCCTCGACAACATCTGTTTCCGTTGTTGCCTTAGTGTCATCAGCAGCGGTAGTTTGATCTAAGGGAGATCTATTTGCACCATCCAAGGTTGCATTTTCCTCCATGGAAGCATCATCTTCATTTTCCACCTCCAAAGTCTCTGGTGCATGGTCTTATTCATGATTAGACCCATCGGTCTGAGACTGCTGGGTAGTTGTTTTGGTGGGCGAAAAGGGAACTGTGGTAAACTCAGGTTTATTAATTTCGCCAAGAGAACTCATACCAGAGCCCAAGTCATATGTGGGATGATAAGTAGGCTCACCTTGGTTGTTTAATGGTTGGAGAGGGAGACTTGTTCAAGGTAGGTTTCGAACCTTCAGCACCAGCCTAAATAAAGAAACAGATGTGAGAAATAAAGACAGGATATAAATAAAACAAAGTTTCGAGAAGCACTTAGACACAAAACATACCTTAGTGTCCTCATCAATGGGACTCGAATTGTCACTTTCGACAGCAACGATGGTTGGAATCGAGGCACCCTCAACAGGAGCCTCAGCAGGATCACGAGGAGGAGTGGTTAGTTTTGGAGTTTTGACCGTCGAAGGGGCAGACAAGGTACCAATAGTATCTGTACCTTAGTTGACTTTTCGCCTCTTCTTCAGTTGCAAATCTTCAAGAGGAGATTCGTCATCATCCTCTGAGTCAATAATTATTTGGGCAGAAGCCCTCTTGACTTTCTTTTGAAGGGTAGGTGGCTTGTGAGTTACCTAATCTCATACCCCAAATTTGTCCTACCTTCGTATAGTCTTCATTCTATATATTTACTCACTTGCTTTATTCAAAAAGTCAAAAAAAGAATATGTTGTTATTTTGAAGATGTCGGGTCATGGTGTGCTATTTAAGAGGTGTGTGTCTGATACTAGGTTTACAGTTTTTGGGCCAATTCGAATCAGTTGCATGGACCAAGTCGTCAAGTTGTCATTATTTCATGATTAAGGATCATTAGAGATCATAGCATTTTCCAATTAAGGTTTTATGCGGTGTATAGAAGTCCTGGCTCTATGATTTCAAGGCACATACTTATTCATATTGGAGAGCCTGATCCATCATTATTCAAATAGTTGTGTACAAGTTCTTTTCCTTGTTGGATTTCAGTCAGTCGGCCTCAACATAAACTTCAGGCTTTAATAGTCATCAAAATGCAAATTTCATTCATGATCAAGCTTTTAACACAATTCAAAATTGGCATATGGGAGGTGCAAGTTGCAAAGCTCATTAGTCCATGTTACAACAATAAAGTGCCAACATTTATTATATGCCCGTGATTCATTTTATTTTACAATTGCCAAAAATATGAAAAGTCCATAGTCTAACAAGAAAATGCAAAGATTATTGGAAAAGTGTCTATGCACAAAAGTGGTCATAACATCATGATACAAATCAATGATCCATCTACACAAATTACAAATGGCCTACTATTACAAAATTTTCATGCCAAGCTCACAAATTAAAAAAAAAACAATTTCCATGAATAAAAAACTCTTGTGGCCCACTTCAATCAAAGTGGCGAAAAGTGCCCACACATGCAGCACTCCAATTCTTCATGCCTCCAATATACTAGTTGTGGCCCCATTCTTCAAGTGACCTTGACCTTGCTCAATGTTATACCTATACAAGATCAATGTTATACCAATAAAATTTCTTCAAGTCACAACAGTAAGAAAGAGAATGAGAATATATTGTAATCAAAATAGGGCTGTACAAAACCATTGTCCTGATTCTTTTCACGCGACTTGTACGGTTCGACCTTGAAAAAACTGTTACAAAGGCACAACACCAACAAGCCATGACAGTATGCCAAGAAACAGGCAACACCACCTTGGAGCACATATGATACAATCCCCACAACGCACAGTGTGTACGACGTCCTTTCTGCAACAACAACATTATTTCTCAGCAGCCCAAAAACCCACAATGGTATGTTTCAGCCAAATATCGCTTACACAACGCATCATGATTCACAGCCACAATGGTTTCATCCCATTTTTAACACAAGCCGCGTGACAACTCCACATGAAAAAACACCAAAGTTGTGAAAACACAATAACAAGACCCACAGTCTGCATAATTCACAAAAGCCATAAAATTCATTAGCTGGACAACAAGCCACAAACTGACAAACCGGCAACACCTCCTTGTAGCACCTACTGTACGAACCCGCACTACTTCACCAAAGCGCATCAACCATTGTCATGATATACACATGGTGATTCTCCAAAACCTGCGGCAACCCATGATTTTCAATTCACGCGTATCAATTGACCCTACACAACCTCATAGCCAAACCGTAAACCACGCAACAGTTTGCCTTACCATAACCGACAACCACTACCCAAAACCAGTACGATAGTACCTGCAAAATCAGAAGTTGTTATGCAACACAGCCACAATCCTCAAAATGGACAATCCCTTTTTGTAAACGATAAGAAAGAACCTTCAAATGTTCGAACTCTCTCCAACTGGGAGAAAGAAATAAACAGAACCATTCATTACTCGAGGGGGGAGAAAAACTGAATGAAACCAACTCTCCTTGATCCCCACTCTAAATACAGGTTTTTATTTCACAACAGGGGAAGACAAAAAAAGATGAGCCTTCTTCAAATCACCATCAGATCTCCTCCTTTCTCAAACACTCTCTCCTTCAAAACTTCTTCACAAACCCAATCAAAACATCACTCTTTTCTGACCTTCATCGACCTCACGAACCCATTTCAACCCATTTTTTTCTTCAAATCACTCAATAATCCCTCATCATTGTTGTTAACCTTCTTCAACCAAAACCATAACTCAACCCATTCCAGTCTTTTTTAAATACCAAACTCTTTCCTCCACATCCTTCAACAACTTTTCAACCGAAACCCATTCTCTTCAAAAAACCCAATCCTCAATCTACAACCAAACACAAATAACCTTCAATCCATTCCATTTTCTGAAACCCAAACCTTCAATCCATTTTTCTTCAAACTTCAAAAGACCAAACCAAAATTGAAAGAAATAGATGAAGAGAGAACGAAGATTTAGTAAAAACAGACGGAGTTTCAAACCTTCATCGCGAGACCGGCCGAGGATCTGTCGGAAAGAAACGAGTAAAGAAGGTTGCGTTTTGCCTTCACATTGCTGCTGTTTTTTTGTTTTCGCTTTTGTTGAGGACTATTGGATAGCCTTGTTGTCTTGTTGCTCGCGAAGGTGGCATTGAGATTGCCTCAACTTGATGCAATGTCGCCACGTTCCATTTCTGCTTTTCTTTCTTGCTTTTCTTTTTCTTTTATATTTTAATTGCTTTTTATAAAAAAAAATCTTAGGACCAAGATGATGGTAATGGGCCTGGAAGCCCGTTTTAATCCAAATTCACTCTTGGTTTTTGTTGAATGCCACTTCATTTGGCAGTCTGGGCTTTTTTTAAGCCCACAGAATACTTGATTGCACCATACACTCCCAAATTTGAATATTATACCCCCTGTTTTTTTAAGAAAAGATGTAAACACTTGTCGCGGTGAAATTTGGATATCAAACTATTGATTAGCTTGAATCTTTAATTCATTTTGCAACCGAACTTTGATTTGTCCAAAGGAAGGGATAAAGATCGAAATTCCCACAATGCAATGCAAATGCAAGCTAGAGAGTTTTAGGTTCGGGGGTTGGTTAAACTTAGGGAAGGTGCTAGCATCCTAAGTTTATGTAGTACTCTACAGGAACCTCTTGTTTTATGTTTGTTTATTGCTAAGTGTTTATCTGCTTAATGGTTAAACGACCTAGGGGTTTATATCTAAGTATACTCGATAAGATATCGCATCTTATGCCTACATATCCTTACGGGAGTGGAATCAGAGTATTTGTAGTTCTCCTAATGGGTATGAGGAGTTCTTTGACTGTGGTCAAAGTTCCTACGGGTTTAGGGTAGTTGATTGATTAATTTTAGGAGAAAAGGTGAGTTGTCATTCTAAGGGAGATTTAACCACCACAAGTTATAAGAAAATAGTCTTTGCATCGTCTTAAGAGAAGGGCTCAAGTACTCGGATATGGATCGACGAGGTACGCCTCTATCTCTCTTAAGGCAAAGTTCCTATGGTATTGATTGTATTGATGTGGTGGGGGGGGGGGGGGGGGGGAGAGATTCGATCTCGCTTAAGATGATTAACATCTATTTCTCTATTGTGTTTGATTATTTGTTTGTTTTGTATTTGTTTGTTTGTTTCTATGTTGTAAGATAAAGGTCCTTCCTATGGGGTTGGTCCTAAACTTAAGAAGATCGACTTGAATGGGATCAAGGATCATGGGGAATATGATGCAAATGATGTGCACTACACACGATTGTTGAATCATGTGTAGGGTTTTCCTTTGGACGGAATGCGATGCGATAACATAAGTACGATAATGTAAATTGCTTGTAAAATAAATTGCGGAAATAATAAAGGGCAAATAAGTAAACCATACACACGCATGAAAGCGCTAAGGTGTAGGTGAATGTGTCGTGGGGTGCACGATTAAGTTGCGATGTTGGTTCATTTGAATTGAATCGATTTAAAGGGGGATGTTGAGTTGATTTTATGAGGATATTATTTTTATGAGAAAGAAATATGTTGCTTTTGGTGAGATTGGTTTTGAGAAAGGTTTGAATTGGTTTTAGGCGATGTTCTTTAAGTAAAAGGTTATAATATGCTAAATGATTTATTATAGAACTTAAAATGATTTATTTGAATTTTATGGCTATTAAGAGTTGAATTAGGTTATATGGGTTATATAAAAAAGTATTTCATTATTTATTTCTAAAACACTAACTAGGTTTTATTATTATTTATAGATAAATTGGTAAATGTAATTTATTTATAAACGATTTTATATGATAGTGAATAAATACTATTTGATTTAAAAGGTTATTAAGTTGATTTGAAAAAGGTTAATTAAAATTTAATTAGCAAAATGAACTAATTTTACTAAAAGGAGTTTTTTAGTTAGATTTTAAATAAATAAAGGTTAAAATTAAATGAAGTAGAGATTTTTATTAAGAAAAATGAGTAAATTAAATATTATAAAATGGTTATTAAAGTTGATTATAATGAAGATTAATTATTAGTAAAGATAAAATTGAGTTATTATATTAATAATCTAAAAAGGTTTACCAATTAAAAAAAACTAAGTTGAGATTAATTAAATTAATTTTGAATAGGTTTTAATTGGTTTGAATAAAAAACTGATTATAATAGATTAAGGTTTAATTAATAAAAAAAAGAGTAAAAAAGGGGTAAGTTAAATTAAGACAGGTTAATTGAGATTTTAAAAGGTTAATTAGGGGGTTAAGAGGGTTGACGGTATATTAATGGGATGATTAGGGATTATGTGTGTTCAGTGGATGTGTGTAGGTGAACAGACACGTGGTTATTACAGCATACACAGAGAAAAACAAAATAGAGAAAAACGAAACCCCATCGCTCCCCAAGTCTCTTGATCCTCTCCTCTCTGATTGCCTCCCTCGTTGGCCCGTCATCTTCCCATGGCCTCGATCCACATTAAACCCGAAACATAGAGAAAAACGATCAATAGGTTCAATGAGTGTTACGAAAAATGGAGTTTTACCAAAGGCCGGTGACGGCGGCGCCGAGGATGATGAAGGTGGGTGCTTTGCGGATTTGGGTTGCGGCGGCCTGAGGGCTTTAACTATCGAAGAGATAAGTTGCCTTCCTCGATTGCTTTTAGGTTATGAATTTGGTGCTTTTTGGTAGTGCTAGGGTTCTCTTTTTGTGTACCGTTTCCTCTCCTCCTCATTCATCTTATATAGGCTCTTGGGAATTAATGCTTTGAATGCCTGATTGAAACTTTCTGTTCTAGTTATAACTTGATTCGAAAAATTTCCTTTTCTGTGATTGTAGTAATGAGCCACTTAATTGATACCTCAATCTCTGATTTAATTTCAAGATTGGATTTGATTTCTGAATAGGATATTCTATCCTCAAAGAAAAATATTCTCTAACCGTTATTTTCTGACTTGGCAGGTACAGGTGGCGAAGGTTTTGGGCTAGAGGGGGAATTCGTGTTTGATACGTTTGGTAAGACCTTCACAAAAAAACCGGTGACGAAGGGCAGCAGTCTCACGTGTTTGCAGGGTAAACTTTTCAATCTCTGTCTCTATTTCTTTGGTTGTCTTCTTCGAACCGATGCGTATCTGAAACTCTTTTATTTCATGTGCTTTGGTGATGGTGACCGGGGGACCTGGAGTAGCGTTTGAATGCTTGAGGAAGGAGGCAAAGAAGATCCCTTCAGATTTTAAAGCCTTAACATCAATACGTTCCTTGTTTTCCAGTTCAAGCAGAGAAACCCCTGGGCTGTAAACTTCAGAATAGCGCATCGAAACAGAAATGCCCAGCCTAGGTGACAAGTATAAATCTTTTTGAGATTGAAACATGGTAACTCCCCTACGGCCAACATCATCTTGAGGAGAAAGCATGTTGGGAAATGGATTGCTGTCTTCAATTACTTTAAGTACTTGTAGGTTCTTTCTTGAGCTAAAAATGCCTTCTATCCAGTGAGCTAATGGGATTTTTCAAAGCTGTCTTGGCAGACCTGACAGTCCTAGAAAGTGAGGGCGAATCCATCTCTGCACTTTCCAAAGGTTCCACTTCCACCAAATGATATGACAAAGGCAGGGAAGATTCAAAAGTTGTTTCAAATTCTCAAGACAACCTTACTTTTTGTCTTACTTCGACTGACTTTCTCTGCAGGTCATCCTAGCTGAAAACAAAATTTGGTGACCTTTGTTTCTTTGTGAATTATGCAGGTGATTTAAGAACCGAGGCGGTTGGTGTGCAAGCAACGCGATTACCGTCGAGATTTGTGGAATGGAGGCTGCTCGTGACTGCACTTGATTATTGGTAACATAATCTAATTCCCTGGTCTAACAGGAACTGCATTGGCAGTGGCGCGAATGGTTGTACGTGTAATTCTAATTTACTTCGGCTTCAAAGAAACTGTCACGGTGTACCGAGACGGATCCTCGTTGTACCTTCAAGTTTGAATCTGTATGCTGAATTCTCTATATGTTTTCTTCCAGGAGTAAGATGAACCTTATTTGAATTTTTTTCCGTCGTAACCCGATGGCGGATGACTTCGGCAATAATGTGCTGGTCACAAAAGAAAACTGCTTGTGAAGCTTCGTCTATATGCCACGGATTTAGGCGGTTCCCTTTGAGGGAGGCTGTTATGGAGATTCTGTCTTGGACGGTTCTGTTGGGTGTCGGCGTTGAGAGGTCCCGGTTGAGCTTTCAGCATATCTCAAACTCCAACAGTTCTTAATAAGCTGATAGTTTTTTTCATTTATTTGAGTGACATTCATGCTTTGTTTATTCTCTAGGAAGGCCTATCAAGATGTATCATTGTTGTTTATGTATCAAGCATAATCATGTGAAAAAGATATGGATGTTGATTGAATTTCACGAGCTCCTTCATTAAACGTTTTGCGAGTTATGATCTTAATAATTGTCCTCTTAAATAATTCAATCTTTTACATTCCTGTCAACAGAGCATGGATAGAAATGGTACAATGGGCTGGGAATCCAAATGACCCTATATTGAATTTCGTGGTTGTAAGAATGCCCACCCAGGGATTTAATCATTTGCCACATGAACGGTCTCGTGCAATAGAGTAATGTAGAGTAATCTGTCATAGTAACCCTTACGTAACCAAAAATTAATAAATAAGGTTTCAACCACTTTGTAATTAAAACTCGCGAATGAATGGCAACTTGGGGCAAATCTCAATATAGCAACTAAATAATAAAAATCATGAACCCCCAATCAGAAAGTCCCAAATTCTCTGGTACGCGAACCCTGTCCTGAGAGAACCTCTGAAGATAATGACATAACTTGCGGTGCAGCCACTCCTGAAAGTCATAATAGGCCCCAAACGCATGTGCCTTGAAGCACTTGACCGTAGGGTCTAAATTTGTCCTTATTACACCTACGCAAAATGGTTAGTCGAAAGAAAGAAAAAACAATATATACAAGTAGAATAGGGTAATCATGAAAATAAACCGAGGAGGTGGAATATAAAGGTCAAAAATTAGGGTGCGACAACA
The DNA here is from genome assembly GCA_963859935.3 of Lathyrus sativus. NCBI lineage: Eukaryota > Viridiplantae > Streptophyta > Magnoliopsida > Fabales > Fabaceae > Lathyrus > Lathyrus sativus. Next base: position 842,920,728 of record OZ012735.1, read on the forward strand.
CTTTAGTTTTTTTTAAAATTTTTTTATATATAAATTAGTTGTAACATTAAGTTAGCTTTTTAAAAAATATTTTCAGATTATTAATATATTTTTTAAAGTTTTAGTACTTATAATATTTATGTATATAACTTTAGAATTTTTATTTAGTTTTAATAGGAGTTAAGTTTTAATATTTTCATTTTCATCTGAGGATTTTTTTTTTCATATTCTTAGGTCGATGACGAGACCTCCGTAAACCGTTATTGGTCAAACTATTGATAAATAACGTTGGATCTGAGACCACCTTCTTTCTCTCTTCATTTCTTCTTCACTTTCGATTTTTATCCATTTTATCGATTTTTATTCATTTTATTTATTTTCCTCGTTTTTGGTCGATGACGAGACCTCAAAGTTGTTTTTCTGTCAAATTATTGATGAAAAATAACAAACCCGAGACCAACTTCTTTTTAACTTCTCATTTTCGATTTTTATCGATTTTTTATCTATATTTATTCATTTTATTCGATTCTTATTCATTTTGGTCAATGACAATTTTTAAGGATTATTATCGGTCAAACTATTGATAGATGATAATTTATTCGAGACTATTTCATTTTCTATTTCATTTTCTTATTCATTTCCATTTTTATTTATTTTTCTGATCGATGATGTCTTCCGATTCGTAAGCATCGTGTATCGAAGTTGATAACCTTCTCAATTTCAAATCTATGGAGAATGATCATTTGGGTCATTTTCCCTACTTTGGGATCGTGATAGGCTACCTTCGATTAATCGACATTTTGTTTGCGATTAAGACGAGATCCCACTTTTCGTTTGTGCGACACGATTAAATTGGTGAATAATTTTCAATATCATTTCTCCATCTTGTTTTTAGCACAGAAATCAAGTCACGCGACCTCCTATAGACCGACTTTCATTATAAGTCGAGCTACGATGGTTTAGCGTTACATTTGCCCCGATTTAATTCCTAATCAAACTAACCACTAACTTTAATTTCTGTCAAATATTATTGTGGATATTATATTGTCATATTATTATTCATATTGTTCATACTCATCCTTTTCTTATTCACCCATATTCGAAAACACATAATAAACTATCGAAATCTTAAAAGCCGAATTGGTGGACTGTTTGATCATTGGTTATTTGCAGGAACCCTAATATCAAGTTTGTGCCTGACTTTACTCAAGGCGTAGTTTAGGACACAATGCACGCATAAGGCTTTCTCTTGGGCTACCTGACAATGAGACCCCTTTATTTCGTGCAATCCCGTGTAACTTACATGTACCCCTCTCCCATTCCGATGTACGTTTTGCATTTTTTTGATTATCGGTTTATCTCCTAGGAGCACCCGTAGGGACTAGTGCGGATCAAACTATTTTCAAACTAATTCTCGATTCATCATCGAGCCATTTTTAAACCCTCTGTAAGTCGATTGCTCATATGCATTCGCCACCAACCTATTGCACACAACTCGACCCTTGATGCGTAAGTCAAGTCGGTTCCGTTTCTCAAACCATGTCTATTACACGCTTTGCACGTGATAATAAGCCAAACCCTTGATCCAAAGTCAAGCGGATTTTCATAACAAACTATCAATCAATTAATAACTATTTAATTCTTTTCAAGTTGTAAAGAGTGGTTTTAAGTCTTTGATCTTGCTTTCAGTTGTTTGGATGCGAGTTATCTTATTCGTGTGTGAGCAATTGACGCCTTTAAATAACATTAACAACCCGACATTGTTCAACTATCGTCCAACTACTCATCATTCCAAACACCATTTCAAACACCACTTCTTTCACGATGAAAAAGAGAGGGTTCCAAGTCTTTGGTTCGCTCTCCCGACTACTTGGGTCCGAGAAGCCTTTCTTAAGCTTCAAGTAGTCGTCATTCGATCAACCTCACCCCTTTCAAACACAACCTTAATCTTCAAGATGAAAAAGAGAGAGTTCCAAGTCTTTGGTTCGCTCTTCCGATTACTTAGGTCCGAGAAGTCTTTCTTAAGCTTCGAGTAATCGTCATACGTACCCACCTTCAAACTAATTCAATCTCGTTTCTCTTCGTGTTTATTACCACGAACTACGAATGCTATGATTCTTTATTCATTCTTGAATACAAGATACGTAGCACAAGATTGTGATGATCTTGGCGAGCACAATCCCCTCCATCTTCCATTTCCCCCATCCTTTCTCGTAGTCGAACTACGAGAGCTCTGATTTCTCATTCTCGTTCGAATGAGCATACGTAGGCACAAGGGCCCCAATCCTTGGCGAGCACCCTATCCTCTAACCATCCCCTTTCCCTTTATCGTTTATCCCTTTATAGTATCTTTTTAGTATTTATTATTGAGAAGAGAAGAATTAAGCATAGCTAACAATCATCACAACTCGAATTAAGAGGTTCCCGTTGAGTACAACGGACGTGAGGGGTTCTAATACCTTCCCCTCACGTAACCGACTCTCAAACCCAGGAACATCAGGTTGCGACGATCGTGTTCCTTCCATGTTTTAAGAGGTTTTCTCGATATTTTCCTCTCCCGTTCATTCGGGAAAAATAAAGTTCGGTGGAGACTCTATCAAACCGCATTTCCGCGCCTTTCGTGCGATGGTCGTATGTTCGAATGAGTTCTCGAGGTGCGATAGGTGTCGACTCTGCTGGGGACTTTGCTCCATGCAAGAGAGAGTCGAGCCTATCTTAGTTTGAGTTGTTAGCTTGTTGTTTTTTATATTCTTCTCGCTTTTTATTTGTATCCTTATCTTTGTGGCTTATGCTTGTGGCATTGTGGGGTTGTTGTGCTTTTGGGCATTTTGTGAGATGGCTCTACACCCGAGTCCGAGTAAAACACTAGAATTAAGATGGTGGTTGTGTAGTGGAGACTTGCGTGGAGTCTTTCACGTTGAGTTGAAGCAAAAACCCCGCTTGGAGAAGATTCTCTTAGAGATGTTGTTGTTGTGGTAAGTCTTTGCCATGGCAATAACGTTTTCGAGCTTGAATCGTTAACCCCAAGGACCATTAACCATTTTATCCATGGTGGTTGGTAGTGTTGATTGCTTGTGGATTAATATGAACGCCCCAATCAGATGAGATCCCTTGAACGTATTGCTTCCTTACAGTGATATTTTCAACCTCGATCTATGACTCTGAGAACCTTTTCTAGAACTCGTGTGTCGATGGTTATGTAGTTGACGCCTCCGATAAGTCTTTCTCGTGTGAAAGATACGAAAACCTCACCTAGAGGAGATTCTTTTAAGGATATTATTGTCGTGATGAGGCTTTGTCATGGTTGTAATATCTTTGAAAGATATTCATGACTCTAGGCACCTACCCGTTTTAGAATCCTACCCATGGGGTTTCTTTGAGCAATGACTGTGATCCTTGAACCGTTCACCCGACTAATCTCAAAACTGTTTGAATTTGTGATCCTGTGATCCTGGATCTTGCATCTTGCATTGCATCTCATTTGTTATGCATCTTGCATTTTCTTTCCTTTGGTGGTTTCTCATGTTTCCTTTCCTTCCTCTTCAGTAAATCAAGCTGATTCCTCGACACCAGTACGCAACTAGAGCCAATACAAGACGAATGATGGAGCAGATTCAGCAAGAGCAAGCTGCCTTCAGGGAAGAGTTGGATTCTCTCAAAGGAAAGATTGACCAGATCCTCGAAGTCATCATTGCAGCCCGAAAGGTAGAGGAGATGCGTGAAACTGCTGTCGTCAACAACAATGGTCAAGGACAAGGGTCTACCACCAGACTTCCAGTTCCTATTCCCAACTCTTATGGAATGCCAATGAACTTTGCTACCGCAACTGAAGGGACCACTTCTTAACCAATCCCAACGCCTGGAGTTACTGTTGGAGCTATCCCGCAAGCCCAACCAACTGTGGTTCAAATCCCCGTTCCACATACCGAAGATAATTTGGTGGATCAATACGATGATGTTCAGAACTATCACGATGCTATCCCTATTGCCAGTCCTGTTGTCGCTCAAGATTCAGAAGCTATGATGATGTGTCAAGACCTAGCTGAAAAACTCTGAGTCATGGAAGGGCACAACTCAAATTCTCTCAGTGCTTTAGAAATGTGTTTGGTGCCTGATGTTGTCATTCCTCCCAAGTTCAAAGTGCCTGAATTTTCAAAGTACAAAGGTCTCAGTTGCCCAAACATTCATCTGAAGATGTATTGCAGCAAGATGGCTGCCTATTCCAAAGATGATAAGTTGATGATCCATTGCTTCCAAGACAGCTTGTCTGGGGAATCACTCGAATGGTATATGCAGCTGGAACATAACAGTGTGCGTACTTCGGCTGAGCTAGCTGATGCATTTTTCAAGCAGTATAAATACAACACCGATCTTGCTCCGAATCGTACTCAACTTCAGAGTATAACTCAGAAGGACAACGAATCCTTCAAGGAGTACGCACAACGATGGAGAGATCTAGCTGCAAGGGTACATCCACCTCTTGTTGACCGTGAATTAATTGACATATTCATGGGTACCTTACAAGGCCAGTACTACGAAATGTTGATCGGTAGTGTCTCTGTTGGATTCTCTGACTTGGTGATTGTCGGTGAAAGAATCGAAGAAGGATTGAAGAGTGGAAAGATCCAAGGAGGTTCAGGAAGCCATGCCAATGCCAAAAATCCTTTCAACGGATACAAGAAAAAAGAGGGCGAAGCAAATGCAATCTCTGTGCAGAAAGGGCAAGCTTCTCAACAAGCTCCCGCTCCTATGCCTTATCAAGTTCCCTACTATCCGTATCCGTATGTTGCTGTTGCGCAATATGCTCTAATGCCTTATCAGCCAGCTGTTCAAGCAGTGCAAGCTCAGATGCCATAGCAACATGCTCCTCAGCAACAAGCCTACAACCAACAAGGATATCAGTATCCTCCTTAGCAACAACAATTGCAAGCCGCTCAGCAACAGCAAGGTGCTCGCCAACAGTGTCAACAAAGGACATGGAGGCCAGACAAGGTTTTTGATCGCCTGCCAATAACATATGCTAATATCTTTGCTCAACTAATGGAGAAAAAAGTTGTCGTTCCGAGAGATTTGGCTCCCCTAATTGTCATTCCTGCCGACTATGACGCAAATGCTCATTGGGAGTTTCATAAGGGCGCTCCAGGTCATGCCATTGAGAACTGTCGGGCTTTCAAGAACAAATTTCAAGACATGATCGACAAATATGCTATCAACTTTAATGGGAAGTCTCTAAACGTCATCAACAATCTAATGCCACCGACCAAATAGTGTCAGCATCAGTCAGATCAGATCAAGTCCATTCAAGTTCATTCCTCGAAGAAGGCGGTCATGTTGCCATTTCATTATTCGCAGTTCTTATATTCTGTCTTTGTTTGTTTAAGTATTGTATGCCTTGAACAATTGCCATTCGTATTTGGTTTTCATTAATGTATCATTTATGCATGTTTTGAATTAGTTATGTCGTATTCACTCATTTTTCACTTATCACCGACACATTTTATTCACTTCACTCTATCCACTGTTGTTTAGTATGATTTGAGGGAGGATGATGAAAACGAGATACCCATAATTGCAAACCGTATGCTTTCAGACAGAATCTCATCAATGATGTACATGCATTGTTTCAATTCCCCTAAACACCGGAGATATAAGGAGATAATCCCTAGTAAACCACTTCGAGCCTAGAAGTAGCAGTTTCCTTCGGATATTCAAACCCTTTACACTCAACCTGGGGCAGGGTAGTGTTCAGTTAATCCAACTATACCCTCAACTCAACAGAGCAAAATCCAGAAGACAGTTGTTCATCAATGACCCATGACATGGCAGTCACAATCCAATAAAAAATCAAAAGTCTGCTAAGTCAAGTACCTCAAAGGAGACTTAGGCAAAAATCAAGGCAGTCCCGATGGACCTGACAAGCAAAATCAGTCCATGCAAAAGTTAGGGATCAAAAACAAAATCAAAAGAGGTCCTCAAGCCCTCAACAAAAAAAAAAGATTCAGTGGCCATTCAAATAGGGTCACTGACTGATAACGCGAAATCATATATATATATATAATGATGTACTTTTCTACTAATCGGCGACCTTTTTCACTCCGATTTCGGATATTTCCACACTATTTGTCCAGTATTTTGCAGGTATTCAAAGTTCATGCTCAAATGGAGCAAGATGAAGAAAAGAAGCATTTATAGGTGAAAACCAGGTGAAAATCAGGCCAAAAAGCAGCAAAAACGAGTTCTGCTGATATGACGACCGTCACAAGGGTGTGACGACCATCATACGTGTGACGACCGTCACAGGTCCATGACGATCGTCATGGAGTTAAAATGCAGTTTTTCTGCACGTGCTGTGAAGTGATGAAAGTGCCAAAGAGGAGTGGACCACTAACTCCTATATTTTCTGATATCATTCCCACTTCCCGAAGAAATAAACCGTTGAAAATCCCATCTATAAAAGGAGGTAGTTGGTACCAGAAAAAGGGGAGCCGCATTGAAGAGACGAAGTGCTGCCAATTTACTTTCAGAGCAATTTTCAGTTTCCCATTTTCTTATCGTTATTTTGTTTCCTTTTCCTTTCTTTCCTTGCAATTGTTGTTTTACTTTCCCATTTCTATTCTGTACGAGTAATTGGCATAAAAACTAAATCCTGCCGCCATTTTGGAGGATTTCCCAAAAGCCAATCGAATTGTTTACAGGTTTCTATTCTAATTGTTAATTGAATTGCTATTTCCCATTATAATGCATATTATTATTTTCTACCATTATTTACGTGTTGTTAATTTGTATCCCATGTCTGGCTAAATCTTAAGTAATCGGTACGTAATAAATAATCTGATGGGATTCGATAATTAACTGATGTATATCTACCATTTCAAAACTTATTTATGGCTTCAGTTTTTAAATCGACTTTTCTAAATAAACCTTCGTCGCGACAGCGAGAAATTATTTACAGTAGTTTTGCCACGACAGTGGGAAACTCATAAAGGTACGAACCAACAAGCGACAGCTGAGGCTAAGACCAGATAGTAAAAACTAGGCATTCATTTTAAAAACAGCGACAACGCTTTAAAAGGAATTAGAACTTAATAGTTTTCAAAAAGTAACTTTAACCCCGAACGGGATAGCGACAGCATACGTTCCGCCTTAGAGTTGCGACTAGCATCAACAACCATCGTGAGACAAAGGTCTTTAAACCTTCATTTTCTTCTTAAACTATTTTTGAAAACCTAAAGACACCGGTGACCTGTAGAATCCCTGAAGAACTACATATTACATACCGATTCAAGCATTTATACCTTAATTAAAAGCTTTAGTTCCATTTAGTTTACGCACTTATTTTGTTTTTATTCCCCTAAAACATTACCAACCTAGCTAAACACAGTAACACCCGAAAATACTAGTTTGATTACGAGTCCCTGTGGGATCGATATCTATTATTACTACGCGATAGACTGTGCACTTGCAGTTAATTGAGTTAGACATAGAAAGTCGCAATCACTGACATCCATCAAAATAAGGTGACTGTCGCGTCAAGAAAACCTTGATCCATCAAGCTTACACCGTCAAGACAAGTGCAGAATTAAATGAACGTAGGACTGGAGATTATCAAGAAGAAGGGGTGGGTACAAATCATATTTTGAGCCTAGTATCCTTTGTTTCATAACCGTGAATCAGACCATGTTACAACCCTCGAAAGACCTAATTGAGGCGAGGTTTATTCCGAAAGCATACTATTGCAAGGTTGCGTAACCTGACTCCTCACATGATTTCTAATCATCAGGTTAGTGTCGTTTTACTTGCTATATCTTTCACACCAATCTAATCAGTACAACGTTTGGGCTAACAATCCACTGTATCACACTATCACGACACTTAATAAACGACACGTTTTTCAAAACTTGCATCGAACTTTGCATTAATATTACCATTTGTGAATGTATAATTTTAATTGCAAAGCAGTGTTAGGTATTCAAAGACACTTCAACAAAGGGCAATCCAAGGAAGAACTTGACTTTCAGTGGCCGACACAAAGCAAGACTACCTCATAACCCACAGGCTGGGGCAAATCACTCAACAGCTCGAGCAGGAGCAAGTCATTTCAAGGCATCAGAGTTCAAATTCCATAGGTCAGAACTGGTTAATCAGGGGAAGACCATTAAAAAGTTCAAACTGGGGCAAGACCAGGTCATCCCGACCATCAAGCAGAGTTGCAACCTTCTCTGAAGCAAATTCACAACAAACTACCTAGACTTAGGGTCATCTAGTGCACCTTCTGCTTCAATCATGACATCTTCAGCAAATTGTGTGTCGAGGAAATCAATCCCTTCCACCACCCGAAGTCCAATCCGCATTGGCAACTACCAAAGTCCACCGAGAGGGCGTCTCCGCTTGCATTTCCAAATCACCCGTCTGTAATCATACGCATTACATTCGTTATCATAAGCATCTTGCATCATATGCATACTCAAATCATATCATACTTCACCCGCGCTTGCATCTTCGCACGTCAGCATTTGCATTTGCACTTCCATTCGTTATGGAACCTCATTATCATCCAGCATTCGCATATGCAAGTCAAGGTCCAGGATAAATCTCGAAGATCTCCAAGACCATCATCAGCCTAGTCAGGGGCATTTTTGCAAGACCGTGGGTTTTCCCTACGAGATTCAAAGATATTCAAAGAAGGATTTAGCCCAGTCAGGGGCTTTTTTTTCAAGACCATGGGTGTTTCCCATGACGTATTTCAACCTCGTGGTTGATCAAATCTTTAAATCAACATACAACCCAGCCAGGGGAATATCATTCAAGACCGTGGGCATCCCCCACGAAGTGGTTCAACCTTTTGTTGGGAAAACTCAAGAAGTTCAATGCAAGATTCAGCCCAGATAGGGGCATCTTCAGCAAATCGATGAGCGTTCCTCACGAAGTTGTTCAACCTTTTGTTGACCAAGACAAAACTTCAAAGAAAAACTCAGCCCAGTCAGGGGCATCTTCTCCAGAGTTCATGGGCGTTCCTCATGAAATCATTTCAACAAAACCATGACATCCAAGCAAGTCAGTGGTCGTCCCCGCCGATTCATTTCAATCCAATCTTCCTCTTAGGTGTTCCCCAATGAGTTGTATCTAGCAAGCATGACTGTTGCCAATTGCCTTACTATCATCCTTTTGGTGATAGTCGAACTTCGCCGATTTAACCTAGCCTGCATCCTTTTGGTGTTGGTAACCTTCAAATTTGTATCGTTCTATCATCCTTTTGGTGATAGCAACTTGTGCGTGTGTGTTTCGCTCCGTCATCCTTTCGGTGGGGGGTCTGTCATCTGGATTGATGTCATATTGTGCGATAGTGTTTGTCCTACCATCCTTTTGGTGGTAGTGGTCGGTGTGAGTTTCGCTCCGTCACCCTTTTGGTGGGGGGTCTGTCATCGTAATTGATGTTAGATTGTGCGATGGTGTTTGTCCTATCATCCTTTTAGTGGTAGTGGCCAGTGTGATTTTCGCTCCGTCATCCTTTTGGTGGGGGGTCTGTCATCTAGATTGGTATCAGATTATGCGATGGTGTTGGTCCTATCATCCTTTTGGTGGTAGTGGCCAGTGTGAGTTTCACTCTGTCATCCTTTTGGTGGGGGGTCTATCATCGTAGTTGATGTCAGATTGTGCGATAGTGTTTGTCCTATCATCCTTTTGGTGGTAGTGGCCGGTGTGAGTTTCGCTCCGTCACCCTTTTGGTGGGAGGGGGGTCTTTCATTGTAATTGATGTCAGATTATGCGATGGTGTTTATCCTACCATCCTTTTGGTGGTAGTGGCCGGTGTGAGTTTTGCTCCGTCATCCTTTTGGTGGGGGTCTGTCATCTGGATTGGTGTCAAATTGTGCGATAGTGTTTGTCCTATCATCCTTTTAGTGGTAGTGTCCGGTGTGAGTTTCGCTCCGTCATCCTTTTAATGGGGGGTCTGTCATCTGGATTGGTGTCAGATTGTGCGATAGTGTTTGTCCTATCATCCTTTTGGTGGTAGTGGCCGGTGTGAGTTTCGCTCCGTCATCCTTTTGGTGGGGGGTCTGTCATCTTATTGATGTCAGATTATGCGATAGTGTTTGTCCTATCATCTTTTAGTGGTAGTGGCCGGTGTGAGTTTCGCTCTGTCATCCTTTTGGTGGGGGGTCTGTCATCTGGATTGGTGTCAAATTGTGCGATGGTGTTTGTCCTATCATCCTTTTGGTGGTAGTGGCCGGTGTGATTTTCGCTCCGTCATCCTTTTGGTGGGGGGGTCTGTCATCTGGATTGGTGTCAAATTGTGCGATGGTGTTTGTCCTATCATCCTTTTGGTGGTACTGGTCAATGTGAGTTTTGCTCCGTCATCCTTTTGGTAGGAGGTCTGTCATCTTATTGATGTCAGATTGTGCGATAGTGTTTGTCCTATCATCTTTTTGGTGGTAGTGGTCGGTGTGAGTTTCGCTCCGTCATCCTTTTGGTGGGGGGTCTGTCATAGTCATTAATGTCAGATTGTGCGATAGTGTTTGCTCTATCATCTTTTTGGTGTTAGTAGTTGTGTGTGTTTGCTCTATCATCCTTTTGGTGGTAGTAGCTGTGTGTGTTTTGTCCCATCATCCTTTTGGTGATGGTGACCTTTTGCTAGCCATTCACTGTCTACTCGAGGGTAGATCTTGGTCCATTATTTCAACTCCTGAACATTTCCTTTCTTTTCGGACAAATTCGGGGTCTTCTTCATATCTAATCGACTTATACCTTGAAAGAATGAACGCCATAACAATTCATCTTACATGGTCTTAGCCAATTAGATAGGGGCATTTGTCATACCCCAAATTTGTCCTACCTTCGTACAGTCTCCATTCTGTATATTTACTCACTTGCTTTATTCAAAAATTCAAAAAAAGAATATGTTGTTATTTTGAAGATGTCGGGTCATGGTGTGCTATTCAAGAGGTGTGTGTCTGATACTACGCTTATAGTTTTTGGGCCGATTCGAGTCAGTTGCATGGACCAAGTCATCAAGTTGTCATTATTTCATGATTGAGGATCATCAGAGATCAGAGCATTTTCCAAGTAAGGTTTTATGCGGTGTATAGAAGTCCTGGCTTTATGATTTCAAGGCACATTATTATTCATATTGAAGAGCCTGATCCATCATTATTCAAATAGTTGTGTACAAGTTCTTTTCCTTATTGGATTTCAGTCAGTCGGCCTCAACATAAACTTCAGGCTTTAATAGTCTTCAAAATGCAAATTTCATTCATGATCAAGCTTTTAACACAATTCAAAATTGGCATATGGGAGGTGCAAGTTGCAAAGCTCGTTAGTCCATGTTATAAAAATAAAGTGCCAACATTATATTATAGGCCCATGATTCATTTTATTTTACAAATTGCCAAAAATATGAAAAGTCCATAGTCTAACAAGAAAATGCAAAGATTATTGGAAAAGTGTCTATGCACAAAAGTGGTCATAACATCATGATACAAATCAATGATCCATCTACACAAATTACAAAGGTCCTACTATTACAAATTTTTCATGCCAAGCTCACAAATTAAAAAAAAAACAATTTCCATGAATAAAAAACTCTTGTGGCCCACTTCAATCAAAGTGGCGGAAAGTGCCTACACATGCAACACTCCAATTCTTCACGCCTCCAATATACTAGTTGTGACCGCATTCTTCAAGTGACCTTGACCTTGCTCAATGTTATACCTACACAAGATCAATGTTATACCAATAAAATTTCTTCAAGTCATGACAGTAAGAAAGAGAATGAGAATATATTGTAATCAAAATAGGGTTGTATTAAACCATTGTCTTGATTCTTTTCATGCGACTTGTACGGTTGAACCTTGAAAAAATTGTTACAAAGGCACAACACCAACAGGCCATGACAGTATGCCAACAAACAGGCAACACCACCTTGGAGCACATATGATACAATCCCCACAACGCACAGTGTGTACGACGTCCTCTCCGCAACAACAACATTATTTCTCAGCAGCCTAACAAACCACAATGGTATGTTTCAACCAAATATCGTGTACGCAACACATCGCGTTTCACAGCCACAATGGTTTCATCCCGTTTTTAACACAAGTTGCGTGATAACTCCACATGAAAAAACACAAAAGTAGTGAAAACACAATAACAGGACCCACATTCTGCATAATTCACAAAAGCCATAAAATTCATTAGTTGGACAACAAGCCACAAACCGACAAACCGGCAACACCTCCTTGTAGAACCTACTGTACGAACCCGCACTACTTCACCAAAGTGCATCAACCATTGTCATGATATACACATGGTGATTCTCCAAAACCTACGGCAACCCATGATTTGCAATTCACACGTATCAGCTGACCCTACACAACCTCATAGCCAAACCGTACACCACGCAACAGTTTTCCTGACCATAACCAACAACCACTACCCAAAACCAATACGATAGTACCTTCAAAATTAGAAGTCGTTATGCAACACAGCTACAATCCTCAAGACGGACAATTCCTTTTTGTAAAGGATAACAAAAAACCTTCAAATGTTCGCACTCTCTCCAACTGGGAGAAAGAAATAAACAGAACCATTCATTACTCGAGGGGGGAGAAAAACTGAATGAAACCAACTTTCCTTGATCCCCAGTCTAAATACAGGTTTTTCTTTCACAACAGGGGAAGACAAAAAAAGATGAGCCTTCTTCAAATCACCATCAGATCTCCTCCTTTCTCAAACACTTTCTCCTTTAAAACTTCTTCACAAACCCAATCAAAACATCACTCTTTTCTGACCTTCATCGACCTCACGAACCCATTTCAACCCATTTTTTTTCTTCAAATCACTCAATAATCCCTCATCATTGTTGTTAACCTTTTTCAACCAAAAGCATAACTCAACCCATTCCAGTCTTTTTCAAATACCAAACTCTTTCCTCTACATCCTTCAACAACTTTTCAACTGAAACCCATTCTCTTAAAAAAAAAACCAATCCTCAATCAACAACCAAACACAAACAACCTTTAATCCATTCCATTTTCTGAAACCCAAACCTTCAATCCATTTTTTTCTTCAAAATTCAAAAGACCAAACCAAATTTAAAGAAATAGATGAAGAGAGAATGAAGATTCCGTAAAAATAGACGAAGTTTCAAACCTTCATCGCGAGACCGGTTGAGGATCTGTTGGAAAGAAACGAGTAAAGAAGGTTGTGTTTTGCCTTCACATTGCTGCTGTTTTTTTTATTTTCACTTTTGTTGAGGACTATTGGATAGCCTTGTTGTCTTGTTGCTCGCAAAGGTGGCGTTGAGATTTCCTCAACTTGATGCAATGCCGCCACGTTCCATTTCTGCTTTTCTTTTCCTTTTATATTTTAATTGCTTTTTATTAAAAAAAAATCTTAGGACCAAGATGATGATAATGGGCCTGGATGCCCGTTTTAATCCAAATTCACTCTTGGTTTTTGTTGAATGCCACTTCATTTGGCAGTCTGGGCTTTCGTTAAGCCCATAGAATACTTGATTGCACCATACACTCCCAAATTTGAATATTATACCCCCTGTTTTTTAAGAAAAGATGTAAACACTTTAGTTTTTTTTAAAAGTTTTTTTATATATAAATTAGTTGTATCATTAAGTTAGCTTTTTAAAAAATATTTTAAGATTGTTAATATATTTTTTAAAGTTTTAGTTCTTATAATATTTATGTATATAAATTTAGAATTTTTATTTTGTTTTAATAGGAGTTAAGTTTTAACATTTTCATTTTCATCTGAGGATTTTTTTCTTCATATTTTCTCATTTTAGGTCGATGACGAGACCTCCGTAAACTGTTATTGGTCAAACTATTGATAAATAACGTTGGATCTGATACCACCTTCTTTCTCTCTTCATTTCTTCTTCACTTTCGATTTTTATCCATTTTATCGATTTTTATTCATTTTATTTATTTTCCTCGTTTTTGGTCGATGACGAGACCTCAAAGTTGTTTTTTTGTCAAATTATTGATGAAAAATAACAAACCCGAGACCAACTTCTTTTTAACTTCTCATTTTCAATTTTTATCGAGTTTTTATCTATTTTTATTCATTTTATTCGATTCTTACTCATTTTGGTCAATGATAATTTTTAAGGATTATTATCGGTCAAACTATTGATAGATGATAATTTATTCGAGACTATTACATTTTCTTATTCATTTCCATTTTTATTCATTTTTCCGATCGATGATGTCTTCCGATTCGTAAGCGCCGTGTATCGAAGTTGATAACCTTCTCAATTTCAAATCTATGGAGAATGATCATTTGGGTCATTTTCCCTACTTTGGGATTGTGATAGGCTACCTTCAATTAATCGACATTTTGTTTGCGATTAAGACGAGATCCCACTTTTCGTCTGTGCGACATGATTAAATTGGTGAATGATTTTCAATATCATTTCTCCATCTTGTTTTTAGCACGGAAATCAACTCATGTGACCTCCTATAGACCGACTTTCATTATAAGTCGAGCTACGATGGTTTAGCGTTACATTTGCCCTGATTTAATTCCTAATCAAACTAACCACTAACTTTAATTTCCGTCAAATATTATTATGGATATTATATTGTCATATTATTATTCATATTGTTCATACTCATCCTTTTCTTATTCACCCATATTCGAAAACACATAATAAACTATCGAAATCCTAAAAGCCGAATTGGTGGACTGTTGGATCATTGGTTATTTGCAGGAATCCTAATATCGAGTTTGTGCCTGACTTTGCTCAAGGCATAGTTTAGGACACAATGCACACACACGGCTTTCTCTTGGGCTACCTGACAATGAGACCCTTTTATTTCGTGCAATCCCGTGTAACTTACATCTACCCCTCTCCTATTCCGATGTATGTTTCACATTTTTTTGATTATCGGTTTATCTCCTAGGAGCACCCGTAGGGACTAGAGAGGATCAAACTATTTTCAAACTAACTCTCGATTCGTCATCGAGCCATTTTCAAACCCTATGTAAGTCGAGTGCTTATAAGCATTCGCCATCAACCTATTGCACACAACTCGACACTTGATGCGTAAGTCAAGTCGGTTCCATTTCTCAAACCATGTCCATTACACACTTTGCATGCGATAATAAGTCAAACCCTTAATCCAACGTCAAGCGGATTTTCGTAACAAACTATCAATCAATTAACAACTATTTAATTATTTTCAAGGTGTAAAGAGTGGGTTCAAGTCTTTGATCTTGCTTTCGGTTGTTTGGATGCGAGTTATCTTATTCGTGTGTGAGCAATTGACGCCTTTAAATAACATTAACAACCCGACATCGTTCAACTACTCATCATTCCAAACACCATTTCAAACACCACTTCTTTCACGATGAAAAAGAGAGGGTTCCAAGTCTTTGGTTTTCTCTCTCGACTACTTGGGTCCGAGAAGCCTTTCTTAAGCTTCAAGTATTCGTCATCCGATCAACCTCACCCCTTTCAAACACAACCTTATTCTTCAAGATGAAAAAGAGAGAGTTCCAAGTCTTTGGTTCGCTCTTCCGATTACATGGGTCTGAGAAG
Organism: Lathyrus sativus; assembly: GCA_963859935.3. Lineage (NCBI taxonomy): Eukaryota > Viridiplantae > Streptophyta > Magnoliopsida > Fabales > Fabaceae > Lathyrus > Lathyrus sativus. The sequence continues at coordinate 842,936,260 of OZ012735.1, forward strand.
TCTTTCTTAAGCTTTGAATAATCGTCATTGATAACACGAAATCATATAGATATTTTCATGCATAATTCAACTAAAGTCTAACCGTTTTCGATTCGATTTCGGGTTATTTCTGTGTATTTGTCTGATGTTTTTGCAGGTATTCAACGATCATGTCTAAACAAGGCAACATGAAGAAAAGAAGCAATCCCAGATGAAATATGGACGAAAAAGGAGCGAAAACACAATGAAAAGCGCAGCAGACAGTTTTTGCTGATGTGACGACCGTCACAGATGCATGACGACCGTCACACGGGTGATGACCGTCACACCTTGTGACGACCGTCATGCAGGCAAAAATGCCCCACTCAGATTACACGTCAAAAGAGCATTTCCAATTCCCATTAAGTGGTCCACTACTCCCTAAATTATCTGCCTCAAGGTCCATCATCCTCAGAGATAACCGTTGGGATTCCACTTCTATAAAAAGGAAAGCAGGGGACTTCAAAAAGGGTGTTGCATTCATACCACGAAGTGCTGCCGAATTTAACTTCTAGAGCAAATTTACTTTCCAGTTTTTATTTGTATCCATTTCTCCAGTCTTTATTTTGTATCCCTTTCCTTTATTTCCCTTTTCATTTCCTCATTCCCATTTCCGCTCTTTTGTAATTGTTACTGCACTGTACGATCGAATTGGAACTAAAGACAGAATCCTGCCAACATCTGTGGAGGATCTGCCCAAAGGCCAATTGGCATTATTTACAGGTTTTCATTTTGATCGACTTCTATTTCATTATAATGCAATTTATTATTTATTATTATTATTTATGTTTTGTTTTTCCAAATCCCATGTCTAGCTAAACTTAGGTAATCGATATGTAGTAATAATTCGAATGGGATTTGATAACTCTTGTTTGAAAACTTTCTTTTCACAAAAGTAATTTATGGTCTAAGTGTTTAAAATTGATTCACGAAATAAACTTCGTCGCGAAAGCGAGAACTTATTTAAAAGTAGTTTTGCCACGAAAGTGGGAAATTAATTAAGATACGAACCAACAAGCGAAAGCTGCGGTAAGGTCAGATAGTAAACACTAGGCATTTGTTTTAATAACAGCGAAAGCACTTTAAAATGAATTAGAACTTAGAGATTTCCAAAAAATAGTTTTAACCCCGAACGGGATACGAAAGTGTACGTTTGGCCCTTAGGATTATGATTAGCGTCAATAACCATCGTGAGACGAGAGTCTTCAAATCTCCATTTTCTGCTTAAATAAACTGCGAAAACTATTTCATACACTAGTAACTTATCAAATCCCTGAAGAACACAATTACTACGCATCGATCCAACTAATTAAAATCTAAACAGTAATCTTAGTTCCCCCTTTTAGTGACAATCTTATTCCCTTAAAACATATTCTACCTAGCTAAACATATTAACTCCCGAGAACACTAGTTTAATTACGAGTCCCTGTGGGATTGATATCTTTTATTACTACGTGATAGACTGTGCACTTGCAGTTAGTTGTATTAGACATAGAAAGTCGCGACCAAGTTTTTGGCGCCGTTGCCGGGGACCCGTTTAGTCAATAGTGTAACCTTCTGTTACACCGTATAGACTAGGTAAACAATTTTCATTTTTCCTTTACTAGTGCTGTCGATTGTATGCCAAGTGATCGCCCACAAAGCGATATCTTGAAACCTTCAGTCGCAGAACTAGAACGCTTCTTACATCTAAGAAGCCGAATCATTGAGTACCAACTCAAACATAACGTTCCCGATCCTCTCACTCCCATTCCCAAATCCGAAGAAGAACCGACGATGGCTGAAGGACCTCCGAACAAACCGCTGAAGGCATACGCTACACCATCCCAGATGGAGCCTAGAAGTAGCATTGCTGCCCCAACTATTACCCGAAATGATTTTGAGCTGAAACCATCATTGCTGTCGGCTGTACAACAAAACCAATTCTCAGGAAAGGCAACTGAGGATCCGAACGAACATCTAACGAAGTTTGTTCAATACGCAGACACAGTGAAAGCAAATGGAGTAACTCCAGACGCGATAAGACTTCGTCTTTTCCCATTTTCTCTCAGAGACAGAGCGTGGACATGGTTACAATCGTTACCATCCAACTCCGTTACGACATGGGAGCAATTGAAGAACGTCTTCTTAGCGAGATATTTTCCACCAAGCAAAACTGCTATGCTTAGAGCTCAAATCAACGGATTTCGACAGAAAGATACTGAATCTCTCTACGAAGCATGGGAACGATTCAAAGATATGATGAGAACATGTCCTCACCACGGTCTAGAAGACTGGGTGACAATCCATACTTTCTATAATGGGCTTCTATACAATACTAGATTGACAATAGACGCTGCCGCGGGCGGTGCACTTATGGATAAGCCATACGATGAAGCCTATCAATTAATAGAAAACATGTCACAAAACCATTGCCAATGGGGAGGTGAACGCACTCCAAATGAGAAAACCTCAGCGAAAGGTGGGATGTACGAAATCAGCAACCTTGAAAAGTTCAATGCTAAAGTAGATGCTCTAGCACAAAAGATCGATAGTTTGACCGTTAACCCCACTGCAACTGTCGCTGCAGTAACTCCAAATTGCGAGTTATGCGGAAGCACCACTTATAATGCACCCGAATGCCCATTGCTAGCTGGAATCCCGCCAGACCAGGTAAATTATGCTCAAGGAAATCCCTATGCAAATACCTACAACCCAGGTTGGCGAAATCATCCAAACTTTTCTTACAAAAGCGAAAATGCATTGCAAATGCCTACTGCTCCGCAAGGATATCAAAAACCAGCTGCTCAGAATGCACCTAGGTTATCAAACCTCAAATTGATGATGGAAAAGTTCATAGCTACTCAAGCTCAAACGAACAAAGAGTTCCTGAATCAAAATATACACACTAGCGAGCAAATTAAACAGTTGACAGGAAAAGTAGACACTTTAGCCACCCACAACAAAATGTTAGAAACTCAGATATCACAAGTGGCTCAACAACAAGCATCTGTTGCCGCACCTGCTGGCACATTTCCTGGACAACCCGAACAGAATCCCAAAGGCCAAGCAAATGCTGTGATACTAAGAAGTGGAAAAGAATTGGATGAACCGATCGATCCGAGGACCGAAAACTCAGCCATGCAACAGAAACCAACTGAACAAGCAGAAAAGGAATCTGAGTTAGAGAAGAAGGAGGACAACGAGAAGGAGGATACCGCAAGTGAAAAAACTCAAGCACCTCCAGCGCCATATAAACCACCTATTCCTTATCCGCAAAGACTAATAAACTCTAAAACATCAGGACCGTTTAAGAAATTTGTAGAGCTCCTCAAACAGTTGAATATTACTATTCCTTTTACAGAAGCGATAACTCAAATGCCGTCATACGCCAAATTTCTCAAAGAGATCCTGTCGAATAAGAGAAAGATCGAGGATAATGAAACAGTTACACTTACTGCAGAGTGTAGCGCTATTATTCAGAACCGCATGCCTCCTAAATTAAAAGACCCAGGTAGTTTCTCCATACCCTGCGTCATAGGAAAGTTCGTAATAGACAAAGCTCTATGCGATTTAGGAGCCAGTATCAGTGTTATGCCCTTATCTATATGCAAAAAGCTTAATATGGGAGACCTCAGGCCGACCAAAATGTCCGTACAATTAGCTGACAGATCAGTGAAATACCCCGTCGGAATACTGGAAAACGTTCCAGTACGCATAGGACAATTCTACATTCCAACTGACTTCATAATCATGGACATCAAGGAGGACACTGTAACCCCAATTATCCTAGGAAGACCGTTCCTAGCTACAACTGGAGCTATTATAGACGTGAAGAAAGGAAGGCTAACATTCGAAGTAGGAGAAGAAAAGATAGAGTTCATTCTCACCAAGTTCTTACAAGCACCAGCAATAGACGATACCTGCTATTTAGTAGACGAAATCGATGAATGCATAAGAGAACTTGAAAATGAAGAGACCACGTATTCAGAAATAATAAAGATTCAAATACCCGACATTTCTGAAGACGACAATTGGCGTAAAAGACGACAGCCTAAGCGAAAGCTTAGCACTGACACCAAATCATATGCCAGGTCCGAAGAACCCATCTTTAGAACTTAAAACTCTACCCAAAAACCTCAGATATGAATTTCTAGATGATGAACTAAAAAGACCAGTGATAGTCAACGCCGACTTAGGACAACCAGAAACCGAAAAGTTATTAGAAGTCCTAAAGAAGTACCCCACCGCGTTAGGCTATAACATAAGCGATCTAAAAGGTATAATCCCTTCGATCTGTATGCATCGAATTACAATAGAGGAAGACTCTAAAACTTCTCGAGAGCATCAGAGAAGGCTAAACCCCATCCTGAGCACTGTAGTCAGAGATGAAGTAAAGAAATTACTAGATGCAGGAATCATCTATCCGATCTCCGATAGTGAATGGGTTAGCCCAGTTCATGTCGTACCGAAGAAAGGAGGAGTCACAGTAGTTAAAAACGAAAAAGGCGAATCGATAACAAAAAGAGTCATGACTGGAAGTAGGATGTGTATTGATTATAGGAAGCTTAACAAGGCTACGCGCAAAGATCACTTCCCGCTACCCTTCATAGACCAAATGTTGGAAAGATTAGCCAAACATTCATATTTCTTCTATCTAGATGGTTACTCAGGATTCTTCCAAATTCCCATCCATCCTGATGACCAAGAAAAGACTACATTCACCTGTCCTTACGGTACTTTTGTTTACCGCCGAATGCCGTTCGGACTCTGTAACGCTCCAGCAACCTTCCAAAGATGCATGATGGCAATCTTTGCAAATTTCATAGACGACATTATGGAAGTGTTTATGGACGATTTCTCGGTATGTGGACAAAGTTTCGAAGGATGCTTACAAAACTTAGAAATGGTACTAGAACGTTGCGTAAAAGTAAACCTCGTCCTAAATTGGGAAAAATGCCATTTTATGGTCCGACAAGGAATAGTTCTAGGACACGTCATATCAGATAGAGGGATTGAGGTAGACAAAGCTAAAATAGAGATTATAAAAGATCTCCAACCTCCAAAATCCGTACGAGAAATACGGAGTTTTCTAGGACATGCCGGTTTCTACAGAAGATTTATAAAAGATTTCTCGAAAATCACAAAACCTTTAACCGGCCTGTTAATGAAAGATGTTGAGTTCGTCTTCGACGACGACTGTTTAAAAGCATTCGAAACATTGAAATCAGCCCTTATCACCGCACCAATCATGCAACCACCAGATTGGCGACTGCCGTTTGAAATCATGTGCGACGCGAGTGATTACGCTGTAGGCGCAGTTCTAGGACAAAGGAAGGACAAGAAACTCCATGCCATCTACTATGCCAGTAGAACCTTAGATCCTGCCCAAATGAACTACGCTACCACAGAAAAGGAACTTCTAGCAGTTATATTTGCGCTTGACAAATTCCGTTCTTACTTAGTAGGAGCAAAAATTATAATATACACAGACCACGCTGCCATAAGGTACCTAATAAGCAAAAAGGATGCCAAACCAAGACTATTGAGATGGATCCTGTTATTACAAGAGTTTGACTTAGAAATCAAAGATAAGAAAGGAACCGAGAACGTTGTTGCAGATCACTTATCCCGAATAGAAGGCATCAGACACGAACCAGTGCCGATAAATGACGATTTCCCGTACGAACGTCTGATAGCCAAATTAGAAAGTGACACACCCAATGCAATCTCGGAAGATCCAGAATTCGAAAAAGCCGTAGAAGCCGTCTATGCCCAAGTCACATTACCTTGGTATGCTGACATCGTTAATTACCTCGCTGCAGGCGTGCTTCCACCAGATCTTACTTATCAGCAAAATAAGAAATTCTTCCACGATCTGAAACACTATTATTGGGACGAACCCCTACTCTTCAAGAGAGGGGCCGACAACATATATCGTCGCTGTGTCCCAGAGGAAGAAATAGAAAATATTATTTCCCAATGCCACTCAGCACCATATGGTGGTTATGCTAGTACGTCCAAGACGTGCGCTAAGATTCTCCAAGCCGGCTTATTCTGGCCTAATCTCTAGAAAGACGTTCACATCGCTGTGCAAAAGTGCGATAGATGCCAACGAACTGGCAACATCTCACGACGCGATGAAATGCCTCAGAAAGGAATCTTAGAGGTAGAAATCTTCGACGTCTGGGGAATAGATTTCATGGGACCTTTCCCACCTTCTTTTGGAAATAACTACATACTCGTCGCTGTCGATTACGTGTCTAAATGGATAGAAGCCATAGCTGCTCCAACAAATGACGCACGAGTAGTAATCAAACTCTTCAAGAACACTATCTTTCCTAGATTCGATGTACCCAGACTCGTCATTAGTGACGGAGGATCTCACTTCATATCACGAATATTCGATAAACTTCTCTCTAGATATGGAGTCAAGCACCGAGTAGCTACACCCTATCATCCGCAAACTAGCGGACAAGTAGAGGTCTCAAACAGAGAAATAAAACAGATCTTGGAAAAGACTGTCGCTACCTCAAGGAGAGACTGGTCATCAAAGCTACAAGAAGCTTTATGGGCTTATAGGACCGCATTTAAGACACCAATAGGTACTACCCCCTATAAATTAGTTTACGGTAAATCCTGTCATCTCCCTGTAGAGTTAGAGCATAAGGCCTTCTGGGCCATTAAGACACTCAACTTCAACTACACCGAGGCAGGAGAAAAGCGAATCTTGAACTTACACGAGTTGGAAGAACTTCGATTAGACGCTTACGAAAATGCCCGTATCTACAAAGAACGAACTAAAAAGTGGCATGATAAACGTTCAATCAGGAAACAATTCAGTGTGGGAGACATCGTATTTCTCTTTAATTCACGATTAAAACTCTTCCCAGGAAAACTAAAATCTAGGTGGTCTGGACCCTATGAAGTGACTAAAGTACTTCAGAGTGGAGCTGTTGAAATTACCGACAAGACAGATGCACCGTTTATCGTAAACGGGCAACGTCTAAAACATTACAATAAGAACGACAACAGTCCTCAAATTAGCAATATAACATTGCTTGAGCTTCCGGCTCAAACACCAAAATAGCTTCTCACTAAGCTATCGTCAGGCTTTAGACGTTAAAAACAGCGCTTATTGGGAGGCAACCCAAATTCCCCTCGTTATTGCATTTCATTTTTCTTTAAAAGTCTACTTTGAAAAATCCAACAAAAATTCTAAAATTACTACTACTTTCTACTTTCGTTCATTTTCGTACTTTTATTCTTATTTTATTTTTTCCCTTTTGTCTTTTGTTTCTACCACTTTTCGTTTCTAAAAATCCTGACTTCAATTTCTTGTTTCAAACTTTTCAGGATTTTCAAAGCCTTCAAAACACTTCTTCTGTTTTCTCCGAATTACCTGCGAATATGGCCGAGTACGATTTCACAAAGGTTCACTTCCAAGGACTCGCTCAAAAGGCAAGATTCGCAGCACTGACCGAAAGAGAATTCGCCTTAACACTGTATTATGACAAGGCTACTATGGATAAACTAGGGATCACAGATAGCATTCAATACCTGTTCAATCAACTAGATTGGGAGAACACTGCTCTGAAAACACGTTTCGCTACCTACAAAGATCTTACCTATGAATTCCTTAGTTCTTTCAGATACGCACCCAACTATGGTTTTGGAACCCGCTCAAAATTGATTACCTTCAGATTGTTTGGAATGGACCAAACCCATAGCCGGATGTCACTAGCTAACCTACTAGGATTCCCTAGCGGACCACATGTGTTCATCAGTGCAGAAGATGACGATATTGATTTGCAACTCGAGCACTTCTGGGGTAGAATCACAGGCGACTATCACCCTGAACCAGACAGAATGTACAATGATGACATTCATAACCCAGCCTTTAGATACTTCCATAAGATACTAGCTCACACCTTGTTTGGAAAAGAAGAAAATATTACCACAATGTCTAAGGAAGAGTTATTCACCATGCTCTGTGCTTCTCAGGGACGGACAGTAAACGCAGTGCCTTTCATGATGAGATCCTTCAAACGCCTCACGCTGGAACCTCAGACACCTATTCTTATAGGAGGCCTAGTAACAATGATAGCCCACGAGCTTGGCCTTAGATTCCATTTAAATGCCAGCACTCGTTTTGGTACCATCAGACCCATGAACATACAATTCTGCTTTAACAGGCGCATCTTAGGGACTATGGGACATGGACCGTATGAGTACCTTATTAACGAAAAACCAGTACAGCTATTCACACTGCCTGATCATCTGATGACAAGCATCCACAACAAGGATAACTGACTCTACGAATTGGATGAGCCTATGGGACCTCCTTCACCACAGTCAACACCCCAGAACTATATGTATGACAGTGACCACATCTCTGAGGCACACGACTACATGTACTATGAGGACGCCGCCTCTGAAAATGAAGTAGACCCTATGACTCCTCCACACTACAATACTTATCCTGAGCCTATCCCTGAGGAGACCACCGACAAAATGGATACCGTGTTACTCAGATTGGACGACGTTGATAAAGCTCTGACTAATGTAAAAGCTGATATCGCAGGCATGCACAGCGACCTGGTAGGCTTCATGGACCTAGTCTGCGACCAACTTGACTACTATTCACAGAAATTCGATGAGTTGAAGGCGCGAAAAGATTAGTTATTAGCTCATAGCAGTAGTTTCAGTTTAGTCTAGTCTAGTTTAGTTTCATTTAATCATTTGGATTTTTCGCATTGTTCGTTTTCATTATGTACTACATACAATTGTTTCCATTTTATGTTATTTCAATTCTAGTTTTATTCAATTATTCTGTTTTCGCATTATTTATTGATTGTTGGCTATTATATTACATCACCGTATCAATACTACGCTTTAAAATCACCACGAGTACGCCCTCAGAGCAAAATTCTGCGTTCTGTAGATTTTGCTGCTGTGACGACCGTCACAGCCCCATGACGAGCGTCACGCGGGTGACGACGGTCACACCTTTGTGACGACCGTCACGCAGTCCAGAACTGCTATCTGATAATAGGGTTCGTGTTCCCCTCCACTCCCCCCATTATCACTTTCAAACTTCCAAAATTCATACCCCACTACGAATTTTCATCCTCCCCACATTGCCCTATAAACCTAAACTCCAAATTCAACCTCCAAACCACCGTTCTGTCAATTTTCCCTCTCTGCCCAAAAACCCCAAAACCTCTGAAACCTCTCCATCTTCAACAATGGCCGGAAACGCAGATGTTAGCAACATTTCCTTCCCTGAGGGCGAGTTAGGCGAGAGACAACGAGCACAGTACATTGCATTTCATCAGAGGTCACTCCAGCCAACTCACTACCCGCACCTTCCATCACTTACAGAGCTCGAACTCCTTGAAGGTGTAACCTGGATGCTTCAACGAGCGGGCATCTGGAACCTCTGCACCAACCCCCATCCGACCTACGAACAACTCACTCTTGAGTTCTTGAGTTCGTTCTCGTACGTCACCAGCAGCGGCGAACTCAACCAGCACACAGGTGCCGCTTGTTTCCGAATGTTTGGAGTCAACTATCAAGTGAATCAGAATCAGATCGCCAGCATCCTACAGTTACCCCGCGGCGACAACGCTCATCACCGCCTCACTGACCAGTTCCAGCACGAAGCCTTCGCGTTGTGGTATCAGTTGACCGGCCTAAATGCCGATGGTTAGGACTCCCTGCACGCCACTCACATCCATAACCCCGCCATCAGGTACTTTCACCGGGCATTGAGCAACATTATCTTCGCCAGAGACAGCAACCACAAAGTGAACTCCAAGGAGCTCTTCTTTCTTCATTGCGTCTTCAACAACGAACCTGTCAACGCTGCCCCGTTCCTGCTGGCCCACATACAGGCCAACTGCAACCGTGGCTCGAAGCCATTCTACTTTGGCGGGATTGTCACGGCTATTGCACTTGGGTTGAACCTTGGCGACCGCCTCCAGCACCTCCAGTCCATCCCCTCGGTGTTCCTTGACACCGACCACTGCAGAGCCTCCCATCTCATCTGCTCCCGAGCTGACGGGAAATACCATCCGGTCGTGCGCGGAAAGACCGTCAGAAGCATCATCCTTCCGTCCCGCACCCGCATCCATCCAGAGGACCGTACCAACTGGTTGTTCGACCTCACTGCCCCTCCTGCTGCCGCTGTTCCTACTCAGGATCCCACCCATGATTCCGAAGATGAAATCCAAGCTGAGTTGGACAGGTCCGAGCAGCCAGAGGCATCGCAACCTCCTCCTCCAGTAGGTACATCATCCCGCCGCCGCCGTCACCATCCCGTGCCCGACTACACCGAAGAGGACCTCCGTCGCTCCCTAGGCCAGCAGGCACAGATACTCACGATGCTGCAGCAGCAGAACCAGCGAGCTGACCAGTTCGAAGCTTGGCACCGGACTCAAATGCAACAACTTCACACCGGCCAAGCTACGATCACTGAAAGTCTAGCGAATCTGACCCTGCAGGTCGAAGGACTCCGAGACACGATCTACCACACCGGAGCCATGAGCTATGAGGATAGAATAGCCCTTGCTAGAGCCAGAGGACGCCAGCGTGGACGTGACAGACCCCGGGACTAGATTTTCATTTTTTTCCTTCATTGTTTACTATATTTTGTATTTTCATTTTCAGTTGTATCTCCCTCTCGCATGCTTCAAGAATCAGTGAGGACACTGATCGAGATAGTGTGGGAGCGGAGCCTTATTTCCACTGTATTCTGAACTTCCCTTATTTCCTGTATTTCCATTTCACTGCACTTTGAATTCTGGTAATATCTATTTTTACACTTTCTATTTCTAGCAAATAAAGCGCGTCTATATATTTTTCACGTTACACAAACAATCCCCACATTATTCAACGTAAACAAAAACTTTCATTTGTTCCTCAAAAGCAAAAGCATCACGAGAATGCACCTGAGTTCAAACCGAGTTTTGAAACTCCGAGGAAACGACAGTTCTAACAAAACCAGTATCGTCCAGACACCTTAGATCTCTAGTTTATGAGAGTCGGTTTCACCACCTACGTGTACCAAAGTCTCAAGTGTCTACGCAAACTCAACCCCAAGTAGTTTATACTAGCAGTCAGCACCATCCTAAAAACACTTCTAAGCGAGCGACCGATGCAAATAAGTGTATGATCTCCAAAAAGATGAAAAAGCATGAAAAGAGAGCTAAAAAGCCCAAGAATATAAGATACGTTTCCTTCTAAGTTAGGTGCTCCTCACCCGAGCATTTAGCCCAACGGCACGAAAAACTCATTGAAAAATCAATGACACCAAATCATGATCAATGAAGAAGATCAAAAACAAAAATGAGATCATATTCACTAACAGGTCGACTTGCCATGAAAGTGTGCGGACAACGGGCTTAATGTGATTGCGCTAGAACAAACAAGGTGAACTTGCCACGAGAACCTTGACGCCAAGATACGGTAGCATGACTGAGACCGATTTGCATAAAAAGGAGACCTCCGGAGACTCGTAGTCCAGTGTCGTTGTGATACTCGTCTTGTTCCTACCAAGAATCCCAGTTTTTCCAAACTCTGCGAACGAAGAAGCAGCCTCGTGCTTGCCGACTTTTCCACGTTTTACTTGAGGACAAGCAAAGATTCAAGCTTAGGGGAGTTTGATAACACGAAATCATATAGATATTTTCATGCATAATTCAACTAAAGTCTAACCGTTTTCGATCCGATTTCGGGTTATTTCCGTGTATTTGTCTGATGTTTTTGCAGGTATTCAACGATCACGTCTAAACAAGGCAACATGAAGAAAAGAAGCAATCCCAGATGAAATATGGACGAAAAAGGAGCGAAAACACAATGAAAAGCGCAGCAGACAGTTTTTGCTGATGTGACGACCGTCACAGATGCATGACGACCGTCACACGGGTGACGACCGTCACACCTTGTGACGACCGTCATGCAGGCAAAAACGCCCCACTCAGATTACACGTCAAAAGAGCAGTTCCAATTCCCATTAAGTGGTCCACTACTCCCTAAATTATCTGCCTCAAGGTCCATCATCCTCAGAGATAACCGTTGGGAATCCACTTCTATAAAAAGGAAAGCAGGGGACTTCAAAAAGGGTGTTGCATTCATACCACGAAGTGCTGCCGAATTTAACTTCTAGAGCAAATTTACTTTCCAGTTTTTATTTGTATCCATTTCTCCAGTCTTTATTTTGTATCCCTTTCCTTTATTTCCCTTTTCATTTCCTCATTCCCATTTCCGCTCTTTTGTAATTGTTACTGCACTATACGATCGAATTGGAACTAAAGACAGAATCCTGCCAACATCTGTGGAGGATCTGCCCAAAGGCCAATTGGCATTATTTACAGGTTTTCATTTTGATCGACTTCTATTTCATTATAATGCAATTTATTATTTATTATTATTATTTATGTTTTGTTTTTCCAAATCCCATGTCTAGCTAAACTTAGGTAATCGATATGTAGTAATAATTCGAATGGGATTTGATAACTCTTGTTTGAAAACTTTCTTTTCACAAAAGTAATTTATGGTCTAAGTGTTTAAAATTGATTCACGAAATAAACTTCGTCGCGAAAGCGAGAACTTATTTAAAAGTAGTTTTGCCACGAAAGTGGGAAATTAATTAAGATACGAACCAACAAGCGAAAGCTGCGGTAAGGTCAGATAGTAAACACTAGGCATTTGTTTTAATAACAGCTGTTGCACCCCAAAATTTGCCCTCACAATACAAGACTTTGTGTTCTAAGAAGGTTCACAAGGTTCACAAGTTCTCCAACAACTTGCATAACCTTTCATGAAGTTCATAAAGTCCACAAGCTACTTTATGAGGGTTCACAAGGTTCACAAGTCCCACAGTGCTTTCAAGACCTTTCATGAGGTTCATGAAGTCCATAGGTTGCTTCTTGAAGGTTCACAAGGTTCACAAGATTCACAATGTTTACAAAGCTTTCCTAAGAGTCATGGGGCCTACAAAGCCACTTCATGATGTTCACAAGGTTCACAAGCTTCACAATACCTCCCATGAGTATCACAAGATATCTTATGAAGATTCACAAGGTTCACAAAGTTCACAATTGGTCAGAAGAGTTGACAACTCCCTCAGACAATGCACCTCCTAAGCAGTGCATCCAAAACTAGGGTTTTGACTTTAATCAGGCTAAATGGACTTCCAAGACTTCAAGTGAGCTTCATAACATCTTATATGTGTATAAGAACCCCCATGTCAAGTTTCAAGACTTTTCTCAAAAGTTTGCTCAGTCAGATGATCAGATAAGTCAAAAGCAGTCAATGCAGTTAAAAAGTCAAACTGAGGTCAACTGTGGTCAAACCAAAGTCAAACTTCATGATTTTTTTTGCCAACATCAAAGAGAGATTTGGTCCCAGGGGTATTTTGATCATTTTACACAAATTCTACCAATTCCTTGAAGCCGGGCTGTTATTAAAATTCTGAGGCATTTGATGCGTTATGGTTTTGAGGCATTTATCAATCACCAGTTCTGATCATATTGAGATTTGGCATTTGGTCAGTGGAGTTTAATTACGATTAGTTTTGCTGTTGATGCTGAAAATGTTGTGACCATGGCGCACATCCGTGTTTGGTTATGAAATTGCTGGCTAGAATTTAAGTTGGAATGCAAGTGAATTTAATCAGTGGATGAGATTAGGATTACGGGCGAGACAAGTACACAGACAAGAATATCATTCGTGAATATTTATGGTTTATGACTAAGTTAATGATTTTAAATATTTGTGGATTTATTCGCAAACGTTTATAATTTATAACTAAGAAATAAATATAAATTCAAAGCTGAACAGTCATGGATATATATAAATGAAGTTCTGACATTTTTATTTCATAAAAGATATCATGATACAAAAAGGAATAAATTGTTTCACATTCTGAATTGCTGTAAAATTTCAACTACAGATGTTACTTCTATCCTAAAAAGCCCTAAGTCCTAAAGAATTCTAAGTCTTCATGATGTCCCTCGATCTTCACCGCAAATCTCTGATTAACCTGCACAAAGAGAAACAGAACAAAACAGAAGCAGAGAAGGGTTAGAAGTTTGTTTTCGACACTCTCAGAACAGCGTCATCATCGAGTGCCGGGAGTGGCACGACCGAAGCCGCATCCTACCCCCGTTACCGATCCGCGCCATCGGCGTCAGATCAAGCAATCTCTGTTCTTATCAATACGGGACAACCGAGAAAGATGAAGAGAGTAAAAGAAGCTTTTCGGGCCGGAATGATCTGTGTCGAATTTGGATTCAGACGAATGCTACTATCAAGTAAAAATGGGATCCCCAAACTGATATTCATGACCAAACTGAACTGAAACGCGCAACCAAAACCAAATGGCAATGGCATCCCAAATGGTTCAGACCCTAAGGTCATCATCACCAATAACCTTTCCTCGGCAACTTGGATCCAACCAAAGCACCAGCATCAATGTTGAAAGAAAAAGAGAAAAGAAGTTAATGAAGTTCATAGCAGAAAACATGAAGAGTAAACTGAAACCTGGTTTGAAACCACATCAGAAAACAAATCAAATATCTGAAAAAATCAACAACCAGATGAAATCATCAAATCACACCTGTGAGCAAATGTGCAAGGCCATACCAGAAAAAAGAGGGATAAGGTAATACAATCATGTTCATGCATCAGTCATGGTGATCCCAACCGAAGTCAAGGTCACAAGTACCAAATGCAGGGCTCAGTTCATCAACATCATGGCCTGGTTCACGATCACCCTTCAGCTCAAAGGATAATTCAAAGAAAAGATACAATCAAAACCTCATGGCAATCACAACCAAACCAATACTGGAACAGCATCAGCTCGCAAGGAGCGTTATGAATCGATGAATGAACGAGGGGCATCGCGGAGTGAACATCAGAAGGGTCACAAAACAACTTCCAGCCCCTATCAAGTAAATCACGATGGGCTGGAACTGAGTTATATGTCACCTGGAAATCACATCAGGAGTATCAGAAAAAAGACAAATCAGTTCATCATAAGCAATTCTAACTGAAACAAAACAAATATCCAGTTAACCAAAGTGAAACAGATATCCAGTTGATCAAAGTGAAACCATCTCCGAAAACAAGTTGAAACAAATCCGTTTGTGACCAAGCAAATCCCGTAATCCACATCTGCAAAGTCCAAAAGAAAAATAAATCAAATCCAAAAGAGATCAAAAACTGTGTGAAATCCGAAAATGGAAGGTTTCCCAATCAAGCGTATCAAAAATAACGTTAGTTCAATAAAATCAAATCAATCTCACAGAAGAGAATGGAAATCGAATCATATCAGAAGAAAAATACAAAATCAAATCAAATCGAAGCCCTCAGGAAATAGTAACGCAAATCCAACCAAAGCCCACAAGATCACTAAAAAATCAGAGGGTATAAAAGAAAGATACAACCTGTGCGAAAAACCCGAGAAGGGGGATGACCGCGAAAGAGAAGTTCGAAGTCATCGGAACTCATCAAAGCCCATACATAATCAGTCGAGGGGAGTCCACCAGCGCCGCCTAATACGCGACGAGCAAACTCACTCTGAGCTCATATTACCATCATCATCGCCCTTCAATTTCTCATCAAAGCCCCACCGTAAATGTAAGACACCGTGCGTTTCATCTCATGTATTTGCTTCTGTTTCAGGCGAAAGAAAGGTAGCAAAGAGGACCGGAAGAGAGCATCGCGGAAGGAGAAATCGGAGAAACGACAAGATGAGAAGAAGAGAAACGATACGCGCCGTTAGGGTTCTGGGGGGGAACCCTAATCCACTTCCAATTTGTGTGTTCCGCTCGGGTTGGGTCCGGAAATGATACCCGGCCCAACCCTCTTTTGTTTTATTTATTTTACATTTTATTTGTTTTTATTAATTTTTATTATTTTCAAATTTTTATTAAAACCTTTTTTCTAACTAAATATTAACATTTGTTTTTTTTTAAAAAATATAATTTAAACCTTTCAAAAAAAATCTAACTTAAACCCTTTTAAAAAAATGATAACATAAAAAAATAAAAACTTTTTAGATAGTTAAACTAAACTATTTTTTTTTAAAAATTAAACTTAATCCTTTTTTTATTTAAACATCTTTTTTTTAACTTATTACGTATAAACAATAAAAAAAACTCTCCAATCTTGCACTTTTGTCTCATAATTCATCCAATGACTGTCTGATTCGGTTTACTAACAGTGTTTCCTCGTTTTGCAGCTTGTTACGCTGCCAGTAGTTATTTTTGTGTATTTTTAACTCAAATTTTCATTATCATATTGTATCTGCTCCTATCATGTAATCTCGCGAATCCTAACAATCGCGCTTTAATTTCTGCCTTTAAATTTCTGCTTACATGGTTAAATTATGACATTATCTCTCTGTTTGCATGATTCAATTATCTCACGCGTTTACCACTGTTTCTGTCGCACTACACACATCCGAAGGAATTAGGTCTAGCATATGACCGCCGTGTCAATAGTCCTCAACCTCAAAACTACAAACTACAAACCCTAAATTTTTCACAAATGCCTCGCCGCAGGCAAAATTACAACTTTTACCCCTAGCATTAGGTCAAAGAGCCGCCGCGCTCATTTTAGGGTTTCCCGCCGTGGAATCCCTAACCTAATTTAACCCTAATTACAACTTAGCAATTCAACATAGAGATTTGGAGTTTCTACACTCCGCGTAAGCGTGTCCTTAAGACATGTTTATTCCCCGTGAGACCTTGACCACAGTCAAGAAGTCTCTAACCTCCCTTTTGAGGGGAACTACGATTACTCTGATTCCACTCCCGTAAGGATACGTAGGCACAAGATGCGATGTCTTGTCGAGTAAACTTAGAATTAACCCCCTTTATTATTTATTATTGCTTATTTATATTTTATTTATCTTTGCTATTTAATTATTTTGCTTATTATTTTGTAATTGTTTCTTGGATGTAAAGTTGTTTAATTATTCAATTATTATTATGGTTAGTAATTAGGGAGTGTAACAACATGTATGTAATATTAAAATAAATTTAGATCACTTTTAAATAAAGATAATTAAAATAAACACGTCACACACGTAAGTCGATTTTAATCGCCGTCTCACTTCCTAAGGATATCCCTCAAGTTGCCTACGAATAATGGTTAAGTGGGGTGTATAAAGCAAGTCCCTCAAAAAGAAAATCATCAAAGTCCCTTATGGTTGCCTTTACGAATCGAGTCCCTTTCGAAAAATGATGATAGTCCCTCCAGTTGGCTTATTACACCCCACAATGGCTTTCAAAAATCCAATTGTCCCTCACATCTCCCTTAACATCCAAAGTAAGGACTACCTACTCCATTATAGTAGGGATAGTCTTACTAAGGAAAGGATAAAGAATAAGAAAGACCTTAAAACATTAGGGTAGGCTACTCCTAGATACTTGCTCACTTCAAAACTTTTTCACACTTAAACAAATTTCCAACAAAATTTTCAAACAAGTTTTTTTCACATCCATACACGGATTATTATTAAACTATTCTGAAATTTTTTGCTATTCACACACTACACTTTCAAAATAATTCAAAAGTGAGCTTAAGTACCTAAGAGCCCATGGATAACCATGGATGAAAAGGGTGCTAACACCTTCCCTTTTCATAACCTACCCCCCGGACCCAAAATATTCTCTAAGGTCTTTCCTGTTCTTTTATAACCTTTCCTTATGGATAAAATAAAAGTCGGTGGCGACTCTTGCTATCCGCAACATTGTTTAAAGTCAGTTCTCCCACCGTGTTACAGAACTGGCGACTCTGCTGGGGATCTATTTAAGAGGGGTACCCTTAGGAATTAAGATCACTTTAAATTGTTTGCCTTGTTTGCTTTATTATTATATTGTTGGGGTGCTCTCATGTGTGAAAGGTCCTAACCCGGATCTAGTGTACCTTAGGTAAATGGCAATAGACCAAGGAAACTGTACGACGTATATCGATACGGTTGATCTGGTGGCCATAGTTAGTGCGACTTCTTGGTTGGTGCTTATATTCCTTAAGTCAAGTTGAGGATAATATTGAGGCTGCCATATGTTGTCAATGCACTAACTGACTTTTAGAACCCTAGTTAACTCATCTTGGCCTTTAGAAAGTAGTGAGGTAACCGGCTTTGGTGCAGACTGAAGTTGGTTGACACTCGATACTACGCTCATTGAGATCTTAAACTTGGAGGGTTTTGGTTGGCAAGTAAGTTGCCTTCTGAACAACCACCCTTGTGAAGGATCAATGATATTGAGATCCCTTAGAACCTGGTTACTTTTGTAGGACAGGATGAACCATCTAACTTCAGGGGAGGGTACTTGCCTTTGAACCTCATGCAAGCCTTTAAACCTAGGGCTATGGTGTGACTTGTTTGTGTGTGCCACATGTTTGTGATTGAGCATGACATCATGACATCATCATGCATCATAAGCATATCATTTTCCCTAACCATTTCAAGGGCCAAAGGATTTATCTTTGTTCTTTGTTGCAGGTCATGGCTTCTGCTCGTAGAAACACCATCAGGATCAACTTTGTAGGGATACCTGCTAAGCTCCAGGAGTTGGTTTCCCTAGTGCCTGATCATTCCCAGTTCAACAAGAGACATGGTCACTTATTGGATCTAGTTACTTCAGGGTTCAGTGAAGACATGATGAGTGTGCTGTTTCAGTTCTTTGACCCTAAGCACCATTGCTTTACATTTCCTGATTATCAGCTGGTTCCAACCATGGAGGAGTTCTCTAAACTTCTGGGTATACCTGTTCTTGATCAGAAGCCATTCACAGGCTTAGAGAAGGAGCTTAAACCAGAAGTTATTGCTGCAGCTCTACATCTGAAGAAGTCTGACATTGTTCTAGAGACGAGAAGTGGAGTTAAAGGTATTCTTGCCAAGGTATTAGTGGATAAAGCTCAAATGTTCTTGAAGGCTATGAGCTACGATGCTTTTGAGGAGATCTTAGCCTTATTGATTTATGGCTTAGTGTTGTTCCCCAATCCTGATCAGTTCATAGACGTTCATGCCATCAACATATTCCTGAGTCACAATCCAGTGCCTACCTTACTTGGAGACATCCTACATTCTCTTTACACCCGTACTACAAGGGCAAGAGGAACTTTGATGTGCTGCATACCTTTACTTTCTAGGTGGTTTATTTCTCACCTTCCTCGCTCAGTAATGAAGAATGAGCAAGGGTTCAGATGGTCCAAGAGGATCATGTCACTTTCTCACTCAGACATCCATTGGTGCTCCAGATCTATGGAGAATGTCACCATCATTGACCGTTGTGGGGAGTTTCCTAATGTGCCACTTCTAGGCATAAGAGGAGGCATCACCTACAACCCATCTCTAGCTTTACGACAGTTTGGTTACGCCCGGAGCGATGGTCCACATGACATGTTGATTCAGGGCATTGTGTTTGACTACGACAACGATCTTCAGGGTTACCGTCAGAGATTCATACGAGCTTGGGGAAAGGTAAACAGGATTGACAGCAAGACACTGGAGCCTAAGTACACCATTCCTATGGAGGCTTATCTCAGATGGGTACGATTTCGTGCTCAGACACTCATGATGCCATATCCTGCCATCCTACCAGTTACCATGGAACCTGTTGCTGAAGGAGACACAGCTTATACCATCCTTCACCCAGACATGCCTACTGATATGGAAGACTTGCAGAGATCATGGATCCAACTGAAAGAGCAAAGGGATACTTTCGAGGCTCATTACAAAGCAAGCCAAGCAAGGATCCTAGAGCTAACAAAGCTACTTCATGAGGAACGAAACCTCAACTCATACCTCAACACAAAGAGGAAACGTCCATGGGAGACTTAAAACCCCATCTTTTGTACTTATTTCGTTTTCATTTTTTGTAAGCCTAAAAGGCAAAACAAGTTATTACTAATAAAAAGTTACTTTCTTGTTTGTTTAAGCAAATTTAAATCCTGCGGTCCTTGAAAACATTGCATATGCATTCCCATATCATTGCATCACAGGTTTATAATTGTGCACAGGTTTCTCATCTTCTCGCTGTTTATTTCAGCAATGGCTCTTGAACAATCAGTTAAGGATCTCCAGGCACAGAATGCACAGTTCCAAGAGCTGATCCTGAACCTATCTAAGGGGCAGAATGAATTGAAGACACTGCTGGCCAAGAAGACTAAGAAGGCTAGAAGGTCTGCTGGGTTGCTCAACATGGGAAGAAGGTTCAAAGGTCCTGCCAAGACCAAGGAACAGGTTGAAGACTATGAATCTGAAGAATCTGAGCAGGAGAGAGGCAGTCTCCACAACACTATGGGGGACTCTGATTCTGAGGCTAACTACTACCATGAGCCTAACGAAGACAAATTCAAGATGCTGGTGGATAGAATGGATGCTATGGAATTACAGAAATCATCTGGGCTGGATTTTGAGGATTTGAGCTTGATATCTGGGGTGGTCATACCCATTGGGTTCAAAGTTCCTACATTTGTTGCCTATGATGGGGTCTCTTGTCCCAAATTGCATCTGAGGTCTTATGTCAGAAGAATTCAACCCCACACTGCTGATAAAAAGTTGTGGATCCATTTCTTTCAAGAGAGTTTATCTGGAGCTCAGCTAGAGTGGTATTATCAGTTGGAGAGTGTCAACATCAGAGATTGGAATGACCTTGCTGAAGCTTTCTACAAGCAGTATCAATACAATGCTGACTTAGCCCCCACTCGCATGCAGCTTCAGAGCATGTCTATGGGTGCCAAAGAAAGCTTTAAGGAGTATGCTCAGAAGTGGAGAGACTTAGCTGGAAGAGTTCAACCCCCTTTGACTGATAGGGAGTTGGTTGATATGTTCATGTGTACGCTGAATGGTCCGTTTTACAGTCATCTCATTGGAAGCTCATCATCTGGCTTCACTGAGTTGATCATGACAGGAGAGCGAGTAGAGAATGGTATCAAGAGTGGTAAGATCCAAGTGGGCACTTCTTCATCAGGTGCTGCAAAGAAGCCTCCCACTGGGAAGAAAGAATCTAATGCTGTGTATGGTCAGCCTGATCGTAACAGAAGGCATCAGTCTGTTAGTGCAGTTCATATTTCAAATCCAACTCCTGCAACAACAGAGCAGCCTCAAGGCAACCAACAGAGGACTAGAAGACAGTTCACGAAGATCAACATGTCAATGGCTCAGGCATTGCAACACTTGTTGAAAGCTGAACTTATTACCCTGAGGGAGGCCCCTCAGAATCCCAATGTTACCTCTCCCAAGTACAATCCCAATGCACGATGTGCATATCATTCAAACTGTCCAGGACATGATACTAATAACTGCTGGGTCTTGAAGAACAAAATTCAAGATATGATTGATGCTGGAGAAATTGATTTTGATCCACCAGGTACTCCAAATGTGATTACAGCTCCAATGCCAAATCACGAGAAGACTGTCAACGCCATTGATGAAGATATTGATGAAGATCTGCATGTCTATTCGGTTATGGAGTTGAGCACACCATTGTCTGTTATCAAAAAGAGGTTAGTACAAGCTGGGATCTTTCCAGGTTGTCGTGAAGATTGTTTGTATTGTACCTATAAGCCGGATAGTTGCTTCATTTTGAGAGATGGGATTCAACGTCTCATGGATAAGTATACTATAGTGTTTGAAAGAAGACCAGCATCTGTAGAAAGTATGGTAGATCATCTGACTCAGGGTAAGAAGATTGAAGAGGTTGATATGGTTGACAAAGTACCACTAAGGATCACTTCAAAGGGTCCCATTAAAATCACTCATCAGGGCCCAATCAAGATTACTGCTGAAGGTCCTGTGAAAGTTGTTGCTGAAGCCAGAGTAGCTCCTCTGATCATTACCACTCCTGGTCCTATTCCTTATACATCTGACAAAGCTGTGCCTTGGCACTATGGGTCTGATGTTTACATCCATGGTGTCAAGCAGGAGCCTTTACCCGATATGCCTGTTGACATTGATAATATTGCTGGATCTAGCAAGATCACTCGTAGTGGAAGAGTCTTCTCTCCTCCAGTTGCTTCTAAGAGTGCAGTTACTCCTGCTGTTACTTCCACCACTGATGCTCGGGGCAAGGGTCCTGTTATTGAGCCTGTATCTACTGATGTGCCAGCTGCTGATGACCTCTCTAAGCAGATGGAAGAAGTATTGAAAATCATTCGCAAGAGTGATTATGATATTGTTGATCAGCTGGGGCATACTCCCTCAAAGATTTCTATGCTCTCCCTGTTATTATGTTCTGAGGCTCATGCCAAGTCATTGATCAAGTTTCTAAAGATGGCTCATGTACCCAGTGCAATTTCTGTAGACCAGTTTGAGAATTGTGTTGCTCACCTGACCTATGACAACGGGTTAGGATTTTCTGATGCTGACTTGACCCCTGCCAAGAGGGATCATAACAGGGCCTTGCATATTTCAATTGAATGCAGGGGCACTACCCTGTCTCATGTGCTGATAGACGATGGTTCCTCTCTGAATGTGTTGCCTAAGGAAGTCCTGAACAAGCTGAGTCCTAAAGATACGGTATTGAAGCCCAGTAATATTGTGGTAAAGGATTTTGATGGTTCTAGAAGAGTAGTGCATGGGGAAATTGATCTTCCAATCAAGGTTGGCTCTCAGGTGTTTACCGCTACATTCTATGTGATGGATATTCGTCCTTCGTACTCATGTCTGCTTGGTCGTCCATGGATCCATGGGGCAGGTGCTGTGACCTCCACATTACATCAAAAGTTGAGATATCCGGTGAATGGAAAAGTTGTTACTGTCTTTGGAGAGGAAGAATACTTTGTCAGCCATGTAAACACTTTCAAGTATCTGGAAGTAGAAGGTGAATACATTGAAACTCCATGTCAGTCATTTGAAGTGGTTCCCTGGGCTGTTAAGGATTGTGTGACTCCTCCTGCTGTGAAGAAGGTTCCTGTGGTCATCAGAAACCCTCCAACAATGGCAATGGCCTCCCTCAATGATGCAAAAGCTGTGGTGGAAGAAGGTGGTTGTACTATTTGGGGTCAGCTTCCTGATATGCCATACAAGTCTGACAAGTTTGGTTTGGGTTTCACTGCAGAGTCCCAGAAGGCTGTTCGTCGTGCTCGTGCTGTTCGTATCACCAATCAAGGGGTTATCAATGCTGTGGGAGATCAAGATGAAGACTACAACTTGGAGGCATGGATTTTTCCTAGTGTGGGTGCTGGACTCAATAATTGGACAGCTGAAGATGTTATCCCTATCTCCTTTAGTCAGGAGTAAATACTATTACTGTGTTATGTTTTTAAATTTATAATTTCTGGAACAATTAAAACTTTCAAGCCATGTGCCTTACCCGGGGCACAATGGTGTGCTTGTTACGGGTTGTCATTTCATTTGCATACTTCATTCAATAAAATCAGTGGATGTCTCGTTTTCGTAAATATTGTGTTCCTTGTCTTTCTTTTTCTTTTATTTTTGCTTTATCAGCTATGTGTTCTTACACACACCCACGTCACTAAAATGCAGATCCTCATCCACTCTGGATCCAGTTGATAACAGTTCTACTATTGCCAATTACAATTTCGAGAATCCGATCTATCAAACTGAAGACGGAAACGAGGACGATTGTGAAATACCTGTAGAGCTTGCTAGGTTGTTACAACAAGAAGAGAAAGCTATACAGCCACATGAAGAGCCAGTCGAAGTTGTGAATCTGGGAACTGAAGAAAACAGAAAAGAGGTCAAGATAGGGGCTGATTTAGAGGACAGTGTCAAGAGCAGGTTGATTCAGATGCTACGTGACTATGTGGAGATCTTTGCTTGGTCTTATGAAGATATGCCAGGGTTGGATACAGACATTGTGGTTCACCGTTTGCCAGTGAAAGAAGATTGTCGTCCAAAGAAGCAGAAGGTTCGTCGTATGCGTCCTGAAATGTCAGAAAAGATCAAAGCAGAGGTAATGAAACAGTTCAATGCAGGGTTCTTGGTCGTAACTTCTTATCCTCAGTGGGTTGCAAATGTGGTACCAGTTCCTAAGAAAGATGGTAAGGTACGTATGTGTGTAGACTACAGAGATCTGAACAAGGCTAGCCCTAAAGATGACTTTCCACTTCCTCATATTGATATTCTGGTAGATAACACTGCTCAGCATAAGGTATTCTCTTTTATGGATGGTTTCTCTGGTTACAATCAAATCAAGATGGCACCTGAAGATATGGAGAAGACTACATTTGTGACACAGTGGGGCACCTTTTGCTATAAGGTAATGCCATTTGGTTTGAAGAATGCAGGGGCAACATATCAGCGTGCTATGGTGGCTTTGTTTCATGATATGATTCATCATGAGATAGAGGTATATGTGGATGATATGATAGCCAGGTCTCAGAATGAAGAACAACATCTTGATCATCTGCACAAGTTGTTTGAGAGGTTGAAGAAATACAGGTTGAGATTAAATCCAAACAAGTGTACTTTTGGAGTTAGATCTGGAAAGCTCCTGGGTTTCATTGTCAGTGGAAAAGGTATTGAAGTGGATCCTGCAAAAGTGAAAGCTATACGAGAGATGCCAGCTCCCCGTACTGAGAAGGAGGTTAGAGGTTTCTTGGGACGATTGAACTACATTGCAAGATTTATTTCCCAATTAACTACCATCTGTGAGCCAATCTTCAAGTTGTTGAAGAAAGATCAGGTGATGGAATGGAATGATGAGTGCCAGACTGCCTTTGATGAAATCAAGAGATATTTGCTAGAACCTCCAATTTTAATGCCACCAGTTGATGGAAGACCCTTGATTATGTATTTAACAGTATTAGACAACTCAATGGGGTGTGTATTGGGGCAACATGACGAGTCTGGTCGAAAAGAGCAGGCAATATACTACCTTAGCAAAAAGTTTACCGACTGTGAAACAAGATACTCACTGCTCGAGAAAACTTGCTGCGCTTTGGCATGGGCTGCTCGCCGACTAAGACAGTATATGTTGACCCATACTACCTTGTTGATTTCGAAGATGGATCCAATCAAGTACATATTTGAGAAACCTGCTCTTTCCGGAAGAATTGCAAGATGGCAAATGATCTTGACGGAATATGATATACAGTATACTACTCAGAAGGCCATTAAGGGGAGTGTTGTTGCTGATCATTTGGCTCATCAAGCAGTAGATGATTACCAGTCAATGAATTTTGAGTTCCCTGATGAAGACATTATGTCTGTTACCAAAGAACCTGGACAATATGACAGACCTGAACAAGGATCCCGATGGACTATGGTTTTTGATGGTGCCTCCAATGCACATGGTAATGGTGTTGGTGTTGTGATTAGCTCCCCTGAAGGTTGTCATACCCCGATTACTGCCAGACTTTGTTTCTATTGTACCAATAACATGGCTGAGTATGAGGCATGTATCATGGGTATGCAAGTTGCTATTGATATGAAGATTCAGTTCCTTGAGGTGTATGGAGATTCAGCTCTGGTAGTAAGTCAGATTAAAGGAGATTGGGATACAAAGCATGATAATCTCATTCCTTACAGAGAACATGTGTTGTCTTTGATCCCACATTTCAAAGAGATTACTTTTGGACATATTCCACGAAGAGAGAATCAGTTGGCAGACGCATTGGCCACCATGGCATCTATGTTTGAGATCAGCTGGGATGATGAAGCTCCCAAGATTACCATTGATAGATTTGAGAAACCTGCATACTGCAATGAGATTGACGCTGAAGGGGCAAGTGGACTCCAACATATGAGGGACCATTTGTAGTCAAGACAGTGTTCTCAGGAGGTGCCATGATACTGACTACAATGGATGGTGAAGACTTCCCACAACCTGTAAACGCAGACATAGTTAAAAAATACTACGCATAAAAAGAGACCCGCTAGGTTGACAGGCCTAGGCAAAAATAAGGGCATCCCGGCAAACCAAAAGGGTTTGGGCAAAAATTAGGGATATATATATAAAAAGATGTACACCCGGCAAGTCGAAAACCTGAAAAGGCGGCTTGGGCAAAAAAGGGTATCCCGGTGGATTGAAAACCTGAAAGGGCAATCCAGGCAAAAGTTAGGGATTAAAGCGTATGACTATGTCTCGTTTGGATCACTCATGAAACTGCAACCAGTTGTACTACTTACTCAAGCTCAAACAGATAAAGCTCAATCCAATCGTTTCCGTCTCAACAGCAAGAAGATGAGATACTTGAGTGGCAATAGTAGAATTGAAACTCAATAGGATTATTTCCCACATAGCTGATTCTTTTTGTAAAACTTCATGACAAAATTCTCTTACTAGGGTTTATGTCTCCTTGTACAAACTTACCCGTGTATGGGTCACTTTTGATATAAATAAATTCCATCTTTTGAATCCAGATTTACTTTTACCCTATTTACATAAGCGAAACGCCCATTGGTTGTGTTTGAATGTATGTATGCCTTTGAATATGATTGATGTTTACCAGAAATGCATGTATGCTTTTAATATGATTGATGTTTACCAGAAATGCATGAAGATGCAGTAATAGTATTTACTAAGGACGAACGAGGGAAGGATTTCAACGAAGCTTCGCCGGTTCATCTTTACAAGACAGTTACAAACCATCAGTAGGACTAATCCATTTTCACAAAGTCTAATCTCCCCTGGAATTTATATCCATCTCTTTTATCCTCATACGGATATACGGGAAATTACTTTCCAATAAGGGCACGATGAACGAAGACGGGATGTTATACTTATCCTACTATCAAACGAAAACGAAGGTTATCTACACCCTGCTATCCCCAACAACGGGAGGTTATCTATACCTTGTTATCCCCAACAACGGGAGGTTATCTATACCTTGTTATCCCTAGCAGACGGAGGGTTATGTATTCTTCAACAACGAATCGGGATTTATTTTCCTTGGCCAGCAGTTGTTATACAAGGATATCCAGACACTTCCAGCAGTGTCATAGCATACATACATCATTTACATCATACCATAACATATATGTCTATAGTACATTACCTAAGTGCATCGTGTCATACATGCATACATAAAGCATAAACTAATGTTGTTATACAGAATGCTACCTTGTTTTCAGGTTAATTATCCAACAAACAAGCTTATGATCTTTGGGACTGCTTTATTGTAACCTCAGGGTTACTTTATCCTCCTGATGAGCTTCTTATTACTTTGGGACTGCTTTATTGTAACCTCAGGGTTATTTTATCCTCCTGATAGCCTCTCATGACTTCAAGACTGCTTTAGAGTTACTGATTGCTCTATCCTCCTGAAATCATCCTATTACTTCAAGACTGCTTTAGAGCTATTCATTGCTCTATCCTCATGAGGTCATATTACTACTTCAAGACTGCTTTAGAGCTATTCATTGCTCTATCCTCCTGAAGCCATCTAATTATTTCAAGACTGCTTTAGAGTTATCCATTGCTCTATCCTCCTGAAATTACATTATTATTTCAAGACTGCTTTAGAGCTATCCATTGCTCTATCCTCCTGAAATCATTACTTCAAGACTGCTTTAGAGCTATTGATTGCTCTATCCTCCTGAAGACATATCACATTATTACTTCAAGACTGCTTTAGAGCTATTGATTGCTCTATCCTTCTGAAGACATATCACATTATTATTTCAAGACTGCTTTAGAGCCATTCATTGTTCTATCCTCCTGAAATCATATCATTGCTTCAAGACTGCTTTAGGGTTATCACTATTGATTGCTCTATCCTCATGAAGACATGTTGCTACATCATTATTATTCCAGACTCCTGACAGCTTTCATCATACACCCATATTTTGAACTGCTCCCCCCCTAGTGGCATCTTTAAGCCCACTCAATCATATTCAACTAGCCATCTGTACCACTCTAGTGCACTGGTGAGTGCAAATTTTTGGGCTTTTGTGTTCAATCCCCTTCAACCTTCCAGGTTACGACTGGCAAATATACCAATCTAACCCCTCAGGTTTCAGAAAATTGAACAGGGGCAGCTGTTGCACCCCAAAATTTGCCCTCACAATACAAGACTTTGTGTTCTAAGAAGGTTCACAAGGTTCACAAGTTCTCCAACAACTTGCATAACCTTTCATGAAGTTCATAAAGTCCACAAGCTACTTTATGAGGGTTCACAAGGTTCACAAGTCCCACAGTGCTTTCAAGACCTTTCATGAGGTTCATGAAGTCCATAGGTTGCTTCTTGAAGGTTCACAAGGTTCACAAGATTCACAATGTTTACAAAGCTTTCCTAAGAGTCATGGGGCCTACAAAGCCACTTCATGATGTTCACAAGGTTCACAAGCTTCACAATACCTCCCATGAGTATCACAAGATATCTTATGAAGATTCACAAGGTTCACAAAGTTCACAATTGGTCAGAAGAGTTGACAACTCCCTCAGACAATGCACCTCCTAAGCAGTGCATCCAAAACTAGGGTTTTGACTTTAATCAGGCTAAATGGACTTCCAAGACTTCAAGTGAGCTTCATAACATCTTATATGTGTATAAGAACCCCCATGTCAAGTTTCAAGACTTTTCTCAAAAGTTTGCTCAGTCAGATGATCAGATAAGTCAAAAGCAGTCAATGCAGTTAAAAAGTCAAACTGAGGTCAACTGTGGTCAAACCAAAGTCAAACTTCATGATTTTTTTTGCCAACATCAAAGAGAGATTTGGTCCCAGGGGTATTTTGATCATTTTACACAAATTCTACCAATTCCTTGAAGTCGGGCTGTTATTAAAATTCTGAGGCATTTGATGCGTTATGGTTTTGAGGCATTTATCAATCACCAGTTCTGATCATATTGAGATTTGGCATTTGGTCAGTGGAGTTTAATTACGATTAGTTTTGCTGTTGATGCTGAAAATGTTGTGACCATGGCGCACATCCGTGTTTGGTTATGAAATTGCTGGCTAGAATTTAAGTTGGAATGCAAGTGAATTTAATCAGTGGATGAGATTAGGATTACGGGCGAGACAAGTACACAGACAAGAATATCATTCGTGAATATTTATGGTTTATGACTAAGTTAATGATTTTAAATATTTGTGGATTTATTCGCAAACGTTTATAATTTATAACTAAGAAATAAATATAAATTCAAAGCTGAACAGTCATGGATATATATAAATGAAGTTCTGACATTTTTATTTCATAAAAGATATCATGATACAAAAAGGAATAAATTGTTTCACATTCTGAATTGCTGTAAAATTTCAACTACAGATGTTACTTCTATCCTAAAAAGCCCTAAGTCCTAAAGAATTCTAAGTCTTCATGATGTCCCTCGATCTTCACCGCAAATCTCTGATTAACCTGCACAAAGAGAAACAGAACAAAACAGAAGCAGAGAAGGGTTAGAAGTTTGTTTTCGACACTCTCAGAACAGCGTCATCATCGAGTGCCGGGAGTGGCACGACCGAAGCCGCATCCTACCCCCGTTACCGATCCGCGCCATCGGCGTCAGATCAAGCAATCTCTGTTCTTATCAATACGGGACAACCGAGAAAGATGAAGAGAGTAAAAGAAGCTTTTCGGGCCGGAATGATCTGTGTCGAATTTGGATTCAGACGAATGCTACTATCAAGTAAAAATGGGATCCCCAAACTGATATTCATGACCAAACTGAACTGAAACGCGCAACCAAAACCAAATGGCAATGGCATCCCAAATGGTTCAGACCCTAAGGTCATCATCACCAATAACCTTTCCTCGGCAACTTGGATCCAACCAAAGCACCAGCATCAATGTTGAAAGAAAAAGAGAAAAGAAGTTAATGAAGTTCATAGCAGAAAACATGAAGAGTAAACTGAAACCTGGTTTGAAACCACATCAGAAAACAAATCAAATATCTGAAAAAATCAACAACCAGATGAAATCATCAAATCACACCTGTGAGCAAATGTGCAAGGCCATACCAGAAAAAAGAGGGATAAGGTAATACAATCATGTTCATGCATCAGTCATGGTGATCCCAACCGAAGTCAAGGTCACAAGTACCAAATGCAGGGCTCAGTTCATCAACATCATGGCCTGGTTCACGATCACCCTTCAGCTCAAAGGATAATTCAAAGAAAAGATACAATCAAAACCTCATGGCAATCACAACCAAACCAATACTGGAACAACATCAGCTCGCAAGGAGCGTTATGAATCGATGAATGAACGAGGGGCATCGCGGAGTGAACATCAGAAGGGTCACAAAACAACTTCCAGCCCCTATCAAGTAAATCACGATGGGCTGGAACTGAGTTATATGTCACCTGGAAATCACATCAGGAGTATCAGAAAAAAGACAAATCAGTTCATCATAAGCAATTCTAACTGAAACAAAACAAATATCCAGTTAACCAAAGTGAAACAGATATCCAGTTGA
Source organism: Lathyrus sativus (assembly GCA_963859935.3). Taxonomy (NCBI): domain Eukaryota; kingdom Viridiplantae; phylum Streptophyta; class Magnoliopsida; order Fabales; family Fabaceae; genus Lathyrus; species Lathyrus sativus. Next base: position 842,966,605 of record OZ012735.1, read on the forward strand.
TCAAAGTGAAACCATCTCCGAAAACAAGTTGAAACAAATCCGTTTGTGACCAAGCAAATCCCGTAATCCACATCTGCAAAGTCCAAAAGAAAAATAAATCAAATCCAAAAGAGATCAAAAACTGTGTGAAATCCGAAAATGGAAGGTTTCCCAATCAAGCGTATCAAAAATAACGTTAGTTCAATAAAATCAAATCAATCTCACAGAAGAGAATGGAAATCGAATCATATCAGAAGAAAAATACAAAATCAAATCAAATCGAAGCCCTCAGGAAATAGTAACGCAAATCCAACCAAAGCCCACAAGATCACTAAAAAATCAGAGGGTATAAAAGAAAGATACAACCTGTGCGAAAAACCCGAGAAGGGGGACGACCGCGAAAGAGAAGTTCGAAGTCATCGGAACTCATCAAAGCCCATACATAATCAGTCGAGGGGAGTCCACCAGCGCCGCCTAATACGCGACGAGCAAACTCACTCTGAGCTCAGATTACCATCATCATCGCCCTTCAATTTCTCATCAAAGCCCCACCGTAAATGTAAGACACCGTGCGTTTCATCTCATGTATTTGCTTCTGTTTCAGGCGAAAGAAAGGTAGCAAAGAGGACCGGAAGAGAGCATCGCGGAAGGAGAAATCGGAGAAACGACAAGATGAGAAGAAGAGAAACGATACGCGCCGTTAGGGTTCTGGGGGGGAACCCTAATCCCCTTCCAATTTGTGTGTTCCGCTCGGGTTGGGTCCGGAAATGATACCCGGCCCAACCTTCTTTTGTTTTATTTATTTTACATTTTATTTGTTTTTATTAATTTTTATTATTTTCAAATTTTTATTAAAACCTTTTTTTCTAACTAAATATTAACATTTGTTTTTTTAAAAAAAATATAATTTAAACCTTTCAAAAAAAATCTAACTTAAACCCTTTTAAAAAAATGATAACATAAAAAATAAAAACTTTTTAGATAGTTAAACTAAACTATTTTTTTTTAAAAATTAAACTTAATCCTTTTTTTATTTAAACATCTTTTTTTTAACTTATTACGTATAAACAATAAAAAAAAACTCTCCAATCTTGCACTTTTGTCTCATAATTCATCCAATGACTGTCTGATTCGGTTTACTAACAGTGTTTCCTCGTTTTGCAGCTTGTTACGCTGCCAGTAGTTATTTTTGTGTATTTTTAATTCAAATTTTCATTATCATATTGTATCTGCTCCTATCATGTAATCTCGCGAATCCTAACAATCGCGCTTTAATTTCTGCCTTTAAATTTCTGCTTACATGGTTAAATTATGACATTATCTCTCTGTGTGCATGATTCAATTATCTCACGCGTTTACCACTGTTTCTGTCGCACTACACACATCCGAAGGAATTAGGTCTAGCATATGACCGCCGCGTCAATAGTCCTCAACCTCAAAACTACAAACTACAAACCCTAAATTTTTCACAAATGCCTCGCCGCAGGCAAAATTACAACTTTTACCCCTAGCATTAGGTCAAAGAGCCGCCGCGCTCATTTTAGGGTTTCCCGCCGTGGAATCCCTAACCTAATTTAACCCTAATTACAACTTAGCAATTCAACATAGAGATTTGGAGTTTCTACACTCCGCGTAAGCGTGTCCTTAAGACATGTTTATTCCCCGTGAGACCTTGACCACAGTCAAGAAGTCTCTAACCTCCCTTTTGAGGGGAACTACGATTACTCTGATTCCACTCCCGTAAGGATACGTAGGCACAAGATGCGATGTCTTGCCGAGTAAACTTAGAATTAACCCCCTTTATTATTTATTATTGCTTATTTATATTTTATTTATCTTTGCTATTTAATTATTTTGCTTATTATTTTGTAATTGTTTCTTGGATGTAAAGTTGTTTAATTATTCAATTATTATTATGGTTAGTAATTAGGGAGTGTAACAACATGTATGTAATATTAAAATAAATTTAGATCACTTTTAAATAAAGATAATTAAAATAAACACGTCACACACGTAAGTCGATTTTAATCGCCGTCTCACTTCCTAAGGATATCCCTCAAGTTGCCTACGAATAATGGTTAAGTGGGGTGTATAAAGCAAGTCCCTCAAAAAGAAAATCATCAAAGTCCCTTATGGTTGCCTTTACGAATCGAGTCCCTTTCGAAAAATGATGATAGTCCCTCCAGTTGGCTTATTACACCCCACAATGGCTTTCAAAAATCCAATTGTCCCTCACATGTCCCTTAACATCCAAAGTAAGGACTACCTACTCCATTATAGTAGGGATAGTCTTACTAAGGAAAGGATAAAGAATAAGAAAGACCTTAAAACATTAGGGTAGGCTACTCCTAGATACTTGCTCACTTCAAAACTTTTTCACACTTAAACAAATTTCCAACAAAATTTTCAAACAAGTTTTTTTCACATCCATACACGGATTATTATTAAACTATTCTGAAATTTTTTGCTATTCACACACTACACTTTCAAAACAATTCAAAAGTGAGCTTAAGTACCTAAGAGCCCATGGATAACCATGGATGAAAAGGGTGCTAACACCTTCCCTTTTCATAACCTACCCCCCGGACCCAAAATATTCTCTAAGGTCTTTCCTGTTCTTTTATAACCTTTCCTTATGGATAAAATAAAAGTCGGTGGCGACTCTTGCTATCCGCAACATTGTTTAAAGTCAGTTCTCCCACCGTGTTACAACAGCGAAAGCACTTTAAAACGAATTAGAACTTAGAGATTTCCAAAAAATAGTTTTAACCCCGAACGGGATACGAAAGTGTACGTTTGGCCCTTAGGATTATGATTAGCGTCAATAACCATCGTGAGACGAGAGTCTTCAAATCTCCATTTTCTGCTTAAATAAACTGCGAAAACTATTTCATACACTAGTAACTTATCAAATCCCTGAAGAACACAATTACTACGCATCGATCCAACTAATTAAAATCTAAACAGTAATCTTAGTTCCCCCTTTTAGTGACAATCTTATTCCCTTAAAACATATTCTACCTAGCTAAACATAGTAACTCCCGAGAACACTAGTTTGATTACGAGTCCCTGTGGGATCGATATCTTTTATTACTACGCGATAGACTGTGCACTTGCAGTTAGTTGTATTAGACATAGAAAGTCGCGACCAGTCATCCGTACCCACCTTCAAACCAATTCAATCCTGTTTCTCTTCATGGTTGTTACCACGAACTACGAATGCTCTGATTCTTTATTCATTCTTGAATACAAGATACGTAGGCACAGGATTCTAATGATCTTGGCGAGCACAACCCCCTCCATCTTCCATTTCCCCCCATCTTTTCCCATAGTCGAACTACGAGAGCTCTGATTTCTCATTCTCGTCCGTATGAGCATACGTAGACACAAGGGCCTCAATCCTTGGCGAGCACCCTATCCTCTAACCATCCCCTTTCCCTTTATCGTTTATCCCTTTATAGTATCATTTTTAGTATTTAGTATTGAGAAGAGAAGAATAAAGCTTAGCTAACAATCATCACAACTCGAATTAAGAGGTTCCCGTTGAGTACAACGGACGTGAGGGGTGCTAATACCTTCCCCTCGTGTAACTGACTCCCGAACCCAGGAACATCAGGTTGCGAAGGCCATGTTCCTTCCTTTTTTTAAGAGGTTTTCTCGATAGTTTCCTCTCCCGTTCATTCGGGAAAAATAAAGTTCGGTGGCGACTCTGTCGAACCGCATTTCTGCGCCTTTTATGCGAGGGTCGCGTTTTCGAATGAATTTTCGAGGTGCGACACCTAAACAACAAGAAATATTAGAGACAGTCAGGAGAGTCAAACTAATAAAGGCCTATAGAGGATTACCTTTTGGCCTTCGACTTTGCCTTCAGTGCTTGATGGTAGAGCGCTCCTTCTAGGGGCAGCTGCAAAACAAATCACATTGCTACTAGTTAGTAACAATAAAGTTCAGATAAAAGAGTCCAAATTCAAAGTGGGGTGACCTTCAAGAATTTCAGATTCAATGTGAACATCTTCGATACTAACATGAAAGTGCCCTTTGAAAGTATCGAGCATATGTTTAGTCGGAACCACCCGTTGTGCCTTTGGCTTTGACTGCTGTCGAAGGATTTTTATGGAATCTCCACAGATGAACCAATTTGGAAATGGAGGGGCAAGAGCCACTCCAAAATCAGTGGTTGGCAATTGAGGGATCTTCGAAGGGAATAAATTAAAAGCGACCTCATACTGTTTCTCACGAGGAACAGATGAGGGGATTTTTAAATTCTCCATTTTCTTGGAAAACTTTTCCTTCAAGGTGACAGCAGCCTCACGGATGGTTCGACTAACGTCATCTGGTCGATAGGCAGTTTCAAAGTACTTCTGGAAGGCTTGAATTTCTTTGATATGTGTAGATGTACCTTTTTTGATCTTCTCCTGCACATCAATGAAAGCTTGGTCAATCAAGCGAGTAAAGCTCGAAACATCAAAAAACTCTGAAGCATAGTGTCTGGACCAGCAGTTGTGGAACTCTTGGGAGCATAAGTAAGAGGTTTCGAAGTGAATGGGTGTAAAGAGGGACTTGTGAGCATGACGCGCTAAGTGTGTCGAGCATTCAATGGGATTAAAAGAAGTAAGAGGAAGGATAACGTGGGCCTTTTTGTCATACAAACATTTAGGCAATGTTTGTATTAACCCAAATTATCGCGACACTAGGTTGGGCTGGTAGGCCACAAAAGATGATTGACCCCTGAGAAGGTTGAGTTTATGGGTTAGCAGTTGAGGCGTCAGAAAGCGCTCCCAGACCAGTTTCAATTCTTCTACTTGTTTTTTGAGCAAAGGAGGGAAAGGTCTGGTGAACTATTCAGGACTATACTTTATTTCTGCAAATGGAGCCATCCTTGGAGTAAATTCATGATGCTTGGTGAACATATGAATAAAACTGAAAATATTGGCTCTGAGCGTATGTCCTTCTTTGCTTGGGGTGAGTTGAACCAGTCGACGCCATTCGACTCGTCTTTCGACGACTGAGGTCGATTCTTCGTCAACTTCTCCTTTGTTTGGGAGGCTACTTTTGAAAGTGGCATTGAGCCATAATTGGAGTAACCAGAAAGGGCTTGATAGTAACAGGTTCCATGGCTTTCCTTATCTTTCATCCTGCCAGCACCTTCGCTTAAAGCTTCGTAAAGGCTGGCCAGGATCATCTCGCTTAAACAGATGCCTCGCTTCAGATGTAGTTGATTGGCCAGAGTAAGGTGCTTCCGGGCCACCTGCAAAGATTTTGTACAAAAGACACAACGAGACAGCCATATGGCTAAAAAGGCTATATGCTCTTCAGCGTCGAAGGTGGTTGTGGTTTTATTATGGTAATGATTGATAAAGTGGGTATAAGTATGTTTGGTGTTCGAGAATCCTATGGTGTCTTGACAATCGATCTTGGGGTCATAAACTAGTCCATGAGGTTTTAGCCCTATGATAGCGGCTACGTCGAAGAGTGTTGGTGTCATCATCCCACACGGGATATGGAAAGTATAATGGGTGTTGTCCCAGAAGTACAAGGAGGAAGCCAACATGTGGGGGCAATAAGTTGGGCCGACCTTCGACATCATGATTGAATCATAGATGCCAGTTTCTTTCCAGTCGTTGGCCTTGACTTTCTCCATCTTCGTCAGCCAGTTTAAGTAAGGATCAGAATCCTTGAAGTAGTGGGTGGCCCTGAACAACCTAGCTCCATCGTTAAGGTATTTTAGGCCTACATTGTAGGATGCTAAACTATCTGGACCTTCAGCAGGGAGCTTGCTAGAATCTTTTTGCCCTAAGGGTTTGGTCTTACGGTAGGAAGGGAAGAAGTCACTTAGGTTGGAATAGTTGAGACCTAACGGAGACAACGGACCAGACATAGCCAAAGGTTTACCTGCAACAGTAACAGGAATTATTACCTGGGATTCGTAGATATGCCTCTTCTCTTCCAACAAGGGTTCTGGCATGAACTGTTGATTCTTCACTATATTTGGTCCACTCAATATTGTGAATGGAGGAAGGAGCGGTGCAACATATTTCCCTTTGGTTTGTACCTTCTTCTTTTGAGTTTGGTTTTCATCCATTGATGAAGTTGTGGAAGAAATGGGTTTTTGAGAGTTAAGAGATGTATGGAAAATAATACGTGAGTATTTGCTAAGGAATGGGAAAGTTGGAAGTAATGTCTGAAAGATTATTTATAGGATGTTTTGGAAATCAAAAGTTTTTCATCATTAGTGATTAGAGATAATAGGCCATGTGTTTGTCCCGAGATGAAGAAATAGGGTGGTGGCAGTTGCTACCTATGCCCATGATTTTCCTAGGCTCTAAAAGGGATGATGATGGTTTGCAATTTTTGTGAGTTCCAAGAAATCTGCCATAATGACCCATGACGTCAGAAACATGCACGGGGATAGCGGAACAATTTCCTACTTTTTCTTTTCTTTTTCCTTGTCCCTCTCTTATCTTCCCAAACACAGTTGATCGAATCACACTGGTGCCTCTGTGAAAGTCAAAACGACGGCGTCGAATTAGACGCTGTCAAAAAATATTTCTTTTTCTACCTAAAGGTCGAAAAAGACATTTTTGGGGTGCAATTTGTTAGCTCACAAATTCGAAACCTCATATGGATTAAAATATTTTAATAAAGTATTAAAGTCTTTTTAGAGATAAGGAGGTTTTCGAAAGCCTTAGGACCTTCAAAGGGGAAGTCAAAGATTATGGGACTTAGAGAAAATTCTGAGTTTTAAGTGAGGTGGCCTTCGACCGAGATATTGGATGGCGATTGATGAAGTTTTTGAAATTCAAATAATGGAGGGAGTAGTTATGCTTTCTTATGACTAAGGAGGACAAGTGGTGTTCGTTTTGCAAAGGACTTCATGCGTTGTGACACTTGTCGGAAGATGATGGCCTTAGGAAGTTATTGGTAGTTATTTTTACTATTATAAATAGGAATCTTAGACATAGAGTTCGGTGTGTTGTAATTTACTATTTGTACAAGTCACTCCTAAATTTACTCAAAGTATCCGAGTATAGAGAAAAGAGTATCAAGGAGAATGTACGTGATGTAAACACACAATTTTTACTTTTCAATAAAGTTTAATTTATTTGCTTAACTTTACAAAGTTTTTCTTTACTTTTCCTGCAATCTTCCTCTCTTCTATGCACTTTACTTTATCTTCGTCCTCAACTCTTTTCTAAGACTTCTATCCATTTCTTTCTAAAAATCTATCTTCTCTTTCTCTTCAGTCAAATAAGCATTTTTATTATCAAAACCTTTCTACCACAATACTGTCGAAGTGTGTAACTTAGATAGATTTCAAAACATAAATCTTTAGCACATGTCCTAGAATCAATCTGACCGATTTTGTGAGTCACCAAAGTTAGATTTGGAAGATCATCGGTTGTTTTCCATTTTTTCAAGGGAAACAGTATGACAGAAGACCTTTGACTTAATAAGATCAAGTCAATGTTGTCTTTCCCCTTACTAAATTTACTTAGGGTTTCATGCAGATCTACCACTTCCTTTTTCAATGAGACACAAGTCTCACATGTTCCTGCTGAGTTTCTAATATTAGTCATTTGTAACTTAAGAGTTTTATCACATTCTTAAAGAAAAACTCTAAATACTACTTAAGGTCTAAGTTATATTTTTTAATCTTGTCATTTTATTCAATTAACTTATCACTTATTTTAAACAACTGCTTGTAAGATGGATTTGTCACCTCATGGTCATCTTCCTCGTGAGATTCTTTCAAGTTGACTTCATATTCTTTGTTGGAAGAATATTTTTCTATGGTTCTCCTTGAAGTTGACTCTTCCTAATTTGTGGAGGCTTTGTATTCTCTTCTTTCAAAGATTCCACTAGACAAGACTTCTTCGTTTTTTCTCATAGATGAAGTTCCTTCATTTGATATTGAATTCTCCAATGATTGTTCAACTACTGAATATGTTTTTTCAAAGGAAAACATGAGAGTTGTTTCATAGGAATTTGATGAGGTTACTGAGGATTCTTCAATTTTTGACCTTATGCTTTCATCTTTGAGTAATTTAACTAGTTCATTCACTTTTCTATGATTTCATACTTCTTTGATTTTTCCTAAAATTTTTAAGCATTCCCATTTTTTGATTTAAGGATTGAATCATATTTCCAATTCTTAAATTTTAGATATTTGCTCGTAACAAACATTTCAATATAATTTCTAACACTTCCAAATTTGGAGAAACGTTTATAAATGAAGCATTCATCTTCTTCACCTCGTGTGTTCATTTCCCCACATTTGATATTTGAAGAAACTCCATATATAATTTTAAGAGTCTCCCACATTTCCTTTGTTTATTTGCAATTATAAACATAACAGATTTTACTATCATCTAAAGATATTACTAAATAAATCTTGCTTTTGAAATCAATTTCGAATTTTGTTTTTTCCTCTACAATCCAAAGAAAATCAAGTTTATCTACTACTTTTCTATCTATTTGGTGAGTAGGGATAAACGGGCCACTTTAATTGTTTCCCATAGTTCTAAATAAGCATGGACACGGGGCGGGGCGGGGGCAGGTTTAGCTAACCCCACACTCGCCTCCCTGTTACAGACTCGCCCCAACCCACAAACCCAGTCGAGGGTGAAGGTTTACCACCCAGACCCGCCCCCAATGGAAACGGGTTTGTCCGCACCCGCACCCGCACCCACCCGCAAAAAATCAATTTCTTTTAAATAGTAATAAAAATTAAAAAATTAATTAAAAATTTGACCATTTTAATAATAAACTTGTTTCTAAAGATGAAAGTTTGAGTGAATGGTGAGAAATGACTAATGAGGATTTTTAACTACTTCTCCAAAAGTGAATAAATGTGTAACAAAATAATTTAAATATGGTTATTAAAGTAAATACCATAAGACATAAGACCGGGCGGGGCGAGGGTGGGTGCGGGGCGGATAGTAGTATCCCCCGCACCCACAACTGTAATTATAAACCGGGTTTTCCATACACCCGCACCCAATCAAATTGGGTTTCCCCCGTTAATTTCAGGCTGAGTCCGGGCGGCCCCCAGTGGACCCGAGTTTTCTTGCCATGCCTAGTTCTAAATCAATACTTTGAATAAAAATTTTGAATCTAGATTTTCATAGTTCAAACCTATCACCATTAAACGATTGAAGTGTGTTTAGGAAAAATATTTTGTTAGAAAAGGTGTTGAAAAGCATCTTCCTTATGATATGATTAGTCTTTAAATAGGGTTTAGGCTCTGATACGACTTGTTGGACATGAGACTCCACACACAAGAGTGGGGTGGTGGTGAATTGTGTATTTTAGAAAAACTAGAGTTTGAAAACTTTTCGTTATCATTTTCAGAGTTCAAAATCATTTTTTAAAATGTTTTTAGAAATAGTAGCGGAAAGTAAATATGCAAAAAATATATATTCAAGGGTAAGAGAAATGACACCTGAGAATTATAGAGATTCGGCCTGGAAGACCTAAGAATATTCCCAAGATTTGTTCTTGAGAGTATTCAGTAATGCTTAAGGGCTTTTAGTAGGATAAAATCTTGAACACCCTTATACAAAGAAAAATGAAGTTTTAGGTTAACTTCTAGCCAAACGGAGAACAATGATCCGAAACGGTTAGTCTTCCTTCTAAATAGAGGATTGGAGCAGTTAGTCTCCTTTCAAATAGAAAATTGAACGGTTAGTCCCTAAGATAAACCAAGATTTTTTTACAGATTTATCTCCAATCAAACCGGAGTTTCGAACAATTTATCCTCTAGACTGAATCAAGATTTTGAACATGCTGACCACAAGCCAAATTGAGATTTAAACTGAGCTGATCTCAAATAAAGGTAAGCTTTTTCAAGGGCTGAGCTTACAAACCGAACCAGGGTTTTGAATAGGCTAACCTCGAACTAAGTTGATATTTTAAATTTGGATGATCTCGAACCGAAGTAAGGTTTTACATGTGTTGAACTTATGAACCGAAAATGAGACTTAGGAACCTAAATTCCCAAACAAAACTTTTAGCGGGTTTAACTTTTAAACCCAAACAAACACTTCTTTAAGAAAAATTATTCAACCAAGAAAAACACTCCTTGATGAACTTGCAATAACAACCTTTTCAAAATACAAACTTTCTCACAAACACAAAAACTTTCTTGTAGCACTACGATTAAATTAAAGTGAAAGAAAGTATAAAATGTTTGTGTGTGTGTGTGTGTGAGTGAGTGTGTGTGTGTGAGAGAGAGAGAGAGAGCTCACATTTTTGGATGTGAAAATGTGAAGGGAGAGACATCTATTTATAGGCTCGAGGTTGACATCTATTGTTTCGCACAAATTTCATCAAATGATGTAAAGTTCATCCAAATAAAACTAGAGAAATAAAGCCATGTACACAACAAGACAATATGTATTAAACTGCTAGATTAACAACATTTTTTAAGAGTACTAGATTAACGACTTAACATATGCAAGACGGTTAACATCATTACAACCCCAAAATATGTGCAATCGACGAGGCACTGAAAATATTCTATCAGCCGCAGTAAAATACTGTTGTTCTGTTAACCCCATTTTTGTTAGCTCATTCATTACTTTCCTGGAATCCTCATATATATCTCTATCAACTCCTAGACAATTTACAACAGCACGCAATTGTTCTATATGATTTTCAAGCAAGCCCTTGATAGTCTTTTCAAACTCGAACATACTGTTAGTGATTGCAGTTTCTCCTCCATTTCTTTTCTTTGATGGATCCTCGATACATCCATGTTTTCTAGGTGTTAGTAGAGTAGTTTCTATTTCATTCTCCCCATATTCATTCTGTTCCTCCTCTTGTTTATCTATCATCTCAACATTAGCACCAGGGTTAGCAAGTTCTTTACCACTAGTAGGACCATTTTGCTCCTCTTGTTCATCTATCATCTCAATACTAGCACTAGGGCTAGCAGGTACTAAACCAGTAGCAGCGTCGTTTTGTTCCTCCTCTGGTTTATCTATCATCTCAACATTAGCACTGGTGTTAGAAGGTTCTTTATCACAAGCAGGGCCATTTTGTTCCTCCTCTGGTTTATCTATCATCTCAACATTAGCACTAGCATTAGAAGGTTCTTTATCACAAGCAGGGCCATTTTGTTCCTCCTCTAGTTTATCTATCATCTCAACATGATCACTAGTGTTAGCAGGGTCTTTACCACAAGCACAATCATTTTGTTCCTCCTCTTGTTCATCTATCATCTCAACATTAGCACCAAGTTTAGTACTAGTAGGTTCTTTACCACAAGCCAGATCATTTTGTTCCTCCTTTATTTTATCTATCATCTCAACATTTGCACTAGGGTTAGCAGGTTCTTTACCATAAACACGAGCAAGCTTATCAAAAAGTGGGAATGGAGTATCCCTGTATAACATCGCATGTGGATTTCTCTACACAGGAATAGGAAAGCAAACACATTTTCAATAATCATGAATATGAACTGAAACAAACGAAACTAATCAAAGAAAAATAACTAATTGGCACTAACCTGTACATACTCTTCCCACACTTCATCACTGTCAACCCAAATCATTTTGTTCTCGTCATCCCAGCTGAAGCCGCTTTGGTTTTGCATATCATAAACTATTTCATAGATTGTCCTTAACCTCTCATTTACCAATTCCATGTGTGCTTTTAACTTAGGTTTAAGATGGGAAAATCTTTCCCTCAAAACTTCCTCTATTTTTTCCATATACCATTTCAAAGCATATGAATTGAATTGTTCATCTTCACATCTTTCAACCAATAGATCAAGAAAGGTTTCATCACTCTTTTGAGTCAGTGGACTATAACAAACTCTCTTTCTCTTGTTACTTTGTCGCATGTAGATTTCAAAATCCATTTCTAATGAATAAACAAATATTAACAAATTACAACCAAATACATTATATGAAGCAAATTAAACTGAAAAATCTTCAAGCAAAAATAGAGAAATTCAAAACATCAATAAAAAATAAAAACCTAATTACTTTTGAAAAGGAAACCTAAAATCAGAAACGAGATTTTAATTGTAAGAACAGAAAACGAAAACATGAAATTGAAGATGCGGTGTCAAGAATCAAGAGATGAATTGCGTTTGTAGAATGGAAAGAAAAGATAGACAAGAAAGGTACCGTGACAGAGTGAGAAGAGCAACAGCGACCCTGAGAAGACGAAGACGGCGGTGCGAGGAGATGGGAACGGTGGACGCTACTTGCGAGAGGTGGGAGAGCGAGAGAGAAAGGTCAGCTGCGAGGAAGAGGGTGTTTTCGTTTCTATGATAACAGCAATGGCGCGAAAGGAAAAATGTGAGAGAATGAAATGAATTTGAAGTTTTTTTACTCTATTTGTTCGGTTTAAGTATAGTTTTATTCGGAAAATTTACTTATAATTCATAAAATATATTTTAAACTCATATGATAAAACAATTTTATTGAACGGCATGTTACTTTTTATATATGCTTTATTTTAAATAAAATAATATTTTAAATTAATGTTTAGTAAAGGCATCAATATCTAACTATTTATTATATGTATTTAAGAATTTGTTTTTAAAATTTGAGAAAATGGGATATATATATATATATATGGGTCAAACCAATCATTATCATGTATTCCGCTATTTTAAATTGTAATTTTTAAGTTATTGATATGACATAGTTGAGTGGTGAATTTCTATTAGATGACATCGTAAAGTCTTAAAATTTAAACTATTTAATTAATAATTAAATATGACAAAATACAATTACATTCAATTATTGATTATTGATTGTGGATAGGGGTGGAAAATCGGGTCTGGCCGTAGGGCATGTCCATTTTTGCTCGCACTTTAGTGTAGAGCGGGTCAAGGGTTTATGCATTCACCCTCTAATGTATTTATCTCGCACTACTCCATTTTCTTCGCGGCCTTTTGCGGGACGGGCATTTACATAAACTTTTGCGTTTTTAGACTTAAAAGATGCAGTGTCCACGGACTTCCCCACTCCGCCCTCACTTTTTTGCAGGACGTGTTTAGGTTTTAGTCTCGCATCCTCAACTATGTCTTCCCCGCCCCACCTCGTTTTTTTGCGGTATTTTACGGGGTGGACCTAAACGGGGCGGGCATGCCCATTTTCCATTCCTAATTGTGGGAGCAAATTATATTTTTTTTGTGATAGAAAAAAAAGTTTAGGACCTAAATTACTTAGTTGATTTTTTAAGGAATGTCTTGATGTTAACAAAAGGATGTAGTTTCTAGATAGTGGTTGCTCAAGATATATGACACATGATGCTTTAATGTTTATTGATTTTGATCACATCAGAACGAAGGTAAAATATTAAGTGAATGTATTGTGAGATATTCCTCCATAATTATGTAAGAACACAAATTGTTTCTTAGTAATATCTCTATGTTTTGATGATAACTCTTATGAAATTTTGTATTAAAGAATTATATACATCCAAGAGCAAATTAATCTGAACATGGAACTATGGAAGGCTCTGAAGAGTCAGAATCATCTTATAGAAGAATCTGAGCGTTGTCTGCAGAAGGATGTGAAGCAGAAGCTACAGAAGAATCTGAAGCAGAAGTTGCAGAAGAATCTGAAGCAGAAGACTCTAATAAGATCTGAAGACTCTGAAGCATTGAAGAACTTTGTATGAGAGTTAAGAAGCACAGTTTTTCAGAAGACTCTGAGAGTACTGCACGTTGCATGTACTGAGGATCTGATTCATAAAACGTTGTTCTGATAGAACTACACGCTAAAGCACACTTGCTGCATTACTCTGATTCAGCAAAATCTGATGGGTATCCAAGACTTTGATCATGCAGACTCTGATGTTAACTTTGCTGAAAAGAAATACTTGTTGAAGAAGAATTCAAAGTAATATCTTTTGATTTGGCTCAACGACTCTTTCCTCTTTCATGCTTGACACTAGAACACAGACCAAAAGCATTTCTCTGTGCATTCTATTTCCAGGAAAGGTCATGTGATGTAAAGACAAAAAGGTTCAGGCCTTTTCAGTACACAGCCTCCAACGTCAAGACTTTGTGGACTACTGTGCATATAAAAGCAAGTCTTCCTCATCTTCTTTAAAGTGTGATTAACAACCAACGAATTTGTTATAGAAACTCTTACAAGGTCTCATAAAATATTCTTATTGCTGAGTTTATTCTTTTGTTCTTAACATTAAGTGAAAAATCACTGTTGTGATAAAAGCTTGTTAGAAGCATTCATACACTTGTATTAATCTTACATTTTCATTGTAATAGTTCCTTAAGAAGATCCAGTTGGGATCAGTAGTTCTTGAGAAGACTTTGAACAGTTATTCTTAGTGCTTACTATTGTAATCAGTTGATTAAATAGTGGATTAAGTCCTTGTTTGAGAAAGGCAAATCACTCTAGATAGGGTGGACTGGAGTAGTTGAGTTCAACGAACCAGGATAAAAATACTTGAGTTTTTACTTCTAAGTTTTATCTTTATACTTATTCAACCCCTCCCTTCTAAGTATTTTCTCACCTTCAGTTGGCATCAGAGCTCCGGTTTTGTGTGTGCTACCACTTCACAGTGACAAAAAAGATCCAGTGAGAAAAACTTTGATACTTATATTTGTTGTTTATAATGGCTGATGTTTCAACATCTAACAAGTATGAAGAAAGAGGCAGAATCAGTACTAAACCCCCTATGTTTGATGGGGAGAAATTTGATTATTGGAAAGACAGGATTGAAAGTTTTTTCCTTGGTTATGATGCTGATTTATGGGATTTGGTCATAGATGGATATGTTCATCCCATTGATGGGAATGTCAAGAAAGTAGATAGAAAATCTATGACAGAAGCCCAAAAGAAGGAATTTAGAAATCACCACAAGGCTAGAACAATATTGTTAAATGCAATATCTCACACTGAGTATGAAAAGATCACAAATAGAGAAACTGCATTTGACATGTTTGAGTCCTTGAAAATGACTCATGAGGGAAACTCTCAAGTCAAGGAAACAAAGCCTCTGGCTCTAATTCAGAAGTATGAAGCTTTCAAGATGGAAGAAGCTGAATCTGTTGAAGCCATGTTCTCCAGATTTCAAATACTTACAGCTGGACTAAAGGTTCTGGGTAAAGGTTACTCTACTGCTGATCACGTGAAGAAGATCATCAGAAGTTTACCTACCAGATGGAGACCTATGGTGACTGCACTGAAAATGGATAAAGATCTGAATCAAATTTCCTTGGAGTAACTAATCAGCTCACTAAGGAGCCATGAAATTGAACTTGAGGAAGATGAGCCTCAAAAGAAAGGTAAGTCAATTGCCTTAAAATCTGATAAATCTGCTAAAGCGTTGCAGGTAATAGAGGAAAACTCTAAAGAATCCTCATCTGAAGATGAAGATGAATTATCCATGTTGTCCAGAAGAATAAACAAACTCTGGAAGCATAAAGGAAAGAAGTTTAAAAACTTCAGGAAGACTGACCAAAGAAAGGAATCTTCTGGACACAGAAGATCTGGCAAAAAGGAGGTTGTCTGCTACGAATGTAAAGAACCTGGGCATTACAAAAGTGAATGTCCAAGGCTTCTGAAAGAAAAGCCTAAAAGAAAATTTGATAAGAAGAAGAAGGTTCTAATGACAATCTGGGATGATTCAGATACATCCGAATTTGAATCTGAGGCAGAAGAAGAATGTGCCAACGTAGCATTGATGGCAGACATAGAAGATCAGGAGGAAGGAATTTCAGGATCTGAATCTGACTCTGACGCTGAAGAGCTAATGTCTAAACTCACTAAAGATGAACTTATCAAGGTGTTATCAGAGGTTCTGAAGAGCTATAATAATATTAAGCTCAAATACAAGGAGCGTCAAAGCAATCTTGTATCTGAGAATAATATTCTCAAATCAGAAGTGGCTGAGCTAAATGAAAAGAACTAAAAATGAAAAATGATTTTGAATTAGCTCAACAAGACTTTGATTCTGAAACTGAGTCTGAATGGAAAAATATGACTACAGCTTTCAGAAGTTTCTTGCTAAAAGCATAGACAGAAGCAAAATGGCTTCTATGATCTATGGAGTTAGCAGAAATAACAGAAAAGGAATTGGATATAAATATTCCTCTGATTTAAATCCAAAACCTGTTAATAAAATTATCATCAAGAAGACTCCTTTATATTCCCATTTTAAATTTGGTCACTTGAATGATATCAAACACACTCGTTCTGAAAAGAACATTCATGTGTTTAAATCTAAGGCTAGTCAAAATAAACCTTATGTTGAAAAACAGAAGTTTAGACGAACCTTCAGAACAACTAACCCAGAAGGACCCAAGAAGATCTGGGTACCTAAGAGTAAAATAATTCATGTTGCAGATGTTCTTAGCAGCAAGGTCAGGACGCCAGTCATGGTACCTGGACTCTGGATGCTCGCGACATATGACGGGAGAAAGGTCTATGTTCCAAAGTCTGGAGCTTAGATCTGGAGGTGACGTAAAATTTGGAGGGAATCAGAAGGGCAAGATCATTGGATTTGACACTATTGGAAATGGTAACCTTCCCTCTATTACTAATGTTTTACTTGTAGAAGGATTAAAGCATAATCTATTGTCCATAAGTCAATTAAGTGACAATGGTTATGACATAGTCTTTAATCAAAAATGTTGTAAAGCTATTAGTCAAAAGGATGGCTCAATCCTATTTAGTGGAAAGAGGAAGAACAACATTTATAAAATAAATCTTTCAGAACTTAAGGTTCGGAATGTTAAATGCCTCTTGTCTGTTAATGAAGAGCAATGGGTCTGGCACAGAAGATTAGGGCATATTAATATGAGACGTATATCTCAGATTAATAAACTTAATCTTGTCAGAGGACTTCCTAAGTTGAAGTTCACCTCAGATGCTCTTTGTGAAGCATGTCAAAAAGGGAAGTTTTCAAAATCCTCTTTTAAATCAAAAAATGTTGTTTCTACTTCCAGACCATTAGAATTACTTCATATTGATCTGTTTGGACCAGTGAAAACTGCATCCATCAGAGGCAAGAAGTATGGATTAGTCATTGTTGATGACTATAGTAGATGGACATGGGTAAAGTTCCTAAAACACAAGGATGAGTCACATTCTGTGTTCTTTGACTTCTGCAAACAAGTCCAGAATGAAAAAGATTTCAAAATTATAAAAGTCAGAAGTGATCATGGTGGTGAATTTGAAAACAAATATTTTGAAAAATATTTTAATGGAAATGGCATTGCTCATGATTTTTCCTGTCCTAGAACTCCACAACAGAATGGAGTTGTAGAGAGGGAAAATAGAACTCTGCAAGAAATGGCCAGAACCATGATCAATGAGACTAATCTGGCAAAGCACTTTTGGGCATAAGCAATCAACACAGCATGTTACATTCAGAACAGAGTGTCTGTAAGACCTCTTCTGGAAAAGACTCCCTATGAATTGTGGAGGAACAGAAAGCCCAACATTGCTTATTTTCATCCTTTTGGATGTGTTTGTTATATGTTGAACACTAAAGAGAATCTTAGCAAGTTTGATTCTAAAGCACATAAGTGTTTCATGCTTGGATATTCTGAACGCTCTAAGGGCTACAGAGTATACAATACTGAAACACAGATTGTGGAAGAATCTATACATGTTAGATTTGATGATAAGCTTGGCATTAAAAAACCAAAGCAGTTTGAAAGTTCTGTAGATAGAGAAGTAGTCTTCACAGACTCTGAAGGCTCAGAGGCAGACAAAGCTCAAGTGAAGGAACCAGAGGCAACGCCAGATGCTATTCCTTTGACTTCTCAGATGAACAACTTAAACATTTATGAAGAATCAACTATTAGAGGATCATCTTCCAGAATCAAAGCTTTTCATCCAGAGAATGTAATCATTGGAAAGAAGGATGACCCTATTAGAACAAGATCCTTCCTCAGATCCTCTGAAGCATCATTATTTGGACTGATGTCAGTGATTGAACCAACCACTGTGGATGAAGCTCTGCAAGACAATGACTGGATTATTGCCATGCAAGAAGAGCTAAATCAGTTCACTAGAAATGATGTGTGGGACTTAGTTCCAAGACCAAAAGGATTCAACATAATTGGAACTAAATGGATCTTCAGAAACAAGCTTAATGAGAAAGGAGAAGTTGAAAGAAATAAGGCAAGGCTTGTTGCTCAAGGATACAGTCAACAAAAAGGTATTGATTACACTGAAACTTATGCTCCAGTGGCAAGGTTAGAATCTAAACGCCTTCTTATTTCATTTGCTGCACAATATAACATCACTCTATATCAGATGGATGTTAAAAGTGCCTTTCTAAATGGTATTACAGAAGAAGAAGTTTATGTTCACCAGCCTCCTGGTTTTGAGAGCGAAAAATTTCCAGAACATGTTTTTAAACTAAAGAAATCTCTGTATGGTTTAAAACAAGCTCCCAGAGCTTGGTATGAGAGATTGAGTAATTTTCTTCTGGAGAAAAATTTCATCAGAGGCAAGGTGGACACAACACTCTTTTGTAAAACATTTAAGAAATATCTTCTAATATGTCAAATATATGTGGATGATATTATATTTGGATCTACCAATACGATGCTAGGAAAGGAGTTTGCTCAATGTATGCAGGCAGAATTTGAAATGAGCATGATGGGAGAATTGAGATTCTTTCTGGGAATTCAAGTCAACCAAACTCTAGAGTGCACTTACATTCATCAGACCAAATATGTTAAAGAACTTCTGAAGAAATTTAACATGACTGATAGTAAGATGGCAAAGACTCCCATGCACCCAACTAGTACACTAGGCAAGGAAGAGGTAAGTAAGAAAGTGGATCAAAAACTCTACAGAGGTATGATAGGATCTCTTCTCTACTTAACTGCTTCTAGACCTGACATTCTGTTCAGTGTATGCTTATGTGCAAGATTCCAATAAGATCCTAGAGAATCTCACTTAACTGTTGTTAAGAGGATTCTAAGGTATCTGAAAGGTACTACTAACGTGGGTCTGTGTTACAGAAGATCTGATAAATATACATTAGTTGGATTCTGTGATGTTGATTATGCTGGAGACAGAGTAGAGCGTAAAAGTACTTCTGGAAGCTGTCAGTTCCTTGGAAGTCATCTGATCTCATGGTACAGCAAGAAGCAACCCACAATTGCACTTTCTACAACAGAGGCAGAATACATTGCTGCTACTGGATGTAGCACACAGATGCTCTGGATGAAGAGTCAATTAGAAGATTATCAGATCTTTGAGAGTAATGTATTTATCTTCTGTGGTGATACTTCTGCTATATGTTTGTCTAAAAATACAATTTTACACTCTAAGGCAAAACATATAGAAGTTAAACATCACTTCATCAGAGACTATGTTCAGAAGGGTATTATAAACTTAGCTTTGGTTGATTCAGATCATCAATGGGCTGATATTTTTACAAAACCCCTTGCTGAAGATAGGTTCAAGTTTATTCTGAAAAATATTGGTATGGATTTTTGTCCAGAATAATATTTATCAGAGGCAAACTTCTCAGATGCAAAATGTTTAGTGCTCTGAAGTATTTCATTTGTTAATTTATTAATTTTCTTGAATTATTTTACTTGTGTAAATCTGAACTAATAATGCTCAGAGGATTTGAACGTTGTCTAACGTTTCATTTCTCAAGAGATTTCAGAAGCACAAGCAAGCAAACACGTGTAGCTCAGACACTGAAAAGGTAGAGTGCACTTTACTGAATTAACGTTTGAAGTACTGCTTTGAAAATCTGACTTTTCTTGATTTTCCCCCCATCTGTCAGAGTCATAATTGCTGTGTAATGATGTTTGTACTTTTTCATTTAATGCTATGTGAAGCGTGCTTATGTGATTGTTTGTGTGCCTGATTTTATCTATAAATACCACAAATCACACTATTTCACACTTTTCACTTCACGAACCTTTTATGCATTTCTGTCTTCTCTTTGCTCTTCACCAAAACCCTAAACCTAAAACCTTTCTCTCAAGAACATCAATGGCATCTTCTTCATCAATGTAATACCCCAAATTTTACCCTTTCTTTTTTATTTTTATTTTAAATTCTTATTAACTTAATAAATTAACCTTTTTTTTAAATCTTGTTTTTTTAACTAATAATAATTTAATTAACCTTTTTTATAACTTTACTAATGTTTTTTATTAACTTTTTTTTTATTTAGTTTATTTATTTAAGTCATTTTAAGCTCTTCTTACTAACTTTTAGGATTTAGATTAAAATTTAACTTTTTTTTCTTTTCTTTAAAGAGTAAATTTTTTATAACCTTTTTTAAATTAATTTCTAACACTTTTTTTTTAATCAAATTCTAATATTTTTTTTAAATAAAAATCTAATACTTTTTTTTAAAATTAAATCTTTTTTTCTAACTTTTTAAAATTAAATCTTTTTTCTAACCTTTTAAAGCTAAATCTTTTTTTCTAACTTTTTTAAAGCTAAATCTTTTTTTTCTAACTTTTTTAAAGTTAAATATTTTTTTCTAACTTCTTTTTAAAATTAAATCTTTTTTCTAACTTTTTTAAAGTTAAATATTTTTTTCTAACTTTTTTTAAAACTAAATCTTTTTTTTCTAACTTTTTTAAAGTTAAATATTTTTTTCTAACTTCTTTTTAAAATTAAATCTTTTTTCTAACTTTTATAAAGTTAAATCTTTTTTTCTAACTTTTTTAAAAAAAATTAAATCTTTTTTCTAACTTTTATAAAATTAAATCTTTTTTTTCTCTAATTTCTTTTTTAAAATTAAATCTTTTTTTTCTAACTATTTTAAAAATTAAATCTAACCTTTTTTTATAAATTAAATCTATCCTTTTTTTTTAAAAATTAAATCTAAATCTTTTTTTGACACCTTTATTTTTCTAATTAAAATTCTAAATTCTTTTTAAAATTAAATTCTAACGCCCTTTTCTTTTTCTTTTTTTTTTTAATTTTTAAATTCCTTTTAAAATTAAATTCTAACAGTTTTTAAAATAA
This sequence comes from Lathyrus sativus, assembly GCA_963859935.3. Classification (NCBI taxonomy): domain Eukaryota; kingdom Viridiplantae; phylum Streptophyta; class Magnoliopsida; order Fabales; family Fabaceae; genus Lathyrus; species Lathyrus sativus. The sequence continues at coordinate 842,987,535 of OZ012735.1, forward strand.
TTCTAACATTTTTTAAAACCAACATTCAAATATTTTTTTTTATTCTAACTCATTTTTTTTTAAAACTCTAATTTTTATTTAACTTGAAACTCTAATCTTCTTTGCTAACTTTTTAAATTTAAATCTCAACACTTTTTTAATCTAATCCAATCTTAATGAATTCCAGATAGAGTTAAATCAAATCAATCAGATCAATCATCATCATAAGAAAATCAGATCTAAATATCAACATCACCATCATTGAATCAAATCTGAAATCATCATAAAAATTCATTCAGATCAAATCAGAGATTGAAAAAGATTGAGATATTCAAATTAAATCTGAGATTAAAAAAAAGATTTAAAAATCAAGTATAAAAGGGACGAAAATCATAACAAGAAAGGGAGAACTTTTTTCGTAAAATCCAAGCAAACTCCGTCAAAAATCCTCTAGCCTCAGGACAAAGCATCATCGGCCATCATCATTCCGTAAGGATCAAAAAATATAATTACAATTTTTGTGTTGCTTTTCATGTTTTTCAGGAAAAAGAGATGAAGAAGACAAATCGGCGGTCATGCAAAAGAAGAAGAAGATAACATCCGTGAGAGGCAAACAAGAAGGAGATGAACACACGCAAACTCAGAGAGCAGAGAGAAGAAGAGTGATGACCGGCCCAACCCTCTTTTTTATTATTTATTGTTTTTCCATTTGTTATTTTATTTTGTTTATCTTTTTTTAAAAAAATCAAGAAGACCCTTTCTTTTTTATAATCAAAAACCTTTTTCAAATTAATTAAAACTCTTTTTAAATAAAATAATCAAATGTTTTTTCAAATAATAAAACTTTTTTATAACTTTAAAGTAAAACGTGTTTTTAACTAACATTAAGATTTTTCAAATTAAACCAATTGTTTTTTTTAATGATTAAATCTTTTTTTCAAAATATTATCACTAAAACTCCTTTTTTAGAATAATTAACCAAACTTTCACTTTTTTATTAATAAATTTTTTTTTTAAAACTCAAAACTCTTTTAATTAAAATTAATCTCTCTTTTCACAAATTTAAATCCTTGGTTAAAAAGACCATAAAAGTCCTCCAAAATTCATACGGTTTGTTTCTCGTTCAATTTTGATTTCGTTTTCGTCTAACCCCACATACTGACATTTTTGTTTGTTTTGTTTCTTGCAGCTATTATGTTCAATTTGAAACTTATTTTCGGTTTTATATTTAGCTATTATAATTGTAACTGCTTATGGGATGTAATTGTGCGAGACAACTGTCGCATTTATCTTTCCGCACTTTATTTTCTGCCGTTGTATGTATATTCAATTTCATCGCATCTTTATAATTAATTTCACTCCTCCGAAGGAATTAGGTCTAGCCGTTTGACCGCCGTGTCAGTAGTCCTCAACTTCAAACCCTTGCGACCTCACAAACCCTAATTTTCACAAATGCCTCGCCGCAGGCAAGATTACAATTTTACCCCTAGCATTAGGTCAAAGAGCCGCCGCGCTCATTTTAGGGTTTCCCGCCGCGGAATCCTTAACCTAACCTAATTTAACCCTAATTACAACTTAACAATTCAACGTAGAGATTTGGAGTTTCTACACTCCACGTAAGCGTGTCCTTAAGATGCGTTTATTCCCCTTGAGACCTTGACCACAGTCAAGAAGTTTCTAACCTCCCTATTGAGGGGAACTACGATTACTCTGATTCCACTCCCGTAAGGATACGTAGGCACAAGATGCGATGTCTTGCCGAGTAAACTTAGAATTAACCCCTTAGGTTTATTTTCTCACTTTTAATCCTTTGTACATATACCTTAAGCAAATAAATAAAGCGAAAATAGTAAACATTTGAACAAAAGGTTCCTGTAGAGTACTACAGAAGTTTAGGGTGCTAATACCTTCCCTAAATTTAACCAACACCCGAACCCTAGATCTTTCCCCGCATTGTGTTTACGATGCAAAATAGGTTTTCCCTCTTTTGACCTTTTCCTTCGGATAAATCAAAGAGCGGTTGTGAATTGAATTGCGATTCAAACTCATTAATAGTTTGTGATCCTATTTCCACCGCAACAGAAAATGGCGACTTCACTGGGGAATCTCTTTTGAGGGTTATCCCTAACTCGTTCATATTTATTACTATCTGTGTTATTATTCATTTGCATGTATATATTTGTGCTTTGATTGTGGGACTGTTCCTTGTGCTGTGAGATGAGTCCTACACCCGGATCTAGTGTACATTAGGTAAATGGCAATAGACCAAGGAAACTGTACGACGTATATCGATACGGTTGATCTGGTGGCCATAGTTAGTGCGACTTCTTGGTTGGTGCTTATATTCCTTAAGTCAAGTTGAGGATAATATTGAGGCTGCCATATGTTGTCAATGCACTAACTGACTTTTAGAACCCTAGTTAGCTCATCTTGGCCTTTAGAAAGTAGTGAGGTAACCGGCTTTGGTGCAGACTGAAGTTGGTTGACACTCGATACTACGCTCATTGAGATCTTAAACTTGGAGGGTTTTGGTTGGCAAGTAAGTTGCCTTCTGAACAACCACCCTTGTGAAGGATCAATGATATTGAGATCCCTTAGAACCTGGTTACTTTTGTAGGACAGGATGAACCATCTAACTTCAGGGGAGGGTATTTGCCTTTGAACCTCATGCAAGCTTTTAACCTAGGACTTTGTGTGTTTTCATGCATTGCATCCATAAAGCATCTCATTGCATTGTATTTCATGGAGCTCAAACATCATTTATGGATATCGCGGGATACCATAAATAAAAAAAAAATATAAAATGAAAAAACAAGGAAAATATTTCCTTGGTACCCCACGGCATTAGTAAATGTTTTGAATTCCATGAAATCTTCATTTACATTCACATTTTAGCATCATACTTTTGCATTACATGTGTCTCCCGATTTCTCACACTCGGTTCTCTCACCTTCCAGTTTCGTCACCCTGAGTTCTCGGCACCAATACAACACCAGAGCTCAAACTCGGAAAAGAATGGAGGATCAGGCAAAAGAGATTGATCGCCTTAGCAATGAACTTGAAGACCTTCGAGGGGGTATGGGGCGAATGATGGAATTGTTACATGTCATGAATGCTAAGATGGATACCCAGCCCACTGTTGTTTCTGAGATTACCGGCGTTACTGTGGACCCTCCACCAAGTGTGACCGTAGCAGGGGACCCACCTTATGGTCTTGCTCCCGGTTTTGTGCCTCCTCAAGCCACTGTTCCGATTAATCAACCTGTTCAGCAAGCCGTGCCCTTGTTTTCTGAAGTTTCTAGGGGGGCTCCTATCTTTGCACCACCTGTTGTACACACTCGTGCGCAACCGTACTTCAATGAGACAGTTTTTGATAATCTTGATGAGAATGTTGAGGGTTATGAGAAACATGATAAGCTTCGTGAGGAAGTAAACACTATCGTCCAGAGATTGAAAAAGGTAGAGGGTGATCAAATTTTTGGGACCGCTGCAAGGGATGTTTGTTTGGTCTCAGGTTTGGTTATTCCCCCGAAGTTCAAAACTCCGAACTTTGATCGTTATGAAGGTGCCACCTGTCCTAAGACTCATTTGATCATGTATTATCGCAAAATGGCTGCCCATGTTGAGAATGATAAACTGATGATTCATTGCTTCCAAGACAGTTTGAAGGGTGCCTCTTCCAAGTGGTATTTAACTTTGGACCAATCCCGCGTTAAGAGCTTTCAAGATTTATCTGACGCTTTCATCAAACACTACAAGTACAATATGGATCTGGCTCCTGACAGAAGACAATTGCTGAGTATGTCACAAAAGAATTCTGAGTCATTCAAAGAGTATGCTCAAAGGTGGAGAGAGACTGCTTCGCAGGTAGAACCTCCTTTGACCGAGAAAGAGTTAGCTGATTGGTTTGTCGACACAGTCCGTCCAGAATTTTACGAGAGAATGGTGGGTAGTGTGACTTCAAATTTCTCCGACATCGTTGCTGTGGGTGTCAAGATTGAATTGGGTATGAAGAGTGGTAAAATGACAAATAATCATGGCGCTTCTAAAGATCAGCCGAAGAAACCTCCGTATAGCTCCCAGAAAAAGAAGGAGAGTGAGACTAATGCTATATCCTCTGGTAGACCAAGGGAACGCTTTTATCGACATCCGCAAGGTTATGCTCAACCTCAAGGGTACCCAGTCCAATATGCTCAACAACCCTATGTGGCAGCTATTACACCTTCTTTCAGTCAACAGGTTCCCATGTATCAACCTATGCAACAACCTCCTGTTTATCCGCCTCCTGTCAACTACCTACAGGCACCCAATACTCCTGCTCCTCAACAGCCAAAGAGTCCGGCTCCTCGCCAGAATATGCCGAATAGAAGAACGTATAAGCCTTGTCCGCCGATTCCAATGACTTTTACCGAGTTGTATCCCTCTTTGGTCAAGCAGGGTCTCATCACTACTCGGGCTTTGGGTCCGCCTCCTAATCCTCTACCCGCCAATTACAACGCCGCTGCTCATTGTTTATTTCATGAGGGTGCGCCTGGCCATGATCTGGAGAATTGTTATGCTCTCAAAAATATTGTCAGGGATTTATTGGAAAAGAAGATTTTGTCATTCGAAGATCCTCAACCAAATGTTAAGAAGAACCCTTTTCCTAACCATGAGAGTGTCAATGCCATTAGTGCTGATTCAGAGGAAGGCTATGCCCTTGATATTGAACAGATTAAGACTCCTCTCAAAATGTTCCATTCGAAACTGTTTGAAGTTGGTTTGGTAGATACTTCCCACGTTGCATGCGTAAGTTGTGAAGCCAGTATTAAGGGTTGCATGTTGGTTCAGAATGATGTGCAGAGGTTAATTAATGAGGGTGTTTTACAAGTGACAAGCCAAGCCAAGAAGGATGTAGTCGTTGTGGTTGAGCCTGTCTTCCATCAGCCTGAATCAAAGGGTAAGGTACCAGTGTTTAATTTATCAGGGGTAAGCTCCGCCAACCTCGTGTTCGATATACCAAGGTCGTATATCCCCGAAGTGAATCAGCCTAAGCCTATAGTTATTCGGAGACCGAGTCCGTTTCCCTTCAGTGATCCTAAAGCTGTGCCTTGGAAATATGACGTGACGATGATTGACAAGGAGTCTGGGAAGGTTATTCCAAATGAAGAGGGTAAGGATACTGTGACCAATATCGCAGAGGTAAGCAGGATGACCCGCAGTGGCCGTGTGTATACTCCCCATTCCAATGAGGATCCACCTAAGGAGACCACTAATATCCCAGTGCCTGCCAAAGACAAAGGTAAGGGAGCCGTTACGAATAATGAAGATGCCGAATTTTTGAGGATCATCAAGAAAAGTGACTATAAAGTTATCGACCAACTTCATCAGACTCCTTCCAAGATTTCGATTTTATCTCTGTTGATGAATTCACCCGCTCATAGGATGGCCTTGCAGAAGGTTTTGACTCAAGCACATGTGGATCAGGATATTAGCACCAGTCGGTTTGATAGTGTGATTGCCAATTTGACCGCCTGTAACACTCTCAGTTTCAGCAATGAAGAGTTACCGAAGGAGGGTCCGAACCATAATCGTGCTTTACATATATCGGTAAAATGTCAGGAGGACAATTTAGCAAGAGTGCTAGTAGACACCGGGTCCTCTCTGAATGTGCTACCCAAGAGGGTTCTCGATAAGTTGGCCTGTAAAGAGACTGTGTTGAAACCTACTCCTTTGGTTGTCAAGGCTTTCGACGGCTCTCGCCGATCGGTAATGGGGGAGGTTGAGCTTCCTATCCTGATTGGTTCGCAAGTTTTTAATATCACGTTTCAAGTCATGGACATTAATCCCAACTACAGTTGTTTACTCGGAAGGCCGTGGATTCATGCCGCTGGGGCGGTAACCTCAACTTTACATCAGAAGATGAAGTTCGTGATCGATGGAAAGTTGGTTATTATACACGGTGAGGAAGATCTGATGGTCAGTAACCTGTCTTCTTTCCGTTACATCGAGGCCGATGAGAATGCTTTAGAAATCTCCTTTCAAGCACTTGAGATCGCCAATGTTGTTCTGCTAGAAGTCGAAGAGACAGTGGGTCAGGGTAATCCATCTTTTGCATCTCTGAAGAGTACCAAATCAACAATTGACAGGGGCATTCCTGAAGGTTGGGGAGAGGTAATTGATGTCAAGACCAAGACTGATCGCTCTGGGTTGGGTTACAAACCAACTCAGAATGGAGCTGCCACGACTGTCGAAGGGCGTCCGAAGGTTATCCAAGAAGTATTTGTCAGCAGAGGTTTCCAAGTCAATGCCATCAGCGACTGTGAAGAAAATGAAGAGCTGAGCAACCTGGTGTTTAAGGGTGATGCAGTTTTGAACAACTGGGAGGCCGTAGAGATCCCTGTTATTTTTCCCTTGTCAAAGTAATTGTTTTTTTAAGTTTCATTTACATTTTCAAATAAAAATCTGTAGCTCTGCCCAAGGCTATAGGGTCGTTTTGTCGGGCCACCTTTCATTCATAAAAAGATATTAATAAAAGTATTTTGTTCGATTCCACTTTGTTCATCTGCGTTTTTGTTTTCACTTTTAAAAATGAAATTGGCAACCTTTCTTCCGAAAAATAATAATATAAAAAAACAGCATTTCATTCTTACAAATCTTCGAGCATTTTAATTAAGTAAGCCTTCCATCATGCAGAGACATCATAAACCTTGTTGGATCCAATGACTTTGCTGACACTCCTGACTGGGATGCACCCATCAATCAAGCTGAGGACGAGGGTGAAGAAGATCTTGAAGTACCCGCGGAACTGACAAGATTGATTGAGTACGAGTACACAGAGCTTCAACCGCATAAAGAGCAAGTGGACCTAATTAATCTCGGTACAGATGAGAGCAAGAAAGAGGTCAAGATAGGTGCAATGCTTGGGACGGAGATTAGGCCGAGGTTGATTAAGTTGTTAAAAGAGTATATTGATGTGTTTGCGTGGTCGTATCAAGATATGCCGGGCCTAGACACGGATATTGTTGTTCACAAGTTGCCGCTTAGGCCAGATTGTCCGCCTATCAAACAAAAGCTTCGAAGAACGAGACCCGACATGGCTTTGAAGATTCGAGATGAGGTTAAAAAGCAGTTGGATGCAGGTTTCTTGGCAGTCGCAAAATATCCAGATTGGGTTGCCAACATTGTGCCAGTACCTAAGAAGGATGGTAAGGTTAGGATGTGTGTGGATTACAGGGACCTGAACAAAGCAAGTCCGAAAGACGACTTCCCTCTGCCACATATTGATACACTTGTAGACAATACAGCCAGTTTTGCGTTGTTTTCATTTATGGATGGTTTCTCTGGCTATAATCAGATCAAGATGGATCCCGACGATCGAGAGAAGACTACTTTCATTACTCCTTGGGGAACCTTCTGCTACAAAGTCATGCCCTTCGGTTTAAAGAATGCAGGGGCAACTTACCAACGTGCTATGACCACTCTTTTTCATGATATGATGCACAAAGAAATTGAGGTGTATGTGGACGATATGATAGCCAAATCTCAGAGTGAAGAGGAGCATTTAGACCATTTGGTGAAGCTGTTTGAACGACTCAGGAAATATCAGTTGAAATTGAATCCTGCAAAATGTACCTTCGGTGTCAGATCCGGAAAATTGCTTGGTTTCATTGTTAGCCAGCGAGGGATTGAGGTAGATCCTGACAAAGTCCGAGCCATTCAAGATATGCCGGCTCCGCGAACCGAGGCGCAAGTTAGGGGTTTTCTGGGACGTCTGAATTACATTTCCAGGTTTATCTTTAATATGACCGCTACTTGTGAGCCGATATTCAAGTTGCTTTGCAAGGGGCAGACAGTTGAGTGGAACCCTGATTGTCAGAAAGCGTTTGAGAAGATTAAGGGTTATTTGCAAGATCCCCCTATTCTGATCCCGCCCGTACCTGGAAGACCGTTGTTTATGTACCTTACTGTTCTCGAGAAGTCTATGGGTTGTGTGCTTGGACAACATGATGAGACTGGGAAAAAGGAACATGCAATTTATTACCTGAGCAAGAAGTTTACCGATTGCGAAAACAAATACTCACCATTAGAGAAAACTTGTTGTGCATTGGCATGGGCCGCTAAGCGCCTTCGGCAGTATATGGTCTGTCATACCACGTTATTGATTTCTAAAATGGATCCGATCAAGTATATTTTTGAAAAACCTGCTCAAACCGGGAGGCTAGCCCGTTGGCACATGTTGTTATCCGAATATGACATCCAGTATGTACCCCAGAAAGCGATTAAGGGTAGTATCTTATCTGATTACCTTGCAGACCAGCCAGTTGAAGATTATGAACCTCTTAAGCTCGATTTTCCTGATGAGGATATATTATTGATTAAAAGAGATTGTGAAGAGCCCGATCCGAGTGAAGGTCCAGAACCAGGTCTTTGGTGGAAGATGATGTTTGATGGTTCCTCGAATTTCAATGGGCATGGTATAGGCGCCGTTTTGATGAATCCAAAGGGTGGATTTACTCCATTTACAGCAAGGTTGGATTTTGAGTGTACTAACAACGTCGCAGAGTATGAAGCGTGTATCCTCGGCCTCGAAGCAGCGATTCACCTCCGAATCAAACTTCTTAAAGTAAGTGGTGACTCAGCCTTGGTTATCTACCAGGTACAAGGCAAATGGGAAACGAAGAATGAGAAGTTAATCCCTTATAAAGACTACATTATTGAGCTGATCAAGCATTTCGACGAGATAGAGTTCGAGCATGTTCCTAGATCCGAGAATCACGTAGCTGATGCTTTAGCCATGTTAGCATCCATGTGGAAAGTTAAATTCGTTAATGAAGCACCTCTTATCCATATTGAGCGCAAGGTTGAGCCCGCTTATTGTCAGATGGTCGAAGAAGTTGAGGTGGATGAAAAGCCTTGGTTTCATGATATCAAGAACTACCTCGTCAAACAGGAATATCCCGATAGTGCTACTGGTCTGGACAAAAAGACATTGAGAAGATTGGCGTCCAAATTCTTTATCAGTAATGGTGTGTTATACAAGAGAAATCACGACATGGTCCTGCTCAGATGTGTTGATAAACGGGAAGCGGACATGTTACTACAGGAAATTCATGAGGGAACCTTCGGAACCCATGCCAATGGTTATGCTATGTCCAAGAAGATGTTAAGGGCTGGGTATTACTGGTTAACCATGGAAGCCGACTGCATCCAATACGCTAGGAAATGCCATAAGTGCCAAATCTACGCTGATAAAATGCATGTACCTCCATCACCGTTGAATGTTTTGTCTTCACCCTGGCCATTCTCTATGTGGGGCATTGACATGATTGGGGCAATCGAGCCGAAGGCTTCTAACGGTCATCGTTTTATCCTTGTTGCCATTGATTATTTCACCAAATGGGTAGAGGCTGTCTCCTACGCCAACGTGACCAAGCAAGTGGTTGCCCGCTTCATCAGGAAAGAAATCATCTGCCGTTATGGAATCCCAAGCCGGATAATAACAGACAATGGCACCAATCTGAATAACAAGACTATGAAAGAGTTGTGTGATAGTTTCAAGATCACTCACCACAATTCTTCTCCGTACCGTCCTAAGATGAATGGGGCCGTTGAAGCTGCGAATAAGAATATCAAGAAGATCCTGCAAAAGATGGTTGTGACTTACAAAGATTGGCATGAGATGTTACCGTTTGCTTTGCATGGATACAGAACCTCAGTGAGAACTTCGACAGGGGCAACACCTTTCTCATTGGTGTATGGAATGGACGCCGTGCTCCCCATCGAAGTAGAGATACCTTCGCTAAGAGTGTTAATGGAGGCTGAACTTGAGGAAGCTGAGTGGGTTCAAGACAGATTGGATCAGTTGAATCTCATTGACGAGAAGCGTTTGACAGCCATGTGCCATGGGCAATTATATCAGAAACGGATGAAAAGAGCGTTTGATAAGAAGATTCGTATCCGTGAGTTCCGTCAAGGAGAGCTCGTACTCAAAAAGATCTTACCAGTACATAAAGATATGCGTGGAAAGTGGAGGCCCAATTATGAGGGCCCATTCGTTGTAAAGACTGTCTTCTCCGGAGGGTCTCTAATACTTACGACAATGGACGGTGAAGAACTAGCACATCCCGTGAATTCTGATGCAGTCCGAAAATATTATGCCTAAAAACCCGCTAAGTCGAAAACCTGCAGAAGGCGACTTAGGCAAAAGTAAGGGTGAAAAAGAAAAAAGAAATAATAACAAAAGCTCGCTAAGTTGAAAACCCGAAAGGGCGGCTTAGGCAAAAAAGAGCGTCCCGGTGGATTGAAAACCCGAAAGGGCGGTCCAGGCAAAAGTTAGGGACAAAGGCATTTCATTGCATCAGAAGACACTGATTATCTCGAACACACTTTCCGCATGAGAGCCATGTTTCAGTTCCTCCATCCTTGCCCAAAGCAGGATTCTGGATTAGTCTTAGTTATTAGTGTCAGTAGGTGTTATTGGATTCAATGTAACCTTTTTCCCATGTTGCCAATTTCAAAATGTAATCATCTGTGGAGCTATGCCTTCAACAAGCAGCCACCCTTTAATAAAAGATACCATCTCGTTACTTACATTCCTTGGTGCATTGCTCTTTATTTTCTATTGTTATGCAAAATGCGTTTATTCTTAAAATTTGAAAATGAAAGGTGCATTGTAGATTTTTCAAAACTGTTTTTCAAAAAACAAACAAATTTGAAATGTAATAAATTACTTTGACTAGTGGAAATTCCGACAGGATCTCTTCATTCCCCGGAAATATCATTATTGCAGAAACACTTTCAAACCATTGCCCAGTGATAGTCCCCAGAGAGACTATAAGCTGACAACCTTTTCTTGGGTAACTCAAAAGTGTCCCTCAGGTTTTCTTCTCCCCATGTGAAGACGTGATACTGTACACCACAAGCAGATTACCTTCTCCCCAGAGAATTCCAAACTTTAAAACCAGACTTGGTTCTACCATTGATCTTTCTTACCCATGATTGACGTATTGGTTGCAGAGAACGCAGGGTATTTCCGTCGAGATGTTTATTTCATCTCTCGTCCCGTCTCTAGTCTGTTTCGTCAGTATACGCAAGGGCATAAGCATCACATGCCTATTTCATTTCATATTCATTACATACTCATTACATACTCATTTCATAACATCTTGCATAGTTACATACATAGACATCAACATACATTCATATTAACATATCCATTAACATACGCGATAACATGCACAGGTTCATCGTGTCTCCATCATTGGTCGTTACCACCGAGTAATTGGGGTTTGTCCATTCTCTCCAAATAGATTGTCAGCCCTAAGCATAAAATGCTTACTTGTTTCCAGTTTCCCCACAGAGCTCGATCCTCGTGGATGACGGTTACTTCAGTTATCTTTCCTCGCCAGGATTAGATATTTACCCTTCGAGATCATTCCCTCGATGGAGTTTTGATTTCCAGTCTTCTTTCTAGCTCGATCCTAGATTGAATCTCAGTCTTGTCGGTCGTCAATCCCAACCGGACGTGCATTTATTTTGCACCATCTAAAATTTTCACCATACATTGGCAGATACGCGACTATCTCGCTTGAGAAGTTTATCACTGTACCCGGACGTGCATTTATTTTGCACTATCTTTCAAGAAAATCAACTACAATCCTTTACAGATACACGCCAGTTCGCGCCTGGAAAATATATCAGTACAACACTTTACAATCCTACATGTTACAACCTTTTACACTTTACATTTTACAGCATCAACATACGACATTTCTCACCTAAGAAGTCGATCATATCCTCGTTATGACTCGCAGCAAATGGCCATCTCCATGGAGCAGTTGGGCTTCCATTTACCTGCCGTCTTGAGGTTTGAACCAAATCGTATTCAGGAGAGCACGATCTTGAGTTACGGGGAGGTTTGAGCAGTTTCATATTCATGAGAGCACGATTCTGAAGTTATGAAGAAGTTCGTTTATCCTTTAGTAAAAGAAGGAGCGGAATCATATTCAGGAGAGCACGATTCTGAGTTATGAGGAAGTTCGATTACCCAGTTTCATATTCAGGAAAGCACGATTCTGAAGTATGGAAAAATTCATTTACAACCAAATCATATTCAGGAGAGCACGATTCTGAAATATGAAGAAATTCAGTCATCCAGTTTCATATTCAGGAGAGCACGATTCTGAAATATGAGTATATTCAGTCATCCAGTTTCATATTCAGGAGAGCACGATCCTGAGGTATGAGGAAGTTCAGTTTACCCTTTTCATGTTCAGGAGAACATAATCTTGAAGCATGAAGAAGTTTATTTATCCTTCAGTAAGAGAAGAATCAGAATCGTATTCCAGGCGCCGACCTTAAATGCGAGAAGATTTATTTATCAGATAAGCAGCAGCCTCTTTATTTGAGTGCTTATCCATTTTTTGCACATAAGTCCCTTCCAACGATAAGTGACAGTTCTCCCTCGAGAAGCTTATCAGGGCAATTCCCATCAAAGTCCATTTATTTTGGCATACAGTCGGTCTTTCCCCTGTATATTTGCTACGGAGTTCCGAAAAGTCCGTTTGATCCTGTCACGAGGGGTAGTTTACAGAAGCTTGGATGTTATTCCTTGCTCAATGCTCCAGCATTCTGTAATCGATCTTACAATCGTACGTGATCCAGTTTTATTTTTAGATTCCCCAGTGGAGGCCGTCTCATAGGTACCATCTCCATTCGAGGATCTCGTTCCTTTTCTAAAAGTGACAATTGGTCATTCGCACCAGTTGACTATCATTTTTAGAATTCCCCAGTGATGTACTGTGTCTCAGCGCGTCATTTTCCCCAGTGTGTTTCTTCTCGTGGCGTCTGTCTCGGTGTCGTCATGTTTCGTCAGCATTTTCGCATTCATTATTCCAGCATACGCATCATATCATAGTCATGGCATCATCTGCATTAAGTCGTTCCAGTTTTGTCCATAGCATTGCATATCGTCGCATATAAGGGCAAAATTTTCGGTTATCTATATTTAAATCTCTCCACCACGATTCCACGAGTCTCTGTCACTCAAATCGTCCGGTGTAGCCATTTAAATAGGGGCAACTGTAATACCCCAAATTTTACCCTTTCTTTTTTATTTTTATTTTAAATTCTTATTAACTTAATAAATTAACCTTTTTTTTAAATCTTGTTTTTTTAACTAATAATAATTTAATTAACCTTTTTTATAACTTTACTAATGTTTTTTATTAACTTTTTTTTTATTTAGTTTATTTATTTAAGTCATTTTAAGCTCTTCTTACTAACTTTTAGGATTTAGATTAAAATTTAACTTTTTTTTCTTTTCTTTAAAGAGTAAATTTTTTATAACCTTTTTTAAATTAATTTCTAACACTTTTTTTTTAATCAAATTCTAATATTTTTTTTAAATAAAAATCTAATACTTTTTTTTAAAATTAAATCTTTTTTTCTAACTTTTTAAAATTAAATCTTTTTTCTAACCTTTTAAAGCTAAATCTTTTTTTCTAACTTTTTTAAAGCTAAATCTTTTTTTTCTAACTTTTTTAAAGTTAAATATTTTTTTCTAACTTCTTTTTAAAATTAAATCTTTTTTCTAACTTTTTTAAAGTTAAATATTTTTTTCTAACTTTTTTTAAAACTAAATCTTTTTTTTCTAACTTTTTTAAAGTTAAATATTTTTTTCTAACTTCTTTTTAAAATTAAATCTTTTTTCTAACTTTTATAAAGTTAAATCTTTTTTTCTAACTTTTTTAAAAAAAATTAAATCTTTTTTCTAACTTTTATAAAATTAAATCTTTTTTTTCTCTAATTTCTTTTTTAAAATTAAATCTTTTTTTTCTAACTATTTTAAAAATTAAATCTAACCTTTTTTTATAAATTAAATCTATCCTTTTTTTTTTAAAATTAAATCTAAATCTTTTTTTGACACCTTTATTTTTCTAATTAAAATTCTAAATTCTTTTTAAAATTAAATTCTAACGCCCTTTTCTTTTTCTTTTTTTTTTTAATTTTTAAATTCCTTTTAAAATTAAATTCTAACAGTTTTTAAAATAATTCTAACATTTTTTAAAACCAACATTCAAATATTTTTTTTTATTCTAACTCATTTTTTTTTAAAACTCTAATTTTTATTTAACTTGAAACTCTAATCTTCTTTGCTAACTTTTTAAATTTAAATCTCAACACTTTTTTAATCTAATCCAATCTTAATGAATTCCAGATAGAGTTAAATCAAATCAATCAGATCAATCATCATCATAAGAAAATCAGATCTAAATATCAACATCACCATCATTGAATCAAATCTGAAATCATCATAAAAATTCATTCAGATCAAATCAGAGATTGAAAAAGATTGAGATATTCAAATTAAATCTGAGATTAAAAAAAAGATTTAAAAATCAAGTATAAAAGGGACGAAAATCATAACAAGAAAGGGAGAACATTTTTCGTAAAATCCAAGCAAACTCCGTCAAAAATCCTCTAGCCTCAGGACAAAGCATCATCGGCCATCATCATTCCGTAAGGATCAAAAAATATAATTACAATTTTTGTGTTGCTTTTCATGTTTTTCAGGAAAAAGAGATGAAGAAGACAAATCGGCGGTCATGCAAAAGAAGAAGAAGATAACATCCGTGAGAGGCAAACAAGAAGGAGAGGAACACACGCAAACTCAGAGAGCAGAGAGAAGAAGAGTGATGACCGGCCCAACCCTCTTTTTTATTATTTATTGTTTTTCCATTTGTTATTTTATTTTGTTTATCTTTTTTTAAAAAAATCAAGAAGACCCTTTCTTTTTTATAATCAAAAACCTTTTTCAAATTAATTAAAACTCTTTTTAAATAAAATAATCAAATGTTTTTTCAAATAATAAAACTTTTTTATAACTTTAAAGTAAAACGTGTTTTTAACTAACATTAAGATTTTTCAAATTAAACCAATTGTTTTTTTTAATGATTAAATCTTTTTTTCAAAATATTATCACTAAAACTCCTTTTTTAGAATAATTAACCAAACTTTCACTTTTTTATTAATAAATTTTTTTTTAAAACTCAAAACTCTTTTAATTAAAATTAATCTCTCTTTTCACAAATTTAAATCCTTGGTTAAAAAGACCATAAAAGTCCTCCAAAATTCATACGGTTTGTTTCTCGTTCAATTTTGATTTCGTTTTCGTCTAACCCCACATACTGACATTTTTGTTTGTTTTGTTTCTTGCAGCTATTATGTTCAATTTGAAACTTATTTTCGGTTTTATATTTAGCTATTATAATTGTAACTGCTTATGGGATGTAATTGTGCGAGACAACTGTCGCATTTATCTTTCCGCACTTTATTTTCTGCCGTTGTATGTATATTCAATTTCATCGCATCTTTATAATTAATTTCACTCCTCCGAAGGAATTAGGTCTAGCCGTTTGACCGCCGTGTCAGTAGTCCTCAACTTCAAACCCTTGCGACCTCACAAACCCTAATTTTCACAAATGCCTCGCCGCAGGCAAGATTACAATTTTACCCCTAGCATTAGGTCAAAGAGCCGCCGCGCTCATTTTAGGGTTTCCCACCGCGGAATCCTTAACCTAACCTAATTTAACCCTAATTACAACTTAACAATTCAACGTAGAGATTTGGAGTTTCTACACTCCACGTAAGCGTGTCCTTAAGATGCGTTTATTCCCCTTGAGACCTTGACCACAGTCAAGAAGTTTCTAACCTCCCTATTGAGGGGAACTACGATTACTCTGATTCCACTCCCGTAAGGATACGTAGGCACAAGATGCGATGTCTTGCCGAGTAAACTTAGAATTAACCCCTTAGGTTTATTTTCTCACTTTTAATCCTTTGTACATATACCTTAAGCAAATAAATAAAGCGAAAATAGTAAACATTTGAACAAAAGGTTCCTGTAGAGTACTACAGAAGTTTAGGGTGCTAATACCTTCCCTAAATTTAACCAACCCCCGAACCCTAGATCTTTCCCCGCATTGTGTTTACGATGCAAAATAGGTTTTCCCTCTTTTGACCTTTTCCTTCGGATAAATCAAAGAGCGGTTGTGAATTGAATTGCGATTCAAACTCATTAATAGTTTGTGATCCTATTTCCACCGCAACAATCAACATCTGCTCAGATGCAATCAACCACTGCTGTTTCTGCTCCTACTGCTGAAGCTTACAAGGAACCTGTGAGAACTCTTCTCACTCCAACTATAGAACTGGAAGTTCTGAGTGAATGCGTCATAGATTTTAAGTCCATTGAAGAAAATGGGTTTAATCTTTCTTCAACCATTCAAACTCAGAGTTGGACAAAGTACTTTGACAGGCTTATGGGTCCTGTTTATCCAACTTTGGTAAAAGAATTCTGGATACATGCTCAGGTGTGCCCTAAATTCATCCATTCTTCTGTCCTTGGAAAGGAGATTGTGATTACTGAGAAGCTGATCAGACAACTCATTGGGTACTCTGAAACTGATGGTGAAACCAGTCTACAATCTGCTCGTGTGGATCTTGCTGATGTGTTTCAAGAAGTTACTATTTCCGGGGAACCAACTAGCAAAGTAAGGGAACTGAAGCCAGTCTACAGGATCTAGGCCAAGATTTTCATGAGTTCCATCTTTCACAGAAAATCATCAAATTCCCCAGATTATGTCAGTGCTGAACAACTATACTTTATGTTCTGTATGAGCAAGGGAAAGAAGGTGTACTTGCCTTATCTTCTGTTTAGTCACCTTCTGAATCATATAAAGGAAACAAGAGAAGATGTAAGAGTCAAAACTGGAAAAGTTAGGAATTGGATTCCTATGGGTAGACTGATATCAGACATTCTAACAGAGAATGGTCTTGTGAAATATCTGTATGATACTGGATTGACAGAGGATCTGTCATATGTCATAGGTTCTGTCATCAATGGCAATACTCTGAAGAGGATGAAAGTTATCACAGAGCTTGCCAGCAAACCTAAGAAAATTGCTACTAAGGATATCAGCAATAGAAGGATTCCTATTGAAGATTTTCCAATGTTCAGTGCTGACGAACCAAGGGAGATCATCTTATCCTACATAGCTGATTGTCTGTTAAATGGTGTTCCTCTGCCTGTGAACATTGTCCAGAAGGAAGGAGAAGTTCTGCCTAATCTTGTTAGAGAAAGGCGTTCAAAGAAGATTGCTGAAGAAGGATCTGAGGCTCAGCCAAAGAGAAAAGCCTTTGAAGCTGCTGTTAAGCCTCAGAAGGTAAATAAAGTGAAATCCACTCCTCCAGAAGCAAGTCTAGAAGACATAAGAGAAACTATCAAACAGGTATTAACATCTGATCCAACTCCAACCATTCACTCTCCATTACCTTCACCTCCTTCATCACCTTCTAGACCATAATCATCTGTACCACCATCATCTGGAATTCAAACATCTGAACCCCCTCCATATCAAACTACACCTTCTCAACCATCTTCTGTATAAACTCCATTTGAACCACCTCAAACAGAAACACAACCAGAACATCAACAACAAGAACCACCTCAGCCAGAACCTCAACAAAAACAACAACAACTGCCAAAACATCAATCTCAACCTATTTCATCTGAACCTCTCCAACCAACTCCATCTGAACATCCCTCAATAATAGAACAACCGTTACCTGTTCCAGAACCCTCAAATGGCATTCTTGATTTGGAACCACTTGCAACCATGGTTGTCTTATCATCCACCTCATGCCACTCCACTGAATCATCTGATTCTGAATCAGAAGTTCACTCACCCTCTTGTTTACACATTTCTGATCCATTCAAACCTGCATTTTCTGATCTATCAGCACCTGACCAAATAAATCGTAGACTTTCACTTCATTCAAAATTCAACCTCTCAGACTTTCAACCTTCATCATCTGAAGCTGACATTTCTCCAACCCCTACACCTTAACTCACAATACCACAACCATCTAAACCTCAACCATCTACATCTTAACCATCTGAACAACCATCATCTGATCCAACACCTCCTAACACAACTTGTGAACAACCTCAACCAAACTCTGAATCTGCTGAGAAAGTGACTCTTAAGGAATTTCTTTACCCCAACCCTAGATCAGATGTTGATAAACTGTTTGAAAATTTCAAAAAGGAAGTTCGTATGGGGATTGCACGCGTGGAAGAAGAGTATCTGTTCAGTATAGATCCTGTTAAGTGTGAAGCTGCTTGGGATAAATTTATCTCTAAGTTCAACGTGGTGGCCTCTCATCTCAAGACAGCCTGTGCTGAAGATGCTAAGGCAAAGTTTGCTGAGTTGGTAAGACAGACTCTGATGAGCATTCCCAAACCACCAGTGCTGCTTCTGGAAGCTGCTCCTGCTGAAGACTCTCCATCTGAAGATGTTGTATCTGATATGGACATTGATGCGTCTGCATCTGAAGTGAAGGCTGACAATTCAGAACTTGTGAAAGAAGTTAAGGAAATCAAGTCCTGGATGATCAAACAAGAACAAACCACTGAAGAGATTAAGACTTGGATGGCCAAGCAAGAAGAGTCTACTACAAAGATCACAGATCTTCTGACCCTGATTGCATCTCGTCAACCTTAATTTCTTTTCATGTTTCTGCACTGATGTTTTGCATCTGTTTTCTATTACTTGTTTTTTATCATCTGTTATGTGAACCATCTAAATGAATGAAACTGTTTGCTTTGCTTTTCTTCTGTTATCTTTTTTGTCTTTACACATCTTTTTGATTATGACAAAAAGGGGGAGAAAAAGAATCTGATTGTTCAATCCATAAGCAAATACTAAAACAAAATTCAGACATATTACTAACTATCTTTGAATTTAAGTCTTTCAGATTCTATTGTTTCATCTGACAAAATAAATTCATTGAAGTTATCCTGAGAATTACCCAACCAGACTCTAACTCTTGAAGAAAATTTTACTCTGAGTCTAAACGCAAAACCAACCTCTGTGTTTGAAAGAAGTCATCAGACTCTAATTAACCAGACTCTGTGTTTGAAAAAAAGTCACCAGACTCTGATTAACCAGGCTCTGTGTTTGAAAGAAGTCATCAGACTCTGATTCTGAAATACACTCAAGCAAAAAGGGAAGTATTATTTTCCTTAGAGTATTCATTTCAGGGGGAGATTCTTAATCTCAGGGGGAGTTATAATTATTGCTTTTTTATTGAATAAAATTTCTCATGTTTTGTCATCATCAAAAAGGGGGAGATTGTAAGAACACAAATTGTTTCTTAGTAATATCTCTATGTTTTGATGATAACTCTTATGAAATTTTGTATTAAAGAATTGTATACTCTAAAATTGGTTCATGAATATTTGCTGCAGATGATTAAAGTATATATACATCCAAGAGAAAATTAATCTGAACATGGAACTATGGAAGGCTCTGAAGAATCAGAATCATCTTATAGAAGAATCTAAGCGCTGTCTGCAGAAGGATCTGAAGCAGAAGCTACAGAAGAATCTGAAGCAGAAGCTGCAGAAGAATCTGAAGCAGAAGACTCTAATAAGATCTGAAGACTCTGAAGCATTGAAGAACTTTGTATGAGAGTTAAGAAGCACAATTTTTCAGAAGACTCTGAGAGTACTGCACGTTGCATGTACTGAGGATCTTATTCATAAAACGCTGCTCAGATAGAACTACACGCTTAAGCACACTTGCTGCATTACTCTGATTCAGCAAAATCTGATGGGTATCCAAGACTCTGATCATGCAGACTCTGATGTTAACTTTGCTGAAAAGAAATACTTGTTGAAGAAGAATTCAAAGTAATATCTTTTGATTTGGCTCAACGACTCTTTCCTCTTTCATGCTTGACACTAGAACACAGACCAAAAGCATTTCTCTGTGCATTCTATTTCCAGGAAAGGTCATGTGATGTAAAGACAAAAAGGTTCAGGCCTTTTCAGTACACAGCCTCCAACGTCAAGACTTTGTGGACTACTGTGCATATAAAAGCAAGTCTTCCTCATCTTCTTTAAAGTGTGATTAACAACCAACGAATCTGTTATAGAAACTCTTACAAGCTCTCATAAAATATTCTTATTGCTGAGTTTATTCTTTTGTTCTTAACATTAAGTGAAAAATCACTGTTGTGATAAAAGCTTGTTAGAAGCATTCATACACTTGTATTAATCTTACATTTTCATTGTAATAGTTCCTTAAGAAGATCCAGTTGGGATTAGTAGTTCTTGAGAAGACTTTAAACAGTTGTTCTTAGTGCTTACTATTGTAATCAGTTGATTAAATAGTGGATTAAGTCCTTGTTTGAGAAAGGCAAATCACTCTAGATAGGGTGGACCGGAGTAGTTGAGTTCAACGAACCAGGATAAAAATACTTGAGTTTTTACTTCTAAGTTTTATCTTCATACTTATTCAACCCCCCCTCCCCCCCCCCCTCTTCTAAGTATTTTCTCACCTTCAAATTATTGTAGATGGAATTTTATTAGTCAAATGGCTTAAGCATAACATTTTAAGTGTTATTCAATTATGTGATAAAGAGTATTCTATTATCTTTGATACCTTCAGTTGCTTAATTGAGTATAAATCTAATAAATAATTAGTGTTTAAAGATTCTAGAGTGGATAACATCTATATGCTTAGTCTAGATGATGTTTCAAAGAGCAACACTAAATGTCTTTCCACCTAGAATAAGATATTTGGTTGTGGCATAGGCGTTTAAGCCATGTGTAATATGATTTGATTAATAAGATAGTTTTTAAGGAATTAGTAGTCGATCTACCAAAATTTAAATTTTCAAAAGAAAAGTTATGTGATGCTTTCCAAATGAGAAAGCAAACAAATGTGTCTTTTAAACCGAAAACTCTGTTTCTACAAATAAACTCTGTAAGCTTCTTTATATATACCTCTTTGGCCCCTCAAGGACTAAGAGTCTAGGCAATAACTATTACGGATTTGTTATTGTATATGATTTTACTCAATTCACTTGGACCATATTCTTAGATCATAAGAAAGAAACCTTTATAATTTTTATTCGATTTGCTAAACTTGTCCAAAACCAATTTTCTTTGAAAATTATTTTTTTACAAAGTGATCATGGGGGAAAATTTGTCAACGGTCATTTTGAAATTTTTTGTAATAAAAACGGGATAGCCCAATAATTTTTATGTTTGCACACCACAATAGAATGGCCTTATGGAGCGTAAAAACTATGTTTAAGAAGAATTAGCATGAACCATGATAAGTGAGATGGGTCTGCCTATGAACTTTCGGGTGGATGCGATTAACACTGCATGCCACATCTTAAAAAGGGTGGTAATGCCACCAATCCTAGAGAAACTCCATATGAGTTACATAAAGATAGTCAAACATTTTCTATTTTAGCGTTTTTTCCTGCAAATTCTTTATTTTAAACAATGTCAAAGACAAGTTAGGCAAGTTTTATGCTAAATCTGATGAGGAAATCTTTCTAAGGTATTCCTCATCTAGTAAGACTTATAGTGTGTTCAACCTTAAACTTGTATTATAGAAGAATTTGTTCATGTTGCATTTGATAAAACCAGACCCCAAAAGACGGGGAAAGATAGTTCTAGTTTTGATGGTTCATGTGTGTTTAATGAAAATTTAATGAAAATTTAATGAAATCAACTTGCTGATTTTTTACAAAATTGTTATCCGATGAGCCATTTTATAAAATCCGTAGGAAATTGGGGATCCTTGATCCATCTTATTTTGAATAAAGATTGATTCTATTTATCATTTCGTTTTTGCTATATATATTTATTTTGCACTAATGATCTGTTCTGTAACAAGTTACTTCTTACCAAGTCTATTGACATGATCTCACCAAACAATATATTGTTATTATTTGATCTTTATATGTTTTATTTTGTGTATGTAATGATATATTTGTGTAGTATGTTGCTTATTCATCTTGTATTTATAATTTCGACTATGTATTTGTGCATTTAAAATCTTGTTAAGTGAAAATTTGATTATGTGCATGTTGACATAATTTTTGTATGTTCATGTATTATTTATCCTTTTTCCATGTAGTTATGTGTTTTATAATCAGTGTTTTTTTCCTACTGATTTCATGTCGTTGATATACATTTGTTGCATTTGACATGCCTAATAACGTATTTCATCTATGATATAATATTCTAATTCTATATATATATATATATATATATTTTTATGTATCTATTTATTAGGTTTATTTGCTCTTGATTATTTTTTGTATTTGTTGGATTTACGAGCTTAAACTATATTGCTATCTATACCTTTTTTATCTTGTCAAATAAAAAGAAGTTGTAATGAATATAATGTGTGGATTTATGCCATTTTATCCAATTATGGTATGGTCTAATGTTTTATAGGGAGCACGAAGAAAAGTCTTGATCATGATTTACTTAAAGCTCAATTAGACTCAATTCCAATGGTAGTTTTGCAAGTTGTCAAGCATCGAAAAAATGGAGAGTGATGTTGCTCTTCCTTTATTTTTTTTAATCATAATTGAGTCTTCTCTAAGATAGGTTTTGGCATATCGTAGAATTGAATAGAATAATTAAATTGTGTTTTGCATGCACTAAATCGAACCCTTAGGTAAAAGTCGATGCAATGTGGTTCAAGTCAGATTAGTCAAATATTTAGGCCAAGAAATGAATGAATGCTTGATTCCTATCTTACTAGATTTTGATTCAATCAAACATTTCAATTTTTTTTTAAATAGAAACTTTTTGAAGTGTGATTCAAATCAAGGTTATGCATGATTCGTAGGTTTTTCAACTATCAGTGTGATTCAAATTACAAGTTTCCCTGATTTGAATCAAGATCAAGCTTGATTTAAATCACACTATAGGTTGATCCAAATCAATAATTCATTTAAAGTCCAAGTTTTTATTATGTCAAGCTTGATTTGAATTACAACATTCCTTGATTTGAATCAGTGACTCAAAACTATGATTCTAGTCAAATGGGCAAATTTTATGATTTAAGTTCCTGATTCAAATCAGTTGTTCATTCAACTCAAAACATACCCACTACACTTGGCTGAAATCAAAATGGTGTTTTTACTCATTTTAGTGCTCAATCTCAATCACATATATAAATCTCTCTCTCTCTCTCTCTCTCTCTCTCTATATATATATATATATATATATATATATATATATATATATATATATATATATCTCTATCTCTCTCTATCTCTACATGTGATCATAACATCATAGCTTTGAAAGATGTTCAAAACTGAATGTTAGCTTTCAAAGTACAGCTTTTTACAATTTTCAATAGCATATGAATTCGTCTTTTACCAATAGAAACATTACCATGATTTGGTTGCTTCTCAATTCTTAGAGAGTGTGAGATCTTTCATATAAGAGGTTCTCGTTAATGTTTATAAAGCTTTTGAGTTGCAAATTAATACTTGTATTGTGTGGTGTTACTGGGATTGACAATCTAGCAAATGCAAAAGGAAAGAATTTCTTCTCCATTGAAGACTTCGGTAGAATTGAGTAAATCTTGATGTGGAACGAAGTTGAGAGTTTCAATTCCTTCAGATAGGATAAGAGCCTAGACAAGTGACCAATATGATATGATAAATTTAATTCAAGCCATGTTAGTTGGAGTTAGTTAGAATTAGTTTGTGCAACTAATTGAGTTGGTTAGCGGTATATATTGTTTTTAGTTTGTTAAGTGAATCAATTCCTTGTTGAATGAGTAACAACTACCTAGTGTATATATATCTCCTCTATTTATAATGTAAATAACAGTCTTTCCATTCTTTCATATACACTTTCTTAATTACTCTCTTATTTTCCTCTCCATTTTTCTTAACCATTATCCCAAACAAATTGGTACCTAGAGCTTGTTGATCCCAGGAAACTCAAGTGATTTTAAGAGATATCAATCATGGTGTCATGGAAACTTTGAATCACAACCAATTATTATTGATGACACAAATCAAGGACAAATAGGTGACTTAAATGAAGGTGATTTTTGGTACACAAGATGTTTGAGATATGGTGGAAATAGGTGTTGAAGCTTTACCAAAAGATGCAAGTTCATCACAAAGGAAAACACACAAGAAAGATAAGAAAATAGATTACAATGCTATATTCTGAAGTTGAGACAAATACACAAGAAGGGGGTTGAATTTTGTATATCAATTTCTTTTAACTTCTGAAAAACACAGCTTCAGATTCTGAACAAGTCCAGAGTCTAAACACAAAATAAGAGTAGCGGCGGAAAAATAAAGTTCAGAAGCAAGAGTAAATCAACACACATAGTTTATCCTGGTTCTTCTCCTAAACAAAGAGTAGTTCAGTCTCATTACCTCAACAAGAATTTTTTTTACTATAATCAACATTGATTACAACTTTGCTCAATCAAACCAGAAAGAGACTTCAATGCTCAATCAATCTAGAAAAAGACTTTCGCTCAAGCAACCTACCAAGAAACTTCTGCTCAATCACACTAGAAAGAGTCTTCATTACTCAAGCACTCAGGAAAGAGACTTCACTACTGAAGCACGCAGGCAAGAGACTTCCTTTACTTTAAACAAATAGTTTAGTAGAAAAAATAACAACTATACTTTGATACACAATCAAAAGTATAGTAGTTGTACAACAACCACATAGTTTTTTTAACTTTTAAGATTTCTAAGATATACAAAGATAAGAAATCTTAAGACCTTGTGCAATAACAGTTATAAACAATAACTCAAATTTATGCTCAAGTAGTTGTGATGTAGCATTATTGTTGTTGTCTTTATGGTAGTTGTTTGGTTGTTGTCTCCTTCTTTCAAATCTTAATCTTCCTTTTATAGAGGCAGAAAAGAGTCGTTAGAAGTGATGAGCATAAGAGCTTTCTTCGTGAAGAAGCATGCCAAGAGACACACTGGAAGATGTATCTGGTTAGAAACATTTTCCAATGAATAATAACATTATCCACAACATCTTTCTAAGTACTAGGTATCTACCAAAAGGTAGGAAAGACTTGTAGCACCCCAAAATTTTCCCATCCTTTTTCTTTTATCTTGGCTTATTGTTTCATATCATTTTACATTGGCATTTGCATATAACATTGATCTTAGACAGTGCATCAAGGCACCTTATCCAACAATAAAGAGAAGAGCTTCATCTTCAAAGCTCAACCAAGAGCTCAATCTCAACTTTGTGGCAATCTCAAGCCACAAGGTCTCCATCATCAAGACATGTCACTCAACCACTTGAATCAAGAGTACAAGCATTGATTCTCCTCCTCCTATCTCATGGATAACTGATTGAGGTTTTGGTTCAAAGAAGATTTGTAACACCCCAAATTTAATTGGAATATTTTAATTTATTTATTTAATTAAGAATATTCATTTTCGGTTTCGGTGGTTTTGTGGAATTTTGAAGAATTATGCATAATTGGGTTATTTATTTTGAATAATAGTATATAATATGAAGATATTAATATTATTATGAATTAAAATAAATATAAGTGAAAGAATGGCAAATTGGACATTTAAGAGGAGTTAGTGAAGGTGTTATGGGAAAAGCCCAAATTGTGAAGCCCAAGACTAGGTTTGACAAAATAGAATTCTGAAGGGAATTAGAATTCATTTGTGAACCGTGACAAGTATTAGAGGCAGAAGATTCCCGGCGATAATCGTGAAGGCTTTGAATCGACTAAGGTATGAGGAGTATAGCTTTTCATGATTTTTCATGTGTAACTTTCGATGTAATTATGGTTGATTTACGGGTTTAAGGGTTTTATGGAGAATTATGAGAAATTATGATTTTTGGCCTTCGTGGCCTAAACCTATTATGGAGGTCGTAACCATAGGGTTTTGAGGGTAGAAATGAGAAATTATGATTTTTGTCCTTCGTGGCCTAAACCGATTATAGGTAAATCTAGTTGTGGTTCAATTGGGGAAAAAGGGATTTTGGCCTTCGTGGCCTACATCTGGTTTTGGGAACTCTGACATTGTGGTATAGTGGTAAGTATTCCTAACAGTTAGAGCATAATATGAGAAAGGGAAATCTTGCCTTCGTGGCCAAAACCTTGAATTGTTATATGTCTGACCCTGAAGGAATAAGAATATTTGAATGTGAGTAACTCTAATGCCTTAGGATGTAATTGAAGGAAAAATTGTAATTTAGGGATGAATATGTTCCGGGAGTGGCCTAATAAACTGTAGGTTTTGTACCTTTATCGCCGTAGGACCTTAGGGATGATTTAGGGATGTTTTGGGGGCATTGGGTAAGTGAATCGTAGAGCCTTTTGGGTAGAAATCAGTTCTGGTGCGTAGCAGAATTTGCTGTCATCGCACAGTTTGCCTAGAGAACCATGTTGTTCCCAGACTCGCCTAGCGAACATGCCAGCGAATGTAGCAGAGTTTTGCGAATGTTGATCGTGTGCAGCGATGCCGTGATGTTTAATTCTGTGATTCCCGTGATGAGTTAACATGAGTAGGACTGGGAGGTTTATGTGATTAATAGGTGATAGTATGAGGATTACCGCGAGTATAATTTGATGAATTAATATGAGATAATATGAGATAATATTATGAATTAATATGTGATAATATGTGATAACATGATGGGTTAATATGAGTATGACTATGAGCTTTATGTGATTTGTACATGATTATATGATGATTTCTATGACGTATGATGATGATTATTATGATGTGTTATGATGACATGATGTGTGATGATGATTATTATGATGTACTATGATGACGTGATGTATGATGATGATGAGCTATGACGTTTAATGATGATGAATATGATGAATGATGATGCACCTATGATGTTATTATGAGGATGATTTGTGACGTGTGCATCATGCATTCATGTGCATCTGGACTTCGGTTCAGGACCTCGATTACTTTGACTTCAATCCCATTGTGTGGATGTGAAGTGTTTTGATGTGCTCCGGTTCTCTAGTAGAATCGATCCTAATGATGGGGATCTATGGAGGGTTGATGGCCCAGTGTCCATCGAGATGTGATGATTGGTACCACATGCATTGAGTTGTGTCGCATATGCATTTATGAGTCTTTTTGTATAAATTATGACGTTGTGGCCTTTGATGTCCTTTGAGAAATATGAATGTGTTGAATATGAAAATGACGCCGTTTTATATGTTGATTTTTATTCATTGATTATTATGAATCGTTTTACTCACCCTGCCTGTTTGAATGTTACCTCCATGTGGGTAACATGCAGATACCAGGTTTAGTCGTGGATGTTGTTGAGGACTTTTGAAGTTTTGAGTTGGTGGCCTTTGGTCAACATTGAGGGTCTTGCTCTGATAGTGTAACATCGGGTTGGGGGTCCTTGAGTTGAGTTATATTTATTGAGTTTATTTTGATCATCTTCCCGTATGAGGAAACCATGATTATGCCTTTTGAGTTCTGTTGTTTTGTGTAGTTTGATGTATTTTGGGCAAAACCCGTTGTACACGGAGCATCGACTTATTTTGAGTAACATGAGAAATGTACGCCCTTTGAGGTAATTTTTATTGAGTTAAATATTTTACTCTAATAACTTTGAATAAATGTGACTTTTAATTGTGGGGTAGAAAAGGGTGTTACATTAGTGGTATCAGAGCAGGTTGTTGCACCCCAAAATTTGCCCAACCTTTCTTTACCTAGCTTGTGTTTCATTTCATTCATGTTAGCATTATCATTTGCATTTCATTGACATGTATGCAAAGGATCAAGAGGTATGAATACCAATCAAGGGTTACACAAGGCTATGAAGCTAGCTAAGAAGGTTATTCAAGTGTTCAAGGGTTGATATCCTTATCAGAGAAGTTAAAAGATCCTCAAAGAGGTGGTTGAAACCAAGTATGTGGGTCTCCTAACTTGAGAGTTACGGAAAGTCATCAAATGATTCTAAGGCCATGAAGTTGGACTTGAGGTCTTGAGAGAGTTCATGAGAAGTGTTGAAGATTATTTTGAAGCCTAGACAGGTCATTATGTGGAGGATATGAAGATATAACCAAGATTGGTGCAACTAGGGTTTCATCTGGACAACCCTAGGATAACTGATGATTTGAAGAATGTTGAGACCTAATCCAAGAGCCATGTGATCATGGATTGATACATTGATATGTTCTAAGGATGATTTCAATGTTAACTCATCATGATTGATGAGTTTGAGAAGTTTTAGGCTAGGGTTTCTAAGGCTTGACAGTGTAAAATCCCCTAGCTTGACCCTTGACTTCAATACCATTTAACTCAAGATTTGATTTTCATATTGTCGCTTGCGCGAAAATAAGGTGCCGGCACAACAGAAGAGTCGCCATCTTTCGTTATTTATCCCTCAGAGCGGGAAAGGAAACGATCGAAAAAACCTAACGAAACAGGGTAAGACAAGTTCATCGCAACCATTGTCTGGGTTCGGGAGTCGGTTACGCAAGGGGAAGGTATTAGCACCCCTCACGTCCGTCGTACTCGACGGGATCCTCGCTTGTTGTGTTTACTTGGACGGGTTGGTTTTATTCTATCTACCTATCAAGGCTGGCTGAAAAAGAAAAGAAAAATGACTCGGCAAAGCGTCACACTTTATACCTACGTATTCTCATCAGAGAATGAGAAATCAGAGTCAACGTAGTTCGGCCTACGAAGGGTTATGGAGGAAGGTAGCTCGCCAAGACATCGCCATCTTGTGCCTACGTACTCTCAACAGGCATGAGAGATCAGAGCTCACGTAGTTCGGGAAACTACGGGTTATTTCCTGTCTTTTACGAAAGAAGTGTTTTTTATTGTGTTTGCGATTTCAACCGCACTAGAGACTATGACCTGAGAGTGAATGCGTCGCATGTCACCCAAAGGGTACCATACTAAACATCCAGACTGTGGAAAAGAAACTCTCCCACAATCCTTTCTCAGATAGCTTAAGGCTCGTAACGTACGGAATAAATCATTCATGATTACTGTATCTTAAACTGTTTTGAGATGAGAAGAGAACAGTCCCAACTAGGAGGGAGACTATCAAGTCCTACTGTTGTCATGCCATGGATTCATCCTATGGTTGAGGTTTGAACAGGGAACTCCTAGAAGTTGTCATGCATAGGTTTCAACCTAAAATTCTATCATCAAATCCTTATCAAAGGAAATGAGAGTCCTAAGGGATCATGTCAATGATACACCAAAACAGACAAAGCATCAGCTTAACAGTAAAATGCATGCAATGCAAGTGAGGGAGGAAATGTGTGTGGGGCTTCAGCCTCCACAAGCTCATCTCAACCTCAAGCCAGAATGAAATAACAGTAATCATACTGAAATATAAACAACATGCTATCAAGCAATAAACAGTAAATTGCAATCATACAGAAAGAAATGAAATGAAATGCCATCAGGCAAACAAACCACAAGGGCAAGGGAGATGGGCTCTACCGAATACCCGCAAGCAAAGCCATACAGTAACAATACAAGCAGAGGGAGCAACTCAACCTCTAATGCAAACATGCTCCTAGATTCTACCTATTCTAGATATGGACTTATTCTAATGCATCAGACAAGTCAAGCAAAACACATCAATACAGAAAAGAAAAAGAAAAGAAAGCAGATCAACTCCTCCAACAGCAATCCAGTCTTCAGACTTCAAACATCAATTTCTTTTCCAGGTTTCAACCCTACAACATGAGTTTCAACTCATCTTCTCCCTTAAGCTTCAGCTTCTTGATCAGCTCCACCTTCAGGCTTCACCTAATCTTCAGGGATCTTCAAGTATCAACTTGCTCTTGTTGCTCTTCAAGCTTCAGCTGGAATGGCAATACTCAAGGATTCATCCTCTTCAACTCTCTTCAATGAAGTCTTCATCTTCATGCTCAGGCTCAGCATCTCTCAAGACAATCAAACCAGAGAAAATCACTTACTGGATAAGCTGGGGGATATTGAACTGCTTATTTGACCACCAAAGGTGACCTATAAGGGTTCAACATCAAAGGAATGGTTCCCTCAAAAGTTATACCTCCTAGGTATAGCACTTATCCCTCCAAAGGAGAGAGGTGTATACCATGGAAGGACTTTGAATCATAGGGAGGAATGGAGGTGAATGATACCATCCATGTTTGAGAAGGAAGTTATCTACATCTAAACTCTTCCTAATCCCTAACCCTAAAACAACAAAAAAGAAGAGAAGAACAAGCTCTCAAGCTCCTCAATGCATCTTCAAGTCTTCTACTATGCTCCTCAATGCTCCACAAAGAGATACCAAGCTTTCCAAGCTCACAAAACAAAGCAAACTAACATATAATACCCTAAAGGCAACACAAACAATCAACCAATACAAAAATCAACTAAAAATAGCATACTATTATATTAAATCCTAATATAATTTCTAAGGGATCCTACATACCTACCCTTAATACCCATATATGCCCCATAGTCTAACTTGTCCTAAAAACCCAAAATCTAAAGTTATGGTGCACCTATGTTGAAGTTTTAACCTAATTCTACACAACCTAATAGCATCTAATCAAAACTAACCTAAAAATCATCACAAAAATATGGAATTAATCCAGGGGGACCTAAAACATATATCTAACTACCCTAAAAAGATTGACCTAAAAATCTAAAGGGATCTACCTAAACTAAATTCAACAAATCAAGGTATCAACTTAAAAGAATTAAAAAGCAATTGAAATGAAAAAATGCAGAAAATATAAAAATGCATGAGATGAAAAATGTTTTCATTTTATATTTTTCTAGACAGAAATATGAAGAGGGAGAAAAAACTCCCATTAAAAAATATTGATTTTTCTATTTATTATGATTTTCTAAAGTTTGGAAAAAAATGGAATAAAAATAAAATGCAAAATATGCAATGGGGTGCAAACAACAACAATATCCAGTTATTACATGCTTGGACCCAGGCATGGGGGGTGCAAACAGAAAAGCGCCTGGCCCAATGATTAAATCAGAAAAGAGATGAAAAACATTAAAAAAATGAAAAAGAGCGCGGTGCGAATAGCATGGAAATATAGTGCAAATTGGAACTGGGCCTGAAAAGGGGGTGGCGTTAGCAATTGATGACTTAAGCCCATGACCACCGTTTTAATGAAACGGTGCGTTTCATGGCATTCTGAATCCCTCCAAAAACGAAATCAAACGTGAGCCTTAGGATCAGTCTTTGGGTCAAGGTCAAGCGCGTCATCCAACGGTAGTAACTTCGTCTTCTTCCTTGGATAGCTAGGGTTTTCAGAAAAAACCATTAAAACACATGCCATGCAACAGAACTTCCTCTCATTCGTGTGCCTTCATTTCTCCATCAAATATCAACATGTAAAAACCAATCTTGACCTATTTTCCACGCTGAATACGTCTATGGTGTTGGATTTCATTGAAACGGTCTAAATCATGCAAACCGAATGTGAAACTCCATTGATCACAAAATATCATCAATCCACGACTTCAACCAAACTCAACTTTCTTTACATAAAAATGATCCTTGCATTATACTAATCAAAATCAGCCAATAATCTTGCATTATCATCCATTATACCACTAGTTCTTACTCCATCAAGAATTGACATCCATGAATGAAACTTCACCAATTACTCCCAAACTCATCAGAAATGATCACCTAATTGTCTCTAATAGGTCTACACTAATAATTTACCCTAGCCTTGCCTAGATTGAGGTGTAGGAATGATTTTGCATACCTGGCTTCTTGGATTGGTAGTGATGGTAGATCTTCAATTCAAGCCTTGAAACTCTTCAAGAACACTCCTTGGATGATGAATC
This sequence comes from Lathyrus sativus, assembly GCA_963859935.3. Classification (NCBI taxonomy): domain Eukaryota; kingdom Viridiplantae; phylum Streptophyta; class Magnoliopsida; order Fabales; family Fabaceae; genus Lathyrus; species Lathyrus sativus. The sequence continues at coordinate 843,019,197 of OZ012735.1, forward strand.
TTCTTCTGTTTGCAAAAGATTGGATGTAGCAAGCTTGTACTTCAAGATCCAATGTGAATGACTTCTTTGCAATTTCCAATGGAACACCTTCAATTCTTCATGGATGGATCTTCAAATCAGTATGAGCACACTCAGAAATATCTATGGAGAAGGTTTGTGAAGAAAAATGGGATAGCAATGAAGAAAAATGGAGAGATTGAATATGACTTGCAATGGAAGCTTTTTGGTTTCACTCTCTCTTCTCTACACCAATTAACACCAACCTTGCATCAATGTAAGTCACAATGGTTATATAGAATGGTTTAGAACAGTCTAGAACCATCTAGGATCATCTAATGAGAACTTGATCTTTTCATGCAATGGTATTTTGAATTCTCATTTCTCATAACATGGTATCTCATGCCAAATGCCTTGCAACCTTGGTTTCTGATTTGAATATCTCCTTACATGAGATCTAAGATGAGATACAATGCATATCTTCCTTGTTTATTGAGTTATTTTGAGTTTTGGTATGTTACCTTCATGTGCAAGTAATCAAATTCCAAAGCAACCCTATGATGCAAGCCTCAAATCAAAATTGTGGCTGAACCATTGTTCTTATAATGTCATTTGGAGTCAAAATGACCTTTTATATGACATGGTTTGGATTTATAGCTTATGATTTATGATTTTCAAATTCACTTGAATTAACTTATGCCTCATTTTTAGGCCATTTTTATCACTTTTTGATATGAGCCTTTTCAATATCTCATGACCACCCTACTAGCCTTAAAACATCATTCTAAGCAAGTTTGATGTTGAATATATTTCCATTTGAAGCTTGGAAGTAGGAGATATGGCCTTATGCTTGAAATGACCTATAACTTCAAAATGACCAAAATGCCCTTGGCTTGTCAAAGCCATAAGTTGAGTTCTACAAATCCTATCAAGGACTTCTAGTACTATCTAGAAAGCTAAGAAGATTCTCTTCAACATTCATGTTGACCAAGAGTTCATAGGAATCATCCTACTAGGGCAAAAGTTGTCTGCAAGTTGGGTGACTTTCAAGGACCCAGATTCACATACCTCAGATGACCTGTAATTTGTCAAAACCATAACTTGAGCTCTGCAAATCCTATCAAGGACTTCTACCACTCAAATTAAATCTAAGAACAAGCTCTACAACATTCATGTTGTGGGGAAGATGAGATGACAATCACATCTTGAGCTAAAACTGCCTTGAAGATAGGGATCAAACTAGGGGATTTTACACTGTCAATCCTTAGAAACCCTAGCTTAAAACTTCTCAAACTCCTCAATCATGATGAGTTGGTCTAGGAATCATCCTTATAGTATCTCAATACATCATTCCATGATCACATGGCCCTTGGATTAGGTCTCAACCCTCTCCAAATCTTCAATTGACCTAGGGTTGACCCAATCAAACCCTAATTCCACCATTCATGGTTGAATCTTCTGAATTCTTGTATAATGACCTCTCTGGGCTTCATGATGGATTTCAAGACATCTCAGGAGCTTTCTCAAAGCTTCAAGTTCATCCTCATGGTCTCAGAATCATTTGAGGAGCTCCCACAACTCTCAAGTTATGAGACACACAACCTTGGTTTCAACCAATTCCTCTGAGGATCTCTTGAGTTCTCTGACAAAGGTATCAACCTTTGAACATTTGAATAGCCCTCTTGGATAGCTTCAAAGTCTCATATAACTCTTGATGGATAAATAAATGTTGGTCAAATTTTGGGGTGCAACAGCTGCCCCTATTCAAACGGCTTGAACCTGACTGGGTGAGGAGCGAACGACTCTCAGCCAATCGAGGTGCGAGACGGTTGAATACCGGTAAACCCGGAAATTTGGCAACTGCTCAAGCACACGGTACTCTGAGGGGGACAAATCTCCAAAAATTGGAATTGTAGCTGCACGGCAACTAGCTGGAGAAATACTGATCTGACATCGCCGTCAGTTATCCACATTAAATTCTTCTGACATTGTCATCAGACAACCGAAACACCCACATCGCCGCTGGAGAACTAGATCACCTGACATCGCCGTCAGAAACAAACATACCCAACATCGCCGCTGGAAAACTGAGGAATCACCTGATATCGCCGTCAGAAACACTACACCCAACATCGCCGCTGGAAAACTAAAGAATCTGACATCGCCGCCAGAAACAAACATACCCAACATCGCCGCTGGAAAACTACAGAATCTGACATACCCAACATCGCCGCTGGAAAACTGAATCAACTGACATCGCCTCCAGAAACAAACGGATATCCAACATCGCCGCTGGAGAACAAAATCATCTGACATCGCCGCCAGAACCAGACACCTGACGTCGCCACCAGAAACAAACATATATCCAACATCGCCGCTGGAAAACTGAATCATCTGACATCGCCGCCAGACACGAACAAAACTCTGAGAGACACTCGACATCACCGTCGAACAAACATCCAACATCGCTGCTGGGGAGCTAAAGAGTCTGACATCGCCGTCAAACATAATCTTCTGACATCACCGCCAGAAACAGACATCCAACATCGCCGCTGGAGGATCAAATCGCCTGACATCGCCGCCAGAAACAAACATCCAACATCGCCGCTGGAGAACAATAAAGAATCTGACATCACCGTCAGAAGCAAACATCCAACATCGCCGCTGGAGAATCAAATCGCCTGACATCGCCGCCAGAAACAAGCGTCCAACATCGCCGCTGGGGAACTAAAAAGTCTGACATCGCCGTCAAACATAATCTCCTGACATCGCCGCCAGAAACAGACATCCAACATCGCCGCTGGAGAACAACAAAGAATCTAACATCGCCGTCAGAAAATCCAACATCGCCGCTGGAGACATAATCTGACCTCGTCGTCAAACAAACATCCAACATCGCCGCTGGAAAACAACAAAGGATCTAACATCGCCGTCAGAACATCCAACATCGCCGCTGGAGACATAATCTGACCTCGCCGTCAGGATGAAGAAACTTCATTGGGGAATGGGTCACACGGTAACCGGTAGCACATAGTCGATCATGCCATCAGGCATTCAAAGAACACTGTCGGGCATCAGCCGGACTTCAACCGTCAGGTTGATCATGCCATCAGGCATTCAAAGAAACTGTCGGGCATCAGCCGGACTTCAACCATCAGGTTGATCATGCCATCAGGCATTCCGCATTAGCTGAGATAACTGCTTCATTAACACGGGCAGACTTCAATCATGGAGTCTTCGAGGGAGATTTCAACTTCGCCGTTAGAAAACCTGCTAGGGAGGACGCTTCGCCGCTGGGGAATCTGGAGAACTATCAAGCAACTCCGCTCCGGGGGTCCAGAAATCATTCTGGATGAATCAACTCCGCTGAGGATTTCAAGAATCATCTTGAACAAATAACTCTGTCGGGGACCTCAAGAATCATCTTGAACCGATAACCAATCTGGAGATTTCAGGAATCATCCTGAGCGAACACTCTGTTGGGGATTCCAGGATCATCTAGGGCAACTCTTGCCGGGGACAAACCAATCATGGCTTGAGCAGCTTCCAAGGATTCGGCTCTCTCGGGGTTTCAGGAGTCATCCTGGGCAACCTTCACCGGGGACGCTACTGGGGAGCTTTAAGAGTCATCTTAAGCAAACGGCCCTGCTGAGGAATTCAAGAATCATCTTGAACTGAAGACTTCGCTGGGGATCTCAAAAATCATCTTGAGCAAGCGACTTCGTTGGGGAGAATGTCAGGAATCATCCTGAGCAACTGATCCTTCGGTGGAACACCTGCAAAACAAGAACGGTAGCAACCTAGATCGTGTTTATTATGCATATGCTTCGGCGATGGCACCACACGGTGGAAATGCTATGCGTTTATGCTAAATGCTATGCAATCATGCACAATGATGCGATCCCGTCAGCAAAATAAATGCCGAGGGGGAAATCCTCCTGTCAAGGAGAAAGAACTACTCAGGTGGAGGAATCATCCTGTTGAGGAGAACGTGGTCACGCCAATATCAATTGGACTCCACAGAGGACACAACTTCAGTTGACTGCTGCGGGAGAAACAACTTCAGTTGATTGCTGCAGGGGGACGAAGCTCTACGAGAACCTGGACCTGCTGAGGGAAAGCGATGTCAATCGCGGGAATAAGCTGCGTGGTCGTCATGGCTACTCTTCTGGGGATAATAACTCTGTGGGGAAACAACTTCAGCTGCTCAACACTCCACTGGGGAAAAACCCAATCATGGTCTGATCAACTTCCAAGGATTCGGCTCTCTTGGGTATCTGCAAACTCGGCTGAGGAAGGAGAAATCATTCTGCTTCGCTGGAGAGAGTACGACTCTGGGGGAAAATACAGCATCAGCTGTTCAACGCTTTGCTAGGGAAAATCAACCATGGTCCCAACTGCTTCAATGGAGAGAGTACGACTCTGATGAGGAATTTCAATTCCGCTGGGGAAGAAGGAATCATCCGACTTCGGGGGAGAGTACAACTCTGCAAGGGAATACAGCATCAGCTGTTCCAACACTCTACTGGGGAAGAGGGAATCATCCGACTTCAGGAGAGGGTACGACTCTGGTGGGGAATCTCAATTCCGCTGGAGACTTCAGTCTGGCACCATCAGTCGCTGCATACTTCGGCGTACGAATAGTTTCCTACGGAACCTGCACTTGTGACCCGGTGCGGGGGATGAATTCGAGCTTCGGCGCCCGAACATTTCTATGAAACCTGCACTTGTGACCCGGTGCGGGGGGAGAACACGAGCTTCGGCGCCCGAACATTTCTATGAAACTTGCACTTGTGACCCGGTGCGGGGGAGATGAACATGAGCTTCGGCGCTTGACTCAGCTGAGGAGGCGACGTTCCTTCAGGATACATCTGATTGGGGAAGAGAATCATCTCTGCCTGGGGAGACATATCAATGCTCACTATCTGGCGTTCATACTCTGCGGGGAGAGGCCACTGAACTCTGCTGGAGAAGGAGGAATCATCCTGCTTCGGGGATGTGCACGGCGCACTGTCTGGAATATGCTACACCTGTAACAACACAAACAAACAGACAAGATAACCTTCTCAAAGGGACCTATCAAGGCTATTATCTCATGACAATATTAAGGTAATTAATTGTTTCAACAATCAATGGCCTAGGCCAGTAAGTTTATGTATGCGCATTTTATCAAAAACATCGGCGTTTTTTTTCCGCAAACAAAACAGATAAATGCTAAACAGGCAAACAGAATTGCTGAATAGTGTGCATTTTATTGATAATGAACCTCTGAATGGGTAAAAATGTTTTACAACAGAGGCAAGCTCCTGGAATGAGGAAGCCGCACAAAAATAAAACATAAATATACATCAGTATATACAAATGTCGGCAACGAGGCGTAGACGAACACCATGAGTTGATCCCTCTAAGACCCACTCGACTTCGATACTTCTCCGACGCTTCAGCTTCGGAAGAGATTGATTCAGATAAACGGCCCTCAGGTCCTCCAAACCACTAAACAATGAAAGTCCACACACGGAACGCAGTCATTTGCTTATTCAAATCCCTAACTTTTGCGTGAACCGCCCTTTGCGGGTTTTCAGTTCACCGGGATACCCTTTTTTGCCGTAGCCGCCTAGTGTAGGTTTTCGACTTCGCGGGTGTACATTTTTTCAATATATCCCTAATTTTTGCCCGAACCTTTTTATTCTGTTTTTGGTTCGCCGGGATGCCCCTTTTTTGCCTGGACTCTCTTTTTTTGTCCAGCGGGTCGCTTTCAAGCAAAGTATTTTTTAACTGCGTCCGCGTTCACCGGGGATGCAAAATCTTCACCATCCATCGTGGATAACAACAAAGCTCCTCCCGAGAAGACCTTGCTGACAACGTACGGACCTTCGTAATTCGGAGTCCACTTACCCCGGTGATCGGAGTGTGGCGGAAGAATCTTCTTCAGGACGAGATCACCCGTCTGAAAGCTTCTAGGACGCACCTTCTTATCATAAGCTTTCTTCATTCGGCTTTGGTACAGACGACCAAACGCAATCGATGCTAACCTCTTCTCGTCCATCAGGCTGAGTTGGTTCAAACGATTCGTAATCCATTCTGCCTCGTCGAGTTTCACATCAACCAAAACTCGCAAAGAAGGGATCTCCACTTCTAACGGTAGGACAGCTTCCATACCGTACACCAAGGAGAAAGGAGTTGCCCCGGTCGACGTACGTACCGTCGTACGATAACCGTGCAATGCAAATGGCAGCATCTCGTGCCAATCTTTGTACGTCACAACCATCTTCTGAACAATCTTCTTTATGTTCTTGTTGGTGGCTTCGACGGCGCCATTCATCTTCGGCCGGTAAGGAGATGAATTGTGGTGTTCGATCTTGAAGCTCTGGCACAGATCCTTCATCATCTTGTTATTCAAATTCGAACCATTATCAGTAATGATTCGCTCGGGAATTCCGTAACGGCAGATGATGTCCCTCTTTATGAATTTAGCCACCACCTGCTTGGTCACATTAGCATACGAGGCTGCCTCCACCCACTTGGTGAAGTAGTCGATAGCTACCAGAATGAAACGATGATCGTTAGATGCAGTGGGCTCGATCTTGCCTATCATGTCGATGCCCCACATGGAGAACGTCCACGGGGAGGACATGACATTTAACGGGCACAGCGGCACATGAACTTTATCAGCATAAATCTGGCATTTATGACATATCTTCGCGAATCTGAAGCAATCCGACTCCATCGTCAGCCAGTAGTATCCTGCTCTCAGGATCTTTCTCGTCATAGCATACCCGCTGGCGTGCGTACCAAATGTGCCTTCATGGACTTCTTCCATGAGCATACTCGCCTCTTTCTCATCTACACATCTGAGTAGCACGAGATCGTGGTTTCTCTTATACAACACTCCATCAGGATTGAGATAAAAGTTTCCAGACAGCCTCCTTAGAGTCTTCTTATCCTGGGTTGACGCACCCGCAGGATACTCCTTAGTCATAAGGAAAGTCTGGATGTCGTGGAACCATGGCTTGCCGTCGGCGGCATCCTCGATTGCAAAGACAAATGCCGGTCTATCAAGATGCGAAAGCACAATTCTTGGGGTCTCATTCCAAAAATTGACTTTATACATTGAAGCCAACGTGGCTAAGGCATCAGCCATCTGATTTTCAGCCCTGGGCACATGATGGAGTTCCACTCGATCGAAGAACGGAAGTAGCCTTCTGGCATAATTCATGTATGGCACCAAATTCGATTGACGAGTCTCCCACTCCCCTTTAATTTGGTTGATCACAAGCGCTGAGTCACCATATACGTCTAGATTCTTGATTCTCAAATCAATTGCCTCTTCTAGACCCATAATGCATGCTTCGTACTCCGCCTCATTGTTGGTGACTGAAAACGTCAGTCTCGCAGTAAACGGGATGTGGGATCCGTGGGGAGTCGTGATGATAGCCCCGATACCACTTCCATAGGAATTAACCTCCCCATCGAATATCAACTTCCACTGGGATTTCCTATCTGGCCCCTCGCCGGGCAACGGCTCATCGCAATCCTTCGCTTTGAGAAACATAATATCCTCGTCAGGGAATTCAAATTTCATCGGCTGGTAGTCCTCGATCGGCTGTTCGGCAAGGTAATCAGACAATACGCTTCCCTTAATGGCCTTCTAGGACACGTACTAAATATCATTTTCCGTTAACACCATTTGCCACCTGGCAATCCTGCCCGAAAGAGCCTGCTTCTCAAAGACGTACTTGATCGGATCCATCTTTGAAATTAGCATAGTGGTGTGGTTGAGCATGTATTGTCGTAGACGTTTGGCAGCCCAAGCTAGTGCACAACACGTCTTCTCCAGCATCGAGTATCGAGATTCACACTCAGTGAACTTTTTACTCAAGTAGTAAATGGCATGCTCTTTTCTGCCCGTCTCGTCGTGCTGACCGAGAACACACCCCATACTATTCTCCAGAACCGTCAGGTACATGATTAAAGGCCGTCCAGCCACTGGGGGTATCAAGATTGGAGGTTCTTGAAGATACTGCTTTATCTTGTCGAATGCCTTCTGGCAATCTTCATTCCAAGTAATCGCCTGATCTTTCTTTAAAAGCTTGAACATCGGTTCACAAGTGGCCGTGAGCTGAGAGATAAACCTTGCAATGTAGTTTATTCGGCCCAGGAAACCACGAACTTCTTTTTCTGTTTTCGGCGCTGGCATTTCTTGAATGGCTTTTATTTTTGCAGGATCAACCTCGATACCTCGTTCAATAACGATAAACCCCAATAACTTTCCGGACCGCACTCCGAAAGTGCATTTGTTAGGATTCAGCCTCAACCTGAATTTCCTAAGCCTCTCAAAAAGCTTCAATAAGTTGACCAGATGCTCTTCCTCTGTTTGGGACTTTGCAATCATGTCATCAACATAGACCTCGATCTCATGATGAATCATATCATGAAACAAAGTTACCATTGCTCGCTGGTAAGTGGCCCCTGCGTTCTTCAGACCGAAGGGCATTACCTTATAGCAAAATGTTCCCCAGGGGGTGATAAACGTTGTTTTCTCCATGTTCTCCGGCGCCATCTTGATCTGGTTGTAACCGGAGAAGCCATCCATGAACGAAAACACGGAGAACTGGGTTGTGTTGTCGACCAACACATCGATATGAGGCAACGAGAAATCATCTTTAGGGCTCGCCCTATTCAAATCCCGATAATCGACGCACATGCGTACCTTATCGTCCTTCTTCGGTACAGGCACTATGTTGGCGACCCACGGAGGGTAAGTGGTGACCGCTAAGAATCCTGCGTCCAACTGCTTCTGGACTTCTTCTTTGATTTTAACGGCCATATATGGTCTCGTCCTCCTAAGCTTCTGCTTGACGGGAGGGAAATCTTCTCGTAGCGGCAAGCGGTGGACCACGATGTCCGTGTCAAGTCCGGGCATATCTTCGTATGACCAATCAAAGACATCACTATACTCTCGAAGCATCTCGACCAATCTATGCTTGACATCACTCTGCAGCGCAGCCCCTACACTGACATTTCTGACGAGCTCTTCAGAACCCAGATTTACGATCTCAATTTCCTCCTCGTGAGGCAGAATAACCTTTTCCTCTTGTTTCAACAAGCGGGCCAACTCTTCAGGAAGGTCTTCGTCTTCATCAATCTCATCCTCGGCTTGATAGATCGGGCAATCGAAGTCGAAGTGAGCCGTAGAAGGTCCAGATTCGATGTCATCTGTTATGTGGATCCTGCAATAACAAGGGTTAAGTTTAAAGCAAGAATATGCAGGTTAGCACAAACCCCATTGCCATTTTACTGTTTTTCAAAACAAATATAAAACAGGAATAACAGAGAACGCAATATTTGAATACGAAGAAAACGCCTTTGATTTATTAACAAAATGCATGTACATAATCCAACAAGGCCCTGACAATAAAACCGCTATGCCCCGGGTAGGACATAGGGTTGTACAATGATTGTAAAAAGTAAATCATTACTCTTCACTTGTCAGCTGGATGATATCCTTGATGGTCCAATTGTTGAGGCGCTCGCCTGGCTTGCTTGACTGAATCCAAGAGTCGAGATCACAATCGTTATCCCCGCTGTCTTCAGACGCCGCGTTGATGCTTTCGAAGATCACTCCGCCACTGGTAAATAGGATCGGCCCCTTACCCCGTGACGTGCTGCTAGACGAAGAAGAAGAAGCTTCAGCTTCAGGAGAATACCCCAATCCAAACTTATCCTGCTTGATCGGTATCTCCAAAATATGCCCCCAGCCTGGGGTGGAACCGGCTTCGACGACGGCCCGAGCTTCTTTGAACGAGGAGAGATTCATCTCTGGCTTCTCTGTGACGACAGGAGCTACCTCTTTCACCTTGACGACTTCAAATGCTTGGCAGAGAGTTTCATGGATTTCGCCATCCATTTCAACATACTTAAAGGACGACAAATGGCTCACCATTATGTCCTCCTCACCGCACACGGTTACTATGCTTCCCCCGACAGCATATTTGAGCTTTTGGTGCAACGTGGAGGTCACGGCACCAGCAGCATGGATCCATGGCCGGCCCAAGAGGTAACTGTAGGCAGGCATGATGTCCATGATATAAAAGACCGTGTCGAACATTTCCGGACCGACTTGGATCGGCAGGGTCAACTCTCCGAAAACGTGGCGCTTAGTTCCGTCAAATGCTTTCACCACCAGATCACTGGGTGTGCAAAGCAATCCACGAGTGTCCAACTTCATTAATACCTTCTTCGGAAGCACATTAAGCGATGAACCCGTGTCCACCAGGACATGCGACATGATTGTGCCTCTGCACTCAATCGAGATGTGCAAGGCGCTGTTGTGATCTCTCCCTTTAGGAGTCAGCTCTAAATCTGTGAAACCTAGCCCATAGCCAGCATTAACATGGGCTACCACCTCTTCTAGCTGATTCACTGATATCTCTTGCGGTACGTAGGCAGCGTTCAATACCTTCAGTAGCGCGTTGCAGTGCGCTTCAGAACACAGCAACAAGTTGAGAATAGAAATCTTCGAAGGCGTCTGATGGAGATGGTCTACAATCTTGTAGTCGCTCTTTTTGATTAACCGCATAAACTCCTCGGCATCTTTGACCAGCAAATCCTTCTCTACCCCACACGGGGCCTCCTCGACAACTTTGCTTTTACCCTTATCAGCCGCATCAGCTCTGACCACTTTCTCTACCACAACCTCTGGCGGTGCGAACACTCTTCCGCTACGAGTAATACCACTGATTCCTGCGAGACTCTCCACAGTCGACCCATATGGCTCCAGCTCTAACCTCTGACCGTTGCAATAGACTTCATCCCCATAATGCCACGGAACAGCGTTAGTGCTCTCGAAGGGTATCGGCCCGGCTTTGGTAATAGTGATTGTAGGCGGTCTGGGCGCAGAAATAGTAATTGGCTGGCGAGGAATGGTGATGGTGGCGACTTCATCGGCCTGCTTCAACACTACCTCTCCTGATACACTTTCAGCCCTCCGGCTGAACTGCAAAATACCCTCAGTCATCAGACTTTGGATTCCTTCTACCAGCTGCTCACACCCATCAGAATGTGTAGCACAGTCCATGCATAACTCTCCGCATCCTGGAAAGAACCCTTTCTTCAACAACTTAGCTTTGACGAAACTAAGCGGCGTCTTTAAGTCTTTGACATCAGTCAACAGGTCTGCACTCTCTTCTTCGATAATGGTGTTCACTCCGCCTCCCCTATGATTCGGCCTAGGGTTTTTCGTGACATTGGGCACATTATCGGAAAAGTTAATAATCTTGGCATCTACCAGGTCCTGCACCTTGTGCTTAAAGGCTTTGCAGTTCTCGACTGTGTGGCCAGGTGCCCCTGTATGGAAGTCGCAAGTGGCATTTGCATCGTACCCTGGTGGAGGTGCCCCTGTCAAGGGTGCCATCGTCCTCTTCTGAACTAACTGAAGCTGAAGCAAAGTCTGCAAGAGTTGCGCGTACGACATGGGCGGTGCCTCGAAGTGACGATTTGTCAAAGGTGCCCGATTCTGGTACTTTCTATATCCCTGTTGATTCTGTTGCTGCTGCTGCTGCTGGGATGTTTATGCTGGCTATCTGCTGCTGAGGGCCCTTGCCCTTTCTCCGAGCGTTGGTCACAGCGCTCGCATCTCCTTCTCGTCGCTTACCAGCATAAGGTTTCTTTCCACCTCCTCCAGCTGAGGATGATTCACCTTGGATTTTCCCGATCTTAATACCATTCTCGACGTGCTCGCCCATGGTAATGAGAGCTGAGAACGTCCCAGACATACCGCTGACCAACTTTTCATAGTAGATTCCCGGGAGGGTAGCCACAAACATCTGCACGAGCTCACGCTCAACCATCGGCGGTTGAACCTGAGCAGCCAACTCACGCCACCGCTGGGCGTACTCCTTAAATCCTTCATTATTCCGCTGCGACCGATTCTGGAGCTGGACTCGGTTCGAGGCCAAGTCGCTATTGTACTGATAGTGGAGGACAAACGCTTCAGCGAGATCCTTCCATGTGCACACGCTAGTGGGCTCCAAGCCCATATACCACTCGAGGGATGGCCCAGAAAGACTATCTTGGAAGAAGTGCATCAGCAACTTCTCATCTTCGGAATAGGCAGACATCTTTCTATAGTACGATCACAGGTGGACACGAGGGCAAGTGGTACCCTTATATTTCTCAAATACAGGCACCTTGAACTTAGAAGGTACCTTGAAATCAACAATTAACCCCAGCTTGGACATATCAACGCCCAAAGTATTCTGATTCTCAATATCTCTCATTTTATCTTCTAGTGCTTTGAACCTGAGCCGTGCTTCAGCATTCAGCTCCGCTTCCGCACCTCTTTGAGAAAACACATCATCTTGATGATCCTCAAGCCATGTTGAGGCACCAACAGATTCCCGACGCCAGCATTACCGTTGACCGGCCCGATGTTGACATTAGCTCCCAGACTACCATTGCCGACGCCCGTCGCATTGAGTCCGATATTAGCCATCACATTGCCATGAGCACTGCCATTGCCCCCGGCAACAGGAACACCATTCTGCGGAGTATCAACTGGTGGAGGAGTAGGCACAGCCCCACCGTGAAGTATGCCGTTACTATCAACCCTGGAGATCAAAGGCTGAACCAAAGTCCGGAGCTGGTCTTGACCATTGGCGACCACCTGCATCAGTTCCATAAAGCGATCCATCCGCTCATGGAGCTCCTGGACATCTGTCTGCACTTGATCCATGATCCTGGTCTGATTAGCTCGAGTTGAATAACGGTGAATTAGGCTCTGATCAATCCTGGAATCACCGGAAACAGCCTGGGACCTGTAAACCTGCAAACACTAAAGGTTAGGAAAAACAACATAATGTACGCCATGCAAATGCTTCATGCAGATGCATGCGTGTGTCTGTGTGTTTAGGAGATTTCCCCCGATCCTAGTGCCTGAGTGCCAGTGCTGATAATAATAATAAGAAGAAGTCTGAGCCCAATCATGGAAACATCAATCTCGTATATATAAGGAAAGGCCTATCAAGGCAGTACATAGCATCAGCGAGTACAAGACAAATCAACAGCGTGACCTCTACCAACAAGCCTGGTGATGGTCAGCATACAACAAAGATCAAAACAAAAGGAATACAACTAGTCAAGTACGGCCACGGGCGCGATACTCTGCTAATAACTCCTTCGTCTCTGGATGATCTGGCAAAGTGAGCAACCCCTCGACGAGTAGTTCCCTCTGCACAATGGTATACTGAAGTCCCTGAACTGAACTTTCCCATGCTCCTTCGCCGAAGCAATCTTCTAATTTCCGCTTTTTGGACTCAACCGTCAGCTTGTGCTCCTTCAGGTTAGCAAGAGCTTTGTTGAGTTGGCCTTCGGCGGCATATCTGCGGGCGGTTTCTTCATCAAACCTGTTCACTGTCCTTCAGCTCGGCTTCCAGCTTGGAGATCTGCAGCATCAGCTTATCCTCCCGCTCTTTCCTGGTGGCCAGGGAAGCCTTCCAGTGCTGGTCGAACTTGGATATCCTCCGATATGCCTCGTCCAAATGCTGCTTCTTCGTAGCTAACACGTCGTTAACAGCTCTGAAGTCTTGACCCATGCGTTCACGCTCGGCTATCTGCTTTGTCAGGTCTGTACCTACTTGGTTCACCAACTCTGTCTGCTTTTTGAGAGAATGAACGGCCTCGTTCCTTTCGCTTCGAAGCTGAGCTAATTCCTTCTCTAGTTCTGCGTTCCCCCGCTTCAATTCATCCCGCTCAGCTAATACCTGGTTATGCTGATGAACGGGCACAGTAGTAGGCTCTTCGATTGTTGGAGGACTTTCAGGCTTGGTCTGAGGAAATGGCATCCCTATAGCATTGGCCCTGGCTCTGATCCAATTCAAATATGGAGGGTAGGCTTGATTGTTGCTTTTTCCCAACAAAGGCTTTCCTCGCTTACTGATACTATTCCATGCACGCTGAAGCTTGGACAACAAATCCCCCTCTAAAGTACCCGTGAGGTACAGAGATTCCTGTACCTCTTCCTCCTTCGGCGGGGTCCTCAAAGCATACACGAACTGTCGAACCAGCAACGACGGATTGTAGTTTATGCAACCCTTCCTACCTATCAGAGGTACATTAGGAAACCCGCTGCAACTGAAGATCACCTCAGTAACCAACCTGTCTCTGTCGAACCAATTAATATCCTCTGCAGATAAACTCATCAGACGCTCAGGCCACTCAGCTGTGGCTGCAGACAAGACAAAAGGGCCCCTCTTGGGCAGATGACTATCAAGCCATTTGTACAACAATGGTACGGAGCAAGAGACATTCTTCCCTCTCCGGTTCTCATTCTTGTAGTGGACTGAGTGATAGACATCTCCTATCAGAGTAGGGACTGGATTCCCTGAAGCAAAGATGTGAAACGCATCAAAGTCTACGAAATCAGGCATGTTGGGGAACAGGATAATGCCATATATGCATAGAGCGAGGATGGCATTGAACGCGTCCCAACATCCGTCCTTGGCACACTACTGAGCCTTAACCACCAGAAACTGCAAGGAGAACCCAGGAACCTTGTTCCAACTAGTCAATACTAACTCGGAGGCGTCCAAATAAAGTGAAGAAGCTAAACCAGCCAGATCAGGCTCAGCATCCATGTGGACAAAAGGCATCTGCCTTTTGATAGGCACACCCAGCAAATCAACATACTCTTCCAGCGTCGGCGCAATAACGAAGTCCTGAAAAGTGAAACATCTCAGCGGAGGGTCGTAGAACTGCAACAGAGCGTGCAACCCATTCAACTCGAATGCAGAAGGCTTGCAAACCAAACTGAGCAACCTGCCATAAGATTTCCTGAACTCATCCTTCACAGAGTCACCTGCTAGAGCTATCAAACCAGTCAACTTAGCCACATCAGGGGCAGGGAACTTGTACGCAACGGTCTTCCTGAGAGAGGCCATAACAATACAATAGGAGGCAAGAAATCCTGGATCGGGGAAACGGTACCTGCAACACAGACACACGTTAATGAAATGCAAATGAACATGCAAACTAATGCAAAATGCAGTCATGCAATAATATATCCGGATAGCTGCCGTTGTGGAGATTCTGTATCAACAAAACCACGACCACTGATGAGAAGAAAACCCCGGTATAAGACCACAGATCTGATCTGCCAAGAACAACCATCTGATAGGACCATATACGTAGGATCACAATTCTGCTCTGTTAAGAACAAATGTCTGATAATAAGGACCTCGGATGTATGATCAAGAAATATCTGCTGATGAAGTCTTCAGACCCCAAATCAAAAATCTGCCCTATCAAGAACAAACATACAGCTGCTGATGAGATCTTCAGACCCCACTCAAAATTTGCTCTATCAAGAACAAATAACACCTGCTAATGAGATCCTCAGACCCCAAAAATCTGCTCTATCAAGAATAAACCACTGATGACAATACTCTGATCAAACCTGCTTTATCAAGAACAGACATACACCTGATGATAAGATCCTCTGATCAAAACCTTCTCTATCAAGAACAGACATACACCTGATGATAAGATCCTCTGATCAAAACTTGCTCTATCAAGAACAGACAAATCTGCAGCTGAGAAACCCTGGTACCAACACAACTGATTCACTGTCAAGAAAACCAGGTAGTCTGAAGGTCAAGGTTTCCTGCAATAAACCCAGTCCCACTCACAGGTATGGACCTAAACTGACTCAAAGTACGACATCCTATGCATTCATCAGCGTCACAGACTTTCAAGAGGGGTGATACGATACCCAGAAGGTGTGGCATCACCAGCTCATGAAGCGGCCTCACTTAGCTGAATCACAAATGATCGGTCCCCAGAGTCGACAATCCACCAAACCAGCAACCGTCTCAACCCAAGGGGTTGAAAGTGAAGCCAACCGGATGAACCTCGTCTGAGCGTGGATTTCATGAGACACTAGTGCCTGCAAAGCAAGCACGCGCCCACTAATTTCCACTCTAAGTCTATGGTGCACTCAAGCCTGGGTCTGGCTTCTCACTCATCAGAACTCCCATCCCACAGCAGCACAAATAATCATATTATACTGAAAATAAAATGCGGGAAATAAAGTGCGGGAAGTAAAATGCGATAAATAAACGCAACCCAACAGGTAAACACACAAGCGTTAGGATTGACTCGCATAGGGGATCAGAGAACCAGAGATTCTGGGTTCGATCCCCAGCAGAGTCGCCAGCTATCGCTTGCGCGAAAATAAGGTGCCAGCACAACAGAAGAGTCGCCACCTTTCGTTATTTATCCCTCAGAGCGGGAAAGGAAATGATCGGAAAAACCTAACGAAACAGGGTAAGACAAGTTCATCGCAACCATTGTCTGGGTTCGGGAGTCGGTTACGCAAGGGGAAGGTATTAGCACCCCTCACGTCTGTCGTACTCGACGGGATCCTCGCTTGTTGTGTTTACTTGGACGGGTTGGTTTTATTCTATCTACCTATCAAGGCTGGCTGAAAAAGAAAAGAAAAATGACTCGGCAAAGCGTCGCACTTTATACCTACGTATTCTCATCAGAGAATGAGAAATCAGAGTCAACGTAGTTCGGCCTACGAAGGGTTATGGAGGAAGGTAGCTCGCCAAGACATCGCCATCTTGTGCCTACGTACTCTCAACAGGCATGAGAGATCAGAGCTCACGTAGTTCGGGAAACTACGGGTTATTTCCTGTCTTTTACGAAAGAAGTGTTTTTTATTGTGTTTGCAATTTCAACCGCACTAGAGAATATGACCTGAGAGTGAATGCGTCGCATGTCACCCAAAGGGTACCATACTAAACATCCAGACTGTGGAAAAGAAACTCTCCCACAATCCTTTCTCAGATAGCTTAAGGCTCGTAACGTACGGAAGAAATCATTCATGATTACTGTATCTTAAACTGTTTTGAGATGAGAAGAGAACAGTCCCAACTAGGAGGGAGACTATCAAGTCCTACTGTTGTCATGCCATGGATTCATCCTATGGTTGAGGTTTGAACAGGGAACTCCTAGAAGTTGTCATGCATAGGTTTCAACCTAAAATTCTATCATCAAATCCTTATCAAAGGAAATGAGAGTCCTAAGGGATCATGTCAATGATACACCAAAACAGACAAAGCATCAGCTTAACAGTAAAATGCATGCAATGCAAGTGAGGGAGGAAATGTGTGTGGGGCTTCAGCCTCCACAAGCTCATCTCAACCTCAAGCCAGAATGAAATAACAGTAATCATACTGAAATATAAACAACATGCTATCAAGCAATAAAAAGTAAATTGCAATCATACAGAAAGAAATGAAATGAAATGCCATCAGGCAAACAAACCACAAGGGCAAGGGAGCTGGGCTCTACCGAATACCCGCAAGCAAAGCCATACAGTAACAATACAAGCAGAGGGAGCAACTCAACCTCTAATGCAAACATGCTCCTAGATTCTACCTATTCTAGATATGGACTTATTCTAATGCATCAGACAAGTCAAGCAAAACACAGCAATACAGAAAAGAAAAAGAAAAGAAAGCAGATCAACTCCTCCAACAGCAATCCAGTCTTCAGACTTCAAACATCAATTTCTTTTCCAGGTTTCAACCCTACAACATGAGTTTCAACTCATCTTCTCCCTTAAGCTTCAGCTTCTTGATCAGCTCCACCTTCAGGCTTCACCTAATCTTCAGGGATCTTCAAGTATCAACTTGCTCTTGTTGCTCTTCAAGCTTCAGCTGGAATGGAAATACTCAAGGATTTATCCTCTTCAACTCTCTTCAATGAAGTCTTCATCTTCATGCTCAGGCTCAGCATCTCTCAAGACAATCAAACCAGAGAAAATCACTTACTGGATAAGCTGGGGGATATTGAACTGCTTATTTGACCACCAAAGGTGACCTATAAGGGTTCAACATCAAAGGAATGGTTCCCTCAAAAGTTCTACCTCCTAGGTATAGCACTTATCCCTCCAAAGGAGAGAGGTGTATACCATGGAAGGACTTTGAATCATAGGGAGGAATGGAGGTGAATGATACCATCCATGTTTGAGAAGGAAGTTATCTACATCTAAACTCTTCCTAATCCCTAACCCTAAAACAACAAAAAAGAAGAGAAGAACAAGCTCTCAAGCTCCTCAATGCATCTTCAAGTCTTCTACTATGCTCCTCAATGCTCCACAAAGAGATACCAAGCTTTCCAAGCTCACAAAACAAAGCAAACTAACATATAATACCCTAAAGGCAACACAAAAAATCAACCAATACAAAAATCAACTAAAAATAGCATACTATTATATTAAATCCTAATATAATTTCTAAGGGATCCTACATACCTACCCTTAATACCCATATATGCCCCATAGTCTAACTTGTCCTAAAAACCCAAAATCTAAAGTTATGGTGCACCTATGTTGAAGTTTTAACCTAATTCTACACAACCTAATAGCATCTAATCAAAACTAACCTATAAATCATCACAAAAATATGGAGTTAATCCAGGGGGGACCTAAAACATATATCTAACTACCCTAAAAAGATTGACCTAAAAATCTAAAGGGATCTACCTAAACTAAATTCAACAAATCAAGGTATCAACTTAAAAGAATTAAAAAGCAATTGAAATGAAAAAATGCAGAAAATATAAAAATGCATGAGATGAAAAATGTTTTCATTTTATATTTTTCTAGATAGAAATATGAAGAGGGAGAAAAAACTCCCATTAAAAAATATTGATTTTTCTATTTATTATGATTTTCTAAAGTTTGGAAAAAAATGGAATAAAAATAAAATGCAAAATATGCAATGGGGTGCAAACAACAACAATATCCAGTTATTACATGCTTGGGCCCAGGCATGGGGGTGCAAACAGAAAAGCGCCTGGCCCAATGATTAAATCAGAAAAGAGATGAAAAACATTAAAAAAATGAAAAAGAGCGCGGTGCGAATAGCATGGAAATATAGTGCAAATTGGAACTGGGCCTGAAAAGGGGGTGGCGTTAGCAATTGATGACTTAAGCCCATGACCACCGT
This sequence comes from Lathyrus sativus, assembly GCA_963859935.3. Lineage (NCBI taxonomy): Eukaryota > Viridiplantae > Streptophyta > Magnoliopsida > Fabales > Fabaceae > Lathyrus > Lathyrus sativus. The sequence goes on from OZ012735.1 coordinate 843,038,207, forward strand.
TTTAATGAAACGGTGTGTTTCATGGCATTCTGAATCCCTCCAAAAATGAAATCAAACGTGAGCCATAGGATCAGTCTTTGGGTCAAGGTCAAGCGCGTCATCCAACGGTAGTAACTTCGTCTTCTTCCTTGGATAGCTAGGGTTTTCAGAAAAAACCATTAAAACACATGCCATGCAACAAAACTTCCTCTCATTCGTGTGCCTTCGTTTCTCCATCAAATCTCAACATGTAAAAACCAATCTTGACCTATTTTCCACGCTGAATACGTCTATGGTGTTGGATTTCATTGAAACGGTCTAAATCATGCAAATCGAATGTGAAACTCCATTGATCACAAAATATCATCAATCCACGACTTCAACCAAACTCAACTTTCTTTACATAAAAATGATCCTTGCATTATACTAATCAAAATCAGCCAATAATCTTGCATTATCATCCATTATACCACTAGTTCTTACTCCATCAAGAATTGACATCCATGAATGAAACTTCACCAATTACTTCCAAACTCATCAGAAATGATCACCTAATTGTCTCTAACAGGTCTACACTAATAATTTACCCTAGCCATGCCTAGATTGAGGTGTAGGAATGATTTTGCATACCTGGCTTCTTGGATTGGTAGTGATGGTAGATCTTCAATTCAAGCCTTGAAACTCTTCAAGAACACTCCTTGGATGATGAATCTTCTTCTGTTTGCAAAAGATTGGATGTAGCAAGCTTGTACTTTAAGATCCAATGTGAATGACTTCTTTGCAATTTCCAATGGAACACCTTCAATTCTTCATGGATGGATCTTCAAATCAGTATGAGCACACTCAGAAATATCTATGGAGAAGGTTTGTGAAGAAAAATGGGATAGCAATGAAGAAAAATGGAGAGATTGAATATGACTTGCAATGGAAGCTTTTTGGTTTCACTCTCTCTTCTCTACACCAATTAACACCAACCTTGCATCAATGTAAGTCACAATGGTTATATAGAATGGTTTAGAACAGTCTAGAACCATCTAGGATCATCTAATGAGAACTTGATCTTTTCATGCAATGGTATTTTGAATTCTCATTTCTCATAACATGGTATCTCATGCCAAATGCCTTGCAACCTTGGTTTCTGATTTGAATATCTCCTTACATGAGATCTAAGATGAGATACAATGCATATCTTCCTTGTTTATTGAGTTATTTTGAGTTTTGGTATGGTACCTTCATGTGCAAGTAATCAAATTCCAAAGCAACCCTATGATGCAAGCCTCAAATCAAAATTGTGGCTGAACCATTGTTCTTATAATGTCATTTGGAGTCAAAATGACCTATTATATGACATGGTTTGGATTTATAGCTTATGATTTATGATTTTCAAATTCACTTGAATTAACTTATGCCTCATTTTTAGGCCATTTTTATCACTTTTTTATATGAGCCTTTTCAACATCTCATGACCACCCTACTAGCCTTAAAACATCATTCTAAGCAAGTTTGATGTTGAATATTTTTCCATTTGAAGCTTGGAAGTAGGAGATATGGCCTTATGCTTGAAATGACCTATAACTTCAAAATGACCAAAATGCCCTTGGCTTGTCAAAGCCATAAGTTGAGTTCTACAAATCCTATCAAGGACTTCTAGTACTATCTAGAAAGCTAAGAAGATGCTATTCAACATTCATGTTGACCAAGAGTTCATAGGAATCATCCTACTAGGGCAAAAGTTGTCTGCAAGTTGGGTGACTTTCAAGGACCCAGATTCACATACCTCAGATGACCTGTAATTTGTCAAAACCATAACTTGAGCTCTGCAAATCCTATCAAGGACTTCTACCACTCAAATTAAATCTATGAATAAGCTCTACAACATTCATGTTGTGGGGAAGATGAGATGACAATCACATCTGGAGCTAAAACTGCCTTGAAGATAGGGATCAAACTAGGGGATTTTACATTGTCAATCCTTAGAAACCCTAGCTTAAAACTTCTCAAACTCCTCAATCATGATGAGTTGGTCTAGGAATCATCCTTATAGTACCTCAATACATCATTCCATGATCACATGGCCCTTGGATTAGGTCTCAACCCTCTCCAAATCTTCAATTGACCTAGGGTTGACCCAGTCAAACCCTAATTCCATCATTCATGGTTGAATCTTCTGAATTCTTGTATAATGACCTCTCTGGGCTTCATGATGGCTTTCAAGACATCTCAGGAGCTTTCTCAAAGCTTCAAGTTCATCCTCATGGTCTCAGAATCATTTGAGGAGCTCCCACAACTCTCAAGTTATGAGACACACAACCTTGGTTTCAACCAATTCCTCTGAGGATCTCTTGAGTTCTCTGACATAGGTATCAACCTTTGAACATTTGAATAGCCCTCTTGGCTAGCTTCAAAGTCTCATATAACTCTTGATGGATAAATAAATGTTGGTCAAATTTTGGGGTGCAACACATATCATCTTGACCTCAACATGATTGTTGTAGGGCATGATCTTAGCTTTAATTTGAGTACTAGAAGTCCTTGATAGGGTTTATAGAACTCAAGTTATGAGTCAGACAAGTTACAAGTCATCTGAGGCATGTGAATTTGGAGCTTGAAAGTCACCCAACTTGCATGACACTTTTGCCCTGGAAGGATGATTCCTATGAACTTTTGGTTAACATAAATGTTGTTCCTTATTCTCTTATATTTATATAGAGTACTATAAGTCCATGATTAGATTTGTAGAACTCAAGATATGGCTTTGACAAGTCAAGGGTATTTTGGGTATTTGGAATTACAGGTCATTTTGCATCATAGGTCATTTTCACTATCTTGCAAGCTTCAAATGGAGTTTTGTTCAACTTGAAAGTTGCTCAAAATGATGTTTATAGTCCAACCAAGTATCAAGAGTCCATTGATATGGATTAGAGCAAGCATTGGTTGAAGGAATTTCTCAAAAAGGCCATTTTAATGAATTAAAATGGAAAAATTCAAAACAATGGGTAATTGAATGATTTCAAACCAAATTGGTACTCATTTTGATTGGAAAAGAAGTTCTAAACACTTTGGAATTATTACATTTTTGAGTTGATACTCATTTCATGGCCTTTTGGTGGGTTGCTTCATGATGAAGTAACACTTCAAACATCCATCTTTGGTTGAAATCAAAAGAGGGAACTCATTCAATTACACTCTACACACTCAATGCAAGTGATCTGAAGCAAGTTTGAGGTGAAAACAAGGCAAATTCGTGGCTGCCATAGTTGGATTTTTTGAGAAAAAATTGAAAGTTGGAAATCATAAGTTGGGCCATGATTGGGCCTCCAAAGGTTTCAAACAGAATATAAATAGATTGTTGATCATTTTTGGAAGCTTCTAGTGCCATTTTCGCTAGAAAAATAGTTGGAGTCAGTTGAGAAGAAGCTTGAAGAATTGATTATCGAGTTTGGAGATTGAGGGGGTTTCAGAAGAAATTGAACATCAAGCATCATTCAGCATCATCCATTGAGTGAATCTGCACACTTTGGAAGAGAATTGTGGCCTGAAAGTCACCATACGTGAAGCTCCGAATCAGGTTTCTTTCTTGCAAAATTCCTCTCTGATTATGCACTTTCCAAGCCTTAGATACATGTGGTTAGGACCTATTTGAAACATAGATGGATTCTAGATAAGTTTCGTAGTGAATCGTGACACTTTTTGACATAGCATCTCAAGTTGTAGTTTAGATATCTCGTTAGATAGTGGATAAGAATGAGAAAGAACATGATATTTGGACTCTAGGAAGTGAGGCGAGCAAAACCGTGTAAAGAAATTGAAGTTTTGTTGAGTTTGAAACTCTGTCACTATTCACTCTCGCCGGAGAAGATGACCGGATCTTCTCCGGCCGCCCCTGCAGCCACCGCGAGCAAACCCCCTTCGTTTTGTGTTCAAATTGCCAGGTGTATTCCCAACCGTCTAATCGCGCGAGATCATTGAATTTGTAAGCTCATCGCACGGCTGGTAGTGCATCCTGTGTGTAGCCTTTCTCTCTTGGCATGAAACGCAGAGTGTCATTAAACGAAACTCTGGGCCTTTAATCCGTTTCGCTAACCACACCCTCGTTTCAAGGCCCAATATAATAACACGTGATTCCGTTGCTAGCGCACCCCCTGGCCTGCTTCATTTAAGGAATAAAAAGCTGAATTAATACTCAAACGTGCCCAATGCATGTAGCACTATCAGCACCCCTCAGCGCAACACCCATTAGCCAAATACACATAGCTTAGTTACTAGCTGCACCTCCCACCTGTTCCATTTTAATTTCTTTTTCTTCCTATTTTGTTTTAGTTGATACTTGTTAGTTTTAATTCAAGAAAAAATAGAAATGATTATTAATAATTCCTGAAATAAATCATGTGAATACTTTGATATGTTTAGAACTTTTTCACATTTTTTTAATTTCTATTTTCATGCATTTTCAATTAATGGCATATTTTCTATTTTAGTGTGTTTTTAATAATTGGGAAATTATATGCTGAGCTTTATGATTTTATTTCTCTTTCAATAATTCATATTAGCCTCTGATTTTTTGTATGGTGAGTGTTGACACATGAATGAATGTTATACTATTTTTGTTGACTTTTTTAGATGATTCTAAATAGGATTTTGAGATAAGTGTTTAGGAGTATTCATTGTTGGATCCCTTTAGTGTACCCTTGAGATTTTGGATTTAGTTTGAGCCTTTTAATTTAGGTTTGGACTCTGATTTTTGTACCATAGCTTGTTAACACATGTAGGATGATGTAGTATTTTCCTTGGAATATTTTTAGGAATGATTTTCTATTAGTGCCCCATTTTTACAAATTGGCCTTAGTTTAGGTGATCCTAACTAGGTTAAGTGCATAGATTAGTCTTGTAAATGACCATTAGATGATTCTAGGTCCCATTTCCTTTCTTGATAGATTGGTAATTAGGTATATACCTCTCTTAGAGCCCTTGAATCCTTAGTATAGGTGATCCTTAGAAGGAAATCTTTGAGGTTCTTTAGAAGTTCCAGTAGGTGGATGATTCTTCCTATAGGGGTAGTTTCCTCTTCAATTTTCCTTGCTTAATTGGAATCCTCCTTGTGAGCATGTTTCCTCCTGTGGAGGAATACATTGCATTATTATAAGGGAGTTGAGTCTATGAAAGCTCTCTCTCTCTAAGGAAGTGGAGTTGGTTGAGTGTTTGTGGTAAGTTCCTGTGGAACTTACCTTGCTTCTCATTTCCATTCTCCTAATATTCTCTTATTCCATTCTTTTTTAGGAACCTTCTTGGGGTAGCATAGTCCCTCATGTGGGGGGAATGTTGCACATCTCTTGAAGGAGCCAAACCTTTAGGATTCCCCCAAATCTATTTTAGTTGGTTGAGTGCCTGGGATAAGTTCCTGTGGACCTTACCCTTGCCTCCCAACACCCAATTTCTTTCCCTAGGGTAGAAGCCTTGTATGACTACTTGTGGAATGATTTCCTTATTTGCCATGAGTCCTTATCCTCATTCATGATTAAGTGGTGTGTTGCATTAGGATAATGCATGTTTAGAACAGTTTAAGCATAGGTGCATGACTGCATTAAGAGGTTGAGTGAGTCTCCCTCTGCTTGTTTGCCTTAAGGGTTGAGGTGATCCTCCCCTTGCTTGTGTGTTATTTTTCTTTTTCTAATTGACGTATTTGCATAATAGAGGTTGAGTGAGCTCCCTCTGCTTGTCTTTTTTGACTGTTTTTCTTTGCTTGATTGCTAAGAGGTTGAGTGAGTCTCCCTCTGCTTGTATTGCTGCATTGCATGTGCATTCTTACTGTTTACTGTCTATCTGTTTAAGCTGACGCTTTATTTGTTTCTGTATACCATTGACATGATCCCCTAGGAATCTCACTTCCTTTGATAAGGAAGTGATGATTAGAACTTTAGGTTGAAACCTATGCATGATAACTTCTAGGAGTTCCTTGTTTTAAACCTTAACCATAGGATGAATCCTTGGCATGACAACATTAGGACTTGACATTCTCCCCATAGAGTTCGTTCTCTTCTCATCTCAAAACAACAGTAAAAAACGTAATAAAGGCAAGTTAGTATAAGCGCGTTACGAGCCTTAAGATACCTGGGAAATGATAATTGAGCGGTCTCCTCTCAATCATCTAGAGTGTTTAGTATATGTCCTTTGGACGCTATACGACGCATTCACTCCTAAGTCATAGTCTCTAGTGCTGTACTGACTACAGACAACCCTAAAACACAGTTCTTCCGTAAAAGACAGAAAACGAACTTCAAACCTTTTTGCCCCGTGGGCCCATAATTCAAAGGAAGCTTTTCTGAAGAAAAGAGTGTCGTTAACTCCCAGTTCTACCACAAACGGTAACGCCTAAGTCTACAAGGATCAAGCTGCGTACACCAAACTGCTGGAACTGCCTGTTAACCCTACTCGAAAAAACAGATGAATCTGAATCCCCGTTTATCCGTAGTATCCCGAACTACGTAAGCTCTGATCTCTCATATCTGTTGAGAGTACGTAGGCACAATACTGACGTATTGGCGAGCCACCTTCACCCATCCTTTTACCCGTAGTTAGCCGAACTACGCTGACTCTGATTTCTCATTCTCTGATATGCGACATACGTGTAAAAACATTGTCGGTACATGTTCGTTTTCTAACCTTGTCTGCAGAAGTGGGAATGAAACAAGTGGGGGAGAAGTTGTGCTTCTCTAGGATGCTGAAAGTGTGGAGTGGTGGCTCAGTGTGTCGGTGAATGCTCTTATGGTTTGGTAAAGATGGTTTATGCCCCATCATGATTTTCGACTGTCTATTAACAACTTGAGGGACTGATCACCCTTAATCTCTTGTTGATAGTGGACGGAGTCATGTTGGATGAGATAGACGTGTCTTGCAAGCTTAGATGGCGTGAGCAGTGAATTGATTTGGTTTAAACTAAGTGCTTACAGATGGTTTTGATAAGTTGGTGCAGGATGGTGTCGAGATTTTTATTTTTGATGGAAACTTTGAGTGTTAATGAAAGTGGGGAAGTTGGTGGTTTCCAATTAATTGTTATTGTCTGGGGGTTTTTCCTGATGAGATAAGTGATTTACCGCCGGAATGCAAAGTGGGGTTTGCGATCGACTTAGTTCCTGGAACTAGTCCGATATTGATGGCTCCATATCGTATGTCTGCATTGGGATTGAAAGAGTTGAAGAGGTAACTTGAAGATTTGCTTGAGAAGATTATGTGAGGCTTTGGGTGGATTATAGATAAGTGAACAAGGTGACTATCGAGAATAAGTGTTCACTTCCAATGATTGATGATTTGATGGATCAGTTGGCTGTTGCAGGTGTGTCCAGTAAGATAGATTTGAGAATTGGGTATCATCAGATTCGTGTGGGGGCTAAAGATATTCAGGAGACTGCTTTTGGAACAGGGTATGGACATGATGGGTATTTAGTAGTACCATTTGGGTGTGACTAATGCACCATGTGGGTTTGTAAAGTATGAACAGGATTTTCCATACTTATTTGGGCAAATTTGTGGTTGATATGATGAAGGTTGAAGCTGTATAGCAATGGGAAGCTCCAAAAACCTGTATTTGAGATTAGAAGTTTTCTTGGGTTGGCAGATTGTTATTGGAATTCATTGAAGGATTTTTCCAAGTCATCTTTGTCATTGAAGCAGTGGACTAGGAAGGTTCAAGCTTTTGTTTTGGGATGCAAAGTATGAAGAAAAGTTGCAAGAGCTTTTGAGAAGACTGACAACAGCTCAAGTTTGATTTTACCGAATCCGACAGAACCATTGTGGTACATTGTGATGATTCGTTGATGGGATTGGGAGGTGTGTTAATGCAACATCAGCAAGTTTAGCTTATGCTTTAAGGAAACTTAAGGTACATAAGAGGAATTATCTGACACATGATTTAGAGTTGGTTGTTGTTGTGTTTGTGTCGAAGCGTTAGAGGTATTATTTGTTTGGTTCGAGATTTGAGATGTTTAGTGATCATAAGAGTTTGGAGTATTTCTTTGATCAGGAAGAGTTGAATATGAGGCAAGGGAGAATGATTGAGACTTATGAAGGATCATGGTTTTGGGTTGAATTACCATTCGGGTAAAGCAGTCGTAGTAGCTGATGCATTGATTTAGAAATCTTTGCATATATCGATGATGATGGTAAAAGAGTTAGAACTGATTGAGCAATTTTGTGATAGGAGTTTGGTTTGTGAAGAGACTTCTTATGGAGTTAAGCTTAGTATGTTGAACCTCACTAGTGGTATTCTTGATGAGATTCGAGAAAGTCAGAAATCTGATTTGAGTTGGTAGATCGGTTGAATTTGATGGATCAAAGTCGAAGAGCTGATTTTTGGATTAATGGAAATGGTATCATGAGATGTCGTGATAGAGTTTGCGTTCCATATATTGTTGAGTGGAATAAGAGTATCCTTGAAGAAGGACATTGAAGTAGACTGGGTATCCATCCCGGTGCTATGAAGAGGTACCCAAATTTGAGGAAATTGTTTTGGTGTCCAGGGATGAAGAAATATATGGTTGAGTTTGTATATGCTGGTTAGACTTATTGAAAGTCGAAGATTGAATATCAGAGACCGCTGGGTCTGATGCAACCGTTGAATATTCCAGAGTGGAAATGAGATAGTATTTCCATGAATTTTGTGTCGGGTTTGCCGAAGACTGTGAGAGGGATATGATTCAATTTGGGTGATTTTGGATAGATTGACTAGATCAGCTCATTTTATACCAATGAGGATTAATCATTCTATGTTGAAGCTAGTTGAGTGATCGCGACTTTCTATGTCTAACAAATCTAACTGCAAGTGCACAGCCTATCGCGTAGTAATAATAGATATCGATCCCACAGGGACTCGTAATCAATCTAATATTATCGGGTGTTACGGTGTTTAGCTAGGTCGGTTTGGTTTCAAGTTGAATAATGGCAGAATAAATGCATAAACTAAAGGGAACTAAAACTTTTACTTAAGATATGAATTTATGAATCGATATGCAATAATTTTGTTCTTCGGGGATTTGACAATTTATTGGTGTATTAAGTGTTTTGTTTTCAAACTTAGTTTAAGAAGAAAATAGTGATCTAAAGACTTTTGTCTCACGATGGTTGTTGATGCTAGTCGCAACTCTAAGGCGGAACGTATGCTGTCGCTATCCCGTTCGGGGTTAGAGTTACCTTTTGAAAATCTCTAAGTTCTAATCCTTTTTAAAGTGCTTTCGCTGTTTTTAAATCGAATTCCTAGTTTTTACTATCTGGTCTTAGCCTCAGTTGTCGCTTGTTGGTTCGTACCTTAATATGGTTTCCCACTGTCGTGGCAAAACCACCGTAAATAGCTTCTCACTGTCGTGACAAAGGTTTATTTAGAATTTTGATTAAAAACTAAAACCATAGCTGAGTTTTGAAAAGAGAAAGACTGCGCCAATTATTATCAAATTCCGTCTGAATTATTATTACATATCGATTACGGTAATTTAGCTAGACATGGAGAAAGAAATGGTAATACATAAATAAAAGCAGTAATTAAGAACATACATCATAATGAAAATTGAAATTACGATTAAAAATGAAAACCTGAAAATATTCCAATTGGCTTTTGGGCAGATCCTCCACAATGTTGGCAGGATTCTGGTCTTTGTGCCAATTGATCGTACAAGGAAAATGGGAATTACAAAATATCAAAGAATACAGAGAAGGAAAAGAGAAACAAATAAGAATATAAGAATGGTAAGGTTGCTCTGAAGATGAATTGGCAGCACTTCGTTGTCTTGAATGCGGCTCTCATTTTTCAGGTCCCAACCTCTTCCTTTTATAGAGGGAGAGTATCTAACGGTTATTCCTTCAGGAAGTGGGTTTGAGGCAGAAAAGTAGGAGTTAGTGGCCACACTTTTGGTCTTTGAGGGGGAATTTTTGCACGTGACTTCATTCTGCATGTTCTGGCTGCATGACGGTCGTCATGGAGGTGTGACGGTCGTCACACGCATGACGAGCGTAACGGCTATGTGACGGTCGTCACATCAGTAAAACTCGTTTCTGCTATTTTTCTCTTGGTTTTTCATCTGTTTTTCACTTGTTTTTTCTCCTTTTCTTCATATAGCTTTGCATGGACATGTTCTTCGAATACCTGCATAATACTTAGACAAATAGCATGGAATGTCCTGAATTCGGAGTGAAATCAGTCAAATATTAGTTAAAACACATGTCATTTTATATATATAATTTCACGTTATCAAACTCCCCTAAACTTGAATCTTTACTTGTCCTCAAGTAAAAGTTGGAAAAATTGGAAATGGGGCAAACACGCGGCACGCTTCTCCTTTCCGAAAGGTTTTTCAAATTATAAGTTATGAAGGCCAAGACTAAAATTGAAACAAAACACATACGGTGGTGACACTGAGTTGTAAGTCTTCGAAGGCCTCCTTTTTATGCAAGCCAGTTCCAATCATGCTACTGCAGCTTGGCGTCAAGTTCCTTGCAACAAGTTTTACCCGGTTTGTTCTGGCGCAATCACATTAAGCCCGTTATCCATATACTTTCATGGCAAGTCAACCTGTTAGTGGCTATGATCTCTTTTCTATTTCGATTCTTCTTTGCACATACGCTTATGCTATTGATTTCCAAAGACTTTCTGTACCGTTGGGTTAAATGCTCGGGTGAGGAGCACCTAACTTAGAAGGAACATGTCTCTATACTCAGGCTATATGGCTTTTCTTCTTCATGATTTTTCATTTTGAGTTAGAGATCACACACTTATTTGCATCGGTTTCATTGCTTAGAAGCATTTAGGATGGTGCTGACTGCTTGTATAAACTACTGGGGGTTACGTTTGAGTAGGAGCTTGAAGCTTCGGTACGTGTAGGTAGTGAAACAAACTCGCCTAAACTGGAGGTCTAAGGTGTCAGAACGGTAATGGAATTGTTAGAATTTTCTTCTCGGGATTTCCATACTTGATTGAACTTTGGCGTGCCCTCGTGATGCTTTGAGGCAAGAAGTTTAAAGATTTCTTTGTATAGTCATATGAAACGCGAGGAGTTCACGTAACGGAGATAAATATATATATATATATATATATATATATATATATATATATATATATATATATATATATATATATATATATATATATATATATATATATATATATATATATATATATATATATATATATATATATATATATATATATATATATATATATATATATATATATATATATATATATATATATATATATATATATATATATATATATATATATATATATATAAGAGCTTATTTGCCGAAAATTAAAATTTCTTTAAATTCGAAAGAAAAAATACAATGGAAATAACATGAGAGCGGGAAATGAAAAGGGAAATAACGATTCACTCCCACACTATCTCAATTAGTGTCCCCACTGATTTGAAAGAATGCGGAAGGGAGATACAAAAGAAAAAACAACAAAAATGGCAAAAATGAAAAATACTACTAATCCCGTCCTCGTCCTCGATCTCTTCCTCGACCTCTGGCTGGGGGGTCACGGGCGGCGAGGTTCAGAGCTCCGGTGTGGAATATGTAATCCCGGAGGCCGTCGACTCACACAGTGAGGTGTGCCATCTTGTCAGCCATGTCGGAATGGATATCGTGCATCATCTGCAAAGATTGCTGGATTTGGCCGGTTTGCTCTCTCTGCCATGCTTCAAATTCCTCAGCCCTGCGGTTCTGCTGCTCCATCATAAGCATCATCTGGTTTTGTTGCTCGATGCAGCAGAGGAGGGCCGTGGATGTGTCATCAGTGGCAGGACGGGGGCGGCGGCGCGTGGAAGGGCCAGCGGCAGCAGCTGCTTGTGATGGCTCAGGCTGGTAAGCTCTGTCGAGCTCCTCCTGAACTTCGTCCCTGGGCTCTGGGATATTATCCTGTGCTGGGGCAGCAGGGGCAGCAGTGTCGAAGAGCCAGTTGGCTCTGTCCTCTGGATGCATCTGGGTGCATGAAGGCATGATGATGCTCTGGATAGTGCGGCCTCGCACTACAGGATGATATCGCCCATCACAGTGGGCCTTAATGAGGTGGGAGGCGCGGCAGTGGTCGGTGTCCAGGAATACGGGGGGCATCTGGCGGAGTGTCTGGAGGCGGTCGCCAAGACCGAGGCCTATGGCGATGGATGTGATGATGCCACCGAAGTAGAAAGGTTTAGAGCCGCGGTTGCAGTTGGCCTGAATGTGAGCCAAGAGAAACGGGGCGGCGTTGACCGGCTCTGAAGCGAACACGCAGCGGAGGAAAAATAGCTCCTTCGAGTTGACCTTATGGTTACTGTCACGAGCGAATATTGTGTTGCTCAACACGCGGTAGAAGTAGCGGATAGCTGGGTTGTGGATATGAGTGGCGTTCAGCGTGTCCCAGCTGTCTAGTGTGGTTCCGGTCAGGCTGTTCTAGAGAGGGAAGGCCTCTTGGTAGAACTGATCGGAGATGCGGCGGTGAGCATCGTCGCTGTGAGTTAACTGTAGGATAACGATGATGCGGTCCTGGGGGACGTGATATTCAGTGCTGAACAGCCGAAAGCAGGCGGCGCCGTGAAGTTGGTTGGCATCGCCAGATGATGTTGTGTAGGCGAAAGAGCTGAGAAACTCCAGAGTGAGTTGCTCGTAGGTGGGTTGGGGATTGGTGCAGAGATGCCAGATGCCGGCTCTCTGCAACATCCAAGTGACGCCGTCGAGAATCCCGAGTTCCGTCAGAGAATTCAGATGAGCATACCGGGTCGGTTGAAGCGACCGTTGATGGAATGCTAGGAAGTTGGTCTGCTGCCGTTCACCGGCCTCTCCTTCGCGGAAGGTGATGTTGCTGAAATCGGGGTTTGCACTGGCCATTTTGGTGAGAGAAGTGCAGAGGTTTGAGAGTAGGTGGTTTTCGAGAATGGTGAGGGAAGGGAACGCAGAGGGTAGTATATAAGGGTGAATTGGGGGTCGAAAATGGTGGAGGTTTTATGGGGGTTTCGGAGGGTTTTGAGTGGGTTTTAATAATGGGATAGTGGGGAATTAGGGGAGAGGAAGTGGAGAGGGGCGCAACTCTGTTTTAGACAGAATTGGGGTTTTTTCTGCATGACGACCGTCAGGGATCTGTGACGGTCGTAACACGCGTGACGACCGTGATGAGAATGTGACGACCGTCACAACAGCAAAGTCTGCAGAATTGCAGAACTTTGCTTGTGGGGCGTTTTAACAGTAGAGAATATGGTATTATGACTTATGATGGACTAATGACAGAATAAAAATTAATGAGAAACATAATTAAGGAAAATACTGAAAGGAAAATAACTTTAAATCGAAGAAAATGAGTGTAAGGTAGTACAATATCCAAAAAGAGGAAACAATTGCAAAAATGAACTAATGTCAAACAATGTAAAATACAGTAAGTGTAAATTAAAGCGAAAACTAGAATATCACTCCGTTGGTTTCTTCAAATTGTTGACCTGCTGAACAACGTCATTAAATTGGTCGCTAACCAAGTCCATGAAGGTAACAAAATCCATATGAAGCTGCGTTAATTCATCTTTGATAGTGGTTACTTCCAGCTTGAGGTCGTCTACAGTTTCCGAACAGTGTCTAGCTTATCTGTGTTTTGTTCAGGCGTGGGGTCAGGAAAATTATGGTAGTTAGGAGGGGTCTCAGGATCGATCTCTACTTCGGACTCATAATCTTGGTAGTACAAATAGTCATGTGCTTCTGAGATTTGATCATTGTCATACATATAAGCCTGGGGTGTGGAGTGAGGTGATGGAGGTCTCATAGGCTCGTCCAATTCATAAAGCCAATTGTCTTTGTTATGGATACTGGTTAGCTCATGGTTGGGCAGTGTGAAAAGGACAGGTTGGTCAGCTATGAGGTATTCGTAGGCTCCTGGTCCTAAGGTACCTAGAATGCGTCTGTTGAAGCAGAACTGGATGTCCATTGCTCTGAGGTTGCCAAAACAAACGGCTTTGTTCAGGTAATACCTCAGACCAATATCATGGGCGATCATGGTGATTAGGCCTCCTATTAAAATGGGTGAGTGCGGGTCCTGATTGATGCGTGCAAATGCCCTCATCATAAAAGGGACAACATTTACAGGGCGGCCTTGTGAAGCACATAAAAGGATGAACAACTCGTCCTTTGAGACTGTTGTGATGTTTTCCTCCTTACCAAAGAGGGTATGGGCTAATATCCTATGGAAATAGCGGAAGGCTGGATTGTGTATCTCGTTGTTGTGCATGTCGTTCGGTTCTGGGTGATAGTTTCCAGTGATGGAACCCCAGAATTGGTCTAATTCGAGATCAAAATCTTCTTCAGTGGCAGTAAACACAAACGGTCCGCTAGGGAAGCCTAGGATGTTAGCTAACGTGGTACGGTTGTGTGTTTGGTCTATTCCAACTATTCTAAAGGTGATTAATTCTTTAGTGGATCCAAAGCCATATTCAGGTAAGTAACTTAGGGAGCTAAGGAATTCGAATGTCAGTTCGCGGAAGGTAGCAAATCGGGTCTTTAGAGCAGTTTGCTCCCAGCCTAATTGGTAAAATAAGTATTGAATGCTATCCTGGATTCCTAGCTTGTCCATGGTTGGTGTATCGTAGTACAGAGTCGAATCAAAGTTTCTTTGAGTCAGTGCCTCGAATCTGGCCTGCTGAGCTCGTCCTCTAAACACAACAGTCGTAACGTCGATGTCAGCCATACTCGTTAGTCAGATAAAATGGAAGAAAAGTAGAATGACTTTTAAAATCCTGGAAAAAATCACATTCACTCAGATCATAATTTTAAGAAAAATAAAAAGTGATAAAAGAGAAAAATATAAAATAAATATAAGTAATGGGAAATATAAATTTATAGAAATTATAAGTTAATAAAAGGAATAGTTTTAATAAATTTAAAAGGAAAATATGGAAAACTTTGGGTTACCTCCCAATCAGCGCTGTCTTTAACGTCAGAAGCCTGACGATAGCTTGGATATAAGCTATTCGGGTATCTCGAGCAGTTTCATATTGCTCACGTGGTCGCTGTGTTCACTTTGATTATAATGTTTCAAACGCTATCCGTTTACTATAAACGGTGCGTTGATTTGATTCTTGACTTCAACAACTCCACTCTTAAGGACTTTGGTGACCTCAAAAGGTCCAGACCATCTAGATTTTAGTTTTCCAGGGAATAGTTTCAATCTGGAGTTGAATAGGAGCACGATGTCTCCCACTCTGAATTGCTTCCGGATTGAATGTTTGTCATGCCATTTCTTGGTCCTTTCTTTGTAGATGCGTGCATTCTCGTACGCGTCTAATCTTAGCTCTTCCAATTCATGAAGGTTCAAGATTCGCTTTTCGCCTGCCGCAGTGTAGTTGAAGTTTAGTGTCTTAATAGCCCAGAAGGCTTTATGCTCTAACTCTACCGGCAGGTGGCATGATTTTCCGTAGACTAGTTTGAATGGTGTGGTGCCTATCGGTGTCTTAAAGGCGGTCCTATAGGCCCATAAAGCTTCGTTCAGCTTTGAGGACCAATCTTTCCTGGAGGTTGCGACAGTCTTTTCTAAAATTTGCTTTATTTCCCTGTTCGAAACCTCCACTTGTCCACTAGTTTATGGATGATACGGTGTGGCTACGCGGTGTTTGACTCCGTATTTGGAAAGGAGTTTATCAAAGATTCACGATATGAAATGCGAACCACTGTCACTAATGACGAGCCTGGGCACACCGAATCTTGGAAATATTACGTTTTTAAAGAGTTTAACGACTATTCGCGTGTCATTTGTTGGAGCGGCAACAACCTCTATCCATTTTGATACATAGTCGACAACAACGAGTATATATTTATTTCCAAAAGAAGATGGGAAAGGTCCCATGAAGTCGATTCCCCAGACGTCAAAGACTTCTACTTCCAAGATTCCTCTCTGAGGCATTTCATCGCGTCGTGAGATGTTGCCAGTGCGTTGGCACCGGTCGCATTTTAGTACAGCGATATGGACGTCCTTCCAGAGACTGGGCCAAAATAGGCCAGATTGTAGAATTTTAGCGCACGTCTTTGAGGTGCTAGCATGACCACCGTATGGTGCTGAATGGCATTGGGTGATGATGTCTTCTATTTCTTCCTCTGGGACACAACGACAGTATAAGTTGTCGGTGCCTCGTCTGAAGAGTAGAGGTTCGTCCCAGTAGTAGTGCTTTAAGTCATGGAAGAATTTCTTCTTTTGTTGATAAGTCAGGTCCGGTGGAAGCACACTTGCGGCCAGGTAATTAACGATGTCGGCAAACCACGGCAAAGTGGCTTGGGCATAGACAACTTCCACGGCTTTTTCCAGTTCCGGTTCTTCCGAAGTAGAGTTAGACTTATCGTTTTCCAATTTGGCTATCAAACGTTCGTAAGGAAAGTCGTCATTGATAGGCACTGGTTCTTGTTTTATGCCCTCTATACGGGATAAGTGGTCTGCAACTACGTTCTCGGTCCCCTTCTTATCTTTAATTTCTAAATCGAACTCTTGTAATAATAGGATCCATCTCAATAATCTGGGTTTGGCGTCCTTTATGCTAATTAGGTACCTAATGGCAGCGTGGTCTGTGTATATGATTATTTTGGCTCCTACCAAGTAGGAACGGAATTTGTCAAGAGTGAACACGACTGCTAAGAGTTCCTTTTCTGTTGTGGCGTAGTTCATTTGGGCAGGGTCTAATGTTCTACTGGCGTAGTAGATAGTGTGAAGCTTCTTATCCTTCCTTTGTCCTAGAACTGCGCCTACGGCATAATCACTCGCATCGCACATGATTTCGAACGGTAGTCGCCAATCTGGGGGTTGCATGATTGGTGCGGTGATGAGTGCTGACTTTAGAGTTTCGAATGCCTCTAAGCATTCTTTGTCGAAGATGAACTCGACATCTTTCATTAACAAACCTGTAAGAGGTTTTGTGATTTTCAAGAAATCCTTTATGAATCTTCGGTAGAATCCAGCGTGTCCTAAGAAGCTTCGTATTTCTCGTACGGTTTTCGAAGGCTGGAGATCTTTTATGATCTCTATTTTAGCTTTGTCGATTTCAATCCCTTTTTCAGAGATGACGTGTCCTAAAACGATGCCTTGTCGGACCATGAAATGGCATTTTTCCCAATTAAGGACAAGGTTCACTTTGGCGCATCTTTTGAGTACCATTTCTAAATTCGATAGGCAGCTTTCGAAGCTTTGTCCGCATACAGAGAAGTCATCCATGAACACTTCCATGATGTCATCTATGAAATCTGCGAAGATTGCCATCATGCATCTTTGAAAGGTTGCTGGAGCATTGCATAGTCCGAACGGCATTCGGCGGTAGGAAAAAGTACCATAGGGACATGTGAATGTTGTCTTTTCCTGGTCATCGGGGTGAATAGGGATTTGAAAGAATCCTGAATAACCATCTAGATAGCAGAAGTATGAATGTTTCGCTAGTCTCTCCAACATTTGGTCTATGAAAGGTAAAGGGAAGTGATCTTTCCGAGTTGCCTTGTTTAGTTTTCTGTAGTCGATACACATCCTGTTTCCGGTTACTACTCTTTGGGTTATCAATTCGCCTTTCGCATTTTTCACTACAGTAACGCCTCCTTTCTTGGGTACTACGTGTACTGGGCTGACCCATTGGCTATCGGAGATTGGGTATATGATTCCTGCGTCTAGTAGCTTTTTCACCTCGTCTTTGACTACAGTGCTTAGGATCGGGTTTATCCTTCTCTGATGTTTTCTTGAAGTTTTGCAGTCTTCCTCCAGCATGATACGGTGCATACAAATGGATGGACTTATGCCTTTTAGATCGCTTATATTATAGCCTAACGCAGTTGGGTATCTCCTTAGGACTTCTAATAATCGCTCAGTTTCTGATTGTCCTAAGTTAGTGTTTACGGTTACTGGTCTTTTGAATTCTGTATCTAGGAATTCATATCTAAGAGTTTTGGGTAGCTCTTTAAGTTCTAAAGCTGGGTTTTTCGGACCTGGCATGTGATTTGGAGTGAGTGCTAAGATCTCGCTCAGATTATCATCTAGGTATGGTGCACGCAACTTATCGTCTTCATGAATATCAGGGATCGGGATTTTCATGATTTCAGAATATGTAGTTTCCTCCTTTTCTAATTCTCGTATGCATTCGTCAATTACATCTACTATATAGCATGTGTCATCGATGGCTGGTGCCTTCAAGAATTTAGTAAGGATGAACTCTATCTTTTCTTCTCCTACTTCGAATGTTAGTTGTCCTTTCTTTACGTCTATAATAGCTCCGGCTGTAGCTAGGAACGGTCTTCCTAGGATAATTGGGGTAACAGAGTCCTCTTTGATGTCCATGATTATGAAGTCGGTTGGGATGTAGAATTGTCCTATGCGTACTGGAACATTTTCCAGTATTCCGACGGGGTATTTGACTGATCGGTCAGCCAATTGTACAGACATTTTAGTTAGTCTTAGTTCTCCCATATTCATCTTTTTGCATATAGATAAAGGCATGACGCTTATACTGGCTCCTAGATCGCATAGAGCTTTGTCTATTACGAACTTTCCTATGACGCAGGGTATTGAGAAACTACCTGGGTCTTTTAGTTTAGGAGGCATGTGGTTTTGAATGATTGCGCTACATTCGGCAGTAAGTGTCACTGTCTCGTTATCCTCTATTTTCCTATTATTAGACAAGATTTCTTTAAGAAACTTAGCGTATGACGGCATCTGAGTTATCGCTTCTGTGAAAGGAATAGTGATGTTTAGTTGTTTCAGAAGTTCGACAAATTTCTTAAATTGTTCTGAAGTTTTGGAGTTTATTAATCTTTGAGGATAAGGGATAGGTGGTTTATATGGCGCTGGAGGCACATATGAGTTTTCATTTTTGGCGGCTTTCTACTCGTCACATTCCTTCTTTTCTGTTTCAGACTCCTTTTCGGTTGGTTTATCGGATTTTTGTTGCATTACTAAATCTTCGTTCCTAGGATCTGTTGGGCCTTCCAATTCTTTTCCACTTCTCAATATAACGGCGTTTGCGTGACCTTTCGGATTAGGTTCGGGCTGTCCTGGAAATGTTCCAGCTGGGGCAGCTGCAGAGGCTTGTTGTTGAGCCACTTGTGATATCTGCGTTTCGAGCATTTTATTGTGGGTGGCTAAAGCGTCTACTTTTCCGGTCAGCTGTTTAATTTGCTCGCTAGTGTGTATGTTTTAATTTAGGAATTCTTTGTTTGTTTGAGCTTGAGTAGCTATGAATTTTTCCATCATCAACTCGAGGTTTGATTTCCTAGGGGCAGTCTGGGCAGCAGCTGGTTTCTGATATCCTGGCGGAGCGCCTGGTGCTTGCAAGGCATTATCGTTCTTGTAGGAAAAGTTTAGGTGGTTCCTCCATCCTGGGTTGTAAGTATTTGCGTAAGGATTTCCTTGAGCGTAATTTACTTGGTCTGGTGGAATTCCGGCCAACAATGGGCACTCGGGCGCATTATGAGTGGCGATTCCGCATAACTCGCAGTTTGGAGTTATAGCAGCGACGGTTGCAGTTGGGTTAACGGTCAGACCATCGATTTTCTGTGCTAGAGCATCTACTTTAGCGTTGAACTTTTCAAGGCTGCTGATATCGTACATCCCACCTTTCGCTGCGGGTTTCTCTGCTGGAATGCGGTCAACTCCCCATTGGTAGTGGTTCTGAGACATGTTTTCGATTAGTTGATAGGCTTCGTCGTATGGCTTATCCATAAGTGCACCGCCCGCGGCGGCGTCTACCGTTAATCTGGTGTTGTATAGAAGCCCATTATAGAAAGTATGGATCATCACCCAGTCTTCTAGACCGTGGTGAGGACATGTTCTCATCATATCTTTGAACCTTTCCCACGCTTCGTAGAGAGATTCAGTATCTTTTTGTCGAAATCCGTTGATTTGGGCTCTAAGCATAGCAGTTTTGCTTGGCGGAAAATATCTTGCTAAGAAAACGTTCTTCAACTGTTCCCACGTCGTAACGGAGTTGGATGGTAAGGATTGTAACCATGTCCAAGCTCTATCTCTAAGAGAGAAAGGGAAAAGACGAAGTCTTATTGCGTCTGGAGTTACTCCATTTGCTTTCACTATGTCTGCGTATTGTACAAACTTCGTTAAGTGTTCATTTGGATCCTCAGTTGCATTTCCTGAGAATTAATTTTGTTGTAAAGCTGACAACAATGACGATTTTAGTTCGAAATCGGTTTGATTTATAGCTGGGGCAGCTATGCTACTTCTAGGCTCCATCTGAGAGGGTGTAGCGTATGCCTTCAGCGGTTTGTTTTGAGGTCCTTCAGCCATCTTTGCTTCTTCAATAGGAGGATGAGCTAGAAGATCAGGAATGTTGTGTCTTCGTTGATATTCGACGATGCACCTTCTTAGATGTAAGAAGCGCTCTAGTTCGGCGATTGTAGGTTGTAAGATTTCGCCTTGTGAGCGAGTACTTGGCATACAATCGAAGAACGAGTAGAGGGAGAGAGAATTGTTAACCTAGTCTATACTGTGTAACAAAGGATTACACTATTGACTAAACGGGTCCCCGGCAACGGTGCCAAAAACTTGATCGCGACTTTCTATGTCTAACAAATCTAACTGCAAGTGCACAGCCTATCGCGTAGTAATAATAGATATTGATCCCACAGGGACTCGTAATCAATCTAGTATTATCGGGTGTTACGGTGTTTAGCTAGGTTGGTTTGGTTTCAAGTTGAATAATGGCAGAATAAATGCGTAAACTAAAGGGAACTAAAACTTTTACTTAAGATATGAATTTATGAATCGATATGCAATAATTTTGTTCTTCGGGGATTTGACAATTTATTGGCGTATTAAGTGTTTTGTTTTCAAACTTAGTTTAAGAAGAAAATAGTGATCTAAAGACTTTTGTCTCACGATGGTTGTTGATGCTAGTCGCAACTCTAAGGCGGAACGTATGCTGTCGCTATCCCGTTCGGGGTTAGAGTTACCTTTTGAAAATCTCTAAGTTCTAATCCTTTTTAAAGTGCTTTCGCTGTTTTTAAATTGAATGCCTAGTTTTTACTATCTGGTCTTAGCCTTAGTTGTCGCTTGTTGGTTCGTACCTTAATATGGTTTCCCACTGTCGTGGCAAAACCACCGTAAATAGCTTCTCACTGTCGTGACAAAGGTTTATTTAGAATTTTGATTAAAAACTAAAACCATAGCTGAGTTTTGAAAAGAGAAAGACTGCACCAATTATTATCAAATTCCGTCTGAATTATTATTACATATCGATTACGGTAATTTAGCTAGACATGGAGAAAGAAATGGTAATACATAAATAAAAGCAGTAATTAAGAACATACATCATAATGAAAATTGAAATTACGATTAAAAATGAAAACCTGAAAATATTCCAATTGGCTTTTGGGCAGATCCTCCACAATGTTGGCAGGATTCTGGTCTTTGTGCCAATTGATCGTACAAGGAAAATGGGAATTACAAAATATCAAAGAATACAGAGAAGGAAAAGAGAAACAAATAAGAATATAAGAACGGTAAGGTTGCTCTGAAGATGAATTGGCAGCACTTCATTGTCTTGAATGCGACTCTCCTTTTTCAGGTCCCAACCTCTTCCTTTTATAGAGGGAGAGTATCTAACGGTTATTCCTTCAGGAAGTGGGTTTGAGGCAGAAAAGTAGGAGTTAGTGGCCACACTTTTGGTCTTTGAGGGGGAATTTTTGCACGTGACTTCATTCTGCACGTTCTGGTTGCATGACGGTCATCATGGAGGTGTGACGGTCGTCACACGCATGACGAGCGTAACGGCTATGTGACGGTCGTCACATCAGTAAAACTCGTTTCTGCTGTTTTTCTCTTGGTTTTTCATCTGTTTTTCACTTGTTTTTGCTTCTTTTCTTCATATAGCTTTGCTTGGACATGTTCTTCGAATACCTGCATAATACTTAGACATATAACATGGAATGTCCTGAATTTGGAGTGAAATCAGTCAAATATTAGTTAAAACACATGTCATTTTATATATACAATTTCGCGTTATCACTGAGATGTATATTGAGGAAGTTGTGAAGTTGTATGAGATATCTTCGAATATTGTGTCAGATGGAAATCTGAGATTTACATCGAGATTTTGGGAGAGTTGCAGACGCTTTGGGTACCATGTTGAAGTTGAACTCTGCGTATCATCCGCGTACGGATAGACAGACAAAAAGAACTATCCAGTCTTTAGAGGATTTGTTAAGAGCCTGTGTGTTGGATCAAGGTGGATCAAAGGATAGTTATTTGTTGTTAGTTGAGTTTACCTACGATGACAGTTACCGTTCTAGTATCGGAATGGCACCGTATGAGGATTTGTATGGTAGGAGGTGTAGGATTCCTTTGTGTTGATATGAGTCAGGCGAGAGTGTTGTACTCAGACCTGAGATTGCGTAAGTGACGACTGAAAAGATCAAGAGGATTCAAGGAAAATATGAATGTTTCGCTGGGTCGTCAAAAGAGTTACCATGATAAGAAGAGGAAAGCACTTGAATTACAAGGGGGAAATCATGTGTTTTGAGAGTTACGCCAGTAACTGGTGTTGGTCGAGCTTTGAAGTCGCGGAAGCTCACACTGTGTTTTGTTGGTCTGTATCAGAGTGGCGCAGCGGAAGCATGGGAGAAGTATCATGTTAGACTGTTTTACCGCTGTCGCTTGTGAATTTGCAAGATGTGTTTCATGTGTCTGGATTAAGGAAGTACATTGATTCAGATGGGTGGTATACAAGTTAGTGATAATTTGATTGTTGAAGCATTGCTAGTTCGGATTGATGAACGAGAAGCAAATTCTAGGTAAAGAGATTGCCTTGGTAAATGTATTGTGGGAAAGACCAGTTGGAGAAAGTTGGATTTGGGAGCATGGAGATCAGTTGAGGGAGTCGTATCCGACTCTATCTTCTTGAGGTAATTTTCGAGGGCGAAAATTCTTTTAAGTGGGGGAGAGTTGTAACACCCCAAATTTAATTGGAATATTTTAATTTATTTATTTAATTAAGAATATTCATTTTCGATGATTTTCGGTGGTTTTGTGGAATTTTGAAGAATTATGCATAATTGGATTATTTATTTTGAATAATAGTATATAATATGAAGATATTAATATTATTATGAATTAAAATAAATATAAGTGAAAGAAGGGCAAATTGGACATTTAAGAGGAGTTAGTGAGGATGTTATGGGAAAAGCCCAAATTGTGAAGCCCAAGACTAGGTTTGACAAAATAGAATTCTGAAGGGAATTAGGATTCATTTGTGAACCGTGAAAAGTATTGTGGCCAGAGAGCTCTGAGGCAGAAGATTGGAGGCAGAAGATTCCCGACGATAATCGTGAAGGCTTTGAATCGACTAAGGTATGGGGAGTATAGCTTTTCATGATTTTCTATGTGTAACTTTCGATGTAATTATGGTTGATTTACGGGTTTACCTACACTACCTTTTCCAAGTGTTGCTCTCTTGTTCTTGTCTCCGTAGGTTACAGATCTATTCTTCTTTGCCACAAAGTTAATGAAGAGAGATATGTCTTCTGTCATATGTCTTGAGCATCCACTATCGAAAACCCATCTTCTCTTCGTAGGCTCATGACTTTGTACCTATAAAAACAGTCAACGAAAATAGGTACCGAATTGTTTATTGGGTACTTGGTTGTGAGTGAAATCTTGGTTGGGTTTAGGAAACCATTGATAAAACCCTTTAGGAACTAAAGATCTCTTAAAGCGACATTTAACAATGGTGTGACCCCTTTTGCAACAATACAAGCAAGTGAGGTTAACCTTTGTATCACTTTTGTTACCTTGATTTTTTATCACATATGTATATTTTTTTATAAGGATTAATCATGCTTTTTCTAAAATGTGATCTATCAATAGCAAACGTGATCTTTGGTTCTATAGCCTTGTCAAGTTTGGCTTTAAGAGTTCTAACCTCTTTTAAGAATGCGTCAATTTTAGAAGACAATCAAGGTCTTCCATTTACTTCTTTCTTCCTCAACATCTACCTTTATTACTTCCACCATGGATTCCTTTAGAGCCTCCTATCCCCTTTCAGAATCGGAGATCTTTTGCTCCAAATGAGTAAAAATTTGTTTGTTTGAGGTCAACCGTTTAAAGGCTTCCTTGGCTTCATGGTGTAAGGTATTAAAGGCAAGTTGCAATTTAGAATGAGATAATCTAGTAGAGTTTTCATATTTAGCATGTAGTACCTTTTTTTCTTCTTCTTTTGATGAGCAAAGAGACAAAGGTTGACGAATCTTCTTCGTCACTAGAACTATCATCCGCGGATGACTCACTATCACTTTCCCAAGCGATGTAAGCTCTTCTAGGCTTACCTTGTTTCTTTTGTGAGTGATTACTTTCCTTTCCTTCGTCCTTCTTCATCAATGGACAATCTGACTTATAGTGTCCGAATTTTCCACAATTAAAGCACGACCCTCTCGCTTTACCCCCCTTATTGACTTCATTCTTGGAAGACCTTGATTGTCTTCTAAAATTAACGAGATTCTTTTCGGAATGTTGGATACCATTCTTCTTTACATATAAATTGTATCGCTTCACAAAAAACCCCATATCCTCATTTGTTTCTTCATCATCGTCATCACTCGAGTTGTAATCACTTAGCTCTTTTGTAGAGGACTTTGAACAAGAAACTTTTAGAGCTATAGACTTTTTTTTCCGTAGTTTTGGTATTTTCCTTCTTTTCCTTTTTCTCAAATTGCTTGAGACTAAGAAGCACTTGCTCATGTTCTTGGAGCTTTCCAAAAAGAGTTGTAAGGTCCAAATTCATAAGATCGTTTTCTTCCTTTATGGCCGTGACCTTTGGTTGCCACTCCTTGGTAAGACATCTTAAGACTTTGTTAGTAGAAACATCATTGGAAATTGGTCTACCAAGTGAATCTAGTCTATTGATTAAATGAGAAAATCTCTTTTGCATGTCGGTAATGGTTTCCCCTTGCTTCATGTGAAAGAGATCAAACTCTTGAGTCAAAGTGTTGATTCTAGCTAGTTTGACATCATTAGTTCCCTCATGGGCAACTTGCAATGAGTCCCACATAACTTTAGCAGTCATACAATGTGAAACTCTATAATATTCATCAACTCCCAAGGAGGAGATCAGAATATTTCTAGCCTTCCAATCGTGATTGTACTTTTTCTCATCTTCATCATTCCATTGTGCTTCAGGCTTAGGCACAATAACATTATTTTCATCAGTCATGGTAATTTCCATAGGACCGTTCAATATAATGTTCCATACCTTTCTGTTAATAGAATTTATATGCACGCGCATACAATCTTTCCAGTAACTATAGTTCTCACCGTTGAAAATAGGTGCTCTATTGTAAGCCCTTTTGGTTCACTTGCCATATTCTAAGAAGTTATATTCGAAGCACGGAATGAACTAGTGCTCTTGATACCACTTGTTAGACAATGACACTAATCTAGAAGGGGGTTGAATAGATCACTTATTAAAAACAGAGTCGGCGCTTGTTAATATTTAGTTTTTAAAAATTTTTAAGCGGAAGCAGCCGAGGAACTATATTCTTTTAAACGAACCTTTACCGAAAAGATTGGATATACACAAAGCCTATATGGAATACCAATAAAGACGAGATTTAGAATCAATAATTTGAACACACATCAACCAGATTTTGTTCATTTAAAGTTGAACAGTTTCCAATGTGTGTGAAATATAAACCAATGGAAAAACAACACAAGTGTTTGTGTTCATGCAATTAGTCGAACACTTGGTGTGCGAAGCACCTCAAGTAAATTTCAATAGGTGAATGAAGTACTATGTTCTTCAATTACAATCAAAAGATTGTCGTGAGCTTTCTAAAAATATTTCAGCACTAACACACACCAGAATTTTAATCAACTAATATGTTTGCACACAAACTCAAAATTCAGCAATGAAAATAGTAAAAAGAGAGAACACCAATTTGTTGAGGCAGTTCCTCGTCGTCCTCGCTTGGGGTACGTCTGCCCTAAATTCTAAAAATAGAATTGAGACCTGTATATATAACCTATTGCAAATTGTTTTCACAAGAGAAGCAGTAGAATTCAAACAATCAAACCCAATTGTTGATGCAAAGCCTATGCCTTCTCTTCCCTTGATTCAAAATGAATCAAGTCCTTCGAACATGATGAGTAAACCTTTGATTACGACACCATCTTTGAACAACCCTCTAGTCTTCAAATCTTGTCCGGATAATTTCAAACACCAATGATTCGAACCCAAACCTTCCTACCACAATCCTCCGGTTAACGCTACTAAACTTCCAGAACCTCCCGTTCTTCAATTACCTTCACTCGGCTGAATCTATGAAGGAACGATTTGTGCAAAACCCCTAAAATCCAAGATTTTTGGAGGACAAAACCTCAAGGTTTTATTCAAGAAAAACCCACTGATTTCTCAACCCAAACCCGATACACCAATCCTAAGTTTGGACGTTATCACCTTGATGATGCATAATACACAACAAAAATGATTATGTGTAGTTATTGAGAAAATGCAAGAAAGAGGATGAAGATGACGAGAACCAAATCAGTGTATATTTTCACTTTTTTGTTGTATGATGTAGAATGAAATAACTCAATATATATGCAAGGTTGAAATCAATTAACCAACTTAATAGACACTTTGAATGTTACACATAATATAAATTCTATGAAAAACACGCGAGCGGTCGACCTACAACAAGGGAGGGTCAACCTGAACTCTCCCGATTTCAGGATTATGCAGAAAACAACATTTTGCATCGACCGGAACAGGTCCATGCGTCGATGCAAAGGACCCCAATTTAGACAATCACAAATGCACACAGTATGAGTCGACAGGAGGGTCGATGCGAGCTCTCCTGAGAGTAACACATGAAAAATGACTTCTGTATGAGTCGACCTAAGTAAGCCATGAGTCGACTCAAAGACTTAGAACTTGCAAAAATGTAGTTTTTCATATATTTAGCTAATCTTAAAAGATCCTAATGCATCTCTAACTTGACCAACATGATCAAACTTATATGGAACACACATGGTGCTTTTTCTATATGTACCTAGACATGTTTTGACCAATGTTTGACGCAAGAGAGATAAAGTATGCATATGCGACTCGATGATACCGTCCAAAGTACATTTTTTTAACTATGTATGTTTTGACATCATTAAAATAAGTATATCTAAGTATGAGGAACTTTTCCCTCACAATCTTCATCCGCTTAAGATACTTTAACTATATCAAAACCCTTTAACAATTAAGGTTGAAAAAGAGAGAGAGAGTTGATTCTTCGATTCAGTTTCCCGATTATTTGGGCCCCCGATGAGCCTTTCTTAAGCATTCAAGTAATCGTCATCCGATTAAGATACTTTAACTATATCAAAACCCTTTCACAACTAAGGTTGAGAGATAGATAGAGAGAGAGAGAGATGAGTCTTTGATTTACTCTCCCAATTATTTATGCTCGAGGAGTCTTTCTTAAGCATTCAAGTAATCGTCATCCAAATAAAACATTAACATTAAATCAACTTCTCACCTTCGTGCGATCAAAACTCTTTCTCAAAAGGACATGTTATTTTCGTTCTACATACAGGTATAATATAAGACTCCACGAGCGAGCGAAAACACATATAACTGCTAGAACGTGAACGTTAGCATCGTCCATAAAAAATACCAACAAACCATAGTTCGAACTATGGACGCTCTGATTCTTCACTTCTTACAATTGAAGATACATAGGCAGAGGGGCCTCAATCCTTGGCGAGCACTATAATAAAAAACACTCATTTCCCCTTAGCAATCTAAAATCCTTTTACCTTATCTTTTTGCTTTTTTCCCTTAGAAGAAAATAAACAATCTTAGCTAACATTCCTCACGAATCAAATTGAGAGGTTCTCGTTGAGTACAACGGACGTGAGGGGGTGCTAATACCTTCCCTTTGCATAACCGACTCCCGAACCCAGAATGTGGTTGCGATGACCATTTTCTTTCCCTAAAGGTTTTATCGAAATTTTCCTACTCCTTCTTAGAGTAAATAAAATTCGGTGGTGACTCTGTTTTTTTTTCCGCCCATCGCGAAGGTCATATCATTTTTCGAGGTGCGATAGCTAGTGTTGCGGTGGAAATAGGATAACAAACTATTAATTAGTTTGAATCACAATTCAATTCACAACCGCTATTTGATTTATCCGAAGGAAAATGTCAAAAGAGGGAAAACCTATTTTTGTATCGTAAACACAATGCGGGGAGAGACCTAGGTAAGGGGTTGGTTAAGTTTAGGGAAGGTACTAGCACCCTAAACTTCTGTAGTACTCTACAGGAACCTTTTGTTTATTGTATGCCTTTTATTTTTATTTATTATCTGCTTTAATATATATTGAGCTAAGGGATAGAGTGACCTAAAGACCTAAGGGTTAATCCTAAGTTTACTCGGCAAGAATCGCATCTTGTGCCTACGTATCCTGGATATGGAATGGAATCAGAGTAATCATAGTTCCCCTCGAAAGGGAGGTTAGAAACTTCTTGACTGTGGTCAAGGTTTCAAGGGGAGTAAACGTTTCTTAAGGAACCACTTACGTGGAGTTTTGAAACTCCTATTTCTACGTTGAATTGTTGATTGAAAATCAGGGTTAAATTAGGTGTTGATTATATGTTCCACGGCAGGAAACTCTAAAAACAGAGTACGACGACTCTTTGACCTAACGCTAGGGTAAAGGGCGTTTTCGTCCATGGCGGGACACCTATGCTATTAGGGTTTTGAAATGTTCAAAGGGTTAAGACTATTGACTCGGTGGTCAAACGACTAGACAATCCTTCAGAGGGGGAAATTAACGGATAATCATGCAAGATATGGCAAATTATTATGTGGCAGAAATAACGTGCGGAAAGTAAAGAAAGCGTCGCGATGATCACCCGCGTAAATTACAAGTCCCAAAAAAATGTGAAAAAATAAAATAACTGCGATCATGGCCTCGCATAAATTACATCCATGAAAAATAATACGTAAGAATAATAAATTGCGGCGATGCCTCGCATAATTACAACCGAAAAAAATGAAAATACGATAAAATGCGAATTTAGTAACCAAGGACAAAAAGGAGAAACAATGAAAGTTAGATGAAAATTAAACGGGAAAGGTTAGGAATTTTAGAAATTTTTTTAGGTGAGAAATTTAGTTTTGAGAAAGAAAAATTTAGGATTAAAGGAAAATTAATTTTAATTTTTATGTTTTAAAAGGTTAGAAATTTATTAAAAACTTTAATTTATTTTAAAAAAGATTTTTAATTTTGAGAGAAAAAGTTCATTTGGTTAATATTTTTAAAGAAATATTCTAATCAACTTTTAAAAAAGGTTCCTAATTACCTTTAAGAAAAGTTTTTTTTTTAAAAAAGGTTTTAATTTTAACAAAGGGTTTTGATTTTTGAAACACAAAAGCTTTGACTTTCATCCTCAAAAAAGGAAGTTTTTAGTTTAAGAAAGGTTTTAATTTTAAAAAAGGTTTTAATAAAAAAAGGTTTTAATCAAAAAATGTTTTAATAAAAAAAAAAGATTTTGATTTTTGAAACACAAAGGCTTTCGCTTTCATCCTCAAAAAAAGAAGTTTTTAGTTTAAGAAAGTTTTAATTTAATCTAATTAAACTAAATTCTATCATTAGAGAAAAAAAAGGAAAAGGCTTGACCAATTCTTTTCCTTCCACACGCGGCGCCGCTGGCCTCCGTTGTTGCCTTCTTTGAAGCTTTTGCTTCTTCTCCTCCTGCTTCGCTTTCGTTGTTCATACCTGAAACCAAATAAAACAAAACCAAACTCATTAATATGATAATCTTACGTTTTGGATTTTTGATGACGGTGTTTCAACGGCGAGGTGATGAAGCTTCTTCTGAGACTTTTTGCTTGGTTGTTGTCTGCCGGTGGTAGTGAGGCTCCAAAGGGTCCACGGCCGCCGTTGGATGATCCTTGTTGGTGGATCTTCTGAGTTTTTCTCAAAACTCTCTTCTTCTTTTTCTGATGACCTGTTTTTGATTTTCTGATGTTAATGAAATTTTCTCCCTCAGTTATGTTTATATAGGTAACAAATTAGGGTTAACTCTAACCTAATGCCCATTTTAAAGTCCAACTTAAATTAATATTAGTTATAATTACAAAATTTTAAATAATTAAAATAAAATTAAAATAAAATTAAAATAAAATTGAAATTAATAACTCTATTTATTTATTATTATTTTTGTAAAGAATTCTTATTATTTCTAATAAAAATCCTTTATTTTTTTCTTAAAACATTATTTTTTTTATATGCAAATAATAATAAAAATTAAAACTTAGCATAAAAATGTATATAATGAAAATAATATTAAAGAAAAATGAAATTAATTTAAAATGAAAAATAGAAATGAAATGAAATTATTTAAAAATGAAATGAGACTAAAATTAAAAATGAAATAGAAATGAAATTGATTTTTCTTTAAACAAGGAAACAATGATTGATTTAAAAATGGGATAATTTAAAAAATGATATATGATTGATTTTAAAAATGCAATGAAATTAATTTAAAAAATGAAATATGATGAATGAAAAAATGACACATGATTGATGAAATTAATTTAAAATAGGAAATGAAAATTGAAATGAAAAACCATTTTTTTCTATTAATTCCTAGTTATTCCAATTTACCCTTCATGAACCAAAGAGCGTGCCACATGATATTTTCCTGCAAAAATCAACCAACTACATGAACTTGTTAGTGACTGGTTAAATGCAAAAATGCAACAGAATGCGAGATGATTCGACTAATCTTAGGGAAAAATTTGGGGTATTACAGTTGCCCCTATTTAAATGGTTTCACCGGATGATTTGAGTGACAGAGGCTCGAGAAATCATGGTGAAAGGGATTTAAATATAGATAACCGAAAATTTTGCCCTTAGATGTAGTGACATGCAATGCTATGGACAAAACGAAACGAATTATAATGCTGACAATGCCAGGAATCGAGTATGATGCGTATGATGGGATGATAAATGCAATGATAAAGACGACATGGCGACACATGGGACAGACACGACGGACGAACCACACTGGGAGATATGACGCACTGGGGAAACAACGCGACACAGGGAATTCTAAAGATGATGGTCAACTGGTGTTAACACGACCAATTGTCACTTTTAGACAAGGAAAGGTAAGAACGAGATCCACAATGGAGATGACACCGGTGAGACGGCCTCGACTGGGGAATACCGAGAGTAATTGTTCAACAGGTTCAGGCGTGACCGACTGACATTCTAGAGTAAAAAGTAAAACTAGGATCTGCACGACTGTAGGATCGATTAACAAGATGCTGGAGCATTGAGCAAAGAATAACATCCGAGCTTCTGGAACCTCTCCCTCGTGACAGGATCAGACGAAATTTTCGGAAATCCGTAGAATATATACAGGGTAAAAACCGGCTGTATGCCAAAATAAATGGTCTTAAATGTAAAACGCCCTGATAAGCTTTCTCGAGAGAGAACTGCCACTTATCATCGGAAGGGACTTATATGCCAAACTGAATAAGCTCTCAAATAAAGAGATTGTCGCTTATCTGTGGATAATTGATTGATAAGCTCCAATGGAGGGAATTGTCGCTTATCTGATGAATAAACCTCTTCATATCTAGGGTCGGCGCCCGGAATACAATTCAGATTCTTCTTTTACTAAAGGATAAAACGAACTTCTTCATACTTCAAGGTCGGCGCCCTGAACACGGTTCAACTCCTTCTTTTACTAAAGGATAAAATGAACTTCTTCACACTTCAAGGTCGGCGCCCTGAACATGATTCAGCTCCCTCTTTTACTAAAGGATAAAATGAACTTCTTCATACTTCAAGGTCGGCGCCCTAAACATGATTCAACTCCCTCTTTTACTAAAGGATAAAATGAACTTTTTCATACTTCAAGGTCGGCGCCATGAACATGATTCAGCTCCCTCTTTTACTAAAGGATAAAATGAACTTCTTCATACTTCAAGGTCGGCGCCATGAACATGATTCAACTCCTTCTTTTACTAAAGGATAAAATGAACTTCTTCATATCTCATGGTCGGCGCCCTGAATACAATTCATCTCATTCTTTTACTAAAGGATAAAATGATCCGCGGCGGAACACCTAAGCATGAGTACGACGACTCAATGTCTTAAAGTTTAGGAAAGGATACATCCACAGCGGGACGCTCAAGCATGAGTGCGGAGACTCGACGTATTAAGGTTTAAATGATATGTCCACGGCAGAACACCCAAGAATGAGTGCGGCGACTCAACGTCTTAAGGTTTAAATGATATGTCCACGGCGGGACGCCCAAGAATGAGTGCGGCGACTCAACGTCTTAAGGTTTAAATGTAGGTGATACGCTCCTCGGCTGGGAACTGTTGCTTGTCTGCAAAGGATTGTAAATGCTTTCCTTGAAAGATAGTGCAACATAAATGCACGTCCAGGTAGGTTCAGTGACCGATGGGACTGAAGTTCGATCTAGAATTGGGCTAGAAAGAACTAACACACAAGACTCCATTGAGGAAACGAACTTGAATGGGGACTACCTTATCCTAACGCGGAAAGGTAACAGAAATAACCATCGTCCACGAGGGTTGAACTCTGTAGGGAAACTTGGAACAAAACAAGTATTTTATGCTTAGGCTGATGATCTACTTGGAGAGAGTGGATAACCCAGTTACTCGGCGGTAACGACAAAGGATGATGACCAATAGCCAAACAACGTAAATGCTAATGCGTATGCCAAAGTGTATACTAATGTGTATGTTAATGTGTATGAAAATGTCATGCGATGAGTATGCGATACTTAGGCTCATGCATATGCTGACAAAACGGACGAGAGAGGAGACATGAGATGAAATAAACATCTCGACAGGAATACCTGGCAACCTCTGCACTAGTACATCTATCAGAGGGATAGGAAAAAGTTGATGGTAGAACCGAATCTGGCTTCAAAGTTATAACTTCCCTGGGGAGAAAGTATCATGACTTCCACACAGGGATACGATTTCACTGGAGAGTACGATACCACGACTTCAACCGGGGATTGCTATCACAAACCATAATCAGCCCAAGAACTCTTAGGGTCAGAGATTTCCGAGGATAAAATAAATATCCGTGGTATGGGGAAGATATGGAGCTAGGAAACTTCACGGAGATAGTGTAGCAACTTTATGAGAATAATACCTCGGCTTCCTGGGGAAAAGGTACGTCCGACTGGGGATAAAGTATATCAAACTTCCCTGGAGAGTTCATCAGACTTACTGGGGAGAATTCAACAAACATTCCTACGGAAAGCATCTTGATTTCTTGGGGAGAGAATTGCAATCTCCTGGGGAATATTCCTGAGAAAGGTAAGGCAATTTTACTGAGGAACAGATAATTCTGCTGAGAATGGGGTTCAAGAACATATATCACTTGGAGGATACCGGGGACATCCCTGCAGTCTTGAGAGTCACTGGGGATTTATCGGATGGATCCTAAAAGTGTGGACAGCTTAAAGTCTCGCTGGGGACTATCACTGGAAAGATGCTGGTATGATCTCTATTGTCTGGGAAATTACCGGCTCGGTCCAAAGTGATGTCAGCTTAAAGTCTCGCTGGGGACTGTGTCAGCTTAGAGTCTCTCTAGGGACTGTCAGTTTAAAGTCTCTTTGGGGACTACTTTGAGGTGAAGGTTTAGACGTATTTCTGCAACGATGAGATTTACTGGGGGATGAAGACCGCCGGGAGTAAAATCCATCGGGTGCACGGAGAATGTAGTGAAACAAGCTAGTTTGGATCTTAACGAACTTTATAGTAATCGCCATTTTGAAAAAATATCATGCCCCAGAGTACTTGCTTTGTGAGGAAGAGTCATCTCAAGAGGATTTTACAGAGAACGTGGAGTTCAATTTGCCCCACTGTTTCAAACTCTTTGAGAGATCTGTCAGATCTCGATGTAACTGGCTCAGATTGACGGTGTCATGACTGAGTCTTCAAGAAGTAGCTCTCAAGAAAGTCAGGCTTGCATCAATAAATGACTTGGAAGCCAACTGCCCCTGCTTAGCAGGATCTTCAAGCTTTGTTGTCGCCATCTATATGTAAGTTTCTAAGATATCAGGCAAAATCAACACACGTGAAACTCTAATTCTGAAACTATCAATGCAACGGTATATTTGTCTTGAAATTTTTGTTTTTGTTTTGAAAAAGATATCACAATAACTTGTGACTGAAATCACTAGTTAGGATATAAGTTTAATTTATAATGCCAACATGAATTTTTGAGTATAGCTCGTAGGAGTCAGGAAATGCTATCTCGTTGAGTATGCTTTCAAGAGAATTCCTACTTCAATTAGGTCTTTTAATGGTTGTATCGTGGCTTGGTGCACGGTTTAGGAAACAAAGGATAAAAGCCCAAAGTTATTTGTACCCACCCATTCTTTGTGATGTTCTCCAATCATAATTCAGTTAATCGGATACGAGCACTCGTATCTCATTCGGATTTGATATGATAGCGAACTTATCAAGGCTTTGGACATGGCAGTCACTCACCTATTTCTAATGGCGATTGGTCACCCAACTTTGTTCTTTATTAGGGATTCTTTATTGTAATCCCTTGTTTTTGGTATATATTTTTTCATTCCCTAACTTTTGCCTGGACGACGTCCTTTGGATTTTTGACTTTGGAGTCCAGCGGGATGCCCCAGTTTTGTCTAAGTCTCCTTCATAGGTTTTGACTTAGCGGGCTATATATATATATATATATATATATATATATATATATATATATATATATATATATATATATATATATATATATATATATATATATATATATATATATATATATATATATATATATATATATATATATATATATATATATAATTTTATTTTTGTCGACTAAGTCATGTGACTCTTTTGAAGGTTTGTGACTACCCCACTCTGGTATAAGGATAGTCATTGACTTCTAAACTTCCTAAGATATTAGGGATAGGTTCTCGAAGGTTCGCTCCTCCTTTTTTAAGAGTCTGAGCGCTCGATCAATTTAGCTGAAAAACTACCCTGCCCTAGGTTAAAATAAGGGTTTTAATTTGGAAAGAAAGAAAAATCCTACTTCAAGGCTCAAAGGGGTTAAAGAGGGGTTATCATCCTTATATCTCCATTGTTTGGGATTTGAAACAATGCCTTACATCATCAGCAGGTTTGAATTGGAAGCATACGACAAGAGATTTGATGTTTTGGTTCATCATCCTCCTCCCAATTCTCTATCAAGGCAAGAGATCGGGTAAAGTTGGCATTATAAGTTTATGGAAAAATATTTTTGGAGTGAAACGAATGGATTTATTCAAGACAAATATGCATTGCATTAATTATTCAAAATAAATGAGTTCATACATGATAATTATGCTTAAACAAAGAAAAGTACATATAAATAAACAATTACTGCTGGACAAGTCCTTCTAAATGTTTTATGAAGTCTTGGTATTCAAAGCCGGCATGGTAGCAGTGGTTTCCTCTGGCGAGGCCTCAATGATACGATCACGACGAACCACCTTGCTTGCCCCAACTATACTTGTCAATGCTTCAATATCAGTCTTTGAATCTTCCTTCAGACTAACTTTCCCATATTCTTGGTCGATCGGGGTCACATCATCTTGAGGACTGCTGAAATGAAGTGGACTAGGCTTCTGAATAAATATTGGCTTTGGCAAATTCACAGGAGAAAAAACTGGCTGAGATATGTTGAAAACCTTGAGAGGAGTCTTGATCTTTGGCGACGGATCATCGAAAGACAATATCTTTTGTTCCAACAAATTTCTGACAATGTTATTGAGCGCGTAGCAACTTTCCAAATCGTGACTAGGCGCACCCTCATGAAATAAACAATGAGCGGCGGCGTTGTAGTTGGCAGGAAAAGGATTGGGAGGCGGACCCACAACTCTAGTGGTAATCAAACCTTGTTGCACTAAGAGAGGGTACAACTCATTAAAAGTTATCGGAATCGGAGGACAAGGCTTATACTGTCTCTTACTCTAACCATTCTGACGAGGTGCTTGCTCCTTTGACGGTTGATTGGCAAAAGCATTGGGCGCTCGCTGACAGTTGATAGGAATTTGTGCAGACTGATAAACAGGAGGTTGTTGATAAACTGGATGCTGATAGACCGGAGCCGGTGGCACGGGCTGATATGTTGGAAATTGATGACTGAAAGGAGGTGCAACAGTAGCTACATAGGGTTGTGGAGCATACTGAACTGGATAACCTTGAACATAATTCTGCTGAGGTTGCCAAGGTTGGTGAGGAGCCATCGAGCGATTTCTCGGACGTGTAGGTCTTTTATGGTGGTCAATGCTCGGAGTTTTGCACTTCGGAGGAGTAACTCGTCGAACTGGTTGAGCAATGGTAGGATGCACCAAACTGGGTTGAATACCATGAGGAGGTATGTTCTCAACAGTAACAGCTGGGTGAGAACCCACAACAGTGTTGGTAATCTCAGAAATAATAGTAGGTTGATTATCCATCTTCACCTTAAGGGCTTGCAACATCTCCATAATCTGCCCCACACTTCCTCGAAGATCTTCGAGTTCATGGCTGACACTGTCGATCTCTTGAGCTTGTTCTTCCATCCTCTTTCGATTTTGGGCTCTAGTATTGTACTGATGCGGAGGACCCAGGGTGACGAAACTGGCAGGCGAGAAAACCGAGAATAAGAAACCGGGAGACAAATGTGATGCAAAAATATGATGCAAAAAATGCGAAATGCGAATGAAATGATTTCATGGAATTCAAATATTTATGAATATCACAGAATACCAAAACTTTATTTATTAATTTGAAAACGGATTACAAATAACATTATTAGAAAAGTCTTGGCATAATAGCTAAATAAAAGCTAATAATGACCCTAAGGAAGCTTCCTGTTCTGCCCCTTGCTCTGCTCTTCGGGCTAGGCCTTTTTGAGGATGAGCCTATCTTCAAAAGGTAAATCGAGAGTTAGAGGAAAATAAATCCTTCATCAAAACCGAGCAAGGGTACGTTGGAAAAGTCTTCACAATTGTTGGTGATTAGTGTCCTTGATGTCGGATAACTTCGAGCATATGGCTTTAGCAACGATCTTGTCCTTTAGGGTCTTTCTCTAAGAAAGGGAATGAAGACTCCTTTAGAATAGGTAACCCCACCAATTGAGAGTACTCTTCTATGGTAGGCAAGAGCTGGTACTCGAGGGATGTAAGGAAAAGATAATCTGGATCCTAGAACTGTAGCAAAGTCGAAAGGAAACCTTCGTCAACTTGAGGTTTCAACAAAAATAACGACCTTCCATACTTGTTTCTGGATCCTTTGTTGATCTTGAACCAAAGCTCCTAGCTTCCTTAGGCCATCTAACTTAAGTCCTTTAAAAGAATATCTCAAAGTTTTTTTTTTGTAATCCATGGTATCCTGCAATATTCATAAATAAAATTTGAATTCCATGACATGTGATGCAATGTGATGTCTTATGGATGCAATGCATATATACAAAGTCCTAGGTTAAAGGTATAAGGAGTTAGGGTCTACCCATCCCAATAGGTATGTACTAAGGTTAGTTGTCAATTTCCCGATTAACTTGGTGGTTAATAATATTCTCAAGAGAATCTCTTTTGAGTGTAGTATCGCGTAGCGACTATTTCGGGAATATTCCCTCATAGTCCTCGCACTGCGTCCTAGATAAGGCCAATGTGGTGTTAAGGTACTACGGTCCTCAATATCATAGACTCCAATCGACCATGGTAAAAGTTTTCACGAATACTCGTTCAACCGAACCATTTTCGAAAGGGTCTCAATTGAGCGGTGATTCTCAAGTCGGCTTGGTCGGGAATCACTCCCTATAAGCCTCATTGAATATCTCACCTCCTATAATAAGGTCACTCAAGTCCGGTTGTAGGACTTATCTCACAACAAAATAGATACCCACCAAGCAAGATACTATATGAACATGTTATATACAAGCAAACAAATAATAAAGTAGATAACATGCAATAAACAAGGTAGGGGTAACCCTTAAAAATTATGGCAAATCCCCAGTGAAGTCGCCATTTTCCGTTGCAGTGGAAATAGGATAACAAACTATTAATTAGTTTGAATCAAAATTTAATTCACAACCTCTCTTTGATTTGTCCGAAGGAAAATGTCAAAAGAGGGAAAACCTATTTTTGCATCGTAAACACAATGCGGGGAGAGACCTAGGTAAGGGGTTGGTTAAGTTTAGGGAAGGTACTAGAACCCTAAACTTCTGTAGTACTCTACAGGAACCTTTTGTTTATTGTATGCCTTTTATTTTTATTTATTATCTGCTTTAATATATATTGAGCTAAGGGATAGAGTGACCTAAAGACCTAAGGGTTAGTCCTAAGTTTACTCGGCAAGAATCGCATCTTGTGCCTACGTATCCTGGATAGGGAATGGAATCAGAGTAATCGTAGTTCCCCTCGAAAGGGAGGTTAGAAACTTCTTGACTGTGGTCAAGGTTTCAAGGAGAGTAAACGTTTCTTAAGGAACCGCTTACGTGGAGTTTTGAAACTCCTATTTCTACGTTGAATTGTTGATTGAAAATTAGGGTTAAATTAGGTGTTGACTATATGTTCCACGGCGGGAAACCCTAAAAACAGAGTACGACGACTCTTTGACCTAACGCTAGGGTAAAAGGCGTTTTCGTCCACGGCGGGACACCTAGGCTATTAGGGTTTTGAAATGTTCAAAGGGTTAAGACTATTGACTCGGTGGTCAAACGGCTAGACCTAATACTTCGGAGGGGGAAATTAACGACTAAATTACAATCAAAAAACATGAAAATACGATAAAATGCGAAATTAGTAACCAAGGACAAAAAGGAGAAACAATGAAAGTTAGATGAAAATTAAACGGGAAAGGTTAGGAATTTTAGAAATTTTTTTAGGTGAGAAATTTAGTTTTAAGAAAGAAAAATTTAGGATTAAAGGAAAATTAATTTTAATTTTTATGTTTTAAAAGGTTAGCAATTTATTAAAAACTTTAATTTATTTTAAAAAAAATTTTAAATTTTGGGAGAAAAAGTTCATTTGGTTAATATTTTTAAAGAAATATTCTAATCAACTTTTAAAAAAGGTTCCTAATTACCTTTAAGAAAAGGTTTTTTAAAAAAAAGATTTTAGGGTTTTGATTTTTGAAACACAAAGGCTTTGGCTTTCATCCTCAAAAAAGGAAGTTTTTAGTTTAAGAAAGATTTTAATTTTAAAAAAGGTTTTAATAAAAAAAATTTTTTAATAAAAAAAGGTTTTAATAAAAAAAAAAGGGTTTTGATTTTTGAAACACAAAGGCTTTCGCTTTCATCCTCAAAAAAGGAATTTTTTAGTTTAAGAAAGGTTTTAATTTAATCTAATTAAACTAAATTGCATCATTAGAGAAAAAAAAGGAAAAGACTTGACCAATTCTTTTCCTTCCACACGCGGCACCGTTGGCCTCCGTTGTTGCCTTCTTTGAAGCTTTTGCTTCTTCTCCTCCTGCTTCACTTTCGTTGTTCATACCTGAAACCAAATAAAATAAAACAAAACCCATTAATATGATAATCTTACGTTTTGGATTTTTGATGACGGTGTTTCAACGGCGAGGTGATGAAGCTTCTTCTGAGACTTTTTGCTTGGTTGTTGTCCGCCGGTGGTAGTGAGGCTTCAAAGGGTCCACGGCCGCCGTTGGATGATCCTTGTTGGTGGATCTTTTGAGTTTTTCTCAAAACTCTCTTCTTCTTCTGATGACCTGTTTTTGATTTTCTGATGTTAATGAAGTTTTCTCCCCACTTATGTTTATATAGGTAACAAATTAGGGTTAACTCTAACCTAATGCCCATTTTAAAGTCCAACTTAAATTAATATTAGTTATAATTACAAAATTTTAAATAATTAAAATAAAATTAAAATAAAATTGAAATTAATAATTCTATTTATTTATTATTATTTTTGTAAAAAATTCTTATTATTTCTAATAAAAATCCTTTTTTGATATGCAAATAATAATAAAAATTAAAACTTAGTGATCTGACTTGATCAGAAGGGGATCACGATATGGCCACGCGCTACTGGACGGCTACCTGTTCGCCGGTGATGAGAAGGAGGAGGGGGGTGTACCTGCAAGATACTCCGATGCCAAAGTAAGAAGTTTGACAGAGTGGAAGCAATAGTACAGAAAAGGGCCAGAAGAGCATTACCTGACCCTCTTGAGGAAGAGGGTATTTATAGATAGACCCCAGCGCTGGGCCAATGGTCATTTGAGATGGGCTGGATGACCAGGCCCAACCCTAATGACTGTTAGGGCTTACGTGGCGTAATGAAGACCAGGACGTGGTCTTCGCCCTAGTCCAACTGCTCCTAGATCTCCGGAAAGTGGGTTTGACCTGCTCTTTCGAAGGTGGGCAGTTGGTTGATGACGTGTCCCCGCGGAGGGGGGCACGTGGAGAACGTGCGCCGGGCACGTTGTTCTCCCCGCGGAGGGGAGCTCGCGAGCTACTCCGGAGCGCGTCATTCTCCCCGCGGAGGGGAGGAACCACGACCGCGCTTTGGTGAGCCGGGGACGGTTCTGCTCGTCTGGTGCGGTGGATGGTGAAAGGTTGTCTGTGGGCGTTGCTTGTGTTCGGCGGCATGCTCTGCTCGTCCCGTGGGATGCACGTGCCCGACGTGCCCGATTCGCCTGTTGGGCCGTACGTGGTATTGGGCCTGCCGAGGTTGGGCCCATACCGGAACACTTAGCATAAAAATGTATATAATGAAAATAATATTAAAGAAAAATGAAATTAATTTAAAATGAAAAATAGAAATGAAATGAAATTATTTAAAAATGAAATGAGACTAAAATTAAAAATGAAATAGAAATGAAATTGATTTTTCTTTAAACAAGGAAACAATGATTGATTTAAAAATGGGATAATTTAGAAAATGATATATGATTGATTTTAAAAATGCAATGAAATTAATTTAAAAAATGAAATATGATGAATGAAAAAATGACACATGATTGATGAAATTAATTTAAAATAGGAAATGAAAATTGAAATGAAAAACCCTTTTTTTCTATTAATTCCTAGTTATTCCAATTTACCCTTCATGAACCAAAGAGTGCGCCACATGATATTTTCCTACAAAAATCAACCAACTACATGAACTTGTTAGTGACTGGTTAAATGCAAAAATGCAACAGAATGCGAGATGATTAGACTAATCTTAGGGTAAAATTTGGGGTATTACAGCTAGCGACTCTGCTGGGGATATGCATTGCCCTATGCAAGAGAGAGTCAAGCCTAACTTGATTCGATTTGTGAGTGTTAGTTTTGTTTGTTTGCTTGCTTGCTTCTCGATTGATTGATTGCTTGTGTACTTGCTTGCTTACCTTTATTATTGTATCATATATTTTTTTTGTGGTACTATTAGGTCCTGTGGTTATTGGCTTTGTGAGATAGGCTCCCTACCCGAGTCTGAGAAAAAACATAGGATTAGGATGATGGTTGTGAAGTGGAGGCCCACAAGGAGTCTTCTTTGTGAGGACGATATGAAAATCTCTCTTAGAATTGATTCCCTTAGAAATGTTATTGTCGTGGTGAGCCTTCATCGTGGTAGTAATACTCATGGCATAACATTCATATTCTTTGGTTTCTAGTGAATTTAAGAGTTACATTACATGCATTTAGAAGTCAGGGGATTGAACACCAAGAATATCTACTCATATAGCTTAAGAAAGCCCAAATTGGATGATTTACGTGGCCTAGTTTCTCGTATCCCTGCTGTGTTCAAAATAAACTTTAGAAGAGGTTATGGCAAACTTATCCATATCCTTAATCAAGAGGTCGATCAATGAGCACTCGTCACTTTGGCTCAGTTTTATGACTCTCCCTTGAGATGTTTTACATT
Organism: Lathyrus sativus; assembly: GCA_963859935.3. Lineage (NCBI taxonomy): Eukaryota > Viridiplantae > Streptophyta > Magnoliopsida > Fabales > Fabaceae > Lathyrus > Lathyrus sativus. Next base: position 843,080,054 of record OZ012735.1, read on the forward strand.
CCAGGATTTTCAACTAACTCCAACACTTGAGGAGTATGAGAGTTTGGTCGATACCTTAATGAAGGGCAAAGTTACCGTTTATGGGGGTAGACTGTCTCTCAAATAAGAGGTTATAACTTATGCCCTCCACATGAACAAGAAAGAGATTACTAATAATTGGAAGGTTAAGGGAGGTGTTAAAGGGTTGCCTCTCAAGTTCCTTATTGAAAGGGTAGATGTTCTCATAGAAGCTCAGAGTCGGGATGCTTGTTATATTGTTGTTGCTTTGGCTATCCATGGAATCGCTTTATTCCCCAACATAGACAATTTAGTGGATATGAATATCATCCACATATTCTTAATGAAGAATCATGTACCGACTCTTTTGGCCGACACTTTCTTTTATTTGAGTTGGAGGAATGAGAGAAAAGGAAGATCAATTGTATGTTATGCACCTCTTCTACAACAATGGTTAAAGATGCACCTACCGACAAAAGGGCCATTTGTTGATCAAGCTGGTGAAAGTTGGGCTCAGAGGATGGGGTCCCTTAAATCTACTGATTTTTCCTAGTTTTCCCAAGACTACAATGATGTTATCTTCAGTTATAGTGAGTTCCCCAACATCCCACTAATTGGAACTCGAGGCTGCATCAACTCCAACCCAATGTTATCATTAAGACAACTTGGGTATCCGATGGTGGCTCCTCCCAATGAGAAATACTTGGAAGCCTTCATGATACACGACTTGGGAACTGAAAATCCCGAGTTATTCAAGAGTATCACAAAAGCTTGAAGGAGTATCAAAAATAAAGGGAAGAATGACTTAGGAAAAAGGAATAGCATTACAAAAGAACCATACTTCAAATGGGTCAAGGATAGGGTGAAGATAACCAAGTTACCTTTTGAGATTAAGACACCCAATCCCCTTCCCGAGCCTAAACCCACTCATGTCCCGATTGAGGAGGTTGAAGGATTGAAGGCTACCATTGCTTGATTGGTCAGAGAAAATTAAAAGTTGGAGGCAAGATCTCGTCAGACTAATGAAGATGAAAATCAGATGAAGTGGGAGCTCAAGCTGAAGAGTAACCAATTTGGGGCCATCAAAGAAAAGGTGAATGAAGAAGAGAAAAAGAGTAAAAAGACCAAGGTGTGCATTAATCAGGTAGATGGTCATCTTAGTGAGTTGAAAGAAGAACTAAATTATGCTTGGAGCAAGAGTCAAGAGAATGAAAAATGGTGTTTTCTTGCAAATAAGGAAACCAAGAGGATAAGGACCGAACTCGGGACTAAAGTCAAAGAACTCACTGATGCTTTGTGCCTTTCTAATGCAAAAGAAGCAGAAATCGACGTCTTAAGAGGATATCTAGGTAAGCATCCTGAATCACACCCGAGTCTTGGGAGCAGTTTTGTAAAGATCTGGATGATACCAAAAGAAAAGCTAAGTATTGGGAGAGTCAGCTAGATGTTGTGATTAAAAACAGGGAAATATGGTGTGCTGAAAGGGAAGAAGTGCTTCGTAATTATGAGGATTATGAGCAGTCCATACTCTGGCTAAAGGATAATCGAGATATGTATCGTACTAAACTTAATGGTTTTGCCGAGTTCTGCAATTGGTTGGCCCTTGATCTACCGTTGAAGCTTAGGGTTGCTATGAAAGCTGTTGATAAAGATACCACCCCTCCGATTATATGTGATTTCCTCCGCCTCTACAAGGCTATGATGAAAAGATTCAAAGAAGAGCTAAAGGAGCGCGAAGCCCGAAGGACCAAAGCTTGCTGATCATTTTGCTTTTCTTGTACTTTTTCATTATGAGTTGTATTATGACTTTGTACTATGACTTTGTACTTGATGCTTATTTTTTTTATGATGAATGAATATGAGTTTTTCGCTTTATGATTGGTTAAAATATCCTTAAGTATTTCTGAATAACTAACAATTAACTCGAATAATTCCCTGGAAAACAAAATGCATACCATCCGAATGCATTCATTTTCCGCCACAACCCACTCATACTTTCTATAACTTCTCATTTCGAACAAGTTGACTTACTGACATCCCTACTACAACAATCAGAGGATGATTATAGAGCAGTTGCAAGAAGATTTGGTGGAAATGCGAGCCCAAATGGGGGCCCAAATGCGATAATTTATGGTAGACATGTAGGTTTTGTCCCACACCCAGAAGCTGCTAAGGGAGGAAGTTCATCAATTAAAAACTCAAGTGAGCCTAGTCATGGAAATCTTAAGGACAATGTTGAGGAAAGATGACAATCTTATGCCCGCTGCTGCAACAAAAGTTGTTATTCCTCCTCTTCCTTTGGGATCTCTCCCAGGTCACGAGTTACCTCGTGGACCTTCTCCGCAACCTAGGATTATAGAACCTCTCTATCATCGGGCACTTCCTGTTCTCCCAGAGAATTCTAAGAGTAAAGAATTTTCACAAAGGCAAAAGAAGCCCAAGAAGAAGTTTGATTTGATCCCAATGTCATATGCGCAGTTACTCCAACACCCGCTCAAGCTTCAGCTGGTTAAGCTCTGGACTTTGGGACCTCCTCCCACAAAGGTTCCTCTGGGCTATAATGGCAATGCTATGTGTGATTTCCATCTTGGAGCACCTGGTCACAGTGTTGAAGACTGTACGAGGTTCAAGTATAAGGTCCAAGAGCTCATTAATTCAAAGATAATCGGGTTCACACCGGGTGGCACGAACGTACAAGGTGATCTTACTTCAGCTGTTGCAAAAGGGATATACACTCTTTTCCTTTCTCCAGGATCCACCTTAGCACAGGGAAATATTCTATGGTTGTGGATTCCAGAACCTCCACGCTAGTGACCTTTGTTTGTTCCTCAGCCAAGTCTGAAGAGGAAAACGTATGGACAGGTTGGGTGCCCAAATCAGTATCAACAAAAGAACTACTCTAAGAAGAGATGACAAAGACTGAGAAATCCTGAGAGATATTTCACTTTGCTACCAATGTTGTACAGCCAGGTATTTCCAGATTCGATCGAAGGTGGACTTATAGTGCCGAGGGAATTGAACCCAGTGCCATTTTCATACCCACCAGGATTTGATGCCAACACCCGATGTGACTACCATGCTGGGGCACACGAGCAGTCAAATAAAGATTGTAAGGCGCAATGCACAAGACCTAACATAGCATTTGCATTTAGTAAAATGAGTATATTTACTAGCAATCCAAATGGTGAGGATTGGATGGCCTTAACGATAAATTTCAGTTATATTTTAAAAAACCAAAAATCTTGGCCATCGTTATGGTAGATTTCTTGCCATATTAGAAGGATATATTGATGCAAGTTGGATATCGATTGTTGGAGATCATAAATCTACAGCCGATGGATATTTATGCTAGTTGGGGGTGAAGTTTCTTGGAAGAGCAAGAAACAAACATGTATCACTCTCTCAATGATGGATTTGGAATTTATGGATCTTGCTTCAGCTGGTCAAGAAGTTAAATGGTTAAGGGACCTTATGTTGGAAGTTTCTTTGTTAGAGCATGCAACAAAGTGTATAATGGAAAGTCTAGGCACATATGTATTAGACATTCACTTGTGAGAAAATTGATTAAGGATGAAATCATTTTACTCCCATATATATGTTCAAGCTATAATTTACCCGATCCATTTACTAAACGACTGATCTGAGATTTATTAAAGACCACCTTGAAAGGTATGAAATTGAAACTCCTTAAGTAAGATTTCCAACAACGGTAGCAACCCAATCTAACATTGAGAAAACATTAAACTTAGATTCAATTAGTAATGTAGGCACTAATATAGAAATGACCATTATTCATTGTTTGCAGATGCTGAGCCATCTGACTATCAGGAAACACTCAAGGAATAAGTTTGGAAGAAATCTATGGCTGAAGAACTATCATATATAGAAAAAAAAACTTGGGAAATGACCAAGTTACATTTTGTTAAGAATATTATTGCATTCAGATGGGTGTTCAAGATTAAAGTCAATCATGAGGGGAAGATTATCAAGCACAAATTAAGACTTGATGTAAATGGCTTCCTGCGGAAAAAAAAAGGAGTTGACTATGATGAAGTTTTCTCACTTGCTGCAAGACATGAGACCATATGGTCAGTAGTTTCTTTGGCCTTCAGTAGAGGGTGGCCCCTATTTCATCTTGATGACAAATGAAATTTTCTCAATGGCCCTATAGGGTAAGAAGTATTCATAGCATAACCTCCTAGTTTTATTATCAAATGAAAGAAATATATAGTTTGCAGAATACACAAAGCTTATGGCCTGATGCAGGAACCAAAGGCATGGAATAGAAGAATTGACAAGTTCTTAATTGAGGCAGGGTTTAGAAAATATAACTCAGGACATGGTGTCTACATTAAAGGCAAAGAGAGGGAAATCATATTGATTATTTTCCTTTATATGGATGACCCTCTTGTGCAGGAAGTTCTGAGAAAGAGATTGAGCAATTCAAAGGCAAGTTGAAGAAAGTTTTTATATGAATGACCTAGGCAAACTAACTTATTTCCTCGACATAGAATTCCCATCTACCTCAGGATGAACGATCTTGCACCAAGTCAAATATGCAAGGGAAATATTGGCAAGACACAACATGTTAGAGTGTAATACTGCAGTCACACCAACTGACACCAATATGAAACTAGTACACTCAAATGAAGAGATGGAAAACATGGAAGATGCTACCACACTCAGTAAACTAGTAGGATCATTGAGGTAACTGTGTCAAAGCAGGATAGACATAAGCTACTCAGTTGGACTAGTAAGCAGATTTATGAGCAATCATCTCAATCAACACTTCATTGCTACATAGAGGATAATGAGGTACATAAATGACACAGTACACTATGGTCTCATATTTCCATTATGCAAATACATAAAGATCTTGAATTAATTGGCTTTTATGATGCTGATTGGTGCCGTAACAAGATTGACAAAAGAAACACAACTGGATGCCTATTCAAATTACTAGGAGCATCTGTGTCGTTGTGCTCAAAGAAGCAATCAATGGTTGCCTTGTTTTTTTTTTGAATCCAAGTATGTTTTAGGTCATGTTGTAGCATGTCAAGCTAATTGGCTTTAATCTATATTGATTGACTTGGTGAGTAATCGGTAAAAATAGCAAGTGCACTATTTTTCCTCTGTAGTAATAAGGGATAAAGTCCCAAATGTCGACCTCAAGGACTGCTTGACGATACAGAGTTCTAAATTTGATTCAACTAAACAAAATCTTGGGGGTTTTGGCGTTGTTTGGTAAAATTATAAAAGCAATTGCACATAAAATAAATAAAGTGATTGAATGGCTTAAAAAATATATGAGTAAAATATGCTAAAGATGGTGTATGATCCGATTCAGTAACAACTCTAATTTAACACTGCAACAACTTATTTTAACTAATTAATTATCGGTTCTTTAAGGTGTTTACTCCTAAGTCATTAGTGAGAAAACCTTTAATTATCCACCCTAATTTCTATGTCCATAGAGAATTACAGATGAAATTAAATATTAATTTATCAAGAATATTCCGGTTTCTATAGGGTATCCCTAATCCTAGGTGATACCTACTATAGAATAATCTCAAGCAAAACATTAACAATGACGGTCCAGCCTAATCGTTAAGCGTAAATCAAACCCGTTTATCCGACCGAACAAGCATTAAAAATAACAAAAAAATAAATCAATTAAGGAAAGAAGATTGTCATTGCAATAATAATATCAGAGTTATTACAAATCCAAATCAGGGACACCCCGGGGTTTAACTACACATAATATTCAATGAAAAGAAAACACAAAGTATAGACATTACAGATACTAAGATGAATTTGAATCTTCAATTTCTTCTGTTCATGAAAATCTGCCTTTAACCAAAGCTTCCGTGTTCTCCAATATTTCTCTCTGTAACTTTTTATCGTTCCAAGAAGCAGTCCTCAAATAATATTGAAAATTCGCTTAAATAGAAAATATCTCCCTTTTTTCCTTATTCTCCTTATGAATCAGATTTAATTCAACAATAAAATCAGGCCTGAAAATAGCCAAATCACCAATAATTTCCAAATCTCGCCGAAAAAGGAAAGTTTGAAAAAAGCACACGCCTATCTGCTATGGCCCGTATCAGGTGCTACGGGTGGCTGTAGCAGGTCACTAATATTTGTCTTGGCAAAAGGGTGTGGGGGTCATGTCTGCTACGACCCGTAGCAGACCATTTCCTGACTCTCTTTCTTTTCTCTATAATCGTGGTTCATCTTCTCCTCTGCTACGACCTGTAGCACGCACTACGAGTGACCATAGTAGACCACTGTTCTTTGGGCTATTCTTTATGATTCTTCGCGATTCTTCACTATTTTGCTGAAATCCTTCTTGAATATTTTTTTGAACTTGAAAATAGTAAAGAAACACAACCAAAGCATATAATACGGAAAATGGAAACAAATTGATAAAAAAAAACACTGACAAGATTAAATAACTTAACAATAAAAGAAGGTGCAAAAACCACTTATCAGTGATCAAGCAAGAAAAGTGAGTCAAGTTGTTAATAGACAACAAATTAGCCATCAATCTAGCCAAAAATCTCATTGCACATGGAAAGAGAAAACATATAGAGACCAAGTTCCATTTTCTTAGAGACCAAGTCACTAAGGGCAGGCTTGGAGTGATTTATTCTCCAACAGAAGAACAAATGAATTATGTGTTCACAAAAGTCACTAAAAGATTGCAATTCACAAAATTTAGAAGTGAACTTAGACTTATAACATTTGATAGCTTGAATTAAGAAAGGTTAATGAATTGTATTCAACCCATGTTAGTTGGAGTTAGTAAGAAATAATTTTTACAACTAATTAATTTGGTTAGAGGTAGTTATTGTTGTTAGTTTGTTAAGTGAAGCAGTTCCTAGTCAAACAAGTAACAACTGCTTAGTGTATATTTAGATCCTATATTGATCAATGCAAATAATAATCTTTTTCATTTTTCACATGAATTTTCTCAATTAGTATCTTATTTTCCTCTCCTTTTTTTCTCAACAGTTTCTCATAACAGGATCGAGTAAAGATCGTTGTGAAACAGATGCTTGGAGCGTATTTTGAATCTGAGTAAAAGGACAACCAATACTGAGTGGACGTCTTTGATATTCTAGTTGCATGGGTTGTGTACAACAGAAGAAGGAAACATTCATATTGGTGACGTTAATTTTGTTTATAATTTCAAAATCTAGTACTTGATTGTATAAAATACACGTTATAAAAATTGTCAAAATATTGAAAGACTATAAAATTTCAATGGCTTGACATTTGAGAATGGATTACACACGAAGAAAGGACAAACACGTTGAACCAATATAAATATTGGTGCAATCTTCTTTTTCCCTATCACTTTTTTAGTTTTTTTGTTGTTATATAGAATTGTACGTTTAGGTTTTTACCGCTTTCTTAAAAATCACACGTTGCTATTGTTTATAGTGATTTGTTATATAACCTTAGACCTAATATTGATTAATTTTGAGAAAACCATTTTCTTAAAATCAATTTTTGAAATAAGGTCTATTCACCCTCCCTTCCCATTTCTAGACATTTCTTACCCATATTCTCCCTTTAATAGTAGTTACCACTAAAACTATTGTCATTCTCACTAGATCTTAACATTTTACTTAATGATCAAGAATAGTGAATAGACACTTGAATTTTAAAGTTTTAGACTCAAACATTTGAGACTTTAGGTAACACTTGTTGGAACTTAGTGATGACACACAAGGATGAAAACAAAATTGGAATTCAACTAGTTATGCACTTCACACATTTCATTTATGATCATAATTATTATTTATACAACACACTAGATTTTCAGATACTAATGAGACCTAATGCACATGATAACTCCAATAACTTAAGTAATTAATTTGTTTTGTATAGTAAGGAACTCAACTAACTCACTAATTTAAATTACCCTTTAAAACTGCAATACACATTAATATAATTGTGCAATTGCATTAAGATTATGTGTAGTAGTTATAAGCAATCTTTTGCAAGAAAGTAAAGAATTAAAATATGGAATACATATACCACTTGGTAAAATTAACATTTGACATATATACCATCAATAATTATCACATTTAATAATCTGTTACAAATCAACGTATAATATATAATAAGTAGCACAAGTTTAATTTGAATCCATTGAAAATACAAACTTAATTCATAAGACATAAATAAAAATCCACAATTGTTAATACAAAATATGTGATTACATCACTTGAATGCATACTTGAAGATACCAGGAAAATGGATATTCATGAAGTGATCATCCCAATCAATAATCTTAGGATCAAAGTAAAACATATTAATTTCAACACCTCCCTGTTTTGCAGCTAATATCAGTTTTTTTGTATTCATATCATCAAATATGTGTGCAAAAACAAACACTCTAAGTTAATTATGAAACAAATGTTAGTAATATCATATTTTGATTTAGGTTCTAATTATAAATGAACTTACATGCAATTGAAGAACAAGTAAGGAAGATAAAGATCAATCAACCGCATAACAATATTGACTTTCCTTTTAAGTTCATGATATGTTCCATGAAAATGTTGGCATAATATTGAATTTTCTAACTCTAGTCCCTGTTAAATACAAACGTTGTTAGCACGTTGTCGCTTATTTGAAAAATTACACTCACCTCATTTCTCTAGGCACACAATGATACATGTAGGATTCATTTAATAAAAAAAAGTCATGTATGTGTATATGTTTTTAAATTATTACTGATGTGAACGTATAAGTGTCAACTGTCAGTGTCGTATTGTCAGTGTCATGTCCATTGATATGAAGTAGTTAAGTACCTTTAAAGAAAGTAAGTAACTTATGAACACACATCTCTTAAATCTAGCAATGTTACTAAACATAGTGATTTTGTCAACCCTAATAGCTTTTTCTTCCTTGTTTGTCCACAGTTTTACTGCGAAATATCGATAATTAAACTCTCTGAAACTCTGGTATATAATTGGATTTTTAATAGAGGAACCTATGTGATATATGATATCATCACTAGGTTGATTTGCAAGAGCCATCATAGTCACCAACATTGCATTCACCATCAAACACGCTTGTATAACCGCCCCTCTCGAGTGATTAGAGTTTCCTGGGGAAGGATCCAGCTTAAGTTCTCGCCCAAAGGGCACGACCAAAGTTTATACTAAGAGACATTACTAAAATTCTTGTCTTGGTCTTAATCGAAGTCCCGTCCGAGGGGCTTAATCTCTCACCTAAGGGACTTGAGGTCTCATCTGTCAAGCTTAACCTATAATATCGCCTGAAGGCCTGAGAGTCCCATCTAACAAGCTCTTCTATATGCCTCGCCTAAGGGACTTGATATCGTCTTAGACATGGTCCAAGATAAATTCTAGCCTAAAGGGGCGGAACCCAAGTCTATCCTAAGAGAATATATTTAAATTATTGTCTGAGGGCTTAATCGAAGTCTCCCCCAAGGGGTTTAACACCTCGCCTGAGGGACTTGATGTCTCATCAGTCAAACTCAATATATAAACTCACTCGAGGAACTGATAGTCTCATCAAACAAGCTTATCTAAACACCCTTCCTGAGAGACTTAGAGTTTTCTTGAGCGACATTGAGCTTAAAGCGTAACCTATGTGCCACGATCAAAGTCTAGCCCAAGAGACTTTACTTAAATTCTTGTTTGAGGGCTTGATCAAAGTCCTGCCCAAGGGGTTTAACACATCACTTGAGGGACTTGAGGTCTCATTAGTCAGGCTCAACATATAATCTTGTCAAAGGGACATAGATTTCCATTAAACGAGCTTATATAAATGCCCCACCTTTGTGAATTGGATTTTTCTCGGGCGAGATCCAACTTAAAGTTTAGCTCAATGAGCACGATTATAGTTTATCCCAAGAGACTTAATTGAATTTTTTTTTCTAAGGGCTTGATCTAAGTCCTATCCGAGGGGCTTAACACCTCGTCTGAGATATTCAACGCATCGCTTGAGGGACTTGGATCCCCTATATATGTTCAAGCTATAATTTACCCGATCCATTTACTAAACGACTGATCTGAGATTTAGTAAAGACCACCTTGAAAGGTATGAAATTGAAACTCCTTAAGTAAGATTTCCAACAATGGTAGCAACCCAATCTAACATTGAGAAAACATTAAACTTAGATTCAATTAGTAATGTAGGCACTAATATAGAAATGACCATTATTCATTGTTTGCAGATGCTGAGCCATCTGACTATTAGGAAACACTCAAGGAATAAGTTTGGAAGAAATATATGGCTGAAGAACTATCATATATAGAAAATAAAGAAAAACTTGGGAAATGACCAAGTTACATTTTGTTAAGAATATTATTGCATTCAGATGGGTGTTCAAGATTAAAGTCAATCATGAGGGGAAGATTATCAAGCACAAATTAAGACTTGATGTAAATGGCTTCCTGCGGAAAAAAAAAGGAGTTGACTATGATGAAGTTTTCTCACTTGCTGCAAGACATGAGACCATATGGTCAGTAGTTTCTTTGGCCTTCAGTAGAGGGTGTCCCCTATTTCATCTTGATGACAAATGAAATTTTCTCAATGGCCCTATAGGGTAAGAAGTATTCATAGCATAACCTCCTGGTTTTATTATCAAATGAAAGAAATATATAGTTTGCAGAATACACAAAGCCTTATATGGCCTGATGCAGGAACCAAAGGCATGGAATAGAAGAATTGACAAGTTCTTAATTGAGGCAGGGTTTAGAAAATATAACTCAGGACATGGTGTCTACATTAAAGGCAAAGAGAGGGAAATCATATTGATTATTTTCCTTTATATGGATGACCCTCTTGTGCAGGAGGTTCTGAGAAAGAGATTGAGCAATTCAAAGGCAAGTTGAAGAAAGTTTTTATATGAATGACCTAGGCAAACTAACTTATTTCCTCGACATAGAATTCCCATCTACCTCAGGATGAATGATCTTGCACCAAGTCAAATATGCAAGGGAAATATTGGCAAGACACAACATGTTAGAGTGTAATACTGCAGTCACACCAACTGACACCAATATGAAACTAGTAAACTCAAATGAAGAGATGGAAAACATGGAAGATGCTACCACACTCAGTAAACTGGTAGGATCATTGAGGTAACTATGTCAAAGCAGGATAGACATAAGCTACTCAGTTAGACTAGTAAGCAGATTTATGAGCAATCATCTCAATCAAAACTTCATTGCTACATAGAGGATAATGAGGTACATAAATGACACAGTACACTATGGTCTCATATTTCCATTATGCAAATACATAAAGATCTTGAATTAATTGGCTTTTATGATGCTGATTGGTGCCGTAACAAGATTGACAAAAGAAACACAACTGGATGCCTATTTAAATTACTAGGAGCATTTGTGTCGTTGTGCTCAAAGAAGCAATCAATGGTTGCCTTGTCTTTTTTTGAACCCAAGTATGTTTTAGGTCATGTTGTAGCATGTCAAGCTAATTGGCTTTAATCTATATTGACTGACTTGTTGAGTAATCGGTAAAAATAGCAAGTGCACTATTTTTCCTCTGTAGTAATAAGGGATAAAGTCCCAAATGTCGACCTCAAGGACTGCTTGACGATACAGAGTTCTAAATTTAATTCAACTAAACAAAATCTTGGGGGTTTTGGTGTTGTTTGGTAAAATTATAAAAGCAATTGCACATAAAATAAATAAAGTGATTGAATGGCTTAAAAAATATATGAGTAAAATATGCTAAAGATGGTGTATGATCCGATTCAGTAACAACTCTAAATTAACACTGCAACAACTTATTTTAACTAATTAATTATCGGTTCTTTAAGGTGTTTACTCCTAAGTCATTAGTGAGAAAACCTTTAATTATCCACCCTAATTTCTATGTCCATAGAGAATTACAGATAAAATTAAATATTAATTTATTAAGAATATTCAGGTTTCTATAGGGTATCCCTAATCCTAGGTGATACCTACTATAGAATAATCTCAAGCAAAACATTAACAATGACGGTCCAGCCTAATCGTTAAGCATAAATCAAACCCGTTTATCCGACCGAACAAGCATTAAAAATAACAAAAAATAAATCTATTAAGGAAAGAAGATTGTCATTGCAATAATAATATCAGAGTTATTACAGATCTAAATCAAGGACACCCCGGGGTTTAACTACACATAATATTCAATGAAAACAAAACACAAAGTATAAACATTACAGATACTAAGATGAATTTGAATCTTCAATTTCTTCTGTTCATGAAAATCCGCCTTTAACCAAAGCTTCTGTGTTCTCCAATATTTCTCTCTGTAACTTTTTATCGTTCCAAGAAGCAGTCCTCAAATAATATTGAGTAATCTACACTAAACTATAAAAGTTAAACAAAACAGAGAATACCTGTAAGGAAATCACTAACTTCTAAGAATGCTACGCAATAGGATGCTTGGAAACGATCACAACTTTGCTCTTCACAGGTAACCCCTATAGCAGACAAAATATAAATTTTATTAAAATCATATTAATAATTAACCAAGACAAAAAATACTAGATAATCCACCAAAACAAATCATATTAAAATTACTAGATAATCCTTAAACCAAAATGACACCCTTACTAAACATTGAGAAATCCTAACTAAACATATAAAACCATAATAACATATAAAACCATATCATATAAAACCATATTCATGTTGGTTTTATAAACTCTCTTATCCATAAAACTCTCTTAAAAAATATAAACTCTCTTAAAAACTCTCTTATACATATAAAACTCTCTTAAAAAATATATGTATAAACTCTCTTATCCATATAAAACTCTCTTAAAAAATATAAAACTCTCTTAAAAACTCTCTTATACATATAAAACTCTCTTATCCATATAAAACTCTCTTAAAAAATATAAACTCTCTTAAAAACTCTCTTATACATATAAAACTCTCTTAAAAAATCTCTTATAAACTCTCTTATAAACATTGCATTTTCATGACCAAACAGGTATCACAAACAATGGTGAAACTCTCTTAAACATTGAAACTCTCTCAAAACAATAGTTAAAAACTCTCTTAAAAACTCTCTTATAAACTCTCTTAAACATTTCATGACCAAACAGTTATCACAAACAAAACTCTCTTATAAACTCTCTTAAAACATACAAAATATAAACTCTCTTAAAAAATATAAACTCTTGTAGAAAACATATTCAGTTCAAATACTTAACTCTCATATATAAACTCTCAAATATAAACTCTCAAATATAAACTCTCATATAAACTCTCAAATAAAAACTCTCTGTTCTACTTAAAGATTACAACAACAATGGTGAAAACATATTCAGTTCTACTTAACTTGATTGCATTCAAATAATAAAAACATATTCAGTTCTACTTAAAGATTACAACAACAATGGTGAAAATATACGTAAAAAAGAAAACCAGAGTAAAACTTCAAATACCGTAACAATGGCGGAAATGCAATGCAGACGAGCAGATGGACGGTGAACGGCGGCGAAATGCAACAGAGGAGGGTGACGGTTGGACGGCGACGGTTGGACGACAACGGTGGGTTTATAGGGCAACGTTCTTTATTCGCCAGAGAAAAAGAAAGAAAGAAATACGTAATGACTGTTCTGTTTCTCATAAAAATTCTGTTGGGTATTTTAAATTAATTCTAACTAAACCTATAGCAGCGCTTTTTAATAGCTTTAGCAGCGCTTTAAAAAGCGCTCTCAAAGATCTTCTAATGTACCCCATATAGCAGCACTTTATGGAAAAAGCGCTCTCGTAGACTAGACCTACAGCAGCGCTTTAGAAAAGCGCTGCCTTTGGGCTGTCTTAGACCCCCCATTTAGCAGCGCTTTTTGGAAGCGCTGCCTTAGGACCCCCCTTTAGCAGCGCTTTTTAAAAAGCGTTGTCTTTGGGCTGTCTTAGACCCCCCTTTTAGCAGCGCTTTTTAGAAGCGCTGTCTTAGGACCCCCATTTAGCAGCGCTTTTTGAAAAAGCGCTGTCTTTGGTTATCAATTTTTTTTTTTAATTCCTCTTTAGCAGCGCTTTTTCTAAAAGCGTTGTCTTTTTATGCGTTGCTAAATGTCAATTCTGGCGTAGTGACACATTTCATTTATGATCATAATTATTATTTATACAACACACTAGATTTTCAGACACTAATGAGACTTAATGCACATGATAACTCCAATAACTTCAGTAATTAATTTGTTTTGTATAGTAAGGAACTCAACTAACTCACTAATTTAAATTACCCTTTAAAACTGCAATACACATTAATATAATTGTGCAATTGCATTAAGATTATGTGTAGTAGTTATAAGCAATCTTTTGCAAGAAAGTAAAGAATTAAAATATGGAATACATATACCACTTGGTAAAATTAACATTTGACATATATACCATCAATAATTATCACATTTAATAATCTGTTACAAATCAACGTATAATATATAATAAGTAGCACAAGTTTAATTTGAATCCATTGAAAATACAAGCTTAATTCATAAAACATAAATAAAAATCCACAATTGTTAATACAAAATATGTGATTACATCACTTGAATGCATACTTGAAGATACCAGGAAAATGGATATTCATGAAGTGATCATCCCAATCAATAATCTTAGGATCAAAGTAAAACATATTCATTTCAACACCTCCCTGTTTTGCAGCTAATATCAATTTTTTTGTATTCATATCATCAAATATGTGTGCAAAAACAAACACTCTTAAGTTAATTATGAAACAAATGTTAGTAATATCATATTTTGATTTAGGTTCTAATTATAAATGAACTTACATGCAATTGAAGAACAAGTAAGGAAGATAAACATCAATCAACCGCATAACAATATTGACTTTCCTTTTAAGTTCATGATATGTTCCATGAAAATGTTTGGCATAATATTGAATTTTCTAACTCTAGTCCCTGTTAAATACAAACGTTGTTAGCACGTTGTCGCTTATCTGAAAAATTACACTCACCTCATTTCTCTAGGCACACAATGATACATGTAGGATTCATTTAATAAAAAAAGTCATGTATGTGTATATGTTTTTAAATTATTACTGATGTGAACGTATAAGTGTCAAGTGTCAGTGTCGTATTGTCAGTGTCATGTCCATTGATATGAAGTAGTTAAGTACCTTTAAAGGAAGCAAGTAACTTATGAACACACATCTCTTAAATCTAGCAATGTTACTAAACATAGTGATTTTGTCAACCCTAATAGCTTTTTCTTCCTTGTTTGTCCACGGTTTTACTGCGAAATATCGATAATTAAACTCTCTGAAACTCTGGTATATAATTGGATTTTTAATAGAGGAACCTATGTGATATATGATATCATCACTAGGTTGATTTGCAAGAGCCATCATAGTCACCAACATTGCATTCACCATCAAACACGCTTGTATAACCGCCCCTCTCGAGTGATTAGAGTTTCCTGGGGAAGGATCCAGCTTAAGTTCTCGCCCAAAGGGCACGACCAAAGTTTATACTAAGAGACATTACTAAAATTCTTGTCTTGGTCTTAATCGAAGTCCCGTCCGAGGGGCTTAATCTCTCACCTAAGGGACTTGAGGTCTCATCTGTCAAGCTTAACCTATAATATCGCCTGAAGGCTATATGCCTCGCCTAAGGGACTTGATATCGTCTTAGACATGGTCCAAGATAAATTCTAGCCTAAAGGGGCGGAACCCAAGTCTATCCTAAGAGAATATATTTAAATTACTGTCTGAGGGCTTAATCGAAGTCTCCTCCAAGGGGTTTAACACCTCGCCCGAGGGACTTGATGTCTCATCAGTCAAACTCAACATATAAACTCACCCGAGGAACTGATAGTCTCATCAAACAAGCTTATCTAAACACCCTTCCTGAGAGACTTAGAGTTTTCTTGAGCGACATTGAGCTTAAAGCCTAAACCATGTGCCACGATCAAAGTATAGCCCAAGAGACTTTACTTAAATTCTTGTTTGAGGGCTTGATCAAAGTCCTGCCCAAGGGGTTTAACACATCACTTGAGGGACTTGAGGTCTCATTAGTCAGGCTCAACATATAATCTTGTCAAAGGGAGCTAGATTTCCATTAAACGAGCTTATATAAATGCCCCGCCTTCGTGAATTGGAGTTTTCTCGGGCGAGATCCAACTTAAAGTTTAGCTCAATGAGCACGATTATAGTTTATCCCAAGAGACTTAATTGAATTTTTTTCTAAGGGCTTGATCTAAGCCCTATCCGAGGGGCTTAACACCACGTCTGAGATATTCAATGCATCACTTGAGGGACTTGGATCCCCTAAGATGAACACCCCATATGCTTTGTTGTTTAAAGCAATTTTTCATTTATCAAAGCCCTTGTCCTTGAGGATTATGCAGTGATATATTTTTAAAAGATATATTAAGGGTAGGAGGATTACAAACTGGTCGTGAGGGGCAACTCCCACCTATCGTTCTCCATTAGGGAATACCTTGGCATTAGTGTTCCCTCACGCCCAATCATAGGAAACATGAGAAAAGACGTTCCTTGATCAAAGACAAGTATGGGTCAACAAATTAATCCATGTCACCCTAGGAAATATAGATTTAACAGTCCACCACACATGCTATACTTTTTGATAAGTATAATTCTCACCACGGTTACTAATAACAATCATTGTGATAACATACCACATTTTAACCACACACACACACAAACACACGCACTCACGCACGTACGCACACATGCACGCACGCGTGCGCGCACGCACACACACACACACCCATATATATATATATATATATATATATATATATATATATATATATATATATATATATATATATATATATATCAACCGTGGGAAAATGTTCTTCAGATTTGTATATATAAACACTCAACAGTTCATTCTCCTTTTTACTAAACCTAACTCATTCTGCCTCCAAACTCAATCTTTCATTCTTGATGCATTGTTGTATCACTAACTTTGAAGGTTTAGGATTTGAAGATACTTAAATAATATATTGAAAAACTTGGTTTGAAGATTAATGTCAAGTTTCACTTTATCAAGTAAACGATATGCTTGAAACATAACATTGATCTTCAAAGCTAAAATTTTCAAGATATATAGTAAAAATGAATGAAGATATTTTAATGTAAAAGTGTCATGAAAATGACTGAAAAACTAAGTTGTATGTGCTAGGATCCGAAACGTGTCTTTGAGAAAGACATTTCTCTATAGTTGAAAAATCTAACATGGTGAAATATTATTTAATTTTGATTTTTAAATAACAAAAGAAATGTGCCACATTTCTCCGCTGTTAGAAAATTTAACCATGGTAAAATGTATCTTGAAAATGAAAAAAGAAAATACCTAAATAAATAAATTTTACTACAGTTGACTGTATGAACGAGGTGGAAGTATGTTACGAAATCTCCATTTTTGTAGTAATATTTACACTACATATTGAATATTAATTGCATCAAATAGTGAGACATTACAAGTCATTATGAACCACTTCCATCACATCTTAAAAATCAAAGATCCCATTCATATGTTTGTTTCATTCTTATTGTCAAGAGTTGGTAGTTACCATCAAACCTATTGTCATTTTATGTAGATCTTAACATCTTCACTTTATAATTAAGTGTAATGAATGAACACTTGAATTTTGAAGTTTTAGACTCTAGCACTTGAGACTCTAGGTAACACTTGTTGAAACTTATAGTCATCACACACAAGGACAGGAATAAAAAACAAAATGGGATTCAATTAGTTATGCACTGAATTCACACATTTCATTTATGATCACAATCACATCTATTTACACATACCACTAGCTAAAATTAACATTTGACATATATACCATCAATAGCCATAATATTTAATAATCTTTTACAAATCAACATATAAATATATGAATATCTCAAGTTTAATTTTGAATCAAATGAAAATACAAGCTTAATTCATAGGACATAAATAAAAATCAACAATTGCCAATTTAAAATATGTGATCACATCACTTGAATGCATACTTGAAGATACCAGGAAAATGGATATTCATGAAGTAATCATCCCAATCAATAATCTTAGGATCAAAGTAAAACATATTTGTTTCAACACCTCTTTCTTTTGCAGCTAATATCAACTTTTCTGTATTCATGTCATCAAATCTGTGTGCAAAAACAAACACTCTATGTTAAGTATGAAACAAATGTTGTAGTATCATATTTTGATTATAGGTGCTAATTATAAATGAACTTACATGCCATTGAAGAACAAGTAAGGAAGATAAAGATCAATCAACCGCATAACAGTACTGATTTTCCTATTAAGTTCATGATATGTTCCATGAAAATATTGGCATAAAATTGAATTTGCCAACTCTAGTCCCTGTTAGATGCAAACTTTGTTAGCACGTTATTGTTAATACGGAAAATTCACTCAGCTAATCTCTCTGTGCTCGCAATGATACATGTAGAATTCACTTAACAACTTTGTAGTAGCACCGACACTTCTGAGAAAAACGTGTTTGTGTCTGTGTTTTCAAAATATTACTAGTGTCAACATATCAGTCTCAGCGTCGTGTGATGTGATATGAAGTAGTTAAGTACCTTTAAAGGAAGCAAGTATCGAATGAACATATATCTCTTGAAGCTAGCAATGCTACTAAACATAGTGATTTTGCCAACCCTAACAGCTTTTCCTTCCTTGTTTATCCATGGTTTTGCCGCGAAATATCGATAATTAAAATCTCTAAAACTCCGGTATGTAATTGGATTTCTAACGGAGGAACCTACATGGTATATGATATCATCACTAGGTTGATTTGCATGAGCCACCATAGCTACTAGCATTGCATTCACCACCATGTCTGCAGGTATCTGCTCAAAAACTCAACATTAATATTAATGTATCAATTTATAGAACCAAAAGAAAAATAATACTGATTCCGCGACTCACTACGTCAAAAACTGCGTTGAGATCTGCCATGAAGCTTGTTAATTTTCCTTTACCATATGCAGCAACTATGCTATCTATGGTTCTGTAGAAAAACTCTCAATATTAGATAACTTTATAATAGGTTAATATTGACTTATTCAATTTTTTTAGAACATGGTGATTATTTACCTTAAGCCTTCAACCCAACCAGGGAAAGGTTCTTTATAAGTGCTAGTAACAATGGTGGGACGAACAATAACAACAGACGTGTTTTCTTTGTAGGTTTCAACAAGCATTTCTCCCATAGCTTTTGTAAACACATATGTGTTTGGCCATCCATACTCAGTTGCTCTGATAAATTCATTAAGATATATACAAACCAAACATATTCAACATTTTGTATTCTTTTAATATAGAAATCATCAAAAAATTATAATAGGTTAAAATTCTACGCAACCAGATATCATTATTTATCAGGGCCGTCTTCGAGCGCATGTATAAGTACCTTTCAATACCCAAGTCCTTCATGGCAACTTCAATATCATGTTCTGTTGCTCCCTTTGCTTGGAGGTGATTCAGTTTCTCCTCCACCAACTTCTTTTCCATATCAATGTCTAATCCTTGCACTCCATTTAGTGACACTCCAAAAGCATGAGGATCCTCTAATATGAGTCCTCCTCTCTCACCACACACATAAGCTGCAAAGCATAACAATATAATATATAAGTAGTCCTAATTAAGTTGTTGCAACAAAATGTGACTAAAAGGACACCTTTATTTGAATACAAGGTTTGATATTTATGCAACTTTGACTTTATTGTATGTACACTAACCTGTTGACACGTGTACAAGCACCTTTAGATTAACACATTTTTTGGCAAACCTCAAAACATGTTTGACTCCTAATGTGTTTATCCCCAAAGCAACATCGTACCTGCATTTAATACAAGTTAATGAAAAAAGTGTTGCAAAATTAATGAACACGAGCAAGATTCTAAATTAATGTACCTTTCATCAAATTTAGTTGTTGCAGCTAAATTAACTATAACATCTGTTTGATTGCAAATTTCCTCTTCTAGAATGGATTTCTTCAAACTCAAGCCTTCTTCAGAAATGTCTCCAGGCACAAGTGTCAGTTTTTCATGGATAAATGAGTCCAAATTTGAACCTTGATTTTCCTTCAACAATTTAAACAAGTCCTTTCCTATGATCTACATATAGAAAATTGAATTAACTACGTACTCAACTAGATTAACAATGAAGAATAATTGATACACAATCAGAACATCACAACCATTCATCACATTAATAATTTGATACATTGAATGGTTCAATACCTCAGTGCGAAAGCGTTGAGTAGCAGATTCTGAATCCTTAGCTCTTAGAAGAAGATAAAGTTTCTTCACATTTGGTTGAACTCTCAATATCTTCTCCACAAAAACTGCAAATTCATTTAATTATAGTATAAAGAAAGCATATGGTAAACTCTCATATATATATAAAATTAAGCCATGGTTAGGGAGAGATACTTTTTGCAAGAAATCCAGTGGCACCAGTAACTAAAATTGTTCTTCCCTCAAGAAAGTGCAATATGCTTCCAAATTCCATTTGAAATAAAGGAAGAAAATTTTCAAATGAACCAGACTCAATGATGATGATGATGATGTTATGGAGTTATAATTAATGCATAGATGGGTGATATGCCATATGTCTTTATATAGACACCACATTTGTATACAACAGTCTGTCCAAATAAAAACATGCACAGAGAAGAACTATTATTATATAGTTTATAGGTGAGAAAGTTTGATGTTAGGTGAATTAATGTCTAATTAAAAATTGTTTAAATGATGATAGATACTACCTATCTAAAACTTTAGGTTGAGTATAAATTATGAATTAATTTGAGTATGCAAATATTAGAAATTCTACCTTTGATCATATTTAGTACGACAATGGACTTATGAATTATAGTTACTCTTGTTATAATGGCATGGATTGGGCAAAGATTATGTCCCATGGAATTTAACAGTTCCAAATCCTACCTTTAAGTGTCTTTTATAAATTGTTTTTTATATTTTTGAGTGGTTTAGATTTCACATAATACACTTTACAATGGAAACAATCACTCTCCACATGGATTGGTCTAACATTGAAAGTGTGAATGGTGGCGCCTACATTGTTGGTCATTCAAACATGTGACATATATCAAAACAAGATCGATGTGTAGGAGTATTTTGTTCAGCCTAACATTTTCCAAGTTTATCTACCAAATTTTAATGTGTCTCCAAAATTGTGACGGTTTGGGATTTCAATTCGGTGCAAATAGTAATAATACTAAAAAAGTCGGTTCCGTGCCGGATATTCATTTCTATTACTCTATATTTTTTAAAATTATTATTTGTATTATTCACATTTATTTATTATTTAAAAAATTAATTATATAATAGCATGACCTATAAATACCTTTGAGAATTTAAAAAATTCCATCCTAAACTAATAAAATTTTAGATATTCTTCGCTACGTAATCGAGTTTTCGTCGGTCTTACACAAGATATTTCTGCGCTCCAAGACAATTGAAAGTGCTTGAAATACTTTTAAGGAAAGTGATTCCGTTCACAATTCTAATCTCAATCTATTCTTTTTAAATTAAATTTTTAACAATCTTAAAAGTATTGCAAATATTGACAACCGAAATTTGCGTTTCAAACATCAAAGAATAAAATGATATGTCGTAAACACATTGTAAACACAAACAAAAATCTTCATCTTAAATCCGGGTACGTTTTTATTGTTTTTCATAAAAACTAAAATACAATGAAAATGATAATATCAAGATCTTAAAGATTAAATTAATCTAATAATTAATATAACAACATGATTATTAATATTATGATATTTCGAAATGATTAAATGATATGAAACCTTTTGAATTAATTAGTGAATTAAAATAGAATTATGAGATATTGTATCATATCAAATGTTGTTACTGTAAATTTTTAGTAAATTATTCTTCTCTACCAATTTAAATGAAGAATTTTTTTTTATTATAACTAAGTATTGGATAACAATTACCAAACAAATGGATGTTTCAAATCATTTATGAAAATGACAATAAAATCAACATCGAGTCGTCAAATAGAATGGCGACACAGGCAAAATGAGTTTGGAAAATTGAGAGCAGTCGTCAATTGCAACGGTGACAGGGTTAAAATGTGAAGGATTCTCCGATCACAATGGCGATTTAGTTGTAGGCTAGATTTTCTATTTTTTAATTAATTTAGTTAATGTTTTAATTTATATTATTATCAAATAATTATATTTTTATTATTTAAAATATAGTTTTTAATAAATTTAAGTAATTATTTAAAATATAGTTTTTAATAAATTTAAGTAATTATTTAAAATAAGGTTTAATAAATTTAAGTAATATTTTTAAGTAATATTTATGAAATAAGTAATAACTATTGTTTTTAAATTATAATTTTTTTTAAAATTTTAATTATAAATTAATTTAAATATAAAATTAAAATATGATTAACAATTTAATTTTGAAGCATATAAATTGATTTAAATTATTAATTTTAAAACATAAAAATTGATTAACTATTGAATTTTAAAGTGTAAAAATTTTGTAAGGGTATTTACGACATATCGTATGGCGAACCTACTATTTTATTTGTCTATAAATACGACTGCAAACACATACATGTTTTCACAATATTGTATACCAAAAGACTGAAGTGTTAGTGCATTTTGAGTGGAGTGAAGTCTAGAATGTCTGCACTTCTAAATCAACGTTCCTCGTCGTCGTCGTCATCAGCATCGGAGGAACCCTTTCCAACGTTCGATCTAATAAAAAGAAACGTCGTAGTTGTGTTTTCAACAACAAAGCCTCCGATGAAGGTGCTCTTGTGGAATACGCAGACGTTGGAGCACTTGCATAGGGAACTGAACCGCTGGCTAGAAGGAGATATTGCTCCAAGAGAGAAGATTAGGAAAATCGAGAGGTTGGTCGAAGAGACCGGGAGAAACGGAGTTACTCGTGAATGGAGAAAAGTGGAAAATAATATCGGTGTCCTTGTGATGATGTTGACACCAAAGAAGATAAAGTTGATGGTCGTGATATCGTAGACGCCTTGGTGCAGTGTTTTGTTTTTTGTCTTTACGTTGTTGTTATGTTTGTTTAATTTATGTCTTTATCTTGTTGTTATGTCAGATAACTATGCTTTTAATTGAATGAAACTTGGTATTAATTGAATGAAATTTGTTATTAATGGAATAAAATTTGCTATTAATCGAATGAAATTTGATATTGATTTAAAGGGACAAGATTACATATGAAACTATGATTTGCTGCTTGATCCTACGTTAGGATATTTTGTACGATTGTGTCCTGGTTGCCGACACAAACTACACAATCTCACCAACTTGTCTGCGGTATCCATCTTCGTTCGAATGCGCGTGCTGTTAGGCCGACCGTTTTTCTTTCTGCGCATCAAGTCATTATGCCAAACAATTTCGCCTTCGTATTGAGGCCAATAGTTTTCCTTTGCCACCACCTGAAAGTTGCATGTGTAGACATTGCATAGACTAATCACTTGATGAACTGCAGAAAGAAGGTTGGTTGGATCCTGGCGCAACTTTGAACATGCTGCTATGACATGAGAGCAAGGCATATGAAATGCTTGAAACTTTCCACAATCACACCAGCTCTTATCCAATTCAACACGGTAACATCCCCTAGGTCTTCCTTCGTTGTGATCAATAGACTCGGAGACACTGAACCAACCAGTTGTACGGTCAAACATTGTGACCACGTGTGTGTTGGCTTTGGCAGCTTCCTCTTTCATGAATTTCATTGAAGTATCGTTGTATAGCTGGCCCGATTGTAATACCGAACCCCACTTCGTACATCTGCTATCAAAGAGTGATCCTAGCCTAAAATATGTTGCCTTTACCAAGGCAGTTATTGGAACGTTTCGGATTCCCTTGAAAACAAAATTCATTGATTCGATGAGGTTAGTTGTCATGTGGCCCCATCGCACCCCATTGTCGTATGCCCGCGTCCATTTCTCTCTATCAATGTTATCAATCCATCTTAATGCTTCCGCGTTTGTTAGTCTAATCTCGTCACGGTAGTATTTGAATGTGGGTTCAGTTAGTGCATATCCTGCATTCACAACCTTCTTCCGTAGCATCTTGTCTTTGATTTCCCGCATGAAATTTTGGGCAATATGCCTTATGCAATAGACGTGGGTTGAGGGAGGATCCTGCCAACCGTTGTCATGGTTGTTGTATGCACTCTCGATTGATGGGTGTCGATCAGAGATCAAACATAAGTTAGGTTATGGAGACACGTAAGAGCGTAGATTTTTTTAAGAAAAAACTCCAACCACCAGCAGTCTCCCCTTCTACTATGGCCAATGCTATTGGAAAAATGTTGTTGTTCCCGTCCTGTGCCACAGCCATGAGAAGTGTGCCCTTATATTTCCCGTATAACCATGTTCCGTCAATTTGAATTATAGGCTTACAATATGCAAACCCTTTGATGCATGGTTCGAACGCCCAAAAGAGTCTATGAAAAATTACATTTCCACCAACGAACGTCCCGTTTGCTATACACGCAGGCATTGTCTCCAATATCGCAACAGTTCCCAGAGAGTAGTGTTTAAGAACCACCAGGAATTTCGGAAGTTCCTTGTACGACTCCTCCCAATTTCCAAACACCTTTTCAACCGCTTTAGTTCTGGAAATCCAGTATTTTCGATACGAAAGAGTGTAATTGTACCTTTGAACCATATGTGCAATTATGGTACTCACCTTCAAAGACGGGTTGTCGCTAACGACTGACAGAATCTCATCGCAACTCAATCGAGAGCTGAGTTTACGATGGTCTTGCATCGGATTAGAGATTATACAACTATGGGACGAACCCATGGACCCTATCTTCCAGGAATCGCTTCTCTTCCTGAAAGACGCTGTTAATCGGAGGGAGCACTCCTCGTTACAATAATAGATCGTATACCGCGTCGGATTTGTCCGATCGACTCTATAATCGGCTGACAACCCCATGTGAAACTGTTTGATTTCCTGGACACAATCTTCTTTGGTACGAAACTCGTCACCCTCTTTTAGTTGCCCTTCTGTTGCGTAGTTGGGATTGTAGAAAACATCCGTCGAGGGTTCATCGTCACCCAAGTTGAGAGTTGTCATATGTTGAGGTGGACAATAAACATTGTCGGGTGGAACCCCGTTGTTCGCCATATCGTTAACGACAATGTCTTTACTCACCATGTCTTTACTCACCATGGGCGACTCTCACAGAGGGACGACTAAAAACATCGCCGAGTTTGTAAATCTTTTGTTCTTGGCTAGGGAGAGATACTTTTTGCAAGAAATCCAGTGGCACCAGTGACTAAAATTGTTCTTCCCTCAAGAAAGTGCAATATGCTTCCAAATTCCATTTGAAATAAAGGAAGAAAACTTTCAAACGAACCAGACTCAATGATGATGATGATGATGTTATGGAGTTATAATTAATGCATAGATGGGTGATATGCCATATGTCTTTATATAGACACCACATTTGTATACAAGAGTCTGTCCAACTAAACATGCACAAAGAAGAACTATTATTATATAGTTTATAGGTGAGAAAGTTTGATGTTAGGTGAATTAATGTCTAATTAAAAATTGTTTAAAGGATGATAGATACTACCTATCTAAACCTCTAGGTTGAGTATAAATCATGAATTAATTTGAGTATGCTACTACCTTTGATCATATTTAGTATGACAATGGACTTATGAATTATAGTTACTCTTGTTATAATGGCACATGGATTGGGCAAAGATTATGTCCCATGGAATTTAACAGTTCCAAATCCTACCTTTAAGTGTCTTTTATAAATTGTTTTTTATATTTTTGTGTGGTTTAGATTTCACATAATACACTTTACAATGGAAACAATCACTCTCCACATGGATTGGTCTAACATTGAAAGTGTGAATGGTGGCGCCTACATTGTTGGTCATTCAAACATGTGACATATATCAAAACAAGATCGATGTGTAGGAGTATTTTGTTCAGCCTAACATTTTCCAAGTTTATCTACCAAATTTTAATGTGTCTCCAAAATTGTGACGGTTTGGGATTTCAATTCGGTGCAAATAGTAATAATACTAAAAAAGTCGGTTCCGTGCCGGATATTCATTTCTATTACTCTATATTTTTTAAAATTATTATTTGTATTATTCACACTTATTTATTATTTAAAAAATTAATTATATAATAGCATGACCAATAAATACCTCATTTGAGAATTTAAAAAATCACATTACAAATTAAATAGTCTTTTGTAAAAAATTTCAGACATTATTCGCTACATAATCAAGTTTTTGTCGGTCTTACACAAATTCGATATAAATTTGAATTAACCTAGGTATTTCTGCGTTCCAACTCTAAGACAATTGAGAGTGTTTGAAATACTTTTAAAGAAAGTGATTTCGTTCATAATTCTAACCTTGATCTATTCGGTTTGAATTAAATTTTTAACAATCTTAAAAGTATTACAAATAATGGTAATCGAAACTTTCGTTTTAAACATCAAAGGATAAACTGATATGTCGTAAACACAAACAAAAATCTTCATCTTGAATCCGGATAGTTTTCATTTAATCATTATCGAAAAATCATAATATCAATAATCATGTTGTGATATCAATTATTAGATTAAATGATAGGAAACCTTTTTGAATTAATTAGTAAATTAAAATAGAATTATGAGATATTGTATCATATCAAATGTTGTTGCTGTAAATTTTTTGGTAAATTATTCTTCTGTACCAAATAAAATGAATCATAAAAATATGTAATTAAAAGTGGATGCAAAAGTTATGGCATTAACATTTATAATGATTTTCTATAATCCTTTATTTTTATTTTGGTTATATAATGAGTATTGTCACTTTATTAGAAAAGTTTGTCATCAACTGTATTAGAATAGGAACTGTATCATAGTGTGATAGCAGTACTGTGTAAGAATTATCATATTATTATTATAGCATTATCATATATATGATGTACTGTACATTAATGTTCCTTTTCTTTTGACTACATGACGAGTATTGTTACTGTATCATAAATCTTTTCCGTAAATGACCACTTACTTTGCTTGGTTTGCATTTCAACAAATTATATCTTAATGGTTGAAAATATATATACGTGTAGAATCATTATACTGTACCGCACCGCACCATTGATTACGCAAATTTTAATTTCTAAGGTTAAAATGTTTTTTTTAATGTTCAAGTAGCATTAAAGCTTAGAAATAATATCAATATGAAATATATATTAGTAAAGCATCAGCAGGGGCAATATATCTACGAATATATGTTAATATGAATAAGTGGATACATGTATATGTTAAATATTTTAAATAAATGAACATGTTAATTAATAAGGATTTTCTTTCAGTGACACTACAGTAGAAAATCAAAATATTTTACTCTTATTTATTTATTTATTTATCTATTCTAATATTTTGAAATTATTTGAGAAAATTTGTTAATTATCAAAGTGATCAAATTTATTAAGGTTTGTGATTTCACATTATACAATTGAGTTTTGATTTATATTTTATGTGACTAACATATTTGTATTCAAAGAAATTTATTATTGATGACTTGTATAGACCTTTAAATTGGAGTCTAATGTAATTATTGAATACTGAGATGTGGAGTTTTGAGATCCTTATCACGGAGGATAAGAAATTAGAGATTCCCACAAATTGAAGAACTCCGTGAGAAAAGTTCTCTACGGATTGTTGAAACACAAACCGAAAGTTTGTCACTAATGAAGATTCTCATGAGGAAGATTCTTCATGGATTGTTAAAAAGCAAACTGAACTTAGAATAAGTAAGAGAGTCCGAAAGGCTAAGGATCTAGGACCGAACAAAATTGATAGCCAATTTATTTTATTTATCTAATGGAAGGAAATAGTAAGAATTTTGTTCGTAAGATTCTTATTATTCTTTAAGTGGAATATGATCCTAAGACTTATTAGAAAGCAATAGCTTCAAGAGACTCCTCATGTTTAGAAGAAAGTATCATAGTGTGATGGTACACTAAACACATACAAGTCTAGATTAATGACTAATGGTGTTTAAAACAAAAAGAAGGCGTTTATCATTTGACACATATGCACTAGTAACAAGCACAACGAAAATTAGAGTATCGTTTGCATTAGCTACTTTGCATAACCTTATAGTTCCTGAAATAGATGTCAAATTAGCATTCCTAAATAGAGATCTCGGTGAGAAGATTTACATGGAGAAAGCAGAAGGTTATATGCTTTCAGATAATAGCATGCAAGCTTGTCAAATCCTTGTAAGGATTAAAATAGGCATTGAAACAATGACATCAAATGTTGGAATTTGTCACTGCAAGATTCACCAATTAAAGGGAGACACACAACTCAGGGGAGACTTTTCAATAATTATCAAAATAAGAATTCAAAGAGTTTGTCATCATCAAAAGGGAGAGATTATGAGAAATACATCTTATATCTAGTTCTACTTTTAATGAAGACAAAGATTATCAAAGAAGAAAAGGTTCAAAAGTGTCATGCCCATCAATGATGAAGTTGATCAAGAAGGTTTAACATAAAAATTCAATTGAAGATTTGAGACAAGTGAACATAAATAAGGTGCTCATTGTAATTTATATTATACTACTTTAAATTGCTCATAATTTCATCTCTCACTTTATCTAAAACCTTCTTGCATCATCATGCATGATTATTTAAAAAAAAACATTTTTTATCTAATTCTTATTACAAATGTTTGTACACAAAATTGTGTGAGAATATTATGATATTCTTTTGTCTCCATGTTGATTATATGATTATATGATAGATCATTAGCAACGAGATGAATAGAATTTTAGAAACAAAGAGGTTTCTAACTTCCATATTCAAGATGAATGATCTTGGACTATTTGACACACTTTTGGGAATCAAAGTAAAGCAAAATAGTGGGGATTATGAACTTAGTCAAACACACAATGTTGAGAAAGTGCTTGATAAGTTCAAACACTTACGCTTTAAGGAAGTGACCACTCTATTTGATCCTAGTGTCAAACTTCAAAAGGATGATGGATGAGTTGTGGCTCTATTCGAATATGCAAGTGCATGAAATGTACTAGACCCGACATAGCATTTACAGTTAGTAAAATGAGTAGATTTTACTAGTGATCCAAACGGTGAGCACTAGAAGGCCATCATTAGAAAATTTCATATATCTTATGAAAACCAGAAATCTTGGTCTCCATAATGGTAGATTTCTTGCCATATTAGAAGGATATATCAATGTGAGTTGGATATTGAGTGTTGAATATCAAAAATATGCATTTGAGCAGATATTTACAATAGTAGAGGGTGCAATTTCTTGGGAGAGCAAGAAGCAAATGCGGATCACTCTCTCAACCATAGAACTAGAGTTCGAGGCTCTTGCTTTCGCTTGTGAAAAAGTTGAATGGTTGAGGGACCTTCCAATGGAAGTTCCATTGACTAAAGACAATGTTTCAAAGATGTTGATACATTGCGGTAGCCAAACCACTTTAATTAGAGCATAAAAAAATTGTATAACAGAAAGTCTAGGCAAGTAGGACTTAGACATCCTTTCGTGAGAAAAATTAATCAAGGATGTAATCATTCACACATATACGATCGAGCTATTATTTTATTGATCTGTTTACTAAGCCACTAGCCAGAGACTTAGTAAACAATAACCCCGAGAGGCATGGGGTTGAAACTCCTTGAGTAAGAGTTCTGACAGCGGCGGCAACCCAATCTTAGTTAGTAGAACATTAACCTCAAGATTCAATGGGTAACAACAAGTTGTTGATTTGAATGTTTGTCAAACATTTCGTGATAATGTTGACCTTTGAAATGAGGGTTGAGTTTTCATCTAAACTCTTAATGAAGTTCAATACCGATGGTACGTGTCTCATTGTAAAGGATACAATATGAACTTCACCTATGTGAATTTCGAGATGGTGTTGTCTCAAAGTGAGAGTTGGAGTTTCTCTCATGAAAAATTCATGAAATAGGAAAGCATATGGCCATAAATAAGTGCTAGGCGAGAAATGTATGCGAAGAACCTTAAAGAATGTGTGCGAAGTAACATTGGTCTATTCACATGGATTAATGGTTTAAAATTATTGCTATCTAACATTCCGATTAGACTTTGTGTTGTCTTTACTAAAGTTAAGTTTTAAATCGAAAGATACTTAACAGTTTTAACATTCTTTGTTTCTCCTTTTCTGGATTTGGTCTTGTAATTATTAGAACAAGTGGATGATTGTTGTAAATTATTAATAATTAATAATATTAAGTGTGTTCCAAAATGACAAGAAAATATTCAAGTTAATATTAATTTTTTGAATTCGAAAAGAAGCAACATTTCGTGAAGGGTTGCTACAGAATGAACATAGGCAATGGTTGAAAACATGACAACTTTTGGTTAAAAAGTGTTGTTTCATCAAGGGTCGCAACCTTGTGAAACAACACATGCATGGCCTATAAATACCTCATTTGGAAATTTAGAAAATCACATCACAAATCAAATATTCTCTTGTACAAAATTCCAGACACTCTTCGCTACATAATCGAGTTTTCGTCGGTCTTGTGCAAATTCGATATAAGGCTGAATTATCCTGGGTATTCCTGCGTTCCAACCCTAAGACAATTGAGAGTGTTTGAAATACTTTTAAGGAAAGTGATTTCGTTCACGATTTTATCCTCAATCTATTCGGTTTAAATTAAATTTTCAACACAATTAAGATAAAAAAAAAAACTTAAATGAACACATTGACCCATGAGTATGAATTATTTAAAATGAAATCCAAAGAAATATTCAAAACATAAAAAAAAATATATTCACATTGTTAAATCACTTAAGAGCTTTAGGCACGAATTTTCAAAATGAAATTTTAAAACCGTTGATGACAATCTAAAATAATATTACTTCAATGTTCTTTAACGATTTTAAGATTATTATATTTAGATAAAATGACATATTTAAAGACTTTAATAAGATTAGAAAGAAAAATATAAAATAATTTATTAGAGAAATAAATATGATATTTGTGAACTAAGCGATTTAATAAAGAAATCTTTGTTAAATCATTTTGTTTTAAAGATAAATACGATGGAAAATTAATATATACTTAGAGGTGGCAAAACGGGTCAGATCCGCCGGATCGGCTCGTTTGACCCGTCATTTTTGGCGGGCTGGGCTGAAGTTTTCGGCTCGGTACTTTAAGTTGACCTGTCCCGCCTAACCAGTTTGAAAAAGTGGGGCGGGTTTTGCCCACGAGCTTCTTGTTAAATTTTTTTTATTTTTTTACTTAGAATTAAAACAACTTTAAGTATAAAAATAATACTCTTCTCTTAGGTTTATATTGATTGAATTGTATTATAAATTATTATACAAACAAAATGAATTATAATTGTAACGTTCTTTCTATAACTTTCTAATACATGTGTTGATTGGAAAAACTTAAAATAAAAGAAAAATTGTATGTCATGCTGAAATATTAAGTTGTCAAACATTAACTCACATGTTTTCTTTAGAAATAGATGTTGATTTTAATAAAAGGAAGGATTTGATTAGTGTATAAGTGTGACAAATTTAGGATTTAACTATTAAGGAATCAACAAATATAAGAGTCTATATGATGTAAACAGTGAGAAAGTCAAATGTTCATATTTTATGCATTGTGATATTTTATACAATGTAATTGTTATCATTGTTTGTCTTTTGTAAATTCTTAATTGAGTTCTTTTAGTAGTTAGTTTTTAAATAGGATTAGGATGATATGTATTATTTATTCATTTTGATACATTTTTTATTGTGCTTGAGTTTATTTCGTTATTTTTTTTGTAATTGGTCTTTATTTATTTTATTTTTTGAACTATTTGGACTTAAGACATGTTGAAGTTCTATTATACGTTCTTAAAAAAATCTTTTGTCGACCTCTTTGGTAATAAATATTTTTTTTGTAAAAATTATGTAGTAAATCAAATTGTAAAATAAAAAATTAGCGGAGCGGCCCGCCAACTCGTTACTAAACAGGGCAGACTTGACTTTTGAGCTCGGACGCCCAAGTAGGCCAGCCCCGCCCCACCCCGCTCCGCTTTTGGACAGGCTTAAACGGGACGGAACTAAACGGGGCAGGCTGTCCACTTTGCCACCCCTATATATACTACTCCGACCTTATTTATAAGCAAAAAGAAATTTTCACGCCTATTGAGAATGATGGCTAAATCTCATAAAAAAAAGAATGATAGTTAAGTGCATTTAGTTTTCTTGATTTCATGTAAAATAGATACTCCATTCATCTCACAATATTGGTCCTCTTTGAGATTTTCACGCTTTTTAAAATAATGATTAATTGTGTTAATTTCAATGATAAAACGAATGTCATTTACTAAAATAGCCTTATTAATAATAAGTGGTAGAGTAGTTATAAGATTTAAAATACAATAAATAAGAGTAATCTAGTGAGAGAAAAAATATCACAATCGTATTCTAAAGGGACAAATAATTTGAGACAAATAAAAATAGTAATGAAGACACCTATTGTGAGACGGATGGAGTAACACAATTACTCAATATACTCTTAATAATAAAATTGTCATCTACTAACAATACTAAGTAATTAATGCAGGGATAGTTGGAAAATAAGGTCGTAGGATATATATATATATATATATATATATATATATATATATATATATATATATATATATATATATATATATATATATATATATATATATATATATATATATATATATATATATATATATATATATATATATATATATATATATATATATATATATATATATATATATATATATATATATATATAGTTAAATGCACCATAAAGTGCATATTACTAAATCACTCATTCTAAAAAATACGACGGTGTAAGTTATCATTTTCTATAGGTATTTGTTAAAATATGTATATTTATTTTTTTAGAAGAAGTGTGTTAGTAATTAATAACTAAACATTCATTAAATACACTCTAAGGTGCATCTTGTTAAAACACATTTTCATACAAACAAGTAGGTGTATTCTAGCAAAACATATATATATATATATATATATATATATATATATATATATATATATATATATATATATATATATATATATATATATATATATATATATATATATATATATATATATATATATATATTGACATAAAGAGCCTTTTACATAAATGATATTTACGACCAAGAAAAGTATGTTTAAAAGGAAGTTTTTTTTTAAGGAAAACTATTATATTAGGCTTCAAATTTGGTACAAAAGTTTTCATTGGGCATACCCTTATCATTATGTGGTCCAAAACTAATACCCCCAAAGGGGTAAACCTAGCTAACTTATTAGCTTCTACGTTTATAATTCTCCCAATGTGACGAAAACGCACTTCTCTGAAACCCTTGTTCATCTCCTTCATCCGCCTATACAAAATCTCCACTCCATGTTTTGGGCAAGCTATGTTAAGACGAGTTCATCAAATTAATCAGATGCAAATTGTAGGATTCGAACAAAATCTTCTCACATTCATCTCAGATGGCTTTATCAATGGCTAACTTTAATGTCATCGCTTAAGCTTCAATATGGTTGGTGGATACTCTCTTTTTTATAGTCGTTCTATAAATAAGTCTTCCATCTTCAGTTATGAAGATTGCTTAAAGACCACAACAACCTTCCTTTGCTAAGCTAACATCATATCTACTATGAATCCAACCTTGTTAAGAGTTGCCTTTCCTACTTTTAGGGTTTTTACCCTTTTGTTCATTCTACATGTCCATTGTATGGTGGTTCTCCCTGTTATCTCTGATATGATCCTCATTATTTTTTGACATGTTCCTCATAGTATTCGAAGACACAATACTCATCATTTCCATGTTGATCTCCTTAGTTGTGTACTTTGGACCTGCCCCATGAAGGATCTTGCTGCACTTGTAAGTGATCTGAGCTTTATTCATTTGCATGTTAGTATTCAGCTTCTTCCCGTTGTTATAAATTTTATATGAGTCATATTGTTGTTGTTTGGCTTATTCTTGTGATTTTTCTTATCTTGACTGTTATAACTATCAACACACTTAGTGTCAGTTAAGTAATTATTATGATTCATCACATTCTTTTGATTCTTGTTAAGCTTGTTATTCTTGATAACCCTAATAATACCTCCATTATTACTTTGCATTTTCTTCATACTCCCCATCTTCTAGTAATTTCCATCCTCCTTTCTCATATATAGCTAGTTTTTCCACCCCTATTTTTTCTTAATTTGATTACCCTTCTTATATGTGTGAAAATTGCACCCCTTATCACCATCTATCGTGAGCTGGTTTTAATCCTTATCGCTGGGTTGTTAATGATCTCTTATATGTTCTCTAAAGTTGGTATGATTTCTCTGCTCAATCACTTTATCATGTGATATAATCCTCACCATCTCTTTGCTGATCATCATGATATTGAAATTCGATCCAGAGCCTTGAAGCATATTGTGGTAAGAGTAATTTGTTTGTTCTATTATCTCTTGTAGCTTGGAATGATTGGAATAAGTAGTAATATACTTGTTAGCCTTTCTACTTTTTTGTTTTTGCATATGATTGTTGACAATATATATATAAGAATGTAAAGATGCAAATGCAAATGAAAAAGATGTCAACAACAAGCTCATCCCTTGGATTTAGGCAACATGGATAAACAAGTATGAAAAACCATTCAACCAAAATGGTAAACATGAGAACATGGATGGACATAGATCAACAAATATGTACAAGGAATCGTGGACACACTTATTTACAAGACAAATTTCAATAAGTTTAAGGATCAAGGCATGGTTTGAAGTAAACATGGCATACCAACATGATTTACAACACCAGACATTCATTAACATGAAGACAAAAAGTTTAAAGTGGCATGAACAACACATAGGTTTTAGGTTATCAACACCAAACATGACACTTTAAAAAAAGATATAATCAAGCATGAACATGAACAAGAATGTTTAAACATGACAAAATAGAAGATAACATCAACACAATTCCACAAATAAATGCAAGAAAGGATGAGAAACATTTTTTAGGGTTTTTGAATTTAAAAGAAATGATTAATAAACATATATTTTTATTTTCAATTAATATGCTAAATAAAATAAAATCAAGAACTTTATAAAAATAATTTTGGTATTTTGAAAATATTAGGGATGATAAAATAAAAGGGATCAAAAAGAATAAATGGTAAATCATGGATTAAAAAAAATAGAATGAAAAAAATGAAAGAGAAAAAAAAGAAAAAAAAAAGAAAAACAAGTGACAAAAAAAAAAGGAATGCTGCCTACAAGGGTTGAACCTGGTCCCTCATGACCACAACTTAAAAATTTTACCACCAGGTCAAGCACCATGGTGTTTCTACATAACGTGCACAGTTAATAATATATGAAGGTTTCATGTGAAAATCACAAAATAAAAATAGCAAAAGGTCTGGGGCGAGAGGGATTTGAACCCTAGACCTTATGCTCACACGCAAATACACAAATACTAGAATTTTCACTAGGGCGCAATGCCAATTCAAACATAAAGTTGCAAACATAAAATAAAATATTAAACATGTTTCTAGAAATTAAAAATGTGCCAATATCATCATTTTCTTCCTCCCACCTTTAGCCCCCATTTTCAAATTCTTGAACAACCTAACTTCCTCATCTTTCAACCATTTTCAAAGATGTAAAAATAAAACTTGCTCAGAATTCACAATGATTTTAATGGTGTCATTCAATTTTATTTATTTCCCCTTCATAACAAACAATCAATCAAAAATTAATATGAACCCTAAAAATAGAATTCAAAAGGAAATCTCATACATCCATGATTCAGTCCAATTAGCATGGGAGTTTTAACCTCTACATTGTGACAAACCATTGGTAACCCAAATGGATGAGAATGATGCTTGAATCACATAATTTCATAAGTGTAGGGACTTGCCTATTAGACTAGGTCCAATGCCCCTTTAAATAAGCTTCCAGAAGATGGACGATGATGCAAATAAGTTGTATGGACCCCTGGGAAGCTTTTACAATATTGATCTTGCACTACCAATGCTCCAATCCTCCAACTCGATTCCTCTTGCAAGTATGAAAAATGAGAAATTGATCTTGATGATAATGTTGTTACAGATGGAATGTGAGGGTTTGGACAGTTTGTATGAAGTTTATATGCGGTGTTTGAATGATCAAATGAATTGGAA
Source organism: Lathyrus sativus (assembly GCA_963859935.3). NCBI lineage: Eukaryota > Viridiplantae > Streptophyta > Magnoliopsida > Fabales > Fabaceae > Lathyrus > Lathyrus sativus. The sequence goes on from OZ012735.1 coordinate 843,116,319, forward strand.
AAGGTTTGAATGATGAGTTAGGGTGTTTTGGCTCAAAAGTCAACAAAATAAGCAAATGGGAGTTGACTTTCTGGTTTAGCGGTTTTCTGGTGAATTAGATGTTTTAGACAATTCCAATAGGTGATTTATGGTGTGTGAGGATGGTTATCGGATTTGTTTTGTCACTGTGTGAAGTTTTAAGGAGTTTTGTGGAAATGGTGCAAAGTGATGAACAAGTGAAGTTCAAGATGAGATGATTTGGTTTATCAGAGGTTTCTTGCTCTAATTGTTGTGTCTTTTTTGCTGAGTTATGGGAGTTATTGAAATCATAAAGAGGCTTTTTGTCTATTGTCCACAATTAAATTAAAGTAGCATGTTGGTTGATGCTTTTGCATGATGAAACAAGATCCATTCTGCAGAACTTTGGTATCATTGGAAGGATTTTGTATCAAGGAACAAGTTTCAAGTTGGCAATTTCTCAGTAAATGCTTGGAAAAAAGGAAAAACAAGTCTTGAACTCGTGTGAAAATCCTTGATGCATAATCTGCCTAAGTCAAAACTGCCTTACCTTGGTCACTTTGGAAAATCATACCTCATGCTCAAGTAAGAACTTTTCTTGCTCTTGGTACCATTGGAAAGATGGGATCAAATACTACAACTTTGATGTTGATCACTTGGAAAGATTCAATTTGGATCATGGAGAAAAATGAATACCAAGATTGAACTTTTCACTAGTTTAAACTTGAAAAATTTTCTAAGTATTGGACATTTCACATCTTAAAAATCCTCAACTTTGAACAAATATAACTTCCAATTGGCAAATGCTTTTGAGTTCATTCTTTCACCAAAATGAAGTGTGTAATACCACCTTTAAAATTAGTTCTCAAGTGTCTCCGTTAGTTGCTTGAGGAGAAAGTTATGAACTTGGAAAGTATAGCAAAAATTATGGAATTTTCATAACTTAGAAAATTTTGAAAACCCTAATTCCACCAACTTTGATCTTTTCTTGATTTCTTTTATTTTCTTGATTGATCATGACCCAAATCATATATTTTCATGATCCTTGACTTGAGGAGTCCATGTTTGACCAAATATCTCAAAAGTCAAACTTGATTTTGATCACAGTTGACTTTTCATCAGATGAACTTAAATTCTTCCATTGCTTATAAATCAAAATTCTTGAATCAATCCAATCATATGAATGGACTAATATGATGCATTTGGGATCTTTCAAATATATATTAAGGTATTGGATCATGCCTTTGCTTCAAAAGTCAACCCAGGGACTGAATTAGGTCAAAACCCTAATTTGGATGCATCTAATGACTTGGGACTTGTTGATCTTTATTCAATGCAACCTTGCACTTGATTATTGATGAGAGGAGACATTTTATCAATGTTGAATGGATTATGGTTTGAGAGGTTGAGGATTCCACAATCTTTTGACTAGTCAAATTCTTGATCTTGACACTAAAACCCTAGCTTATGATTAGAGCAAACCAAAGCACACGCTCTTGGATTAAAAAAGGGTTAGTAATGCATAAAACACACACACATGATATGATTTATGTTATTCCAAAATTATGCAAATGAGGTGGAATCTCAGGGTTAAAAATTAGGGTGTGACAAGATCCCATCAGGCCCAGGGGCATCATTGCTCTTAAGATTTTTCATAGCAGTGACAACCTCCTCTTGAGAGAAAGGTATCTAAAGATCCTTTAACATGTCCTTCTTCGTTCTAAAAGGGAGGTTTTAAAAACAATCATCATTAAGGTTGGTGTTGTTGGAATGATATTGTTTCTTGTAGAAATTTGTAATGACCTCTTGAATGATATCTTCATTGTAGGTTCCATTATCTTGAATAATAGACGCAATTCTATTCTGATTCCTTCTTTGATTGGATTTTTGGTGAAAAAAGTTGGAATTTCTATCTCCCTATTTCAACCAATGAATTTTATCCCTTTGATCCCACCATATCTCTTCTTGATTGAGAAGGTTGTCCAATCTGATATGGAGATCCTTGATATTAGAATAAAACTTGTTATTGTGGTTTATATTATGAAGGGCTTTCAATTGTTTATGAATAAGGTTGATTTCTCTGTTAGAATTCCCAAATTTATTTTACCCTAAGTCTAAACCTCATAAAGGGTTAGGTTTAGCTTAGTACATATATCTGTGTTAGCTATGGTTCTCCAACTATTGATAATCACCATTTCAATCTCCTTCTCTTCCAACCAAATAATTTCAAACCTCTTAGGCTTATCTTTGGAACTTATAATAGCTCTTCTAAAAGGTTCATGGCTAAAGTTTATAAAGATAGGGTTATGATCTAATTTAGTTATAGGAAGGTGAGTATTTTTAAAGTTAGGAAAGTAGTTCATCAAACCCTTAGTTCCCATGAAACAGTTAATTATGGCAATTATGTAGCTATTATCTTGCTAGTTGTTGCACCAAGTTTCCATATTGCCATCAAAACCTAGGTAAAATAGTTGACAAAAAACAAAATTATTATTAATATAGTTAGTCAAATTAACATCAATAGGGTTACCCCTAATTTTATCATTGACAAAAGTAATAATATTCAAATCACAAAAAATTAGCCAATTAGTCATGTTATATCTTTGGGCCAAATTGTTAATCAAGGTACAAGTGAGAAAGTTTTGGTCACTTTTACGATAACCATATATAATCGTTTCTCTCCAAATTGAATAATTAATATTAGTGTTAAGGGACATAATATAGAAGTCAATCACACTTTTATTAGAACAAAAGATGTGAAGAGTTACATCTTTTCTCCAAAGCAAAGCAATACCCCTAGCTTTTCCCGTGCCATTACTAATACAATCAACACAGTGAATGTTGGTTAAGAGGCTAACATTCAAAAAAGACTTAAATATTTTATGTTTTTTTTTGTTTCAATGTGTGTGTGTGTGTGTGTGTGTGTGTGTGTGTGTGTGTGAGAGAGAGAGAGAGAGAGAGAGAGAGAGAGAGAGAGAGAGAGAGAGAGAGAGAGAGAGAGATATGATAGTTTGAGGGTTTCCCAACCCCCTACATTTCCAAGAGAGAAGAATCATCCTTCCTTGCCAGCCTTGTCTTCAAGGCTAACTAAAAAGTTTGTTGGAGATGATGTTGACTTGTTTGATGTGTTGGTTTCAAATTCTAGAATTCCCCTTTTTTTGCTTCGAACCATATTGCATGTTTCCCTCATTTTTTCCTACTTAATAGTCATCAGTGCATTTCAATACACACTCTCTTATATTTTTACTTAGGCATTTTCCTAGTTTGTTTTGTTTATTTTACTGTTATATTGTGTTTTTATAATTTATTCTTTTTTTTGCCTTTAATCTATTTTTGCAGCTAACTTTCAACATTAGCAATTATTTAATATTTGTCCACTGTTTGGATCATAATTGGAGTTGCGAGAATTAGATTTGCATGTTCTAATAGGCGTTGGAAAGTTAAGACATAGAGCTATAACTTTTATGTTTGAGGCAGAAGTTGATTCAAAGTGTAGCAGATTTAAATAATTCGTTGAAGTCAGAATCCAAAATCTGCCATTAGAAATATTTAGTTTTGGATCAGGTTTTTTATGTTTTTCGACCCAGTTGGGTCAAAACCATAAGTGTTGATGCTTTCATATACCTAGCAGCCGTGCTACTGTTATTTTTACCTTCTTTTTAGGAATTTCATTTTGCTTTGTACGAATATCATGGCGAACTAATCTCAAGGGGCAATCTGCCGAATTCGAGTACCATAAAACTTTGAGGTTCTTATCAATTTCAATTTAATTCAGTTCCTTTCTAATTTGTTCTATAACTTTTGTTTGCTTAATTTGTTTCTTATAGAATATATTGAATTTAATTCGGTTGATATATGTTCCTTACTTTAATCACGTGTAACTTAGCTTTTTCGTTAATTCGCGCTATCTTTAACTGTTTACTTAATTTGGTGATTAGGAACATAAATTGTGTGGTATTTGTTGATGCTTGTTTCTTCAATATTGAAATGGAATAAGGATTGTAACCGCTTAGGGAATTGGAATTATAATGACCAATGATAAGTTGATATTCAAACCGGTAAATTAACTTGTTATAATCACTTATTTTGATAATCACTTATTTTGATAATCGCTTATTTCGATAATCACTTATTTAATCTGTTTTAATTAATCGAATCCTTAACCCAAAAATCCCCCCATAACCGTTACTGTGTTGGTTAGTAAAATCAACAATCCTTGCGATACGATACTCGAGTTGTCGTTACCGTAACTATACTTTTTCAAAAAGACTCGTTTTTGATCTGTGCGCAACAGCGGATCAAATTGGCGTTGTTGTCGGGGATTCTTGTCGTTTTTAACCGTTAATTGAGTCATAGGTGTCGATTAATGTGTTTTGAATTTTTGTTTTTCTGTTTTACCGTTTTCGCGTCTTGCATCCGACCTAGGCAAAAAAAATCGATTTTGGTAAAAATCATCTCCTTTTTTAACTCTGTTTCGTGCATTTAAAGCAGAAAAATTGTGCGTTTCGCCCTCAAAATTCATCGTTTTTCTATTTTTAATGAATTTTTTACTATTTTCATTAGTTTCAAAAAATTCAAAAAAAAATTCTCAAAATTCTTATTTTACCTAATTAGATTAAATTTCATGTTTTTGGAGTTTTCTGAATTTATTTTAATCGTTTCTCTTCTTTGATTTTATTTCTGCCTTTATAGGGACATTGTTGGCATTACCATATTTGTTGCTACATTAGTCCTGGCTACTAGGTCATCTTGTTCTGACCTTTTTTATTTTAATCCTGAGATAGAAAGAACCTTGCACGCACGTCTTAGAGATAATCAGGCCAGCCCTAGTTCACCATCCCTTAACAATTGTAATTCTGATTGTTTGCCTTCACATTGCTTGTTTGATTTTGATTCTGAATTTTCTTTCGCTAATAACATGGCTGACCAAAGAACATTAAGACAACTTGCTGCTCCTGATGTAAATTATAATGGCTCGTGTATTGAATATGCTGACCTTGTTGTTCCTTTTAAATTAAAATATGGATTAATACACTTGTTGCCGAGATTTAATGACCTTGCAGGTGAGGATCCATACAAGCATCTCAAAGAATTCCAGATTGTTTGTTCTACTCCACTGAGGCCTGAAGGAATTTAAAAAGATCACATCAAGCTAAGAGCCTTTTCATTTTCACTACAAGGTGCAACCAAAGATTGGTTATATTATCTTGAGCCAAATTCTGTTGCAACTTGGAATGATTTGAAAAAGGTATTCCTAGAGAGATATTTCATGCCTCCATAGTTGCCTTGATACGAAAAGATATTTCTGGAATTAGACAACTAGATAATGAATCATTGGCTGAATATTGAGGGAGATTTAAACAATTAGTTTCAAGTTGCCCACAACACCAGATCACCGAGCAATTGTTGATTCATTATTTCTATGAAGGATTAAAACCAATGTATAGAAATATATTAGATGCTACTAGTGGTGGAGCACTTGTTGATAAGACCTCAGCTGCTTCTGAAGCTCTGATTGAGAACATGTCGCTTAACTCCCAACAGTTCACCATAAGAAATAATTATGTCCAAATAAAAGGTGTGAATGAGGTTCATATTTCTTCTTCCAGCAAGGCCTTCGAAAATAGAATGGATGAGCTAACCAAATTAGTGAAATAGTTGGTAGTGGTAGGTAAAGCTCAAACAGCAAGGTTATGTGGTATTTGTACTTCTCCTGATCATCCTACCGATACATGTCCTATTCTACAAGATGAAAATACTATTGAATTACCTCAAGCATATGCAGTAGCCCTTTGTAATCAAGGTAAAAACCAAAATAGGTACAACATTCATGACCTGTCCACTAATAAATACCATCCAAATTGGAGAAACCATCCAAACCTTCGATATGGAAATCAACATCCCAACCAACAATAATTAATGCTACCATTGCCGCCACCCCAAAACTCTCAACAGGCTACAACCACTTCTGCCCCAGCTTCTGGACTTTCATTAGAGGATATTGTTAAGCAAATGGCTGTCAATAACCTCCAATTTCAGCAGCGGAAAGATTTCGGTATCCAAGCCCTGAATACACAGATATGACAACTTGCTTCTTCAATTAATGGAATTCAACAAGCACAAGGATCCAATCAACTACCATCTTAAACAGTGGCGAATCCTAAAGGTCCTAATGTGAGTGCAATATCCTTGCAATCCGGAAAAGTTACCGATTCTGCCCCAGAAAAAAAGAGAAAATCGTTGAGCCTTCTGTAGTTGTTGACCATGAACCTGAGCCTTCTGTAGTTGTAGAGGAAAAATAAAAAGAGTATGTACCTAAGATACCTTTCCCACAGAGAGTGTAGAAAAATAAGAATGTTATTGAGAGAGAGAGAGAGAGAGAGAGAGAGAGAAGAGAGAGAGAGAGAGAGAGAGAGAGAGAGAGAGAGAGAGAGAGACAGAGAGAGAGATTTTGGATGTGTTCAAAAAAGTGGCAGTAAACATTCTGCTTCTTGATGTAATCAAGCAGATTCCAAAGTATGCAAAGTTTCTTTAGGATTTATGTACTCATAAGAGGAGATTGAAAGGGAATGAGAGAGTGACTATGGGAAGGAATATTTCTACCTTCATCCAATCTAGCGATATAGTTGAGCAAAATGTTTCAGCCCTCTTCCAGGCCATGCCACAAAAGTGCAAGGATCTTTTGCAGGAACTTTTACTATCCCTTGTACCATTGGGAATAGTAAATTTAAGAATTGCATGCTTGATTTATGAGCAGGTATTAATGTTATGCCTATTTCTATTAATAACAATCTTAATCTTGGTCCTTTGCAGCACATAAGTTTAATCACTCAGCTGGTGAACGGAAGCAATGCCCGCCCCGCCGAAGTCGTGGAAGATGTCCTCGTGCAAGTTAAGGACTTGATTTTTTCTGCAGATTTTTATATTCTCGACATGGAGGAAGAAACAAAGTTAAATAAAACACCCATCATTCTAGGCAGACCGTTCATGAAAATGGAAAAGACAAAAATTGATGTTGATGATGGCACAATGTTCATGGAGTTTGGCGATATCATCGCTATAAATTTAACATATTTGATGCAATGAAACATCCCATGGAAGAGCATTCTGTTTTTCACATTGAGTTACTTTCTGACTTAGTCGATGATACATATCCCGAGTTTTTATCTGATTTTCTATCCTTATTAGACTATGATGATACCTACTTTTGTGAATTATGTACTAACACTAATATTTACTTTGTTTGTGCTGAAATAAATGTTGCCTTGCAGGCTAAGGTTTTTCATGTAGATGAGGCTATAAATGAAGTCAGTTGTGCCGCTGAGGGTCTTGACGTTCCTGCTGCCCGACCATTCTGTCCATTGAACAGCCCCCTTCTTTAGATCTTAATCCACTCCCAAAAAATCTCAAATATGCTTACTTAGAGAGAAATGAAAAGCTACCTATCATTATTTCTTCTAAGCTTGATTTAGATCAAGAAAGTAAGCTTTTGCAAGTCTTAGAGGAATAAAAAGGCGATTGGTTGGATCTTGGCAGACATTCCCGATATTAGCCCTTCCATGTGCATGCACCAGATTTTGCTTGAAGAAGGAGCTAAGGTAGTAAGACAGCCCCAAAGGAGGCTTAATCCTTTAATTCTTGATGTGGTGAAGAAAGAGGTATCCAAGTTGTTGCAAGTAGGTATCATATATTCTATCTCTGACAGTAATTGGGTAAGTCTAATGCAGGTTGTACCTAAGAAATCTGGACTCACGGTGATAAAAAATGAAAGGAATAAACTTTTTCCCATTAGAGTTCAGAATAGGTGGAAATTTTGTATTGATTATAGGAGGTTGAACCAGGCTACTAGAAATGATCACTTTCCTTTGTCGTTCATTGATCAAATGCTCGAACGACTAGCAGGTAAATCACATTATTGTTTCCTTGATGGTTTTTTAGGTTATTTCCAAATTCGTATTGCACCAGAGGATCAAGAAAAGACAACCTTCACGTGCCCATTTGGTACATTTACTTACAGGAGAATGACATTTGGTCTTTGCAATGCTCCTGGAACATTCCAGCGATGCATGATTAGCATTTTTGCTTAATTTATTAAAAATTGCATGGAAGTGTTTATGGATGATTTTACTGTTTATGGTTCTTCATTTGATGCATGCTTGAAAAGTTTGAACATGATTTTAGAGAGATGCATTGAAACTGACCTTGTTTTAAATTATGGAAAATGCCATTTTATGGTTGAGCAAGGCATTATTTTGGGTCACATAACTTCTGAAAAAGGAATTTCAGTAGACCCTGCTAAGATTGATGTGATTTCTGCATTGCCTTACCCATCTTGCATTCGCGAGATTCGTTCTTTCCTTGGTCATGCAGGCTTTTACAAGGGCTTCATAAAGGACTTCAGTAAGATTGCTCTTCCACTTTCAAACTTGTTGAAGAATGATGTGACCTTCAACTTTGATGAGAAATGCAAGTAGGCGTTTGATTTCTTGAAGAAAGCATTGACATCCGCCCCCATCATACAACCTCCTGACTGGAACCTTCCTTTTGAGATTATGTGTGATGCATCCAACTATGCAGTTGGAGCGGTCCTTGCACAAAGGGTGGACAAGGATGCCCATGTTATTTACTATGCTTCTAGAACTTTATATTTAGCACAAACTAATTACACTACCACTGAAAAGGAATTTTTAGCTATTGTGTTTGCTCTTGACAAGTTTAGATCATATTTGCTAGGTTCCAAGGTTGTTGTTTTTGCTGACCATGCAGCGATGAAGTATCTTCTAAAGAAACCAGAAGCAAAACCGACATTAATTCGGTGGATGTTGTTACTCCAAGAGTTTAATGTAGAGATTAAAGACAAAAGTGGAGTTGAGAATCTAGTAGCTGGCCATTTGAGCAGAATAGAGCGAGATGAAGATCCTTCTCCCATTCAGGATGACTTTCCTGATGAGCAGTTGCTACTTTTACATGGAGTTACTCCTTGATTTTCTAATATTGTTAATTATCTTATTGTCGATGTTTTTCCTACAAATGCTTCTAAGGCGCGAATTCACAAACTCAAGAGTGATGCCAAATATTATGTGTGGGACGACCTATACCTTTGGAAGTTTGGTATTGATCAAGTTATTAGAATGTGTGTCCCCGACTATGACATTGAATCGATATTGAATTTTTCTCACGCCTCTCAAGTTAGGGGACACTTCGGACCTCAAAGGACAACAAGAAAGGTCCTAGACTCAGGTTTCTATTGGCCTACCATCTTTAAAGATGTGCATGAGATATACCGCACTTGTAAAGAATGTCAAAAATCAGGTACAACCATCACTCGTAAAAGTGAAATGCCTCAGCAACCTATGTTTTTCTGAGGTATTTGATGTATGGGGAATTGATTTTATGGGTCCCTTTCTTGTATCTTTTGGTTTTCTTTATATTTTACTTGTTGTTGATTATGTTTCAAAGTGGGTGGAAGCTATCCCCACTAGGACTAATGATTTTAGAGTTGTTGCAGATTTTGTCAGGTCCAATATTTTTTGCAGGTTTGGAATACCCCGAGCTATCATAAGTGACCAAGGCACTCACTTCTGTAACCGCACCATGGAAGCCTTGCTCCGAAAGTATGGAGTGGTGCATAGAGTCTCTACTGCATACCACCCCCGAACTAATGGGCAAGCTGAGATCTCAAACAGAGAGATCAATTTTTTTTTAGAGAAAATGGTGCAGCCAAACAGGAAGAATTGGAACTGCCGTCTAGAAGACGCACTTTGGGCTCAAAGAACAGCTTTCAAGACACCTATATGGATGTCTCCTTATTGGATAATTTTTGGTAAGGCATGTCATCTTCCTGTAGAGATAGAACACCGTGTTTATTGGACGGTAAAAGGTTGTAATTTGGAGATGCAACAAGTATGTATTGAAAGAAAACTCCAATGCCAACAACTTGAAGAGCTTTGGCTAAAGGCTTATGAAAGCTCTAGGATTTATAAAGAGAAAACTAAGCACTTCCATGATAATATGATTTCTAGGAAGGAATTCTCTGTGGGCCAATAGGTTTTACTATTTAACTTCTGCCTTAAGCTTATGGCTAGGAAACTTCGATCCAAGTGGATTAACCCTTTTGTTGTTACTAATGTTTTTCCTCATGGTGTAGTAGAGATTAAGAGTGCAGGTACCGACAAAGTTTTCAAAGTCAATGGGCAGCGCCTAAAGCTATTACATGAGAGTTTGGTGCCTGAAGATGCACTCATAGAAGAGCTTTCCTTGGAAAAGTCCACTTACTATACAACTTGACCAGGGAGCACTTTTTCCTTTCTCTCACTCTTAATTAATTTTTATATCATTTCATTGAGGACAATGCATGTTTTAAGTGTGGGGGAGGGAACCATTTATTTGTTTTGATTTCTTTGTTTTCTTAAATAAATAAATAAATAAAATAATAGCATGTTTTTTCTTTGGTTTTTTGAGTTACAAGTATGAGTTTTGTTCTTAACTCTCTTGACTAAAGACTTGTGATGTGATGTGATTGGTTCTTTTTGTGCATTCTTAGTATGATATATAGGACTAAAATCTAAAATGTACATTGTTGGTGGTAGATCACTAAACCTTGTGAGTTTTGATCCTTATATGGATAACATACAAAAATCCATCTCTTTCCTTCTTGTGTGATTCACTCATGTCTGTTAGTCTCTAGAACTTGAATTGATTCTTGTTGATGCTTTTTGTTTACTTGTGCAGACTATATGATCAAGGAAACTTGTTTTTGTTTTAATTTTATCCACTTAGCCAAAAAAAAGTCAACCCTGATCAATATCATCCCTTTCTTGAAAACTCCTTTGAGCCTATTTATCTTTTTTTTGTGATTAACTCATTACAAGCTGAAAAGTTAAAAACAAAATCATCACCCTAATCAAGGGTTGAAAGAGTCTTGCATGGAGTTGTGTGGGGTTTGAACTTCATTTTGGTGATTTTGTTGTGATGTTCTAAAAAAAAGAAAAAAGAAAAGAAAAAGAAAAGAAAAAAAATTTGAAAAATGAAAAAAATAAAGAAGGATTTCATTACATAATCCTTCCAAAAAAATAATTTAAAAAAAGAGGGTAAAAGAGAAGAGAAATAAGTTGTGAGTTTTTTTTTTGTTTCAAAGCAATTGGTGTATCATGTAGTTTAATTCCCGCAATCCTTTCAATTTTCTTTTAACCCTTTGATTTTTATCCTAGTACCCCCTTAGGATTTATCTCACCCTTATCTTGGCCAAGTTACAACCGAATAAAAGTCCTTTTGATCTGTGTGTGCATGTACTTAAATTGCATATTTTAGAGTATTTTCAAGCTTATAGTAGTATTAACTTTCATGTTGTACTTTGAGTGTAAACAGTTAGCCTAAACACTTGAGAGTGAGTGAATTGTATCTTGTGAGGATCCTGCTACTTTTGATGTACTCTTCGGTAATTTGTTTTCATATTTGTTTTGAGTATCACAAAAGAGTTACTCACTAACACCATATTCTTGAAGTTTAGACTTAGGACTCTACTTGTACCTTGTATATTGAATACCTTTGGAAACACATGCTCTGTTTTGTTTTGTTTTGAATTTTTGAAGTTATCATTTTGCTCGGAGTGCAAAAGTTCAAGTGTGGAGGAATTTGATCAGTGCATTTCAATGCATACTCTCTTATGTTTGTACTTAGACATTTCCCAAGTTTTTTTTGTTTATTTTACTGTTTTATTATGTTTTTGGATTTTAGTCTTTTTTTGCCTTTAATCTATTTTCGCAGCTTATTTTCAGCTTTAGCGATTATTTGATATATATATCCACTATTTGGATAATAAATAGAGCTACGAGAATCGGATTTGCGCGTTATAATAGGCGATGGAAAGCTAAGACAGAGAGCTACAAATTTTATGTTTGAGACAGAAGCTGATTTGGAGTGTAGCAGGTCCAAATAATTCGTTGAAGTCAGGACCCAAAATCTGTCGTTAGAAATATTTAGTTTGGGGTCGGGTTTTTTATGTTTTTCGATCCAGTTGGGTTAAAACCAGAAGTGTTGATGCTTTCATATACCTAACAATCATGCTACTATTATTTTTACCTTCTTTTTACGAATTTCATTTTGCTTTGTACGAATATCATGGAGAACTAATCCCAAGCGGCAGTCTGTCGAATTCGAATACCACAAAACTTTGAGGTTCTTATCAATTTCAATTTAATTCAGTTTCTTTCTAATTTGTTCTATAATTTTTCTTAATTCGTTTCTTATATAATAGATTGGATTAATTCGTTTGATATACGTTCCTTATTTTAATCGCGTTTAATTTAGCTTTTTCGTTAATACGCGCTATCTTTAACCGTTTGCTTAATTTGGTGATTAAGAACATAACTCGTGTAGTATTGTCGATGCTTGTTTCTTCAATATTGCAATCGAGTAGGGATTGTAACCGCTTAGGGAATTGAAATTATAATGACCAATGATAAGTTGGTAGTCGAACTGGTAGATTAACCTATTATAATCACTTATTTTGATAATCACTTATTTACTCTATTTTTCTTAAAATCGAATCCTAAACCAAAACAATCCTCCATAATTGTTACTGTGTTGGTTAATAAAATCAAGAATCCTTGTGATACGATACTCGAGTTGTCGTTACCGTAACTATACTTTTCCAAAAAGACTCGTTTTTGATCCGTACACGATAGCGGATCAATAGCTTCATTCAGTTTTTGTTGAGAAAGTTGGTCTAGCATTGCCTTAGGAATAAGACTGTTTAGACTGATGCTAGGTTTATGTACAGGGTTGTTATTGAATTTCCTCTCTAATTAAGGGATATATTTTCTTCCCATTTAGGTAACCTTCATCCAAAAACCGAGTTAACTTCAGTTATCCCACAGCTTAGGGGAATAAACTATGAGCAATGAGACATACCCTAATTTGTTACCCTAAGATTCTGTTTTACATCATCTGCATAACATAGCATGCACTTCATTTTGCATAGTGCCTGAAATGTCAGTCAGAATAAATTTGTTGAATTTACAAACAAACGGTCTAAATTTATTTTAAAATTTGACCAAACGCTGTATTTTTCCAATATGTTTATTTTGCGCTTATTATTATGGTGTGTTTATTTTATTTTTTCGAGCACTTTTCTGCCCGACTTTTTATGTTGTTTTTTTAATCATTTTTATTTAAATAATCATTTAATTTATTTAGATTTAATTAGATATTTAATATAAATTTTTATTTTTATTAATTAATTTTATTTTTAATTTGTTTATTAATATTTTCTTTTTAAAAAACATAATTTTTAATTCTTTTTATTCTTGTCTTATCATAAAAAAACACAAAAACATGATTTATAATTCTTTTTATTCTTGTCTTATTATAAAAAAACACAAAAAAAAAAACATGATTTTTAATTCCTTTTATTCTTGTTTTGTCATAAAAAAACACAAAAATATGATTTTTAATTCCTTTTATTCTTGTCTTATTATAAAAAAACATTGTGTTAATTGTTGTTATCACTCTTGTCTATTTTCTAGTCCTATATATATGCATTAGAAAAAACAAGCAATGACACGAAATGAAAAAACACTCATACCTCATCTTCCTTACATCCAAATCGTAAAGTTGTTTATAAACCACGACGTGACATCAAGAGAAAGAGATAAAGAGGGGGCGACGCGAGGGAAAAGGTTGATTATTATTCCTTTTATAAGGATGAAAACTCACCCTTTATTTTAAAAAGTTGATGTTGTTTTGTATCTATGTCAATTTCATGTTTGTCTTGGTAGTACCACTTATAGTGTCACGTGTTGTTTGTTTTATATATATATATTGATTGAGGTGGCTTCTTTAGTTTTATAGTTTAAGTACATGAGTTGTTTTTGGTTGTCTCTAGTTTATGTTAGGTGTCACCATGTATCATATATATATGTATATATTACATTTTAATACTATATATCATATACTGTCACGCATCAAATATTGATGAATAGTTTAAAAAAAATTAATTTTTTTTATCAGCATTACCTCTTAATTATAATTAGCTGATTATCTTTCATTATTTTTTCTAGTCAATACTATATGGCTTTTTCTTTTAAAAAGAAAAATAGAAAGAAGTAAATATAATTGATTTTTGGATATCGGTTATCATTATTCTTAGTCACTTCTATTAATCAATTTTACTTTTTATTATTTATATAATGTTAGAAAATACCAAAAAGATTTTCTTATTTTTAGTTTATTAGTTAATTTTGTAATATTAAAAATACTAAAAAATATATATTTTAATTACTTTATTTTATCATAGAAAGATGTAAAAAAAAATTGTTTTAATTCCTTTTATAAGGATGAAAATACCAAAAATATTTTAATTATTTATTTTAGTATTTTTATTTCTATTTTTTCATTAGTTAATTTGAATTATATTAAAATATAAATAAATTTGTGTCATGATTATTATTTGATATAAATATTTATATTTAAATTAATTAATAATTTCTTGTTGCCCGATTATAAAGGAGGATATCTCTTTTTGTTGACACTCTTGTCATTTACATTTTTATTTGCATTTTGTATCTTCTTGTATTTACTTCTTGTAATCCTAGAACTTGTTATCCCTTAGGAAGTCTCCCTTAGGATTACCATTTCAGTTATAGGTAACTTACACTTAGTTCCCTTTTTTTCATGAGAGAATTAGACATTAGTCATCCTTAGTTGAGATGTAATTCTCCTACCCCATGATATAGTTGAGAAAGATGTTGGTTCTTTTCCACTTGAGAGAGGTATGTGACATATTCGTCGATTCTATATCCAAGTTGGAGTCTTTCTCTCAATGTGAAGCAAAGATTCATCTTCCACGTGTTTGTGGTGGTTTAGTTGAGTATTCTCCTTAAGATGACAACTTGTCTCTTCTTCTATAACTAATCAATAAACATTGTTTTCACCATTTGAGGGGAACTACGAATGCTCTGATTCTATTCCCGTCAAGATACGTAGGCACGAGATGCGATGTCTTGGCGAGCATACTTAGAAATAAATCCCCATGTATCTTACCCTTAGCAAACTACGATAACACAAATACTAACAAGAGGTTCCTGTAGAGTACTATATATGCTTAAGATGTTAATACCTTCCCTAAGTTTAACTAACCCCCGAATCTTAGATTCTCTAGCTTTGCATGGCATTGCATACTCATTGGTTATTTCGATCTTTTACCCTTCCCTTGGACAAATTAAAGACCGGTGGTGAATAATGATTTGTGATTCAAGTTAATCTATAGTTTTGTATCCAATTCTCACCGCGACACCCATATGCCCATAGTAGAAAGAAAACATAGGCAATCTTTCATAGCAGAAATCAATCCAGTTCACCCCATTATTCTTTCTACCAATGTACATAACGGGAATAATGGGAGAATATATATTTAGTTTGATCCTTTCATAATTGGCGTTTTATCTGACATCTCATACACATCAACTTCCAAAACTTCACCAATAAATTCTCTCAATTTCATTCCCATTTGGACAGTTTTACCATTGACTTGTAATCCCCAAATTGGAGCCTTAGAAAATTCCAGGGTAGAAGTATACTTCTTTCCATCCCATTCTTGAAGAATAAGCCAAGAGTTTCTAAAACCCAAGGGCTACCTTAGAGTATGTGACTATGGTCTTTAGTTCTGTCTACTGAAATTTTGAAAATGGTTGTGTCAATTTTATGAACAATAAGGTTTCTCGGATTGCACCAGATGTTGGCTAAGGCAGATTTTATAGAGCCCTTATGAATGGGCTTTTCTGTAATGATCTTACCCAAGATGTATAAAGATTGGGAATCTTCTTCTTCTTGAATTTCTTATTCCTCATACACAAAGAAATTAGGGACCTTGGTCTTGGAGGGTAGGTTACGTGCCAACATAGGAGTAAATAGATTTGTGGTTAATATGAGGAATGGTTAGGTTTGTCATATTTTTCTGAGCAATGTTATTATTAGTGATTTTTGTAGGTGTTATTTGATGGTTCTTCAGATTCATGGTCACTGTGTTGTTGTTTGCAGGTTCAGATTTTCTGGATGTTATTTGATGATTTTCTGATCCATGGTAATTGTGTTGTTGTTTCTAGGTTCCGTAGCGAGGTTATCAAGAAGGACAATTTTCTTGTCATTGGGTTCAAATGGGTGCGAGTTATTGATGTTTTGGTCCATCAAAACAGATCAGAAAGGAAAAAAAGTGAAGAAGAAGAAAAAGAGATAGCTAAACCAAAACAGTTGGGAAAACGCTAAAAATAACACCTAGAACATGGAACTCGTAGAAGTGGACAGAGGAAAAGGAGATTAGGTGCAAAAAGAAAGCAGGAGGAAGACAAAGGAGAGGAGCGAAGCAATGCTGAGGGAGAATAATAAATTAAGGTTGAGGAAGAAGACCATCCTTGAAAGAAACAAGACGGTCTTGGAGTGTTCTTGGATCGTTTTATGAACTTTTATTGGATCTCTTGATTGAATTCATTAGAAATTAACAAGACAATCAATCTTATTTTTGTCTATTTCAAGGAAGCTTAGTTATAGAATACTCATCCAAAATTTTAAAATGAATTTAGATTCTTTCATTTGCTTTTTCTCCTTTTTTGATAAGAATTAGTTTGATTTTGCGCATAATTGCAGAGATTAATTCATCAAGTTGAAGAAGATTTTTTTTAAATTATATATATAAAATAAAGAATTCAATACAACAAATACAAAAGAAATACCTACAAACTAGCTAAAGGTAAACATTAAATCGATCAAATCACCAAAAAAGGCTTGCGATGAATCACTAAAAACAAACCACAAAACTAAAGCATCACCTCACTATTGACATGTTAGATCTTGTATCGATCAAATCCACAATCAAAATTTTGATCTTAATAAAAGCTTAAATAAAGATCAACTACCATACTCTAAATCAAGACAAACACTTGATTTGTTATAGGTGTAGATAAAGGATATAGTTCTAATGGCAAGCTGTGAAAGTGCACGAGTTAACCTCAGATCTCCCCAAAAATCATCTCCTAACAAAACAGACTCTTTTCCTCCACCTTGCTCGCTGTCTTTGTAACTCCATTAAAGATAACATCGTTTTGAACTTTCTAAATAGATTAGATTACAATTTGTCAAACAAAACATCATTTTGAACTTTCTAAATAGACCCCTATATTTAACCTTATCTTTTTTATAATAAAAAAAATTCAAAAGTACCATAAAATCGAAATGAATAGCAACCTCTCACCCAAACCACCTAAACACTCTACCAAACCGACGAAATTATCTCACAAATAACAAAATTGTGAGAAGCTGTCTAAACCGACAACCCACGCAATAAACATAGAAGGGTACAAAAATTTGTTAAATCCCTAATTTTAAAGTGGCTGGCTTTGGAAGGAAAAATATCTTGTAATAATTGTTACAAGAAAATCATTTTTTTTAATTTTAAATTTAACAGGATTGTATATCCAAAACTGAATTCGAAAATCTAATTATTTTATTTTTATAATATCTATTAGATTTATATCTCAATAGAAAAACATTAGTTTCAAAAAGTGAATTGTAATAGAATTGTATAATTGCTGTAAAATTAATTAGACGCATTCATATCTTTCAATTATAGAATAGACGCTATAAGATTTTAGTGTAAAAAGAAATCAAAGTTGATATATAATCCAAAAAACTAAATAGTGATCAATATAAATATCAAAAAGTAATGTGAACAGATCATGATTCATTGTTGCACGAGTCAATTACTTGTTTGTATGTATAAAATCTTCACCAATTAACGTGTTTGCTTATTGCTTTTCCTACTTTGTACGTACATGTGTAGAAGAAACATTGAACATTTGTGTAACAAGCAAAACTAATATGTTAAAATATAAACGACCTATTTATTTATTTTTTTAAAATAATATAAAGTGATGATATAAAAAAGAAGAAAATAGAGAGATTAAAAACGTAACGCTTTCAACAATAAAAAGTGCTGATAATAAATAATGTGAAGTTATTAGTCAATTTATTTAGTATTGTAGGTCATTGACGATTGAGCTTTCAACTACTTTTTCTATTGGACTGCAATCTTCTACGTGCCTCTACTTTGTTTGTTCACCTACAAGGATAGTCCAAAATCCGAATGAGAATTCACAACATGCTAAATATGGCTACCTTAATAGTTTTTAGGAAGTGTAATAAATAGTATAGTTAGATATCTTCCTGGCAAAATAATATCTATATACATATATTGTTGAAGTGATGTAACCGGTTAGCACGGATTGTAATCGGTTAATGTAAAGTTTCAAGTTTATTTCAGTAATAAAAAAATTGTTCTTTTATAAGTGTAATCGAATAATCATTTTGGTATAACTGATTACTATTAAAGCTAATTAATTTTAATATTAATTCAGTGTCAGGTGTACCGATTAATCATTTTGGTCTAATCGGTTACTGGCGCAACATTTTGTGTTTTCGATTATTTTACTTGATCAATTCAATTCTCAATTGTATTCCAAATCTTATATATAAGTGTTTAGGATGCACACTCATCTAAATTAATGAAATCTCTCTCTCTCTCTCTCTCTCTCTCTCTCTCTCTCTCTCTCTCTCTCTCTCTCTCTCTCTCTCTCTCTCTCTCTCTCTCTCTCTCTCTCTCTCTCTCTCTCTCTCTCTCTCTCTCTCCTCTCTCTCTCTCTCTCTCTCTCTCTCTCTCTCTCTCTCTCTCTCTCTCTCTCTCTCTCTCTCTCCTCTCTCTCTCTCATAAGTTCTTGGATGTGTCCTGTGAGTATATTTAAAATTGAAGTAAAAAGATAGGGTCTTAGGGTTGAACCTTTATGAAAACCAAATGTAATGGGGAAATCATCTTTCTCTTCATCTTGTGTCTGTATACTAAGTAATACTCATTCATACATATCTTGAATAATTCAAATATATGCAATCCTAACTCATTTCTTCTCAAGGGATTTCCATAAAATATCTCTAGGTACTATATCATACACATTCTTTCAGCCGATACAAATTAAATACACATCTTATTGGTTCATCTGATACTGCTCCATCACACATAGTAGATATATACCGCTTCTATGGTTGATCTTCCGAACATAAAACAAAATTGATTCTCAGGTGACTTGAATCTCTTTTCTTAGTATTTGTTCAATCAATATTTCTCATAACTTTATACTAAAGTGTTTCTTCTTCATTCATCTAACATTTTCTTTGACCTCGTAATTTTATTAAAGAGTTTAGTGAGTCATTCAATACCTCTATCTTCAAGAAATTTCACACTTTAACAGTTATGTTGTCTGGTCCAACCGCCTTACTGTTTCTCAACGTTTCCTTTATCGTTTACTTATAAATCCAACAACAATAATTATGGTTTCAATCCTCTTCTCTAATGTCAAGTTTTCTAAAATTAGTGATATATTATATCCTTTATAAAATGATTATTAAATTGGAAAAAATGTAATGATTATAACCTATAATAAGAAAGTAACTGAAGGAGACTAGTTTAATTTTGGTGGCTTTTCATATTAATAACAAATGGTAGAGAAATTTTGATAGGTAGAAAATAAAAAATGAGTTGAAGTTAATCTATACAAAAAAAGAAAAGAAAAATGAAGTTAAAAAGTCAATGACTAAATTGGTATAAATATTATAATTTAGCTATGTAAATGTCTATACTTAAAAAATGGAAATATTGTCATTTTAATACTTAATCATTATAGTTGATAGAAATATTGTTATTTCTTCAGAGACCTTAAGAAAATTGTGGCTTCTTTATCCATTAGAGTTAGAAGATTGGAGTTGTACTCGGCATTAAAGGTTAACTTGTATGTTTCTATGACTTCTATGGTCCAATATTGGATGTTATTGGATCATATATTGGAAGGCAATGAGATATATCGTATGGACTTTGATTTTCACAAAACATTGGATGATTTTAGTGTTGCAATTCCATATTTTGATCTTAGCAAATTTACTAGAAAGGAATTTGTCCCTCCTAAAGCACAATTTTTTTGAAGATTTCCCTTTTTAGTAAAAGTGTTCATGACATGGACGCAAAGTTTCAAATTACCACAAGGAAAAAAAGCAATTTTTTTGTTGTTTACAAGCCGCACATGCTTAATACTTTTTTGCAATTTTTATTGATGGGTTATGCCAACACATGTCACCGGTAGAGTATTGTATTATCCTTAGATATCACCTTATGATTCTCTTATTTCCTATTGATGAGATTTTCCTTATTTGTTGCAATACGTGCTTGGATACATTTGGGAAACACATCATTCATATTAAGGAGCTTCTAGGCTTCAAATACCGACATGAATTTTTTATGGATGTCCTATTTGATATATATATATATATATATATATATATATATATATATATATATATATATATATATATATATATATATATATATATATATATATATATATATATATATATATATATATATATATATATATATATATATATATATATATATATATATATATATATATATATATATATATATATATATATATAGGCGGGTCAAAGTATCTATGAAGAAAGAGGCTCCAACCTATTTCTTGATTAACCCATAATAAAGGATATTGGTACTTAGACCAACTATTGTTCTGGTGTACGACTGAGTAGGAGGAAAACATGTATGTGTAAGCTTGACTAGCATTTCTCCACTAGTGAAACTGAGCACTTGAGGTGCTCCGTTGGAGAACCAGATATGGAGTGAGAATCAATGATTATGTTAGATTATAATGGATATGAGCTTCCTATACAGCAGTGATGAGGATGACCTTCAAGGTTAACACTTCAACCCTCAAGTCAGTACATGAAAAACATGAGTGAATTGAAACTGAATTTGAAATTGTTTACCTAAAACTGACGTGCTTTCTATTTATAATATATAAGTTCTAACAACCTGGTATTTGTTAGGCGTGTAACGCGGGGAGCCACTAGATGTATCTAGAACTTGGATCTCCCCCATTCATCCACATGATAAGTCTCATGTGATGAGAAAGTTATAAATATAATGCCTCTCCTTCTAGATGGTCGGTCGAGGACCTTTATGGTCTGTCTAGAATACTTACCCCTCATGCCTTCATTTCTGCGTGGCAGAGCAAAGGTTGTCCTATCTGCCTCGGTGACCAGATGTTTCTTCAGATGCACTTGAAATTTAAGAGGAGGTTTTACGGTTTTGAGATTTGTGCCTTTAACACGTCTCATGCTTCAAATATCTTTTTGGTACCCTCATAAACACTCTTGTTAACTAGAACACTTGATTATTTCATGTAAGTGATTTAAAACAGTGATAGAGTTTATTTTCCTTTGCATGCTAACATACAATTCTTGAAGAGTCAACTTTCACTTCTTTGAGTCACCTCCCTAATTTGTTGTTACCTCATTTCCTTTGATATTTTGTTTTTTTGTGTTTGCAGAAAATAGTATTCATTATGAACCAAAATTCAAAGGAAGGTGTTCGCGCTTCGTGGGAGAAATCTGCTTACTCTTTCACATGTTTCTATCTTTACCTATGAGGATAACCTTGATGGGGCCTTTCTGGAAGTTAGAATTTTTTTTTTTTGAATTGGGGTGTCCCGGCTCATAGTCAAAATGACAGGATATGTAACAAATTTGGCAATTGCGCCATCCCTTTTTATGGATGCACTTTCTTGATCTTGGGTTTTTAGTTTCCTTTCAATGTCTTTGAGATGGAACTTCTTAAGCATCTGATAGTGGCTCATTCGCAACTTCATCCTGCGAGTTATGCATATGTGGAAGTCTTCCAACATTGGTGCAAACACATAAATGATAATCCTTCTCTGAACCTTTTCTTTTATCTCTTTAGAGTTCAATGTGGCCTTATGACTCAGACGTTAGGTTGTGGCTTGGTTTCTCTGGTGCTGATCGCCAATGGCTTCTAGGATTTTTCAAAGGGTTTTTATCACTTTGAAAACCAATTCTTCTGGTGACCCCATCAGCCTAAAGGCTCATGCGAAAGTGTGTATCATCTTAGATGGAACATGGGTAGATATGTTGAATTTTTCCTCAAGTATTGGAACAAAGGTCATTTCCTAATGGGAAATAGGTTATATGTTTACAAAGGGAAATGCATTAATCAAGAAGAGTTATATTTAAAGAAAGGATGGTAAAATTTATCAAAGATCTGATTTATTCAGGAGGCGTCACTCATACAGATGAAGCTTGCCAAAAAACCTTGAAACGCCTCATCGATACTTGCTTACTAATGGAAGCCCACTCCAAGGAATAAAGGAAGATTATTTTTGGTAAGTCTTGAAAGCTCTTGGCTTTTTCGTCTCCATCTTTCTTTGCTTATGATGTATTTATTTTGGTAACAATTGCGTGCAAACTCAATGAAGGGTGAGGGATCGCTATGTCTCATGTAGAAGGAAATCTGGCTAGGACGAACTATAGTCGGCCCTTCTACTACTTCAAACTCCCGCCGAGGGTGTTGCTGCTTCAGAAGAAGACTGGTCCTATTTGGCCAGCCTATCTGGGCGTGCTCTAGAGAAAGAACTGGCAAATATGTCACATTACACATGGTGCACATATGTTATTTTGTCCCTTTGAGGAGTAGGTTAATGGGATGCTCTTTGGTCTGACCAAAAACATGAATAAAAGCACAAGATAAATGATAATGCTCATAGATTGACACTCTAATGAGATATGTACCTACATGTTATATAGACAACTTCCATTTCTTTCACTAGAATAAGTGATGCTCTACGCCTCCCTAATCTCCCTGGTTCTCTTGTCGACCAAGTGAATTTTTTGATAAGGGGTGTAGTGAGGAAGGAAAATTATTTAGCTTCTGCCCAGGTTACTTTGAAGTCTTCTAAGGTATATCTCTCAGCAACTCAAAGAGATGTGATACTTCTTTGGATCAATGTTTAACTGACTGTACAACATCCAACCTTGGGTCATTTCACAGTCTTTCGAGAATGAAGGAAATAGGGCTTTCTTGTAACACCCCCTTCCTATACCCCCAAATAATTGAATAAATCATTTAGGCACTCAATATAAATTTCATCAGAGTTTATTTTAAACATGGTATAAAAGAGGTGCATCACATTATCATGAAATTAAACGCATACAACACCTGCTCAAGTAGATATGCAACAATGGGCAAGTCATAACAAATAAATCTTAGTCCTAAAACCCACATCTCAACATTTAGAATAAAAGCGGAAACATCTAAATATTGAATCAATTCATTCATATAAACATATATACATCATTCAGTTAATTCATGTTTACAAATCATCTATAAGCAGATACATACACAGATGTATCACAAAAGAATCAAAACACTTGTATCTCCAAAAAGAGCCAAAGGCTTCCTAACTACCCAGATGTTACATATCAGAGCCAACGACCAAAAACAATGAAGACTCGCTTCACAAAAAGGACCTCCAGCAACCTACTCTGCAATGCCTCATAGAGCATTATAGAACAGCAGAAGGGTGAGAAACAATATCATAACAGTCAATGCATAAAATTATATATTATACAAATTACACATACTTCACATTCTCACCACGATTCATTATATAAACCTCAATGCACATTTCATAACTGGGCATATTCGCCAATCATACTTCTACACATACACATTATTTCCACATAACATTTACAATATAAC
Organism: Lathyrus sativus; assembly: GCA_963859935.3. NCBI lineage: Eukaryota > Viridiplantae > Streptophyta > Magnoliopsida > Fabales > Fabaceae > Lathyrus > Lathyrus sativus. Next base: position 843,139,981 of record OZ012735.1, read on the forward strand.
ACCAAGCATATCCAATATGTGTCAACCATGTTTATATTAATTCATAAACTCACAAAACATACATATACATACATTCACATATACATATATATCTTCAAGCATACCAATCATTCCAATCATTCCAATCATCCACAATTCACATAAACATTTACACTTATGTTCATTCACCATACATCATGCAAGATGTCAACATGCAACTCATAGAGACCGAATCACGACTCTATGCAGATGCAAATGCGGTACCGACTCATTTCAACATGTTCAATTGAAGAACCAAATGGAATCATCGCTCGTTACTGAAGTAACTCCCCGTCGGGCTTACGATGTTCACCCATCGCTCACACCCCACATGGGCACACGATGTTTCAGGATTGCTCACACCCCACACGGGCATACAATCCGATTGCTCACACCCCACACGAGCACACAATCCGATTGCTCACATCCCACACGGGCACACAATCGTTCTGTAGATTCACTACGGAATCAAGAAATAACCATCGCTCACACCCCACATGGGCACACGATGTTTCACATGCGACATGACTCATGACACTCATGAAATGCACACATGTTTACAAACACACTCATGCATTCTTCACATTTATCGCATATATTCATTTATGCATTCAAAATATATGTATCACAAAACATATATATTCATCATTCATTCACACCATTCAAACATGGCTCACATTCACAATCAATTCCTCATGCATTTCTATTTAAACTAAGCAAATGCACAAAATTGCCAACCGGCCACACTTATGCTTCACAACCATAAACTAGGATTCACGCGATACGGCTACCTACAGCACATCACAAATCAGCACGCAAGCTATTAAACCAAAGAAGGGTCGATCGCCACCAAAACCCCAAGCCACAACAGCACATAGTAGCAGGGAAAACCCATCCTGCTACGTTCGCTACACGCTCGCCTAGCGAGCTGCTAGCGAGCGTTCTCCACTTGCTTGCCTAGCGAACTGCTGGCGAGCTCAAACAGAAGCTCCAGACTTTGTTCGCTACCTCGTTCGCCACAGCGAACCTCCAGCGAGCTCCTCGCTACTCCCTTCGCTGCAAGCGAAGGACATCAAAACCATTATGTCCCAAGTCTGGGACCGTTCGCTGCGCACTCTCCTAGCGAACTGCCAGCGAACACTCGCAACCTGCTCGCCTAGCGAGCTGCTAGCGAGCGTCTGCGATTTCCACTACTCCCCACTGTTCAGAATCTAAAACCACCGATAAAATCACCCGATGAACTCCAACTCATATCCAGTAGCCTTAGTCTAACATATATCGACTAATCTACGTCATCTAATCACGATTCTAACCGTTAGACAATGATTTCTATCGATTAAACCAATTTCGACCTAAAATGGAAAGTGTAGAAAACTACCAATCAATCCAAAACAATCCAACAAAAATCATACATGATTATACACATTGATATAATAATAAGGTTTCACACCCTTACCCGATTGATTGAAGCTTGGAAGTTGTTTCTTGATGAATTTCTAGGTTTTTCTCCATTTCTCCTTTTTCTCTTCTCTTTTCTTATTTCCTTCCTTTTTCTTTCTATCTCATTTCTTTTCTCTCTAATTCTCACTTATACCTCTTTCTATTCTATTCTATTTCTCCTCAAAATACCTCTTAAAATATTTTCTCACAAAATACCCCACTTAATATATAATACTAGATGTCTAAAATACCCTTTAATCTATTTTCCCCGAAAACTCTCTGAATCGGTAAAATAGCACAAAAAGCAATTAAACGTATCGACACATAAATTCCATAATTAAAATAACATTCATCCAAATAAATCAAAAAGGACTCAAACAAATTGGGAAATTCAGAATCGGGGCATTACAACTCTCCCCCACTTCAGAAATTTTCGTCCTCGAAAATATTAATCGATTCAACCGACTCGGGATGTAACTCTCGCATCCTAACCTTCCAAATCCAACTCCCTCTAGTTGATTCCGCCTAATTACCTTTACCAAGACAATCCTTTTTCCTCAAGGTTGTATCAACAGTCAAATCCTCTCGCACTCATACGCTCTCCATCCGTGGCCACCGAAACAATTCTTTCAAAGTACTCATATCCAATCCACACTACTCTGACACATAGACTCTATCACAACATCTCATGTCACCCTTCCCATAATTCCGAAAATCAGCCCTTCGACTTCAATTCCTTAAACTCCATCAATCTATTAACTCCAATTAGAATTCCAACCTTCTCGAATCTCATCGAGAACACCAATAATCAGTCTCACTACACAAAGCTCAACTCCATACGAAGTCCCTATTATTTCCTCTTCATCATATGCAATTTTTATCAAACCAAACAAATACCTCAAGTTCTTAAGATCATTAACCACCTCAAAGCTCAACTAAGCCATTGAAGCTCCCCAAACTCCAGTACAAACACACAACAGCAACCAACTCTAAGTCACTCATCAGATAATTCCTCTTGTACTTTTAACTGCCTTAAAGCATAATTCAAACATTGCTGGTGTTGCATTTAACGTATCTCCCAATCATATCACCAAGGCATCATAAAGCACAACAAACAGTCTTGTTGGATTCGACAAAACCAACACACAAGCTGTTGACAGCTTTTCCAAAATTCTTTGAACTTTCTTCATAGTGACATAATACTACTTCCTCTCTAACATTGACAACTCAATTCTGCGATGTACAACCTGATCCTCTACATCCTTCTAATACATCTAAACACCATTGGTTACACAACCCTTGGCTCACTCACTCAAGTGTGGAAAATCCCATTCCAAACGGACACGCAGTTGTGGACCTATGGCGAAAACACGAATCGCACTTACCACAACACCCAAACATATTTCATCAATAAATACTTGATTCCATGTCACTACCCCCTCGTCGCGTAGAGCACTAAAATAACTTCCAACGCTCCTAACTTTGCGTCATTCCGAATCACGGTTCTCCCGTTACTACAAAATTTAGAAATAACATTCTGCACTTAGAAGGCCATTCAAATCGTCTTCAACTTCTCGAAATGGTTGAAGGTTTACCCATACTAATCTTGTATCCTACATCTTACTCCCTTTAGTAATTACCAGAAGTCACCATCCACTCTTTATATGCTTAACCTCGGAGTCTGTTGCCGTAGCGCCAACACCAAACGCGAGTCTCAACCACTCAATTAATTTAACACCTTGACCATCCAATCACACCTATAACATGGGGTTCTCAATCCCGGACCAGATCCCAAAATTGTGTCCTTCATAACCCCACTTAACATCCTGGCTCTATATCACTTATCTTGTCAGGATAACTTCCAGACAACCATAACTAGTCGGAAACTGCCAACCCCCCACTTTCATTAGCACTCCAAATCTCATCAAAATTCAACATCTCAACACTGCCCTGCGTCGACTCCTCAGAACAATCCTTAAGCACTTGGCTTCACTCCAAACAATTCACTACACGTACAATCTAAGCTCGTAAGACACGTCTATCCCATCCGACACAATCCCAGCTACTATCAACAAGAGATTAAGGATGATCAGTTCCTCAATTTGTCAATAGACAGCCGAAAATCATGATGGAGTATAAACCATCTTTACCAGATTATAATAGCGCTTAATCACACACCACGAGAAACACATCAATTTCCACCTTGCTCCCAACCGACAACGATGCAAACAAGTCAAACAACTGAGCTTCGTCCGCTAAAAATTCTTCAACTCTTTAGTGGATAGAAAACTCTCACTTCTATCATCTTCCAAAGAAGGAAACTCTACCAACTTGTGACAACAATCTAAATGAACTCTATTAGATTGCAACCGATTCATACCGAAGATCGCGTCCAAATCGTCCAACGGTAAACACACTAGATCCATAACGAAGTCCTTATCACACATGGTCGAAGGACGACTTATGCATATCAAAGAAGTAGTTACCGACCCCGAAACGGGCGTCTCAATAACCATATTATCATCAGAAGTAAATATACACAAATCCAATCGCTTAGCGCACTCAAAAGAAATGAACGAATGAGTCGCTCCGGTATCAATAATAGCAACTAAAAGCATATTATTAATAAAGCATGTACCTTTAATCAAACGGTCCGCATTAGTAGCGTCGGAGCCTGCTAATGCAAATACCTTCCCACTCGTTGGAGCTTGCTTAGGTTTAGGACACTTAGCACTGATGTGTCCTACTTCTCCATAATTGTAGCACTTCACTACACCCATTCTACAATCCGTAGCATCATGTCCAAGAACTCCACAGCTAAAGCACTTAACTTTGGGCTTCCTACACATAAAAGACTTGTGACCTATCTCGCCACACTTGTAGCACTTAATGGGACCCGAAAATCCACCTCCGGACTTCTTAACAAAGTGTTCCCTATGCTTGCCTTTATCAGCAGGCGTCACATAAGGCCCACTCCTTACCGGTTGCTTTCCTCTCTTCTCATTCAAACTTTTGTAATGAGCGGAACGAACCTTGCTATCTTCCTCGAAGATTCTACAACACTCCATCAAATCTGAAAACCTTCTTATCCTCTGATATCCCATCGCTTGCCTAATCTCAGGACGCAAGCCATTCTCATACTTAATACACTTTGCGAACTCAGTCGTAGCCGCATCATAGTGAGGATGAAATTGAACCAATTCCACAAACTTAGCAGTATAGTCCACCACGGACATACTACCTTGTTTCAGCTCAAGAAACTCCATCTCCTTCTTCCTGAACTCATCAGTCGCATTCACAATCGGCGCATCTCGCACCGTCCTAACCATTCCTTCCAAAGCAGCCGCCACCACATCGCCGTTACGACCATCCATTCTAACCATTACCAAAAATATCAACAAGGTTAAACAACTGTTCAACCAACACAACGACAAGACAGACACAACTGACTCAACATTAGCTCTGATACCACTTAATGTAACACCCCCTTCCTATACCCCCAAATAATTGAATAAATCATTTAGGCACTCAATATAAATTTCATCAGAGTTTATTTTAAACATGGTATAAAAGAGGTGCATCACATTATCATGAAATTAAACGCATACAACACCTGCTCAAGTAGATATGCAACAATGGGCAAGTCATAACAAAGAAATCTTAGTCCTAAAACCCACATCTCAACATTTAGAATAAAAGCGGAAACATCTAAACATTGAATCAATTCATTCATATAAACATATATACATCATTCAGTTAATTCATGTTTACAAATCATCTATAAGCAGATACATACACAGATGTATCACAAAAGAATCAAAACACTTGTATCTCCAAAAAGAGCCAAAGGCTTCCTAACTACCCAGATGTTACATATCAGAGCCAACGACCAAAAACAATGAAGACTCGCTTCACAAAAAGGACCTCCAGCAACCTACTCTGCAATGCCTCATAGAGCATTATAGAACAGCAGAAGGGTGAGAAACAATATCATAACAGTCAATGCATAAAATTATATATTATACAAATTACACATTCTCACCACGATTCATTATATAAACCTCAATGCACATTTCATAACTGGGCATATTCGCCAATCATACTTCTACACATACACATTATTTCTACATAACATTTACAATATAACACCAAGCATATCCAATATGCGTCAACCATGTTTATATTAATTCATAAACTCACAAAACATACATATACATACATTCACATATACATATATATCTTCAAGCATACCAATCATTCCAATCATCCACAATTCACATAAACATTTACACTTATGTTCATTCATCATACATCATGCAAGATGTCAACATGCAACTCATAGAGACCGACTCACGACTCTATGCAGATGCAAATGCGGTACCGACTCATTTCAACAGGTTCAATTGAAGAACCAAATGGAATCATCGCTCGTTACCGAAGTAACTCCCCGTCGGGCCTATGATGTTCACCCATCGCTCACACCCCACATGGGCACACGATGTTTCAGAATTGCTCACACCCCACACGGGCACACAATCCGATTGCTCACACCCCACACGGGCACACAATCCGATTGCTCACACCTCACACGGGCACACAATCGTTCTGTAGATTCACTACAGAATCAAGAAATAACCATCGCTCACACCCCACATGGGCACACGATGTTTCACATGCGACATGACTCATGACACTCATGAAATGCATACATGTTTAAAAACACACTCATGCATTCTTCACATTTATCGCATATATTCATTTATGCATTTAAAATATATGTATCACAAAACATATATATTCATCATTCATTCACACCATTCAAACATGGCTCACATTCACAATCAATTCCTCATGCATTTCTATTCAAACTAAGCAAATGCACAAAATTGCCAACAGGCCACACTTATGCTTCACAACCATAAACTAGGATTCACGCCATACGGCTACCTACAGCACATCACAAATCAGCACACAAGCTATTAAACCAAAGAAGGGTCGATCGCCACCAAAACCCCAAGCCACAACAACACACAGCAGCAGGGAAAACCCATCCTGCTACGTTCGCTACACGCTCGCCTAGCGAGCTGCTAGCGAGCGTTCTCCACTTACTCGCCTAGCGAACTGCTGGCGAGCTCAAACAGAAGCTCCAGACTTCGTTCGCTACCTCGTTCGCCACAGCGAACCTCCAGCGAGCTCCTCGCTACTCCTTTCGCTGCAAGCGAAGGACATCAAAACCATTCTGTCCCAAGTCTGGGACCGTTCGCTGCACACTCTCCTAGCGAACTGCCAGCGAACACTCGCAACCTGCTCGCCTAGCGAGCTGCTAGCGAGCGTCTGCGATTTCCACTTCACCCCACTGTTCAGAATCCAAAACCACCGATAAAATCACCCGATGAACTCCAACTCATATCCAGTAGCCTTAGTCTAACATATATCGACTAATCTACGTCATCTAATCACGATTCTAACCGTTAGACAACGATTTCTATCGATTAAACCAATTTCGACCTAAAATGGAAAGTGTAGAAAACTACCAATCAATCCAAAACAATCCAACAAAAATCATACATGATTATACACATTGATATAATAATAAGATTTCACACCCTTACCCGATTGATTGAAGCTTGGAAGTTGTTTCTTGATGAATTTCTAGGTTTTTCTCCATTTCTCCTCTTTCTCTTCTCTTTTCTTCTTTCCTTCCTTTTTCTTTCTATCTCATTTCTTTTCTCTCTAATTCTCACTTATACCTCTTTCTATTCTATTCTATTTCTCCTCAAAATACCTCTTAAAGTATTTTCTCACAAAATACCCCATTTAATATATAATACTAGATGTCTAAAATACCCTTTAATCTATTTTCCCCGAAAACTCTCTGAATCGGTAAAATAGCACAAAAAGCAATTAAACGTATCGACACATAAATTCCATAATTAAAATAACATTCATCCAAATAAATCAAAAAGGACTCAAACAAATTGGGAAATTCAGAATCGGGACGTTACATTTCTCATCACCCTATGTGTGCTTCGAGGGAGCAGATTCTCTCATATCAGATGCTCGAGGGTGGAAAGGTTGCTTCCGTGCTGGGGTAGCCTTCTCTCCCTATTTTTCATTTTTTTTGTTCATGTCCTGTGTGTAAAGTATATTTGTTATAAAAAAAAGTATATGTGTGTATATTTATAATTAAGTATTTAGGTGTTTTAAGGTATGTTTACATGACCCTGAGTGTGTGGCTCCAAGTTTCATACAAACTTACGAGGTCTTCCCTTAAAGTTTATTGGAAGTCTATGGGACCTTTCTCGGGCAAGGGTTGGTTCCCCTTCCCTCGCCCAGGTGAAAACTTGGTCTAAGGTTGATGTGTGGCCAATCAACTATGGCCTCTAGTGGTTAGCTTCTAGAAGGGGTGGCGTTTGCGATTGTGATAACACCCCGAATCTTTGTATGTGTGATTTACACTATGAAGAATTGATTATTGTAGTTTCACGTACGTGGCGTTTGTGACAACACTCTTGAGTCTTTGTGTTGGGGCATCGGTCCTTTGGTTATGCCTCAGACTCGTCATTACCTTACACGACCACGAAGAAATGAATATTTTAAAACTTGTAACATTCCATTAATACTTTGGAGTTAATCTTAAATTCAAGGAAGATGATTATACATACATATTGTCTACAATGAATAATAAAGAAAAGCATAACTAGGCGGACTGAGCACCATTTATTATTCTTGCTTGCTTCCCTTTGGATTAGCTACTTTTAGGGGATTGGGTGTTCATACTTCTGAGATGGGTAGTTAGAGATGCCACATTGATTTCCATTATTTTGACTTCTCCTTGGTTTCGATGAATTTTTTGATAGATTCTCTTTGCTCCCTCGAGATCGGCATTGATGGTGAGCGACCCTCTTTGAAGATTATGGTATTTGAGCTTAAGATGGACCGGTGAGGCTACGACATCTAAGGTGGTTGTAAAGGGTCTTCCAAGGATGCAATTATAGACACTTCTTCAAGGAACCACAAAGAATTTTGAATTAACAGAGCAAACATCTTTTCATTCCCCTACATATACCATTAACTCGACGTACCTCCCCTAATGGGTTGTCATGCCATTGAATACACACAGGTTCAAGCCATCATACGATCACAAGCTTCCTTTTTCAAGGCCCATATTTTCAAACAACTCATAGTACATGATATCACATGAACTACCTTGACCAATCAGAATTTAGGAGACGTAAAAATGGCTAATCATAGTTGTTATAACTAAGGGAAAGATTTTGTCTAGGTTCCTCCAAATTTATCTGGATCTCAGAACCCTAATATTGGTTGATCAAAGGTTTGTATTTATGTACTTCCCTCCTTCCTATGAATGTTCATCGTCTTGGAGATCTTTCTCATCATCGTTCCCTTGGATTTAGGTTAGCTCGGGGTGCTCCTTCAGTGACAACGACGATCTACTGGCATTTTACCTTGCTAGCATCTTTGTCCTCGCTGCTTATCCCAACATATGCAACTTTGGAAGGGGAATTACACTTGGCTAATATTTTTATTTCTCCTTTACCCCCTTCACGTAATCTAGCATCCAACCTCTCATTATCAACCCCTTAGTAGCATCTTTAAGATGTATGCAATCATTTGTGTTATGGTCGTGACCTTTTTGGAAATGACAGTACTTGGTCCTGTCTGATCGGGATGAATCTTTGATAGGGAAAGAGGCCCAGATTCCTCCCTTATGAAACTCCGTGTTAGCACATTCTTGTTATATATTTTCCAGTGAGGCATTTAACGGTATATACTTGTTGTTCCAGTCATGTGTTCCTCGATCAGATTCATCCTTTTGATGGTGGGACTCCTTCTTGACTGAGCGACTAGGATTAGCATTGGGGGAGACTGAGTTTTCAAACCGCGTTTTTAGTTTTCCTCAAGGTTGATAAAATACTGAGCCCTACTCAACATCTCGTGCATGGTGTATGCTTCTTTCCTTCCCATATTCTTCCTAAAGGGGATGTCCCACAGTAAGACATTTTTGAAATCCATCAATTGAGCCCCTATGTGGCTCCTTCTACTTCGACTAACACATGTGTGAATCGGTCGATGTAGGACCATATGCTCTCCTTATTTCCTTGAGTATTCGAGGTTAAGGCATCTACCATCACTGGCTTCCTTTTTCAGACAATAAAGTGAGCGGTAATCTAGCGTAGAAGTTCGCTAATGGCTCAATGCTCCCGTTTGGAAAATCATTGAACTAAAGCCAGGCTGGTACAATCAAAATTAACACAGAAAATTTACACTTTGAGGCCTTATCAATGTGGAAGTAATTTAACCATTCATTGAAGAGATGCACATGCTCGTCTAGATCAATGAAGTGGTCAGTGATCTCGTGTAGAAGCCCGTTGATGGCTCAATGCTCCCATATGGAAAAGCATTAAACTAAAGTCTGGCCAATCCGATTAAAGTTAACGCAAATAGTTTACACTTAGAGGCCTCGTCAACAAGCAAGTAATCTCTTCTCAATTGCCTACAAATTCTGCTTCCTGACGATGTGTTACATAGTATTAAGTAGTCTATTAGTACATTGTATCCCGGGCTTTCTCACAACTGTTAGAAACTAGGAAAGACTTCTGGCTTTGAAGCTGAAAGGGGGTATCAGAGGGTTGGTCAGATACATTGGAATGGATCCAATGATTTGAGGAACTTTGAGTAGATTTGGATGCAGCAGAGTCTCTACTACTTGATTGGCAACACCGTGCGGTGGGTAGTTTATTGATTGTTGCTTGAGCAATAGCAACGGCAGTAGTGGTTCGCATGTCGGAGAGGAATAATTAGCCTTGGATCCAGCCATTGCTATGAAATTTGAAGGTTAAGAATCTAAAGATTCAAAAAAATTGAAGTTGATACGCTACTTGATTGATTTGAATGCGATGGATTTTCATGTTCAATCTCAAGAACCCTCGATCCGATAAACTAAGAAGGTTATGACTCGATGAATCGAATAGCAAACATGAAGTTCGTGGAAACACAGGAATCAAAAGTCATTCTCACAGATGACGCCACTAATTTGTAGCAAAACTAGAAATAGAGGGAGGATCGGTGATTACAGTGGATTAAATGAATTTGTGCTTTCGATACGGTGGTGAGGGGGCTGACCTGCAAGGTTAACACTTAAACACTCAAGTTAGTAGGTGAAAGAGATGAGTGAATTGAAATTGAAATTGAAATTGTTTACCTAAAACTAGTGCACATTCTATTTATAATACAGAAGTTCTAAGAACCTGTTATTTATGGCGTGCAATGCGGGGAGCTGTCATATGTATATGGAATTTGGATCACCTGCATTCATCCACAGGATAACTCTCTTGTTTTGAGAAGGTTATATACAATCTGCTTTTCCTTCTGGATAGTCGGCCCAAGGCCTTTTTTGTCAGTCCGAAACAAAAGTTTTTACTGCGGGACAGACAACTATCAAAGTCGCTTTAAGTAAAGTGGTCAAATATGAAAAAATGTGTTCCAACAATCAACATACTTTCGTACCGTTTACCTTTGACACTTTTGATTTCCTATCATTAGAGGCCGTGAATCTTTTATAGTAAATCAAAAGGCTTGTGTATAGCAAAATTGTGTTTTATAAGTCAAGAAAAGTAATTTTTAAGATGATTGATTTTGTTATTTAAATAGTGATAACTACACAATTTATTGTTAATTTATCTTATATTTTTATATAAACCTTTTTAATAAAAAAAAACTTAAATATCAAATTTAATAGAGTTGAAATCAAAGAATGAAAATAATTTAGAGAGCATGTAATATTTTAGCATGAATTTAGAGAGTAAATTATTGAAAACGATAGTACAAACAAATTAAAAGTTTGTGCAAACTTTTATTACTTCAATTTTTAATCCTTTGCCCTAATAAGAAGAAACATATACAATATAAATATCAAGGCAAAAAAACATCACCGTAACCACTACATTGACTATAGATGAATTATTTTCGTGTCTCTACTAATACAAGTTATTTCGTGTCTCTTATACAAATGTAAATTACTATAATATATGAAATAATCTACAAGTGATCCATAAAGGTACTAGCTACATTCCAACATTGTAAATTGTCCTAAGATATTGAGTTACGTGGGAATCTCAAGCATAATCATGATTTTGGATAATGATTTTAGATGGGGCCAATCATATAACACAAATCAAAATTATCTTTGTATATTTTAAATGGAGAAACTTTTATTAATTAAAATGACACAGATGAGTATTTTACAAATGTTTTTGAAAAAATTTAAATTTAGTATTTTAAAGTTAAAACAAACTCTTACTATTGAATTAAAATATTATTTTTTTTGGGATTAGAATAAGAGATAAGATAGAATAATAATATCATATCATGTAACAGTCTAATATTTAGTGAGACATTAAAATATGATAAATTCATTTTGAAATTTAGCATATCATCCTTCTCAAGTTAAAATTAACATTCTGAATTTAAGTTGAGTAAAAAATCAGCAGGATATAATAAAAAATAAATTACTAATTTCATCAAATAAAATACAATTTAAATATAAAATATATGATGCAATATAAATAAAAAATATTTTCTTTTTTTACATTAACTTCAAATTTTTTAATTAGTTTATAAAAATTAGAATACTTGTTATGAAATTGAAATGTTCAATCACACCAAAATATTTAACGTGCAAAGAAAAAGAACAACGACAACTAAAATAAATGACATAAAAAAAAAAACTACATATCCAATACGACAACAACTTAATTTGATACAAGAAGATAAAAAAACACAATAATTTGTTTACTCAATTTAATCAAGAGATCTACTCTAGAGGAGAAAGCTGTTGGAATTTCAACCACAACCTATGGAGAATTTCACTCAATCAATCTTGATCTCAAGATTGTTTTAACTCACGTAATGACATTGAAAGAAATATTTAGAAAGAAAGAAAGTAAATGTTAGAGAAGAAGAAGATGAACAATTTTCTGCAGAGAACTCTCTGCCCACAAACTGTGGAAATTCTGTTATTTCACTTGCAACTGCAAAATGTGAATTACAAAATATGATGAGATGAGATGTTTACAAAATAAAGGTTTCTTTCTATTTATAGATTTATGTTAGCTTGCACCCCAAGGCAAAGCTTAAACTATAAAAGCCCAAAAATATCTAATCTAATCTTTCTAAATCAAATTTGATCTTTCTAAATCAAATCTAACCTTTCTAAAACAACGAGTTACATATTTAACACACCACCTAATTTATTGTGTCTAAACTATCTACATTCATCATAGACCTTAACTTCTTGAACACTTCTTCTGACACTCCCTTCTGGCACTCCCTTCGCCAAGTTGATAGCTAACATGTTGTCGATCTTCATGGTAATTGTTCCATGACTCTTCACTGTGATCTCACTGACCAGGTTCACCATCCAGGTTGCTTGACATGCACAAAGAGAAATAGCTATATATTTTGCTTCGCATGATGACAATGCTGAAGGTGAGAAAATACTTAGAAGGGGGGGGGGGGTTGAATAAGTATTTAGAAAATATTATGGCAATAAAAACACAAAGATTTTTATCCTGGTTCGTTGAACTCAACTACTCCAGTCCACCCTATCAAGAGTGATTTGTCTTTCTCCACAAGGACTTAATCCACTATTAATCAAACTGATTACAATAGCAACCACTAAGAACAATTGTCTTAGTCTTCTCAAAAACTACTGACCACAACTTGGTCTTCTCAAGAAACTTTTACAATCAAATGTAAAACTAAACAAGTGTTTGAAATGCTTCTAAGTAAGCTGTATCACAACTGTGATTTACACTTAAGTTTAAGAACTTATGAAAACTATATTGCTAAGAATAGCTTTGAGAGTTTTCAATGAATTGTTCAATATTCGTCAATGCTCGTCAACTCAAGAAAGTTGTTGAAGTCTTGCTTTTATAGGCACAGAAGTCCAAGGTGTTGCAAGCTTGAAGACCGTGTACTGCAAAGTAGTTATAGTCTTTTGTTTTCACATCACTTGACCTTTCCTAGAAGTAGAACGTTCAGAGAAATCCTTTTTGCCTGAGTTCTTGTGTCTATCATAAAAGAGGAAAGAGTCGTTTGGCATAACCAACGGATATAACTTCAAATAATCTTCTTCAACAAGTTTCTAATTCACAGCAATTAACATCAGAGCCTTGAGTGATCAAAGTCTTGATGTCTTCAGAATTTGCTGTATCAGAGTGTTGCAGCAAGTGTGCTTTAGCGTGTAATAAATCAGAGCATAGTTTGGAGATCAGATCCTCAGTACATGCAGCATACAGTACTATCAGAGTCTTCTGAAAAACAGTGCTTGAAACTCTTCATACAAAGTTTTCAGTCTACGCTCCAGATTCTTCTGTAGACAGTGCTCAGAGTCTTCTGTAGGCAACGTTCAGAGTCTTCTAGGAGATGCTTCTGACGCTTCAGAGCCTTGCGTAGTTCAATGTTCAGATCTATATTTGCTTTCAGAAGAATATTAACTTTAATATCTGCAGCAAAAATACTTGAACAAATTTAGAGTATATAATTTCTTAATACAAAATTTCATAAGTGTTATCATTAAAACATAGAGATATAACTAAGAACCAATATGTGTTCTAACAATCTCCCCCTTTTTTATGATGACAAAAACATAGGAAATTTTGCTCAATAGAGAAATAAATTATAACTCCCCTTGAGATTATGAATCTCCCCCTGAATTGAATATTAAGAAAGAATAGAAACTTCCCTTTTTGCATGAGTATTCTTTTCAGAATCAAAGCCTGAGTGTTTAAGATTAGAGCTTGATTTGGATGAACGTTTCAGAATCAGAGCCTGATTGGTTAAATCGTGATCTGGGGATCTCAGAGTTACTTTAAAGAATTTTGTCAGATTTATCATTATAGTTCTGAAAGACTAAATATTCATGTTAGTTAAAATTTGATATGTCTGAATTCGATTCAGGTAATGTTTATTTGAACAATCAGAATTTAATTTTCTCCCCCTTTTTGTCATAATCAAAAAGAAAAACTTCTAAAGACAAATAAAATGAAACAGAGGGAAAAGATACAGTCATATAGAGAAAACATTCAGATTCACTCATTCATTCAACTATTCAGATAAAACAGACAAAACAGCATATGATAAATTCTAAACAGGTGCTCAAACATCAGATAAAGAAAACATAAATCTAGGTTTGTTTGGAGAGAATCATCTTCAGAAGGTGGGTGATCTCAGAAGAAGATTCTTCTTGCTTTGACATCTATTTCTCAATGTTCTCAGTCTTCTGATCTTGCCTTGCCATCCAGGACTTGATCTCAGATTGACCAGCTTCCAGCACAGCAATCTTATCTTCTAATTCTGGGTTCTCTTTCTTGATCTCAGAAGAAGTAGACGGAGCAGATTCTAATGCAGGAGCAGAAGCAGAGTCAATTTCCATTTGAGTTGCAGAGTCTGGAGCCACAGATTCAGAAGGTTTGTCCATAATTGTCATAGCTAAAGGGTTGTCTTCCAGAATGACTTCAGGAACAGAGTCTTTAATGGTCTCAGAAGTAGCAGACACTCCAGAAGTTTAGGGTGCATCCTCAAGAAGAAAAATTGGAGATCTTTTCAAATTCCATAACATGGTTCTGGCAGTTTCAGCAAATCTGATCTTCGCATCATCAGAGCAAACACTCTTCAGATTTGAAGCAACAATATTGAATCTGGAGATGAAGTTATTCCAAATAGCATCAGATTCATCTGAGTTTATGGTTGAAAGGCATCTTTTCTTCACAGAGTCTAAATTCATCCTTATCTCTTTCATAAAATTAGTAAATAAAATATCAACATTTAGCCTTAGTTTGGGTTTAAGAAAGGCTTCCAGAGTGAATGGCTTGGATTGTTTTGATGGAGGTGGTATGGTAAATTTTGGAATGATGAACAGAGGGCGAGGATAAGCTGGTTTATTTTGAGCAGGCATGATGCGAAAGAATGGTTTAATTCTGTGAATAGATGGGATAATGGCTCTTGGATTAACAGAGTAAGGAACAAAAGCTGATGGGTTTGGTTTAGGTGTTGGCGTTGGTTCAGGAATGATAGCATCAGATGAAATAGATGTATCTGGTTGCTTAGGTTCAAATCCTCTGAGAGAAGGGGGTGAGCTTACATCTGGGTGAACATTAGATTCAAATGAATCAGATGAGGGACAAGATGTGGAAGATACAATAAACATAGTTTTGAGGGGTTGGACATCCAGAATCTCAGAATCAGATATGTAGGATTCAGTAGGTTTGGGTTGTTTTGGTTGAGGATTAGGTTGTGGATTTGAGGGTATAGATTTTGGTGGTTCAGATATAATAGGTTCAGATGGTATTGGTTCAGGTACAAAAGTTTGTGGTTGTTCAGGTTGTTGTGGAGAAGGTTCTTGAGGTGTTTGTGTTGGTGTTGGTTCTGCTGGTTTTGTTGATTCTGGTGGTGTTGAAATTGGTGGTTCAGGTGGGGGAATTTCAGATGATTTTGGTGGAGGAGTTTGTTTTTCAGGTGAATCAGATGTAATGGGTTTTGTTGGTTGTTCAGAAGATTGAGATGGAAAAGAAGTGGTTTTAGTTTGAGAAGGAGGGGGTTCAGGAATAGAGCTAACTGTTGATAATTTTACTGCAATTTCAGAAATAGAAGGTAAGGATTTAGTAGTACCTCTTATCTTGATGCGTTTGATAGGGGCAGAAGGAGCTTCTCCAGAAACTTTTCTTTTCTTCTTCTTCAGAAGTTTTCTGTTTCTTCTGATCAGCAGCTTCTTCCACCTCTAACTGTCTTCTTTTCTTCATATTCTCCTCATAAACATCTGGGACTGGTTCTCTTGCACGTAGCAGAATATCAGCAGGTACAGGTGTTCCATCTGCCTTGCACATCTGAATGTACGTAAAAATTGCATCTCTAGGTTCTTCAGCACCAAAAATAGGAAAGTCTTTTACTGGAATCCTCCTTTGACTAACTTCGGCAATATTCATCTTTTTAGGAGCAGTTGTGAGTTCATCTACAACTTTCAGCCTTTGGAGACTCTTCCCATTCAAAGGTTTTCCAATAATTGAAGCAAGATCTTCTTTCACTCCAGCTTCATGCAGAGAAGCTACTAGACCATTCTTCGTCAGAATGTCTGAGATTAATCTTCCAAAAGGGATCCAAGTTCTGATCTTCTGACCCTTAGTCTTGACAGATTCTCTGGATGTATTAATGTGATTCCATAGATGCATGAAGAGAATGTGTGGAAGATCCACTTTAGTACTCTGGCTCAAGCAGTACATGAAGTAAATCTGTTCATTGTTAACATAACCTGGAGAGTTTGTGGATTTTCTGTGGTTGATACAGCCCAGAAAAATCTTGGCCCAGATCTTGTAATCAGGTTTCAGATCTTTGAACTTGTTAGAAGCTTGTCTAGATGAAATTACTTCAGCATAAACTTCATCCATTTCAACACGCCCAGCTGGCAGATGAGAAACTCCATCAGTTTCTTCATACCCAATTAGTTTTCTGATCAAATCTTCAGTGATAATAATCTCTTTCCCCAAAACAAAAGAGATTATGAACTTGGGGTAAACAGATGCGTGAATCCAGAATTCTTTCACTAAGAGTGGGTAAACTGGCCCAAACAATTTGTCAAAGTACTTCACCCAGCCTTGAGCATCAATGATAGGACGTAAATCAAAACCATTATCTGCCAAGGAGTCAAATTCCACCATTGATTCACATAAAACTTCAAGCTTATCAACTGGTGTTAAAAGAGTTCTTTCAGGTTCCTTAAAAGGTGCAGCACCCATGTTTGAAGAAGCAACAACTGCCATAAAAGATTGGAACTGAGATGAGGTTGAAGATGATGTAGCCATTGTTGAGGATGTTGAAGGTTTAGGGTTTAGATGAAGGCTAAAGAGCAAACAGAAATTCATAAACGTGCTTGTGAGAGTGAGAAGTGTGAAATGGTGAGATTTGTGAAATTTATAGAAGAAAATTTAGGGCAAACAGAAGTTCACACTCTCAGCACGTTTTCATTTAACATTTAATCACATTTAAAGAAAAGAATATAATCATTTTAAAGCATTAAATGATTCTGACATTGGGGGGAAAACGAGAAATCAACTATTCAAACGTTACCTCAAATGTCTCTTCAGTATTGTGCACGCCATCTTTTCAGATTCAGAGTGACACGTGTTTGCTTGCATGTGCTTCTGAATTCTCTTTGAGAAATGAAACGTTAGCCAATGTTCAGATCCTCTGAGACTTGTTAGTTCAGATACACACAGAATTAATAATTCAAGAAATCAAATAAATGACAGATGAAATACTTCAGAGTTTAAACATTTTGTATCTGAGAAGTTTGCTTCTGATAACTATTATTCTGGACAAAGTTCCATACCAATATTTTTCAGAATAAAGTTAAACCTATCTTCAGCAAGAGGTTTTATGAAAATATCAGCCCACTGATGATCTGTATCAACAAAGGCTAAGTTTATAATACCCTTCTGAACATAGTCTCTAATGAAGTGATGTTTAATTTCTATATGCTTAGCTTTAGAGTGTAAAATTGGATTTTTAGACAAGCATATAGCAGAAGTATTATCACAGAATATGGAAATATTATTTTCAAAGATCTGATAGTCTTCTAGCTGACTTTTCATCCAGAGCATCTGCGTGCTACATCCAGCTGCAACAATATATTCTGCTTCTGTAGTTGATAGAGCAATTGTAGGTTGTTTCTTGTTGTACCAGGAGATTAAATTTCTTCCCAGAAATTGACAACTTCCAGAAGTACTTTTTCTTTCAACTCTGTCTCCAGCGTAATCAGCATCACAGAATCCATCTAGTTTAAATTCATCAGATTTTCTGTAACACAAACCCACATTAGAAGTACCTTTCAGATACCTTAGAATCCTCTTAACAGTTGTTAAGTGTGATTCTCTAGGATCTGATTGGAATCTTGCACACAAGCATACACTGAATAAAATGTTAGGTCTAGAAGCAGTTAAGTAGATAAGAGATCCAATCATACCTCTGTAGAGTTTCTGATCTACTTTCTTACTTACCTCTTCCTTACCAAGAGTACTTGTTGGATGCATAGGAGTCTTTGCCATCTTACTATCAGTCATGTTGAACTTCTTCAGAAGCTCTTTTACATATTTGGTCTGATGAATGTAAGTGCAATTTGGAGTTTGGTTGACTTGAATTCCTAGAAAGAATCTCAATTCTCCCATCATGCTCATTTCAAATTCAGCCTGCATACATTGAGCAAACTCCTTTCCCAGCATAACATTGGTAGATCCAAATATAATATCATCCACATATATTTGACAAATTAACAGATCTTTCTTAAATGTTTTACAGAAGATAGTTGTGTCCACTTTGCCTCTGATAAAATTTTTCTCCAGAAGAAAATTACTTAATCTCTCATACCAAGCTCTGGGAGCTTGTTTTAAACCATAAAGAGATTTCTTAAGTTTAAAGACATGTTCTGGAAATTTATCATTTTCAAAACCAGGAGGTTGGTGAACATAGACTTCTTCTTCTATAATCCCATTTAAGAAGGCACTCTTAACATCCATCTGATATAGAGTGATGTTATTTTGTGCAGCAAAAGAAATGAGTAAACGAAT
The DNA here is from genome assembly GCA_963859935.3 of Lathyrus sativus. Lineage (NCBI taxonomy): Eukaryota > Viridiplantae > Streptophyta > Magnoliopsida > Fabales > Fabaceae > Lathyrus > Lathyrus sativus. The sequence goes on from OZ012735.1 coordinate 843,159,081, forward strand.
AGACTCTAACCTGGCCACAGGAGCATAAGTCTCTGTATAATCAATTCCTTATTGCTGGCTATAACCTTGAGCAACAAGCCTTGCTTTGTTTCTTTCAACTTCTCCTTTTTCATTCAACTTGTTTCTGAAGACCCATTTAGTTCCAATTATATTGAATCCTTTTGGTCTTGGAACCAAATCCCAAACGTCATTTCTTGTGAACTGATTGAGCTCTTCTTGCATGGCAATTATCCAGTCATTGTCTTGCAGAGCTTCACCCACAGAAGTTGGTTCAATAACTGACACCAAACCAAATAATGACGCTTCAGATGATCTGAGGTAGGATCTTGTTCTTATAGGGTCATCCTTCTTTCCAATGATCACATCCTCTGGGTGAGAGGCCTTGATTCTGGAAGATGATCCTCTAACATTTGATTCTTCAGAAATATTCAAGTTGTTCATTTGAGAAGCTAAAGGAGTTGCATCTGGCGTTGCTTCTGGCTCTTTCACTTGAACCTTTCCTGCCTCTGAGCCTTCAGAGTCTGTGAGAATTACTTCTCTATCTGCAGAACTTTCAAACTGCTTTGGCTTTTGAATGTCAAGCTTATCATCAAATCTAACATGTATAGATTCCTCCAAAATCTGTGTTTCAGTATTGTATACTCGGTAGCCTTTAGAGCGTTCAGAATAGCCAAGCATGAAACACTTCTGTGCTTTAGAATCAAACTTGTTCTGATTCTCTTTAGTGTCCAGCATATAACATATACATCCAAAAGGATGAAAATAAGCAATGTTGGGTTTTCTTTTCCTCCACAACTCATAGGGAGTCTTTTTCAGAAGAGGTCTTACAGACACTTTGTTCTGAATATAACAAGCTGTGTTTATTGCTTCTGCCCAAAAGTGCTTTGCCAGATTAGTCTCGTTGATCATGGTTCTGGCCATTTCTTGCAGAGTTCTATTTTTACTCTCTACAACTCCATTCTGTTGTGGAGTTCTAGGACAGGAGGAATCATGAGCAATGCCATTTTCAATAAAATATTTTTCATTCTGGACTTGTTTGCAGAAGTCAAAGAACACAGAATGTGACTCATCCTTGTGTTTTTAGGAATTTCACCCATGTCCATCTGCTATAGTCATCAATAATGACCAATCCATACTTCTTGCCTCTGATGAATGTAGTTTTCACTGGTCCAAACAGATCAATGTGAAGTAACTCTAATGGTCTTGAAGTAGAAACAACATTTTTAGTTTTAAAAGAAGATTTTGAAAATTTTCCTTTTTGACATGCTTCACAAAGAGCATCTGAGTTGAACTTCAACTTAGGAAGTCCTCTGACCAGATTGAGTTTATTAATCTGAGATATACGTCTCATATTAATATGCCCCAATCTTCTGTGCCAGACCCATTGCTCATCATTAACAGACATAAGGCATTTTACATTTTGAACCTTAAGTTCTGAAAGATTGATTTTGTAAATGTTGTTCTTCCTCTTTCCATTAAATAGGATTGAGCCATCCTTCTGACTAACAGCCTTGCAACATTTTTGATTAAAGATTATGTCATAACCATTGTCACTTAATTGATTTATGGGCAATAGATTATGCTTTAATCCTTCTACAAGTAAAACATTAGATATAGAGGGAAGGTTACCATTGCCAATAGTACCAGAGCCAATTATCTTGCCCTTCTGATTCCCTCCAAACTTGACGTCTCCTCCAGATTTAAGCTCCAGGCTTTGGAACATAAACCTTTCTTCCATCATGTGACGTGAGCAGCCAGAGTCCAGGTACCATAACTGGCGTCTTGACTTTGCTGCTAAATACATCTGCAACAGGGATTATCTTATCCTTAGGTACCCAGATCTTTTTGGATCCTTTTAGGTTAGTTGCCTTAAAAGTTTGTCTGAACTTCTGTCTTTTTACAACAGGTTTGTTCTGACTAACTTTTGGTTTAAACATAGGAACGTTCTGATCAAAACGTGTATGTTTAATATCATTCAGATGACCAAACTTGAAATGAGAGTATAAGGGAGTCTTCTTAATGACAAGTTTATCAACAGGCATTGTATTTAAATCCTTTCTAGAGGAAGATTCATATCCAACTCCTTTCCTGTTGTTTCTGCTAACTCCATAGATCATTGAAGCCATCTTGCTTCTACCTATTCTTTTAGCCAAAAACTTCTGAAAACTATAGTCATATTCTTCTAAAATATTTTTGCATTTTGACTTAGTTTCAGATTCATAGTCTTGTTGAGCTTTTTCAAAATTGTTTTTCATTTTCAAATTATTTTCTTTGAGCTTAGCAACTTCTGACTTTAACAGACTATTCTCAGATTCAAGATTGCATTTAAGCTTCTTGCATTTGAGCTTAATCTGGTTATAGTTATTCAGGACTTCTGATAAAACTTTAATAAGTTTTTCCCTAGAGAGATTAGAAAGTACCTCTTCTGAGTCAGATTCAGAATCAGATTCAGATCCAGATGATTCTTCATCCTGCTCTTCCACGCCTGCCATCAGAGCCACGTTGGCACATTCTTCTTCAGATTCTGATGAAGATTCAGATTCATCTGAATCATCCCAGGTTGCCATTAGAACCTTCTTCTTTTTGTCAAATATCCTCTTTGGCTTTTCCTTTAGAAGCTTTGGACATTCATTCTTGTAATGACCAGGTTCTTTGCATTCAAAGCAAACAACCTCCTTCTTTCCAGATCTTTTGTGTCCAGAAGACTCCTTGCGTTGATCTGGCTTTTTGAAGTTCTTGAATTTCCTCTGCTTGTGCTTCTAGAGTTTGTTGATCCTTCTGGACAGCAAGGACAGTTCATCTTCTTCTTTAGAAGAAGACTCTTCAGAACTTTCTTCTAACACCTGCAATGCTTTCACAGATTTGTTAGACTTTAGAGCAATTGACTTACCTTTCTTTTGAGGCTCGTCTTCTTCAAGTTCAATTTCATGGCTCCTCAGAGAGTTGATTAGTTCCTCCAATGTGATCTTGTTCAGATCCTTAGCTAGCTTCAGAGTAGTGACCATTGGTCTCCATCTGATGGGCAAGCTTCTGATGATCTTCTTCACATGATCAGCAGTTGAATAGCCTTTGTCCAGCACTTTTAACCCAGCTGTGAGGATCTGGAATCTAGAGAACATAGCTTCTATATATTCAAATTCTTCCATTTTAAAGGCTTCATACTTCTGGATCAGCGCCAGAGCCTTGGTCTCTTTAACTTGTGAGTTCCCTTCATGTGTCATCTTTAAAGACTCAAACAAATCAAATGCAGTTTCTCTGTTGGTAATCTTCTCATACTTAGTATGAAATATAACATTTAATAAGATTGTTCTAGCTTTATGATGATTTTTGAACTCCTTCTTCTGGGCTTCAGTCATAGATTTTCTATCAATTTTCTTGCCATCCCCATCAGTGGGGTGAACATAACCATCAATGAATAAGTCCCATAGATCAGCATCATAACCAAGGAAGAAACTCTCTATTCTGTCCTTCCAATAGTCAAACTTCTCCCCCATCAAACATAAGGGGTTTTGTGCTGATTCTATCCATTTCTTCATATTTGTTGTTGCTGTTAGATGTTGAAGCTTCAGCCATAATATCAACCAAGAATATATATCAAGAGTTTTCTCACTAGATCTTTTCTGTCACTGTGAAGTGATAGCACACACAGAACCGGAGCTCTGATGCCAACTGAAGGTGAGAAAATGCTTAGAATGGGGGGTTGAATAAGTATTTAGAAAATATTGTGGCAATAAAAATATAAATATTTTTATCCTGGTTCGTTGAACTCAACTACTCCAGTCCACCCTATCAAGAGTGATTTGCCTTTCTCCACAAGGACTTAATCCACTATTAATCAAACTGATTACAATAGCAACCACTAATAACAATTGTCTTAGTCTTCTCAAGAACTACTGACCACAACTTGGTCTTCTCAAGAAACTTTTACAATCAAATGTAAAACTAAACAAGTGTTTGAAATGCTTCTAAGTAAGCTGTATCACAACTGTGATTTACACTTAAGTTTAAGAACTTATGAAAACTATATTGCTAAGAATAATAATTTGTATGAGAGCTTTGAGAGTTTTCAATGAATTGTTCAATATTCGTCAATGTTCGTCAACTCAAGAAAGTTGTTGAAGTCTTGCTTTTATAGGCACAGAAGTCCAAGATGTTGCAAGCTTGAAGACCGTGTACTGCAAAGTAGCTGTAACCTTTTATCTTCACATCACTTGACCTTTCCTAGAAGTAGAACGTTCAGAAAAATCCTTTTTTCCTGAGTTCTTGTGTCTATCATAAAAGAGGAAAGAGTCGTTTGGCATAACCAACGGATATAACTTCAAATAATCTTCTTCAACAAGTTTCTAATTCACAGCAATTAACATCAGAGCCTTGAGTGATCAGAGTCTTGATGTCTTCAGAGTTTGTTGTATTAGAGTGTTGCAGCAAGTGTGCTTTAGCGTGTAATAAATCAGAGCATAGTTTGGAGATCAGATCCTCAGTACATGCAGTGTACAGTACTATCAGAGTCTTCTGAAAAACAGTGCTTGAAACTCTTCATACAAAGTTTTCATTCTACGCTCCAGATGCTTATGTAGCTTCTGCTTCAGATTCTTCTGTAGACAGCGCCCAGAGTCTTCTGTAGGCAACATTCAGAGTCTTCTAGGAGATGCTTCTGACGCTTCAGAGCCTTGCATAGTTCAACGTCAGATCCATTTTTGCTTTCAGAAGAATATTAACTTTAATATCCGCAGCAAAAATACTTGAACAAATTTAGAGTATATAATTTCTTAATACAAAATTTCATAAGTGTTATCATCAAAACATAGAGATATAATTGAGAACCAATCTGTGTTCTAACAAATGCCACTACTAGCTCCTTTCTTGAACTCCAAGCAATTGGTGCACCACCTAGCATAAACACATAGCCAACTGTGGATTTTCTATCCTTAGCATCACTACACCAACTAGAATCAGTATATCCCACTAACTTGCATTTTTTCCTTCATCAGCTTCAGGAAACAAAATGGTATAGTCGAGAGTCCCTTTCAGATACCTCAGTATCCTCTTCGTCACTGCTAAGTGTGATACCTTTGGCTTCTGCATGAATCTACTTACCATACCCACACTGTATGCTAAGTCAGGCCTTGTGTGACAAAGGTATCGAAGTGACCCAATAAGTCTTTTATATTGGGTTAGGTTGACATCATCCTCATCTGAATCCTTCAACAGTTGCAATCTGGTCTCAGCTGGAGTCGAAGTTGAGTTGCAATCTTCATCTCAAATCTCTTGAGTATTTCACATGTATATCTTCTTTGGTGCATCATCAAAGCTTTAATACTCTTGTAGAATTCGATGCCAAGGAAATATGAGAGATTTCCCAAGTCTGACATTTCAAACTCCTCACTCAAGTTATGTTTGAATTCTTCGATCTCCTTCTTGCAACTTCCTGTTATCAACAGGTCATCGATATAAAGGCATAGTATAAGCAGTTCACCACTGCTTCTTCTTACATACACTACATGCTCATTCGTGCTCTTCACAAAGTCCTTTTTCTTTAAGAAGCTGTCGATTTTCTTATTCCAAGCTCTTGGAGCTTGCTTAAGTCCATACATGGCTTTATGCAGCCTGTACACCTTTCTTTCTTTGCCTCATTTCACAAACCCAGCTGGTTGTGCAACATAAACTTCTTCACCTAAGGGGCCATTTATGAATGCACACTTCACGTCTATCTGACATGTGTGCCATTTGTTCATATTTGCTAGACCAACAACCAATCTGATTGTTTCGATCCTAGCAACAGGTGTAAAAACTTCGTCGAAGTCGATTCCTTCCTTCTGAAGAAATCCTTTCACCACAAGTCTCACCTTGTGTCGAGTTACTTCTCCTTTAGGGTTCACCTTCACCTTGTAAACCCACTTCACATCAATTTCCTTCTTGCCTTGAGGCAAATCGACAAGTGACCATGTGTTGTTGACTTCGATGGAGACTAACTCCTCATTCATTGCTTTTACCCACTTCAAATCTTTCAATGCCTCAACTGCATTGACTGGTTCGACATCTACTTAGAAAGAATAATGTACTAGCTCACCTTCTTCATCGACCACATCATCTGATGTAATCAAACATTCATGCAACCTTGCATACATGTGTCTTGTTCGTCGAGGTCTGCTTGGGCCAACTTCATCTCTGACTTGTTCATGTCGAACTTCTCTTTTGACTTCAGTGGCTGGTGATCCGCGGTCGCTCGCGGATCAGAAACGAGTTTGTTGTAAGAAATGTTAGTACAGCGACAGTGACTCGAAATATCGTCTCACAAGGATTCTTGTAGGAATAATCAAATACAGTAACGAAATATGGGGGGTTTTGATTAAGATAAAATAAACGAAAAATAATTGATTAGAAAAAGTGATTGTAGTAATGAGTTGAAACGGCTAATCTACTGTTTTCGTTTCCCAACTTATCATCGATCCTAATAATTTCCAATTCCTAAGCGAATTCTATCCCCTTTCCGATTATAATAACAATCAACAAGCGCAATTGATATTATACGATACACGTTCCTAATTTCTAAATTAAGCAAACAGATAAAATAGTAACCGTGAATTAAGCAAACACGAGAAACATACGCGGATTAAGCAACCGCGATTAAAGTATAAGAACATGCAATCATCGAAATAAATCAATCATCCCTAAGATAAATCGAATTAAGCAAACAAAGTATCATAGAGAAGAATTGAAAGGAAATAGATTTTATTGGAAATTAAAAGAACCTCAAAGTGTTGGCGGGAACCGATTACAGCAGATTAATCCGAAGGAATTAGTTCTCCATAATTCATACAAAGCTCCAACAAATATTTTCGTGAATAGTGAATAGGATACGGTAAACGAGGTTTCCCCTCAAAATAAAACAATGGATTCAGTTCATAACCCAACTGGGTCAAAACATAACCCAGCCCAAAACAAGATCAAAACTAAAACAGAATTCTAATGTTGTAACTTGAAACGAAATTCTGAAATTTTGAGCTCCGAATCTGACTTCGACTCCAACATGAAAGTCGTAGCTCTCTCTCTTAGCTTTTCGGCGATTTTTAGAACGCCTCAAACGGATTCTCGGAACTCTAGTTATGATTGTTTCCGTGTAGACTGCTAAAGCTGAAAAATAAGTGTGAAAATTAAATTAAACCAAAAATAAAATAAAATATGAAAACATAATAAAATATAATAATAAACAAAATAAAATAAAGAAATGCCTAAGTAAAAATGTAGGAGAATGTGCATAAATATGCACTGATCAAATTCCCTCGGACTTGAACTTTTGCACTCCGAGCAAAATTAAAATAAAACAAAACAAGGGAAGCACACACACATCAATAGTTACTCATCCAGGTTACAAGTCTTCTTCGCCTAAGTTTGCATCGATAGGTACTAATCTTACACACTAAGAATATCGTAGAAACACTAATCCACAATTGTGCGGTCATAAGGCTCCCTCCTATACAAACCAATCCAAATCACGTCGTTATGCCTAAGTCTAACTTACTCATCCTCTCTTTTTGCTCTCTTTCATTCTAGTGCAATCACATTAAGCCCTTTATCTATTCACACACATGGTAACTGAGCTTGTTAGTGACTATGATCCTTTTTTTTTCAACAATTTGGAATTAAACATTTTTTTGTCTTTTCTTTTTTTCTTTTTCACTTTTTGTCTTTCTCTTTTTCTTTTTTTTTCTTCTTCTTATTAAGCACATGATCATTCACTTATTTGCATCAGCTCAACTACTTAGCATGTGATTTCTAGATGGTGCTGACTGCTAGATAAACTACTTAAAAGCTATTAGAGGACGAGATCTCAAGACTATGTCATAACAAGTATCTAACTCGACTTCCATATTTGGGAGACTCAAGGTGTTAAAATGATATCGATCTTATGAACTGTTCCCAAGTCTCTGCAAACTAATCCCAAATTAGACTATAGCCCAGAACTTTCAAAAAGATGCAAATTTTTTTACATTTTTATTATAATAACTGGAAAAAAACAAACAAAATAAAATGTAAAGCAAAGGTTTCCCTCCCCCAGACTTAAAACAAGCATTATCCTCAATGAAAGGACATAAATATAAAATAAGAGTGAGGGAAAGGAAAGAACACACCCGATGAGTCAAGGTGGATAAGTGATCACATATGCATCCTTTCCCAAAGAGAGATTTCCTGCCGTCTCCTCTTCCAAAGTGGGGAGTAACTTTGGATAGCATCCATCGCCCTTGAAATTCGTATTAGTGCCTTCACCTTTTATTCCAGGATCAAATAAGAATCTTCGATAAATAAAAGTGTCGAATGGGCACGTGAATTTGATATCCTTTTCCACAACATCAGAGATCAATGGGTTAAGGGGTTGCTTCACTGCTTTTCTTCCCACTTCCATCGAGGTCCATCCAATTCCCTTCTTATGTTTCTTCAAAACCTGTAAAAGTTTATTATCTTCATCAAAATCAAGGTTAGAAGAAATTATAACTGGAAGCTTTTTATCCATATCTGAATAAGCATAATTCAGATTGGTATGAAGTGGTTTAAGCTCCAAGGGGGGAGGTTGTTCAATGGATGGTGAGGTTGGGGCAGCCGTGATGTTAAGAGTTTTAGCTACATAAATAACTTCATCTGCATGAAAAACATCACCCTGTACGGCAACATTAATCTCAGCACAAACAAAGCAAATGTTAGTGTCGGTACATGAATCACAAGAGTAAGTATCATCAAAATCTGCTAATGATGGAAAATCAAAACACAATTCAGAATAAATATCATCAACTAAATTAGAAGGAAACTCTTTTGGATTCACTATTGTTTCGGCAGATGGTTGGTTTGAATCTTGAGCTTGCTGCATGGCATTCACTATAGTGGCAAGCTGTTCAATCTGTGTCTGCAAAGCTTGAAGACTTGAATCTATTTGTTGCTGAAACTGAAGATCATTTATAGCCATTTGCTTGACAAGGTCCTCTAGTGAAGGTTCAGAAGGTGTAGAGCACATAATTTGGAATTCATTCATATGCTTATTCGGATCCTCACCTGCAAGTCCATTAAACCTTGACAACAAGTGTATTAAACCAGATTCCGATTTGAAAGGAACAGCAACATCATCATATTCAATACACAAGCTATTATAATTTACATCAGGGGCAACTAATTATCTTAAGGTTCTATTATCAGCCATTTCAAAATCAAGTTCAGTATCCGAAGTAAACAAGTTATGCAGATAGTCAGACTCAGACTCAGACTCAAACACAATGATGGAAAACAATTAATTAAATTTCAAAAAAATAAAATAATACCAGAATTAAACTAATTAAGCAAAATAACAATTATGAGAATTTTTTCGATTTTTTTCGATTTTTTTCGACTCTATGAAAACAGTAAAAAATTCATTAAAAATAGAAAAAAGGATTTTTTGGACAGTTTTACGATAAGACACAATTTTTCCAAAAACAGATTTTTTTACGATTTGGACTGTAAAACGCGAATTGGACGAAACCACGAGGAAACTAAGGTCTAGACTCGAGGATACTAACTAACCCTATGACTCTAAAATTGATTAATAACGACAAGAATCTCCGGCAACGGCGCCAATTTGATCTGCGGTCGCTCGCGGATCAAAAACGAGTTTGTTGTAAGAAATGTTAGTACAGCGACAGTGACTCGGAATATCGTCTCACAAGGATTCTTGTAGGAATAATCAAATACAGTAACGAAATATGGGGGGTTTTGATTAAGATAAAATAAACGAAAAATAAGTGATTAGAAAAAGTGATTGTAGTAATGAGTTGAAACGGCTAATCTACTATTTTCGTTTCCCAACTTATCATCGATCCTAATAATTCCCAATTCCTAAGCGAATTCTATCCCCTTTCCGATTATAATAACAATCAACAAGCGCAATTGATATTATACGATACACGTTCCTAATTTCTGAATTAAGCAAACAGATAAAATAGTAACCGTGAATTAAGCAAACACGAGAAACATACGCGGATTAAGAAACCGCAATTAAAGTATAAGAACATGCAATCATCGAAATAAATCAATCATCCCTAAGATAAATAGAATTAAGCAAACAAAATATCATAGAGAAGAATTGAAAGGAAATAGATTTTATTGGAAATTAAAAGAACCTCAAAGTGTTGGCGGGAACCGATTACAGCAGATTAATCCGAAGGAATTAGTTCTCCATAATTCATACAAAGCTCCAACAAATATTTTTGTGAATAGTGAATAGGATACGGTAAACGAGGTTTCCCCTCAAAATAAAACAATGGATTCAGTTCATAACCCAACTGGGTCAAAACATAACCCAGCCCAAAACAAGATCAAAACTAAAACAGAATTCTAATGCTGTAACTTGAAACGAAATTCTGGAATTTTGAGCTCCGAATCTGACTTCGACTCCAACACGAAAGTCGTAGCTCTCTCTCTTAGCTTTCCGGAGATTTTTAGAACGCCTCAAACGGATTCCCAGAACTCCAGTTATGATCGTTTCCGTGTAGACTGCTAAAGCTGAAAAATAAGTGCGAAAATTAAATTAAACCAAAAATAAAATAAAATATGAAAACATAATAAAATATAATAATAAACAAAATAAAATAAAGAAATGCCTAAGTAAAAATGTAGGAGAATGTGCATAAATATGCACTGATCAGCTGGTTCTTCACAAGAGATTCTCACTGAATCCTTCTTGACAATCTCAGTCCAATCTCATTCTTTAAGCTCATTTATGATCGCGTCCCTGCTGATCACTACCTGCTTATTCACTGGGTCGAAAAACTTGTAACCTCCAGTTGAATGATATCCTATTAAGATCATCTGATTCGACTTATCATCAAGCTTCCTTCTCAACTGATCTGGCACATGTCGATGTGCTATAGATCTAAACACCTTCAAGTGACTGAGGCTAGGCTTGACACCAGACCAACATTCTTCTGGTGTGATTCCTTTAAGCTTCTTCATTGGACATCTGTTTAATATGTATGTTATTGTCGACACTGCTTCTCCCCATAATTCTTTGGGTAAATGCGTTCCATTTAACATACTTCTCACCATGTTCATGATGGATTTATTCTTTCTTTCTGCAACTCCATTTTACTGTGGAGGGTATGGTGGTACCATATCATGCACAATCCCTTATTTTTCATATAATGCATCAAACTCTTTTGACACATACTCTCCACCACCATCAGTCCTCAGAATTTTCAGCTTTCGACCAAAGATTTGAATCTAGAAAATACCTTGATCACATTAACTTTCTTCTTGATGAGGTAAGTACATAGCTTTGTATATAATCATCTACAAACGTGACAAAGTATCTATTACCTGCAATCGAATTGACCTAGATTGGACCACATACATCAGAGTATATGACTCCCAGAATTTCCTTCGACTTCCTTCCTGCATCCTTGCTGAAGTTATTCTTGTGTTGTTTCGACTAAACACACTCTTTACAAACTTCACTTGGAATGTCAGTTTCAGGTAATCCTGAAGCCATATTTCTCCTCTTTAGCTCTCTGATGTCATTGAAGTTGAGATGGCCTAGTCGAAAATTCCATAACTATTCATCTCTGCTGGCTGCAGTTGCTAGGCACTTGTGTTCCATCACATTGAGTTCAATCTTGAAGGTCTTATTCTGAGACATTAGAGCCTTCAAGATCAACCTACCACCTGCGTCGAGAACTCTCATCATCTTGTCTTCGATCGACACCTTGTAGCTCTTTTCGACTAGTTGTCCTATACTGAGCAAATTACTCTTCATGCTGGTATATACAACACATTGGAAATTGTTGACCTCTTGCCATCTTCCTCATAATCAAAACATCGACAATACCTTCAGCTGCTAGAGTATTGTCATTTGAAAATTTCACCATGTTCTTCAACGAGGGCTTCATGTTGGTAAATCAAACTTTCCTTCCAGTCATGTGTGATGAGCATCCTAAGTCCGAGTACCACTGGTCCTGTAATCTCTCTTTGTCTCTTGTTGTGACTGTAACACCCTTATCCTACCCCACAGATATTACAGCAAAATAACAAGGATTTCAGAGTAAAATAGTAACTTTCATAAAAAGCCACAAAAGGGCGTACATTTCTCAAAGTTGACACAATTGGTCAATACTCCATAACGACGGGTTTTTACTCAAAGTACATCAAACAACATAAAACAGCGGAACTCAAAGCATAAATCAAGGTTTCTCCCCAAAAGGGAACATCAGTAAAATAACCCAATGATATAAAATCAACTCAAAGATCCCAACCCGATGTTACATATCAGAGCAAGACCCTCTAAATTAACCATAAAGGCTAACGACTCTAAAACTTCAAAATACTCATCGACGCCGTCCACAGCTAAACTTGCTCATTTGCACGTTACCCACGTGGAGGTAACATTCAAACATGCAGGGTGAATAAAACAGCTCATAATAATCAATGTATAACAATTAATGCATAAACGACATATTACTCATAATTATATTCAACACATTGATATCCTTCAAATATGTCTCAAAGGCCATAATGTCATAATTTATACGAAAAGACTCATAGATGCAATGCGACACAACTCAATGCATGTGGTACCAATCATCACAGCGCGATGGACACTGGGCCATCAACCCTCCATAGATCCCCATCAATAGGATCGATTCTACTATAGAACCAGAGCACATCAAAATACTTAACATCCGCACAGTGGGATTGAAACCAAAGTAATTGAGGTCCTGAACCGAAGTCTGGATGCACATGAATGCATGATGCACACTTCACAAATCATCCTCATAATAACATTATAGGTGCATATTCATTCATCATATTCATTATATTCATCACCATCAAACGTCATAATTCATCATATTAATCATCATACAGCATATCATCATAATTCATCATATTACTCATCATACTACATATCATAATTCATCATATTACTCATCATACAACATATCATCATAATTTATCATATTAATCATCATAGAACATATCATCATAATTCATCATATTAATCATCATACGACATATCATCATAATTCATCATATTAATCAATCTCACACATCATGTCATCATATAATCACGTATAAATCACATATTAGCTCATAGTCATATTATCCCATATTATCCCACATTAATTCATAATACTACCCCCATATCATCTCATATTAATTTATCAAATTACACTCACAGTAATCCTCACACTATCGCCTATCAATCACATAAACTTCACAGTTCTACTCATGTTAATTTGTCATATCATCACATAGTATTCACATATTAATCCCTAATATCATCTCACATTGCCTCATATTGATTTATCATAATTACGCTCGCGGTAATTCTCATACTATCACTTATTACTCATGCAACCTCACTGTCATACTCATAGTAACTCATCACAGGAATCCCAGAATCAAACATCACGGCATCGCTGCGCACGATCAATTTCGTGAACTCTGCTACGTTCGCTGGCTCGCTAGCTAGGCGAGTTGGTAGCGAGCTTTCGTAGGCTTTCTCGCTAGGCGAGCTTGTAGCGAATCCTTGCTGGCTTGCTCACTAGGTGAACCTTGTAGCGAACCCCTCGCTGGCTTGCTCGCTAGGCGAACAGTGCGATGACAGCAACTTCTGCTACGCACCAGAACTGATTTTTATCCAAATACTCATGCGATTTACTTACTCAATGCCCCCAAAACATCATTAAAACATCCACAATGTCATACGGCGATAACGACACCAAATCTATGGTTTATTAGGTCAATCTAGCAACATTTGCGCTGCCTAAAACACTATTTTCCTGCAATTGCTCTGAGTGCATCAGAGTTACTCACATTTGAATATTCCTATTCCTACAGGGTCAAACATATCACAATCCAAGGTTTTTCCAAGAAGGCCTAAGGTCTCCTTTCTCATGTTACACATCAAACAGTCCGGAATACTAACCACTAACCATAACCCCCAAGGTTTCATTGTCAGTTTCCCTTAATTCCCCACGATCAACCCAAAATACCCTAAATCATAAACTTCACCATAAACACACTGAAAGGCATACATAGAAAGTCATGAAATGCGATACTCCCCATACCTTAGCCGATTCAAAGCTTTCACGATTAACTCCGGCAATCTTTCGAAGCTTTTGCCTCCACTGATCCCTCCTCAGAGCTCTGACCTCCATTATTTTCACGGTTAACAAAATGAATCTCAAACCTTCATAATTCTATTTTGTCAAACTTAGACTTGGGCCACACAATTGAGCTTTTCCCATAACACCCTTACTAACTCTTCATAATGCCCAATTTACCCTTATTTCACTTATATTTATTTTAATTCATAATAATATTAATAAATCCATATTACATACTATTATTCCAAAATAAATACTCCAAATATGCATAATTCCCCAATAATTCGCAAAAACACCGAAAACACCGAAAACACCAAAAATACGAATATTCTCAATTAAATAAATTAATTAAAATATTCTGATTAAATTCGGGGTGTTACAATTCTCCCCCACTTAAAAGAATTTTCGCCCTTGAAAATTACCTCAAGGAACAGAGTCGGATACGACTCCCTCAACTGGTCTCCAAATTCCCAATTCCAACTTTCTCCAGCTAGTCCTCCCAAACTACCTTCACCAAATGAATCTCTTTACCTCGAAGTTGCTTCTCGTTCATCAACCTGAACTAGCAATGCTTCAACAATCAAATTATCTCTCACTTGTACACCATCCATCTGAATAAATGCACTCCCTCAACTTAGGCACATGCCACATCATGTAAATTCACAAGCGACAACGGTAAAACAGTCTAACAAGCTACTTCTCCCACGCTTCCGCTGTGCCACTCTGATACAGATCAACAAAATACGGCGTGTGCTTCTGAGACTTCAAAGGTCGACCAACACCAGTCACCATCGTAACTCTCAAAACACGTCTTTTCTTGGATCTTCTTGATCTTTTCAGTCGTCTCTTACACAATTCTCAGGTCCGAGTACAATACTCTCGCCTGAATCATATCAACACCAAGGAGTCCTACACCTTCTACCATACAAATCCTCATACGGTATCATTCCGATACTAGAATGCTAACTGTTATTGTAGGTAACTCAATCAACGATAATTAACTATCCCACGATCCACCTTGATCCAACAGAAAAGCTCTCCACAAATCCTCTAAAGACTGGATAGTTATCTCTGTCCGTCCATCCGTCCACGGATGATAGGAAGAGTTCAACTTCAACATGGTACTCAAAGCGTCTGCAAACTCTCCCAAAATCTCGATGAAAAATCAGATTCCCATCTGACATAATATTCGACGACATCTCATACAACTTCACAACTTCATCGATATACATCTCAGCTAGCTTCAACATAGAATGATTAATCCTCATTGGTAAGGAAAGAGCCAATCTAGGCCATCTATCCAAAATCACCCAATTAAAATCATATCCCTCCAATTCTCCGGAAAACCCAACACAAAATCCATGGAACTACTACCTGATTTCCACCCTGGAATATTCAACGGTTACATCAGACCCAACGGTCTCTGACGCTTATTCTTCAACTTCTGACAAGTCTAACCAGCATATACAAACTTAACCACTTCTCTCTCCCTCTATGGCCATCAAAATAATTTCCTCAAATCCGGTTACATCTTCATAGCACCGGGATGAATACTCAATCTACCTCAATGTCCTTTTTCAATAATACTCTTATTCCAACTCAACAATATATGGGACACAAACTCTATCATGACATCTCATGGTATCATTTCCATAAATCCGCAAATCAACTCTTCGACTTTAATTCATCAAATTCCACCAACCGGCCAACTCAATTCAGATTTATGACCTTCTTGAATCTCATCAAGAACACCACTAGTAAGCTCCAACATGTTAAGCTTAACCCCATAAGAAGTCTCTTCACAACCCAAACTCATATCACGAAATTGCTCAATCAGTTATAACTCTTTTCACCATCCTCATCGACATATGCCAAGATTTCCAAATCAATGCATAAGCTACCACGTTTGCTTCACCCGAATGGTAATCCAACCCCAACCCATAATCCTTCAGGAGTCCCAATTATTTTCTCTGCCTCATATTCAACTCTTCCAAATCAAGCAAATACCTTAAGCTCTTGAGATCAACAAATATTTCAAATCTCAAACTAACCAATTGAAGCCTCCAACTCCGGCACAACCACAACAACAACCAACTCTAAATCATTTGTTAGATAATCCATCTTATGTACTTTAAATTGCCTTAAAGCATAACTAAAACTCGCTGATGTTGCACTTAACATATCTCCCAATCACATCAATAAAGTATCATAAAACACAATGAATATTTCTGTCAGATTCGGCAAAAATCAACATACAAGCTGTTGACAGTTCTCCCAAAAACTCTTTGAACTTTCTTCACAGTGGCATATCCTTGCTTCTTCTACAACACTGATAACTCAAGTTCCCGATGCTCAACATGATCCTTTATACTCTTCAAATATATTAAAATATCATCGGTTAACACAACCACTACCTCACTCAAATAAGTATGAAAAATCTCATGCCAAACGGACCCTCAATTTGAGAGTTATGGCGGAAACACGAACCACACCTTCTTCACTTACCACAATATCCAAACATATTACATCAATAAATAACTTAATTCCATGCCACTACTTCACCATCACATAGAGCATTGGACTAGCTTTCCAATGTTTCGAACCGTGCGTCATTCCGAGTTACGGTTCTCCCGTTACGACAAAAATACCAAAACAACATTCTTCTGCCCAGGACATCTTCGCTAGGCGAACACAGAAGCGAGCGACCTCCTGGAGCTGTTCGCTAGGCGAAGGACCTAGGGAACCTGACAGTCTGAAATTCCATTTTCGACCGTTACATGACTTTCGGGTGTCTGATTTCGATTCCGTAAAAAGCTGCGATCTCGGAATTCAACGTACAACAACAATTTCACACTTAGAAGACCATTCAATACATCTTCAACTCTTGAAATTTTTAAAGGCCTAATTATACCAATATTGCATTCCACATCTTACCTTCTTTAATAATCATCATAAGTCACTGTCCATCTTTAATATACTCGACCTCACCCTCTGTTTCCTTAGCACACACACCAGACACAAGTCTCAACACTACTCAATCAGTTTAATTCCTTGACCATCCTAAATGATATATAATATGGAGCTCTTAATCTCATACTAGTTTTCGTAACTCAGTCGATCACAACTCCACTTCACGTCCTGACTATATATCACTATCTTGTCAGGATAACTTCCAGAGAACTACAATTAATCGGCAAACTACCAACTTCCCCACTTTCATTAACACTCAAAATTCCCATCAAAATTAAACATCTCAACATTGTCCTGCGCCAACTCATCAAAACAATTCTTAAGCGCTTAACTTAAGACAATTCGCTGCTCACGCCATCTAAGCTTGCAAGACAAGTCTATCCCATCCAACATGACCCCGCCTACTATCAACAAGAGATTAAGGGTGATAATTTCCTCAATTTGTCAATAGACAGGCGAAAATCATGATGGGGTATAAACCATCTTTACCAAACTATAAGAGTGTTCAACCACACACTGAGCCGTCACTTCACACTTGCAGCGTCCTGGAGAAGCACAGCTTCTTCCCCACTCGTTTCATTCCCACTTCTGCAAACAAAGGTAAGGCAACAAACATGTACCGACAGTGTTTTCACACACATGTCGCATACCAGGGAACAAACAACATTAGACAACTTGGCCGGACGGACCGACCTACTCTGACACCACTAATGTAACACCCTTATCCTACCCCATAGATATTACGGAAAATAACACAGATTTCAGAGTAAAATATTAACTTTCATAAAAATCCACAAAATGGCGTACATTTCTCAAAGTCAACACAATTGGTCAATACTCCGTAACGACGGGTTTTTCCTCAAAGTACATCAAACAACATAAAACAGCGGAACTCAAAGCATAAATCAAGGTTTCTGCTCAAAAGGGAACATCAGTAATATAACCCAATGATATAAAATCAACTCAAAGATCCCAACTCGATGTTACATATCAGAGCAAGACCCTCTAAATTAACCATAAAGGCTAACGACTCTAAAACTTCAAAATACTCCTCGACGGCATCCACGGCTAAACTTGCTCATCTGCACGTTACCCACGTGGAGGTAACATTCAAACAGGCAGGGTGAGTAAAACAGTTCATAATAATCAATGTATAACAATTAATGCATAAACGAAATATTACTCATAATTATATTCAACACATTGATATCCTTCAAATATGCCTCAAAGGCCATAATGTCATAATTCATACGAAAAGTCTCATAGATGCAATGCGACACAACTCAATGCATGTGGTACCAATCATCACAGCGCGATAGACACTAGGCCATCAACCCTCCATAGATCCTCATCAATAGGATCGATTCTACTATAGAACCGGAGCACATCAAAATACTTTACATCCGCACAGTGGGATTGAAGCCAAAGTAATCGAGATCCTAAACCGAAGTCCGGATGCACATGAATGCATGATGCACACTTCATAAATCATCCTCATAATAACATCATAGGTGCATCATCATTCATCATATTTATTATATTCATCACCATCAAACATCATAATTCATCATATTAATCATCATACAACATATCATCATAATTCATCATATTACTCATCATACAACATATCATCATAATTCATCATATTACTCATCATACAACATATCATCATAATTTATCATATTACTCATCATATAACATATCATCATAATTCATCATATTAATCATCATACAACATATCATCATAATTCATCATATTAATCATCATACAACATATTAATCATCATACAACATATCATCATAATTCATCATATTAATCAATCTCACACATCATGTCATCATATAATCACGTATAAATCACATATTAGCTCATAGTCATATTATCCCATATTATCCCACATTAATTCATAATACTACCCATATCATCTCATATTAATTTATCAAATTATACTCACGGTAATCCTCACACTATCGCCTATCAATCACATAAACTTCACAGTTCTACTCATGTTAATTCGTCATATCATCACATAGTATTCACATATTAATCCCTAATATCATCTTACATTGCCTCATATTAATTCATCATAATTACACTCACGGTAATTCTCATACTATCACTTATTACTCACGCAACCTCGCTGTCATACTCATAGTAACTCATCACAGGAATCCCAGAATCAAACATCACGACATCGCTGCACACAATCAATTTCGCAAACTATGCTACGTTCGCTGGCTCGCTTGCTAGGCGAGTTGGTAGCGAGCCTTCACTGGCTTGCTTGCTAGGAGAGCTTGTAGCGAATCCTCGTTGGCTTGCTCGCTAGGCGAACCTTGTAGCGAACCTCTCGTTGGCTTGCTCGTTAGGTGAACAGTGCGATGATAGCAGCTTCTGCTACGCACTAGAACTGATTCCTGTCCAAATACTCATGCGATTTACTTACCCAATGCCTCTAAAACATCATTAAAACATGCCCAATGTCATACAGCGATAACGACACCAAATCTATGGTTTATTAGGCCAATCTAGCAACATTTGCACTGCCTAAAACACTATTTTTCTGCAATTGCTCTGAGTGCATTAGAGTTACTCACATTTGAATATTCCTATTCCTACAGGGTCAAACATATCACAATCCAAGGTTTTTCCACGAAGGCCTAAGGTTTCCTTTCTCATGTTACACATCAAACAGTCCAGAATACTAACCACTAACCACAACCCCCAAGGTTTCATTGTCAGTTTCCCTTAATTCCCCACGATCAATCCAAAATACCCTAAATCATAAACTTCACCATAAACACACCAAAAGGCATACATAGAAAGTCATGAAATGTGATACTCCCTATACCTTAGTCGATTCAAAGCTTTCACGATTAACTCCGACAATCTTCCGAAGCTTTTGCCTCCACTGATCCCTCCTCAGAGCTCTGACCTCCATTCTTTTCACGGTTAACAAAATGAATCCCAAACCTTCAGAATTCTATTTTGTCAAACTTAGACTTTGGCCACACAATTGGGCTTTTCCCATAACACCCTTACTAACTCTTCATAATGCCCAATTTACCCTTATTTCACTTATATTTTTTTTAATTCATAATAATATTAATAAATCCATATTACATACTATTATTCCAAAATAAATACTCCAAATATGCATAATTCCCCAATAATTCCCAAAACCACCGAAAACACCGAAAACACCAAAAATACGAATATTCTCAATTAAATAAATTAAATAAAATATTTCGATAAAATTAGGGATGTTACAGTGACCATTAGCAACATCTCTTCTTCTTCATGCTTCGCCATCTTTGCACCAGTTTCTTTATTCTTCTTCTTTTCTCGACATTCACTAAAATAGTGACCATACTTCTGACAATTGAAATACTGAATATAACTTTTGTCAGAATTTTGTCCATCACTTCTTCCTCTACCTGCAACACCACCTCTTTGGTTGCCTTGGTTCCAGGGTTTTCTTTGATTCGACCAGCTTCCTTCCTGCTGCTTTCGACTAGTCGAATTGTTGTAGCCTCCTCTACCTTTGTTTCCATTCTAGATTCCTTTGCCTTTCCTTTCCTTTTCTGACTGCGCCTGCAAAGCCATATCACTCTTCAACTTTCTTGCAGCTCTCTAAGCAATCCTTTGTTCATGAGACTCAAGCGTCCCTTGAAGCTTTTTCTTCTTCAATGTTGACAATTCTTTCGACTCTTCTATGGCTACTACCACGTGGTCGAACTTTGGAGCCAACGACCTCAAGATATTTGCAATAACTGATCTTGATGTCAACACTTCTTCACATACCTTGATTTGATTCACCAGCTTTATAACTACAGTGAAGAAATATGCTATACTTTCACTTTCTTCCATCTGAAGCAATTCATAGGTTCTCTTGTGAGTTTGTAACCTCACCTCTTTCACCTTTTCTGCGCCTCCAAACGAATTTTCAAGAATCTCTCACGCTTCCTTCGTTGATTCTACATCACTAACCTTTTCAAAGTTATCTGGATCTACACATTGATGGATTATAAAGAGAGCTTTATAATCTTTCTTCTTCAATTCTTTGAATGCAGGATTTTCTTGATTCGTCGCGTTTTCTGCAAGCGGTGCTACTCCTCCCTTCAGAAGATCCCAAAGATTTTGATAACAGAAAACTACCTTAATCTACTTGCACCAATTCCCATAATTATCTTTCTTGAGAATCGGAAGGTTTGCTGGAAAGTCACCGTTTGGATTATTCATTGCCATCACGACTTTCCTTCCTTGAATCGTAACCGGAGCTCTAGATACCAGATGTTGGAAATTCAACCACAACCTATGGAGAATTTCACTTTATCAATCTTGATCTCAAGATTGTTTCAACTCACATAATGACAATGAAATAAAAGTTTAGAAAGAAAGAAAGAAAGTAAACGTTGGAGAAGAAGAAAATGAACAATTTTCTGCAGAGAACTCTCTGCCCACAAACTGTGGAAATTTTGTATTTCACTTGCAACTGCAAACTGTGAATTACCAAATATGATGAGATGAGATGTTTACAAAGTAAGGGTTTCTCCCTATTTATAGATTTATGTTAGCTTGCACCCCAAGCCAAAAGCCCAAACTATAAAAGCCCAAAAATATCTAATCTAATCTTTTTAAATCAAATATGATCTTTCTAAATCAAATTTAACCTTTCTAAAACAATAAATTACATATTTAACAAAAGCAACTCTCTGGTTCACTATATTTTCAATCATTGTTCCAAAATTTTACAAACGAGTTACAAGAAAATAGTCACGCAAATTCCCAAGAACAAACCATATTTCAACCCATATGTTTCTCAATCTCTCAAACTCTCTATATATGAATCACACAAATCCAAGGTATTTAGAAGTGTTTCTCAATCTCCCTTAGATATCTCCAAATATTTCTCAAATTCCAATAACACACTCTTAAGAATTTACCCTTGGATCTATAAGATTACCACTAAGATTTCCAAATCCTTCTCTTTGTCTTCAGCTCTAAGGTTTTGAAGGTTATAAATATAAGAATAATGGATACACATATTTATAACTGTTGAAACCCAATGAACCCATAACAAGACAAAAGCTTAATCCATTAATTAATGGATCCATGAACCAAAAAATAACGAAGCCCAATACACATGAACTAAGAAAACTAGACCCAAGCTCCGACATGCCAAACTACCCACCAAACTTTAACAAATTATCCCGGTGATGCCAGTGGATCCACCTCCAATCTGATTTTTGGCTTGTACAATCTCAATACATGTTTCATTTCTCTTCACCACATAAAATTTTAAGGCATATTTAAATAACATTCACCTTGACTTGAAACTATAGTGATGTCAATGTACTCATTAACCACCTTGATGCTCTTTTGCTACTCTTTGTTAATTTCTATCACATTCAAGTAATGCTTGAACCTTGATCTTGCCACTTGCATCCACTTACTCCCAACCATACTTTTCTACATTATTTGTCTAACAAGCGTATGGTTATTCAACCTTAAAAATAAAGTAGGTTACAATTTTCCTACTCTAAACCTTCATAGATGTTTGGAAGTCTATTCTTGTTAACGAATACATGTCGATCAAGTTACTTGCTTTAGCACCAACCTTACTCTAAAAAATCCATGACAACTCAATGGTCAAATATTTTTGTTATCCTTTGTCTTCTGTAAAACTCATTAAAGTGTTATGAAACAACCTTCATACATTCACCATGCCTTTACCTCATTTTTCATAGCTTGCTATTTTCATGAAAGTCTTCGCTAGTTGACGATGAATGAACAATAACATTAAAATCTTCTAAAATACATATGCCACATATTTTAGACTTTTTGGTTATTATCACTTTACCATGTGAAATCTTCAACACCTCATGTTCAATTCTTGTGCAATAACCTAGATCATTAAACATTCTTTTGAGCTCTGGAACATACCTCTCGTTATGAAGAAGAAACTCATGATCATCAAACATTTTAAGTCCAACTATACCAATACCATGAAACTTACAAGCCTTATTATCATCAAGGTGAACTACTCCACTTTCCTCCGGCTTCAAAGTCTTAAAGTATTCTTTTCTTGGACACAAATGATAAGAGCAATCTCCGTTCATGACACATGTCTTTTTAGCCTCCAAACTTTACACCACACACAAATGATAAGAGTAATCTCAGTTTATGACACATCTCTCTTTAGCCTCCAAACTTGACATCACTAATGCACCAACACTCTCATAAATATCCTCATCTGAGGAAACTACAATATAAAGAGAATCATCATTGCACATCCTCCCGCCGCAACCTCTTTGATTTGGACATCCCTCCACGCTCACTTTCTACTCTATAAACACTTAAGCCTTCACTATTATATATCGTAAATATTCAAATATTTCACCTTTGAAAATTCTTTGAATCTCTCGGCCATCAAAACTTCATCTAAAGTAATACTACATTCCTTACCATAAATAATACAATATATTTATTGATTATTTTCTTTTACTAATTTATTTCATCAATTTATTTTACATAAAGAATTTTGTAGCACCTTATTTGTAAAAAAATATTTATCAAATTTTATTTTTAGAATGTGACATTTGAGCATTTAATGAATTAATAATAATTTCATCTATTTTATTTATTCATTTATTTTATTTCATCTATCTAGCATGACATTGATGAAATAACAATCTATTGCAAATGAGTTATTTGAACAATTATTCTTATATTTACATTTTAGTGATGCTTTTTAATAAATTCATTATTTCTTTCTTTGATTTCTCTACGACACATATTTGACATCTTTAAAGGAATTAAAAACCTTCCGATCACCGTATTGGTGAGATCAACCTATTATAAGTTGACATTACTTTTCGCAACAAGAGGCGAAAGATGGAGTACAGTGTTAATGTTGGGTAAATTATTTAGTGAATGCATAATGAAAGTGATGAAAGAGGAAACTATCAAAGCCAACACACGTGTAGTTACAGTCTTTGATCGTCATAGACAAACTTTCAGTGTACAGGAAAAAATGGACCAGAGTGAGGGGAGGTCAAATGTACTCTATGTTGTCAAACTAAACAGATATTTGTGTGATTGTGACAAGTACCAGGCCTTCCGTGTACCTTGCTCACATGTTATTGTGGCATGCGCACATGCTCGTCAGGATGCTTATAGCCATCTATCTAATATTTACAAGCCATTAATGTTATGAATGTCTACACCAAAGGCATCACAGTGCTAGCAATGAAGAAATATTGACCTCCATACCAAGGGGACATGGTTTGGCACAATGATGAGATGCGAAGAAATAAAAAAGGATTCCCAAACAGCACGCGTATAAGAACAGAAATGGATACGACTGATAAAATGATAAGATTATGCAGTATATGTCGTCAACCCGGACACAATTGGAAAAATTGTCCCAATGTTGGAGCAACCTCTGCATCATAATTTAGTTTCTCCTTTCAATTGTTGTAACCTTATATCTTGATATATTAATGACTTTTTTTACAACAAATTTAACAACAAACAATACATACAACACATACAACAAATATCAGAACAGATAAACAAAATATTTATAACTGATTACAACAATCAAACGGATATCATTTGGTTCAAACATCACTTCCCTTGCATCCTAGTCAGTCTTAACGCGAACTCACGCACGTAGGGCATCATGTCTCACGATACTTCTAATTTTTTTCCCTTCGGATATGTCTTCGTCTAAGCACCGATTCAACTCTCTTTTTAGTTGGTTGAAACTTTGAATATTCTCAAAATAGCATGCCCATCGGAGGCTTCTCTCACTCGAATAGATGACTTTTCCGTTGCGACGACGATACATGTTATCAGTAATACAAGTATATAAGATAAGATGTGAAAATAAATTACCAGATCACATCTATTTATAGAAGAAAAAAATTTCACTTTCAACTCTGTCTCCAATTGAATTGGTGACACTCTTTGCCAATTTACACTGTGTCGCCAATTGGATTGGCAACAGTATGTAGTGTCTCCAATCCAATTAGCGACAACTCTTGTTCCTTGTGAAGGATTGCCAATTGGTACGACGTCTACCCTTGTATAGTACCCTAAAATGGAATACTTTGAAAAATAATTTAAAAACTGAATTATTTTGAGATTTTTTTTGAAAATTTGAGATATTTAGATAGAAAATTCCAATTTTAAATATGAGAGTGAAAATTTTTAATTATTATTATTATTATTATTATTATTATTATTATTATTATTATTATTATTATTATTATTATTATTATTATTATTATTATTATTATTATTATTATTATTATTATTATTATTATTATTATTATTATTATTATTATTATTATTATTATTATTATTATTATTATTATTATTATTATTATTATTATTATTATTATTATTATTATTATTATTATTATTATTATTATTATTATTATTATTATTATTATTATTATTATTATTATTATTATTATTATTATTATTATTATTATTATTATTATTATTATTATTATTATTATTATTATTATTATTATTATTATTATTATTATTATTATTATTATTATTATTATTATTATTATTATTATTATTATTATTATTATTATTATTATTATTATTATTATTATTATTATTATTATTATTATTATTATTATTATTATTATTATTATTATTATTATTATTATTATTATTATTATTATTATTATTATTATTATTATTATTATTATTATTATTATTATTATTATTATTATTATTATTATTATTATTATTATTATTATTATTATTATTATTATTATTATTATTATTATTATTATTATTATTATTATTATTATTATTATTATTATTATTATTATTATTATTATTATTATTATTATTATTATTATTATTATTATTATTATTATTATTATTATTATTATTATTATTATTATTATTATTATTATTATTATTATTATTATTATTATTATTATTATTATTATTATTATTATTATTATTATTATTATTATTATTATTATTATTATTATTATTATTATTATTATTATTATTATTATTATTATTATTATTATTATTATTATTATTATTATTATTATTATTATTATTATTATTATTATTATTATTATTATTATTATTATTAGAACTAATAGTATATTGACTCCGAACTAATACACGTAGTCCTGTAGCTCCTAACACTATCAGTAATTCATTATACACACTCCCACGATTAACTAATTAATTCTCCTCCCCTCATTTCTTTTACTTTTCTATACTAACAATTCACCATCATTATTATTGTAATATAATTTTCTCACTCATTGGTTAACCATAAATAAATGTGGGAATATGCCATACCAACTTACAGGAGTCTACCGTTAAGTTTTTTTTTTTAAATAGAAAATGTCTAAACTTTTTATTAAGTTTATTTAGTTAAAAGAGTTAGATTATAGGCCATAAAAAGAGCCTTTTAAACCTAACATGCCGACTTGTATAAATAAATATGAATAATTTTATTATTATTATATTGTATTTATATTTTGAATTAAAATAAAAGTAAAATTTAGTTATCTTGAAAATTTTATGAAAATAAATTTAAAAAAAAATTTTATAAACGATGTCATAAGTTGTTTTCATAAGTTTTCTCAAATAAATAGTATCACAAAAATTATGTTGATATGTGAACTTGAATAAGTTAATGAAATAAGTGTTTAGTCTCATTGATCTTTTAATTTGTTAATCTATTTAAATATTAATGTAATTTTTTATTTACAAATGATCAAATACAATAGGCCAAATAGACCTTTAAAAATGTCAAATTCATACTTAAAAATAAGCTTATGGTAAGTCATAGAACAGACTCAAGCTTTAAAATTTTTAGCAGACCAAACCTAACCTAAACTTGACAAACTTAATTCGGTCTTGTCTTTTCTCATCCCTAATTATAAATCCATTTATCAACTAAGTTATAAATTATTACTTTAAATAAAATAATAGACTAAAAATTTAATAATTCTAATATTTTATAAATCAAGGATTTGAGCACGAAAATTTAAAATTTCCATATCATAGGCACACCAAATAAATCAATAATAAAATTTAAAAAATATTTTTGTAATTCAAAAGTTTAAGACAAAAGTTTCTTAACAAAATAATTAAAAAACAGGATGTCACAAGTTCATTATTCTTTTGTATATTTAGCACAACTTTAGTTTTCCTCAAATTAATTTATAATTAGTAATAGTTTTTTGAAAAAAATATTAGATTTTAATTTTTTAAGCTTTAAAATAATAATAATAATAATAATAATAATAATAATAATAATAATAATAATAATAATAATAATATCTTATTTTTCTAAATAAAAAAATATATTTTTACGTAATATCTTATATTAGAATTTGAGATATTACAAAGGACAACTTGAAAGTTCTTTAAGGGTCTGAACAATAAGCTCAACAAGAGTAGAGTCTTGTTATCATCATCAATCTTCACCTCATTATTCTCCAGGTCATCAATGATCTTGTAAAATTTTATCAATTGTTCCACTATGAATTTGTTTCCTACAATTCAAAATAAGTAGAGTTGTTGATTCAGACATAATCTGCAAGTTAAAGACTTTGTCATATACATTGATTTAAATTTTTCCATGTGAAAGTCGCAGTCTTCTCTCTTGAAACTTCCCTTACGAGTTGATCCCTAAGGCATAATATAATAACACTTCTTACCTTATCCACCATCTCGGTCATCTTTTGGCCTCTCTACTTTCCACAATCTAAAACCGTTGTCTTCAAAAAACATCTTGATTAGCCATTTAGAACCTATGACGCTCACGTGCAAGCCAAACCTCTTTGCCCCATAATGGACGCTATTTGTTGTAAAATTAAAAGGTCCAATCACACTAAAAAAATTTAATGTGTGGGAAAAAAGAAATGAAGTTTTTTCATTTTCCTAAATATCTCAAAGAGTTTCTTAAATTTCGAGAATACACTCTTAATAATTTACCCTTACTTATCTAAGATTACCACTAAGATTTCTAATCATTCTCTTCAATTTTAAAAGTATGAATATTTTAAAAACAAGAATAATGGAGATACATATTTATAAATATTAAAATCCAACAAATGCATAACAAACCAAAACCCCAACTCATTAAAAAATGTACCCACAGGCCAAAAATCAACGAAGCCCAGTATCCATAAATTGAAAAAAAAAATTGAACATGATCTCCAACTGAACGAACTGCCTTACATTGTGAGAGTGCCACTCACTCTATCTCTAAATCAATTTATAGTTTTTATAATTATTAAAAATGGAATTATTATTAAAATTAAGATTATTATTAAAATTTTCGAAAATATTAATATTATTTATATTTTTATAAAAAGATAACATATATTTTTATTTTAATAGTAATTTTATCATTTACATAAAACATACGACATATCTAACACAAGTGACAAATTATTATTTACTCATAGTTTTTTAAATAAATTAAAACTATTTATTTAATGGTGTAAATGAATTTTTTATAAAATTTATTTATATAAAGGATATATATATATATATATATATATATATATATATATATATATATATATATATATATATATATATATATATATATATATATATATATATATATATATATATATATATATATATATATATATATATATATATATATATATAAAGAGAATACTTTATTTTGGTGTGGCTTATTTTTCTACCATTTTTACCTTTATTTTATTATATAATTTACTTAATAACTTCTTATTATTAACTTCCACATCACTTCTTATTATTAATTTCTACATATTGTATTTTTTTTTTTAAATTTTATTTAAATAAAAAATATCATTTATATTTTCATTCATGCGCATTAAAAAAGCGGACAGACTGGCACGTGAGTGCCCGTCTGAACGCTAGTATATATAAAGGGAATAGAAGAGTTTGGAATGACATATTTTTCTTTCAAAATTATCTCTTAAATAACTTCTTAATTTTTTCTATCAAAATTACTTGGCAAATGAATAACTTCTCAACATTTTAAATAAATAAAAATTAAAATAATGATAATTTTTTAATATAATTTTTTATAATTTAAATTAAAATTAAAATTAATAAAAAATATTCATTTATATTTTTAATTCACGTGTTCATTAAAGAATCGAAGAAACAGGCATATGTCAGATTGAACGCTAGTAACAATAAAGAGAATAAGAAATATTTAGTTATACTTTGTGAAATTTATTTCTACCTTTTTAAAAGTTTAATTGGATTGTTGATTTATTTAAAATTTTATTTTATTTACACATATATAAATAAACAATTTCATTAATATTTATATAGACTACTATACTAAAAATTTGTTTATATTTATTTATCTAGGCTTACTTAATAAATAAGTTTTGTGATTGTTTGGTAAAACTTATGAAAATATTACTAATAAAACACCAATTTTATACTAATAAAAATTATATATAATAGAAAATTTTAATTTTATTATTTGTTATTAGCATTTTTATTCAAATAAAAAATCTCTCAAAGCATCAAAATGCAACATTTATTTATTTGATCCATTAATTTTAAGATCACTTTTACAAAATGGTCCAACTACATTTATTTGAAAAGAAAAAAAAAAGTACAAAATGAAAACAAATAAAATATAAAAATAGAAATATGAAAAATGCCAAGAGCAACAGTGATATAATGGGCCGACCTGAACAGCACCAGCAGCTCTAAGCCCATTTGTGTTTTTTTTTTTTACATTTTTTATTAAATATTGGCTGTTATCTTATTCAATGGAGGAGAATTATTCTGCCACTCTTAAAACTTTACCACCACCACCCCCATTTTTTCTAATACCAAAAATATATTTGATAGAAATTATACTGCCATAAAAAATCCGATAATCAACTAAAAATTTGATTGATTAATTAAAAAATATAGTATGCGTTTTTACTGGATTTTTAAAAAAAAATTCAGTACATGACAATTTTGTCGATACTTTTCAAAACCTCCTCAGAATACTACAATTTTTCCACAACCTTGAAAAATTCAGTACTGGTAATTTTTAACAATTAAAGTTTTGCCGACACTTTTGTAAGATTGTGATTGTATTGACAATTTTGTATGATCCATAATAATTCCAAAATTGTATAAATATGCAACATATGTTGTTAAAATAAACATATGAGAATGTCTCAATATAAGCATATCGCATTTGTGTACTTCAACAGCGTGAAACCTTCTGTTGATTTCAGGCTCATAGAGGACACCTCTCTTGATGTTCTGAAATCTAAACTGAATAATCTCTTATACCATACCGACAATAGAAAGGTGACTAAGATCGAATATCATTCACCATCAATCAAATCAATCGAAGACCAGGTTTAATAAATTTTAGCTAAAGACAAATGAAGATTTAAAAGTCATGTGGATCACATATTAGCGATACAAAATAAAGTGTTTGATCGAGGTGGATGAAACTATTGGGAGATCTGTCGACGATATTATGAAAATGTTAAAACATCCTGAATCATCTAGTACTGTTTAAGTTTTGTTCATGTTATTCTTTTGTTAAGTTTTGTTATGTCAAACAATGTTCATGTTAAGTTATGTCAATCCCGCAATAATGTAGTGTTAAATTTTCGTATAATATAATGTTAAGATAAAATGTCAAGTTATGTTAATCTTGCCACCTCCGTTTTAACATAAAATGAAGTGTTAAGTTATGTTAATTATGCTACCTTCGTATCATCTAAAACATGAACCTCCCAAGAAACCTCAATATCAGTTTTTGGAGGAACCTCAATATCACCTCGAGGAAAAACCCCTATACATCATCTGCAACAGCCGCATCAGGCTCGACATCAAGATCTATGCCCCGTCTACCTCCTATTTACTAGAGAGTATGAGGTGCGCGAGACTGTTTGATCCTTCTCTTGTGAGAGCCAATGGGGACTACTTCACATGTCCGAATATGTGACTATTTTATGTCATCCCCGCCGCCTCCACTACCAGAGCACCCAACAACTATTCTTTCTGCTCCATCGATGAATCTATAAGCAATCACATTAGCTCTTCCCCTGGTCCTCATTACATAACAAAAACAAAGAAAAATACAAACGAATAGACTTTAAAAATCCAAAAAATTAATATGACATTACCGACATTTTTGAAAAATGTAGTAGCCAACATGCATTTATACCAATATTTTTAAGTTGCCGGTATACATGTATGCATTTTTATCGGACATTTCAAAAACGCTAATAAAAATGCATGTTGGCTACCACATTTTTAAAAATACCATTATAAATGCATGTGAAATATGTGAAACATATGTAAAATATGAGTTGCAGAAAAAGTTCTTTCAATGGAGCCAAGCTCCACTTCACTCTTTTTTTTAATATTAAATTTGATTGTAATTTATTTCACAAACTAACCTTAAAATTTTAAAAAATATAAAATAATAAATAGTTGAGATATGACTTCTTGATAATTTATGTATTTAAAACACTTAAGTTGTGATAATTTGATAATCTAAAATATTTAAAGAACAAAATTTGTTTTCATAAACTTCAATTGATAGCGATATGATATCTTATTAATCTCGATTTATTGCACATGAATTTTGACAATGGTGATTTTAAATTCTTTCTACCATATTCAAAACAAACAAACCAATAAACAAAGCAATTGGATTAAATTATGAGATTGTAACACAATTTTTTTCACACTAAGACTGTAATTAGGCAGAAGAGAAATAAAATCCACAACATTCATCTTTTCAATGGTGATTGGTACAATGATGATATTATTCTCAAGGAAGAAACATTGACTTTTTTAAACATTTTTTCTGCTCTACATCTCCTATACTCCCACTAGTATGTGTGACTCAACTATGACTCTAATCCTTTCTAAAGAAGATCAACACTCTTTGACTCAGCAGGTGACGACGGAAGGAGTTACTTATGTATTGAATCAAATGCACCCTTTCAAGGCGCTTGGCCCTGATGGATTCCAAAGTGTTTTATTTAAACACTTTAAAACATTATCCAACTTATATCATATCATTTTGTGATAAGTAGATTTCACTCTTCTCTTTCTAAGACTCTTATCGTGTTAATTTAAAAGGTGGATTACCCACAAAATTTTAAGAAATTCAGGCCCATTAGCTCGTGCAACACTATTTACAAGTTTACTGCGACGATTATGGTTAACAAATTATGCCCTTATCTAAATCAGATAATCGAACCCTTCTAGAGTAGTTTTTTCATAGTAAAAGGACAATTGATAATTCCATCATCCTGTAATAAGAAATTCATTATATGCATATATCTAAGAAAAAGAAAGAAAGTTGACATGGTGTTAAAAATATATCTTGAAAAGGCCTGTGACCATTTTAATTGGTATTACATGGAATTTTGTTTGAAACGAAACAATTTTCCTCTCATTACTATAAAGTTGATCATGCACTGTGTAACTAGATCCTTTATGTTTATTCTTTGAAGTGGGAGGCAGCTACCAATTTTTTTCCTAATAAAGGCTTATAGCAAGGTTACACTCCCTTTCACCTTATCTCTTTGTTATCTACATAGAATTCTTATTGTAGACAATCATCAAGGCAGTCAGTGAAGGCCATTAGAAACATGTCAGGCTATCTATCTTTAATAAGTTATTCTAGTGAATATCTCTATCCTACTATTTTCAACCACTTTTATCATGAAATCATTTTTTCCGATGATGTTCTTCGTTTTGTGAAGGTTTCTAACTCCCAAGCAGGGATCATTTTTGATATCTTGAATCGTTTTGCTGTGTTTTTTTGCCCTTAAAGTGAATATTACAAAATCAAATGTGTTCTTCTCCGCTACCACTAAGAGGAATAAAATGAATTTAGTTGCCTTCAACATAGGTATCAAGCAAGCCCTTACTCTAAAGAAGTACTTGGGCTTTCCTATGTTGCATGGTCGTTTTCAATGCAAAGATTGACCCATTTGTATATTTAGGCATAAAAGTTTATTGTTTTCATATGAAGAAAACTTTGTAAAGATTGGTTATCAAAGAGAATGAGATATAGTTCAGTTAAATTTTTAAAATAGATTAGTCACAATGATTGAACTCTCTTACAAAATATTTGAAAAGCTTTAAAGTATTCTTCTCTATGTTTTAGAAATATAACCCATGTGAGTCATATAAAATCATCTACAAGACCCCAAAAGTCAATATGAAGTAGTTCAAGTGACCTTTAAGTAAAGACAATATTTTTTTTGAATAAAAGCTACTTTTGACTTGGTCGCTTTGATAAATAATTCACACACTTTGTCTTTGTTAATATTGATCCTTGATAGTCCTCTTATAAGATCAAATTTAAAATAAAATAAAATAAAATTGTTTTTATAGGTATATGACATTCCCTTTTTTGTCAAATCCATTTTTCTACTTCAATATTCATGAAGTAGGATTTAACTACTTTTTCATCTAAATAAAGTACACATAAGAGTATTTTTTATCCAATGAAGAAAATATTTATAGAGGAAAGTTGTTTAACTTCATATACATTGGGTTTTGGATTAAAGATCACTTAAAATCTACCATCACATAATTGACGCATGCTAATTAGATTATATTTTAGACCTTTAAAATATTGCACATCTTCAATTTTTGGAGAGTTCATTTTAAATGTAATATCTTTACTTTGATCTAACCTTTGGGATTGTTTTCAAAAGTCATTAATCCACCTTATTTCTTCTCAAATGTGAAGAAAATTTCATGTCCCTTTTAAAAGATGTAAATGTTTCATCATAGTTCATTCCTTCTCATTGATTTCATCCTTTCACAAAGATGACAAATTCTTTTATAATTATGTACTTATATATTGATATTTCTGACGTGACAGGACGAACACACTCGAGTTATGAATATTGCATATTCATTTGATAATATCAAGACAAATATGTGAACTTTGTTCATGCATAAAAATTGTATGACACTGTTCATTTTTGTTGTGAATCAGATGTCTTGAAACAAAATATAAACGATTTCTTTATGATCAAGAAACACACAAGGGTTAGGGTTAACAAAGAAAACAAGGTAAAACAACAAGGAACAACATGGATTGGTTATAAAATTCTATTCTTTCCTTTCTCTTAGAAACAAGATTACAAGTATACAAGAATAACAAAATAACCTCTCTCTCTCTTGAAATTAGGATTTTATCTTCCTATTTTTTCTTATACCAAGATGAGAGACTAGCATGCTATTTATAAGAAAATTAGCACACTAACCTAATGGGCTTTTTAATAATTACCCATTACAAGCTAACTTAGGGTACAAGATAACTTAAACTATTGGGCTTACAAGCAAGACCCAATTCAACATGCTAAAAAACCTAGCAATATTGACTAATGCATGTTAGAACAAACTTCGACTATTACACGCATTACTCGCGAGCAAACTTCGACCATAATAGAGTTCGATCCTATATCTCACAAATCTCCACCTTGGATCTAACTCTATAACATCAAGAAACTAGCTTTTTTCATGCAGCTTTACCAACTGCATATAGTGGAAAAACTTGCAACTAGGCAACGTCTTGGTGATCATATTAGCAACATTATGATATGTCGAAACCTTCAGTACTTGGACTTCTCCATGCTCGATTACCCCCTGACGAAATGCAGCCTCACATCAATGTGCTTGGTTCGCTCCTGATAGGATGAATTTTTCGACAGGTGTATTGCACTAGTGATAACTCGACCTTGAAGTTTCAGCTCTTTTGCAAAACCTTCAAGCCACAATACTTCCTTCACAACTTCAATTAGGGTGATATATTCCGCTTCAGTGGTTGATAAGACAACAACCTTCTGAAGTGTAGCTTTCCAACTGATTGATGTCCCAAACATAGTGAACACATATCCAGAAATAGATTTTTTGGAATCCATACAACCTGCATAATCAGAGTCGACATATCCTTCAATTTCTTCTTTACTATCTTCATCCAAGGCTCTACCATAAATTAGGACTATATTCAGAGACCCATTTATATACCTTAGAATCCACTTCAATGCTTGCCAGTGATCCTTTCCAGGATTCGCCATGTACCTGTGTATAAGACTTACTGCATATGTTATGTCGGGTCTAGTACAGACCATATCATATATCAAAGAAGCCACTATATTAGCGTATGAAATGCTATTCATATAAGCTTTTTCGACATCAGTACTAGGACACTGATCTATACTTAGCTTGAATTGAGGGTTTGTCGGAGTCACAACAGGCTTTGAATTTGACATACTAAACTTTTCGAGAATCTTCCATAGGTATGCCTCTTGAGATAAGCATAATTTTGACTACTTTCTATCTCTTCGGATGTCAATCCCAAGAATCTTGGATGCAACTCCCAGATATTTCATGTCAAAATCCTTATTGAGTTCATCCTTCACCCTCATTACATCTTCGACATTGTTGCTTTCTATTAGAATATCATCGACATAAATCAACAAAATAACAAATGAATTACCAGGTCGAAATCTGAAGTAAACATAATGGTCAAACTGACTTCTAATAAAACTTATGTGTGCCATGAACTTGTCAAATCTCCTATTCTACTGTCAAGGAGATTATTTCATTCCATATAAAGATCTATTCAGTTTGCACACATAATCTTCCTTCACTTTTTTGACATACCCTTCAGGTTTCCTCATAAGGATTGTTTCATCTAGATCACCATACAAGAACGCAATATTCACATCCATCTGTTCCAGTTGAAGGTTGAACTGTGCCACTGTGGCAAGCAACATTTGAATGGATTTGTGCTTCACAAAAGGAGAGAACACATCATTGAAATCAACACCTTCTTTCTGAGTGAACCCTCTAGCGACCAATCTTATCTTGTATCTCTTCGACGTCAGTCCTTCGATCCATTCCTTAACTTTGAAAATTCATTTACAGTTGACTAACCTAGCTCCAACAGGTTTCTTGATCAGTTTCCAGGTGTTGTTATCATGAAGTGATTTCATCTCATCATCCATGGCCTTCATCCATTCAGTCTTCTTTCGACTCTTCATAACTTCCTTATAGTCTCTAGGTTCTTTGTCTAAAACCTCACTTGCAGAGATTAAGGCACAAGCTATAAGATCAGCATACCCAAGTCTTTGAGGTGGCTTGATGATTCTTCTCGACCTGTCTTTTGCTAGAAGGTAGTCATTATCAGTCTTCTCATCTTCAAAACATCTTATGCGTCTTCTTCAACTTCATCTGGGATACGCAATTCAACATCAATATACTCCATCTTAACAGGAATCTCTCCCTGTTCCATCTCTTCGTCAGCATCATCAGTTTTCTTGAAAGCTATCTCTACTTCATAGAAAACTATATCTCATCTGGTGATACACCTCCTGTGCCCTGGCTCTAGGCACCATAGCTTATAAGCTTTGACTCCTTCAGGGTATCCCATGAACATGCATTTCAGAGCTCTAAGTTCGACCTTGTCTTTCCTAATATGAGCATAGGCCATACAACCAAATACTCTCAGTCTGTTGAGACTAGGTGGGTGTCTCGACCAGACTTCTTTAGGCGTCTTCATTCCCAAGGCAGTTGAGGGACATCTATTTATAAGATAAGTTGCTGCCGAAACAACCTCCACCCAAAACACCTTCTTCAATCTAGCACTAACCAACATGCATCTAACCTTTCAAAGATTGTTCGATTGAATCTCTCAACTAAGCTATTTTATTAAGGAGTACCTGCTATAGTCTTATGCCTTGCAATCCCAGACTCAACATAATAACTATTGAACACTTTGTTGTAGAACTCATGGCCATTATCGGTTCTCAACCTCTTAACCTTTCTGCCAGTTTAAGTTTCGACCAGAACCTTCCAACTTTTGAAATTCTCAAAATTTTCATCCTTCGTCTTCTGGATGAATACCCATAGCTTTCTGGAATAGTCATCAATGATGGATAGAGAATACCTTGCACCTGAGTGTGAAGGATTCCTTGCAGGCTCCCAAAGATCATCATGAATGTAATCTAGAGATCCATGTGTTCTTTGCTTATGTTAAACTTCACCCTACAATATTTACCAAATACACAAGATTCACAAAACTCCAATTTTTCGACTTTTTCACTTCCTAACAAGTTCTGCTTCCCCAATTTGTCCAGGACTCTTTCGCTGACATGACCCAATCTCATGTGCCATAAGGGTATACAAGCCTTGTTTCTTCATGCCTCTCAAGACTTCTACTGACTTTTACCTTTCTTCTTGTCGAACTTACCATCCTTTGGCAAGAGTTTTCCCTTAACGGCCAAACCTTCACCCACCGCCGAAGGTTTATGCTTCTTTTGTTCGTTCAAGTCCTTAGAATAAAAGGATGATTGAACTTCTTCAAAGCTCAGGGACTCCCTTCCATACAAGAGAGTTTCTTTGAAGTGAGCATGTGTTATGGGCAAAGCACACAACATCAACAATGCTTGATCTTCATCATCGATCTTCACATTAATATTTTCAAGATCAAGAATCAGCTTGTTGAAAATATCCAACTGCTCAGCCAACACTTTGTCTTCACTCATCTTGAACGAATACAAAGCTTGCTTCAGGTAGGGTCGATTCACCAAAGATTTGATCCTGTACAAACTTTCAAGTTTCACCCATAATCCCGATGTTGTAGTCTTCTTTGATACTTGTCGAAGAACCTTATCACCAAGGCTCAACAATATTGCGTTGTGGGCTTTCTCAATCATGCCCGTTTTTTCTTTTGCCGTTAACGCAATGTCCATGGCTGCTTCTCCCTTCAACACTTCGAAACAACCCTGCTGAACCAGTAGGGCTTTCATCTTCAAACGCCACAGACCAAAGTCGTTCACTCCGGTGAACTTTTCAATCTCATACTTTGTTGAAGACATCTTCTCCATGCTCACCGCACTAATTTATTGTGAATCAGATGTCTTTATACAAAATATAAAAGATTTCTTTATGATCAAGAAACACACAAGGGTTAGGGTTAACAAAGAAAACAAGGTAAAACAACAAGGAACAACAAGGATTGATTATAAACTGCTATTATTTCCTTTCTCTTAGAAACAAGATTACAAGTATACAAGAATAACAAAATAACCTTTCTCTCTCTTGAAATTAGGATTTTATCTTCCTATTTTTCCTTATACCAAGATGAGATACTAGCATGCTATTTATAAGAAAATTAGCACACTAACCTAATGGGCTTTTTAACAATACCCATTATAAGCTAACTTAAACAATTGGTCTTACAAGCAAGACCTAATTCAACATGCTAACAAACCTAGCAATATTAACTAATGCATGTTAGAACAAACTTCGACTACAACACACATTACTCACGAACAGACTTCGACCATACTATAGTTCGATCCAATATCTCACAATTTTATTATATATTCTACATTAAAAATGTTCTTGAGTTATATATAAAGAGTTTAAGATTTTATTACTCTTTATCAGAGAGATGAATCATTTGACAATGATACAAGTACATCCTTTAATGAAGGAAGTAAAAAATTTATGTTCTTTAGTGAATATAAATTTGTTCAAGAGTTAATGTACAAACTTTAACTTTAGTGACTTCGTGATCTTGTTGAACCTCTTTGTTCATACATTAATAAGATAAACTGATCTTTGAATGTTTTTTAAATGATTGAAATTTCTCTAATAAAATCACTCTCAAGAATGGATTAGACAAAAATCATTATAGAAAAATTTCATGCTTAAATCAATTAAGTTTATTATCATTAAAACTTATATGAGTTTTTGGTCTCAACACTTACAGGCCTAATGCTTGAAAAAAATGATATATTAAAATTATAGTCTTAAGCGTCCTTATCCTTGAAAGCCTCATGCTTTGGGATGTGGACTAATATAAAAGAATTTTTTATCCCATCCCATGAGTTTCTTTCCCACCATGTGGTTTTCCACAAATATTTTCAAATTTCGGAGATATATCTTCAGACGCGTCTCATGGCTTAATAATATTTTGGAGATATATCTCCGGAACAATTTAAACCTTAAATGATCATAACATATATGTCCGGAACAATTTAAATCTTAAATGATCACAACATATCTCCCATAGCCCATTTTTATTTGAATTTGTCTGGAGATCCATTTACGGAAATTTTCTGGAGATACATCTCCGAAGTGTTTTAGAATAGTTGTTTTTTTTTAAAACGCATTGTGTATTTATTCGCAGATGAATTATAAAATAACATACACACAAAAATAATATAACAATATAGTAATAAGATGTCATACATCACGTAAATCCAAAATTTAATAACAATTCATAAAAAACGTACCCGGACTACCACATGATGCGCTCGGGAAGATGAGGAGCAGTGACCGTCAACGAGCAGACCAACCATCCGGAGTATAGTGATATATCGTTAAATGGCCGCGTCTGACGATGATCCACATAGCAGTTGAAGTGAATGTCCCCAAAAACCAAGAAGTCAAGATAGACTCCAAAAGGATCGACCGCCTGGTTCCCTCTCAGCGGGATAAAAGCACAAGCATGAGGCATCTCCTCAGTGTAATCATCCCAACACGACTAGTCAGTGATGCGCGGGAAGTACTGGAGGATCCAAGCCTGAAATGAAAATAAAAAAGCATTCAGGGATCAAGAATTATCGCAAATATGAAATGAAAAAGATAAAAACCAATCAAGGATAAAAAATTATTACCACTAGTAGGCTTGTGCCGCCTATGATTTGCCTCATCGTCCACCGATATCCATCTCCCAGCTTCGAATATAAATAGGCCAAGAAAGCCACCCCCTAGTTGTACTCATGGATCTGTCTGAGATCTAAGAAGTACCAGAGGTATGCAACGTCAATATATGTGGCACTCGTGTCCACAAAAAGCAAAGTGCCAACTAAAAATAGAAAATAACACCTCAAAGCATGACTCCTATGGATCTCCACCTCCTGGGCATCACCACCAGTTTGCGCTGCAATAACAAGCTCCTCATAAAATCTCTCCTTCAAGAACGAAAACCTAACATGATCATCCCTAGTTCTATCCACCTCCCTCATCGCCTTCATTGGATCAATCCCAAATGCTCCACCATCATATCGATCACCTCGTCTTTGGTCATCCTACCATGATAGAGAAATGTCCCTCTGATCAGTAGATACAACAAACACGAGACATCATTCAGTGTAATCGATATCTCACCGTACGGGAGATGAAAGGAAGAGGTCTCAGAGTGATATCGCTCCGCGAATGCTCTCATCATCCCGTGGTTGACCAAAGTGTAACCAGACAAGCATAGGTCACTCAACCTAGAAGCGGTAAGAATCGACTGAAACCATTCCATCTCAGGCTGATGCAATTCTAAAATCTTTCACCCATGGTTCAAAAACTTCTCGGGTTCACGCACCTACAAATTTCTATAAAAATCAATGTCAGCAAGAATCAATATTAAAAATAATCAATTTCAGCAATTTAAATTAATGTAAAAAATAGTAATAATGTGACTAATGTTACCTCTCCGTCCCAAATATGTCTAGCAGTGCGGTCTGGGTACAAAGGAAGTAGGGACATATCAGATGGACCCCCCGAAATCCTCTGACCGATAACATGAAAATATATCGTATATTTTGACCTGATTCACATGCTATTTAGTCTCTTTTTATTATGTTTTTGTATTATTATGTCGTATTATGTTTGTTTTCAGGTAAGTAGCCAAATGATAGCCGTTCACGAACAAATGAAGCAAAACAAATGAAAAACAGAGAGTTTTGGGTGAAAATTACACATGCGGCATTCCACATGGCGTTGGCCATGGGGGTAGCCATGACGTGTAGGGTTTCTCCCACGTTCTAACCGTCATAAGACCATGTCCACCATCTTTTGTACACATGGCGCACGCCATGTCTAGATGGCGGGCGCCATCTTCGATTTTGGTGGTCCAGTCAAAGGCATTTGAAGAATGAAGCCCATGACTACCACTTTTCTCTCCCACGAATTTTGAAGCTTCTACTTGACTTCCAAGGCATCTTACTAGTATAAATAGGTCCT
The DNA here is from genome assembly GCA_963859935.3 of Lathyrus sativus. Classification (NCBI taxonomy): domain Eukaryota; kingdom Viridiplantae; phylum Streptophyta; class Magnoliopsida; order Fabales; family Fabaceae; genus Lathyrus; species Lathyrus sativus. The sequence continues at coordinate 843,200,226 of OZ012735.1, forward strand.
AGTTTTCACACTTTGGATCATCCAGTCTTAGTTCTCAGCATAGGCATATATTTAGAGTTAAAGCAATAAATCGTCACATCGAAGGTTTATCGCACCATTGTTGTAACTGAGGTTGGATCATCGTAGCATAGGAACCTTAAGCTTGCTGTCATTTTACTTTCAAGTCAGATTTACTTTCCAGCATTGTACTAGATTCAAATTTCCGATTTGGAGCAGGTTTTATTTTACTCGCACTTATTTACTTATCGCTTTTTATTTTAGAGATATGTTTCTAAGAGAGAACCTAACGGTGACACTTCGGTTCTTACCTTTGGAAATCGATCACGCATTTAATTTCTGCACAATTTACTTATCGCTTTTTATTTCGAAGATTTATTTTCTAAGAGTGAACTTAAGCGTGACGCTTTTGTTCATACTTTTGAGAATTAATCACGCCTTTATATTTCTACACGATTTAATTATTGTATTTTATTTTCAAGATTCGTTTTCTAAGAGTGAACTTAAGCGTGGCACTTTTGTTCGTCTAAAAACTAATTACACATTTATTTTACCGCACGATTTACATATTGTTTTTATTTTCAAGATTCGTTTTCTAAACTGAACCTAAGGGTGACACTTCTGTTCATTCGAGAACCAATCACACACGTTTTATTTCCATATATGATTTATTCTACAAGCAAATTATTTATTGTGTTTATCACCGTCATGTCCAGCTAAATCTGTTGTGCTATGTGAGGACCGTCGTTTCGATGATACTCCACATGTTGTATTTGTAGAAAGACTTTAGGGGCTTTCTTGGAGTTTAATACAACCTTTATGAACTTAAGTTGATCGTACATTACGTGAACAAGACCGTATTTCTATTGGCGTAATGACCGTGACTACGCCGGGTAAGATCGAAAGTCGTCCGACACTTTAGATAAGAGTTGGTTAGTTGTTAATTGGTAAAACAGCGAAAGCGCTTTATTAATTAATTAAAAAAGTTTGATATTATTAGAAAGTGATTTTAAAACTATTTTCGAACGCATTTACAGATTTAGAATCCGGTTGGCCGAGCATATGCCGAAAACCCTTTGATATTGAAAGTTTCCAATCAAAGACACTTTTTACTTGAGTCTTAGAGGTAGTTATATAAAAAAGGACTTAGTCACTTTAACGCAAGATGCGACCGGTGCAACGTGAGTGGCTGGTATAGATTAAAGGTCAGGTCTGGTTCCGATTACGCTAACGCGGCAGTTCCTATTTAACTAACTCTTTTTCAAGGAAGAAAATATTGCCCCATAAGTATTACTACTAGAAAATAGGAGTACTGTTTGAGTGATGAGAATTACATTCCAGTATGCCCTTATTCTAAATTTAAATTTATTTCTTAATTTTTATTTTCTCTGCGCGGAATACTTTTTGTTTTCATTAGCTCTAGATAAACACCGTAATAATAGTAATCAATAGATTGACATTGGTTTCTGTGGGATCGATAACCTTTTATATTACTCTGATGTACTCCATATACTTGCGGATAACACACATCAAGTTTTTGGCGCCATTGCCGGAGACTAATTTCATCAAATATCGTACCCTGTTGTTACACCGTCTAGACTAAGACATTCTTGTCTCTATTACAATGTATCACTCAAATTTTCCCTACAATTACCACTCCCAGTATTTCAAGGAACTGCAAGACTCATATAAATTGAACCTCAAAATACTAGTGGAGGATTTCATTGCGACGCAAACTAACTTTAGGCTCGAATCTATGATGAGGCGCTTTGTAGAGACACAAACTCTCCAGAATGAAGAATTTAGAAAACAAAGTCTCCGCATTAATGAAAACCTTAGGCATTTTAACACTATGCTCGAGTCCCTTGCGACTCACAACGAGGCATTGGAGACTCAAATCTCTCTGCTTGCACAAACACCTCTAGGACCCTCCACCGAGGAGCATGTGGATGTTGTAACAACCAGTAGTGAAAAACAAATCGAAAATCCTAAGGAGAGTGATAATGAGGTTGAGGAGAGTTCTGGTGAGAAAAGTGTAGAGATTGAGAAAACCCCACCGACACCATCCGAAAGGGAGGTTGTTGAAGAGGTATAGAAGGAAGCACTTTATGTTATTCCTCCTTTTTATACCCCACTGATTCCTTTCCCGCAAAGGTTTGTGGAAGCTAAGGTAGACCCCCAATCCAAAATGTATGTGGAGGTATTGAAAAATATCCACACCAATGTACCCTTGTCTGAGGTCTTGCATAAAAAGAGATAATTAGAGGATCATGAAACTAGGGAAATTACTAGTGTTAAGAGGGGAAGGTTAGTCTTCGAAGTGGTGGATGAAAAAAGTACATCAAAAAATGAAAAGCTAATACTCAAGATAGAGTCAAAACCACCACTACAAGTTCAAAAGAATGAACCACCCCACAGAAGAAAGAAAAGAAAAAGGTGAGGGATATGTGAGATGGCTTGATAAGTGGCCTTGGAAACTGAACAATGTTAAAAGTTTGACCAAGGAGTCATTCTCGAAAGAACCACCATGCGTACTTACACTCCTGGCCCATTGAGCTAACGGCGTAAATAGAAGCGCTACGTGGAAGGCAACCCACAATTTTTAATTTAATGTTTTCCTTTTATTCTTTGAACTTGCAGAAAATAAAGAAATGTATCGCTTGTCACATCTCAGCTACATCTAGGAAATAATTCTCTAGATGACGATCCTGGAGATGACCAGGTGCCTACGAACATTCTTGTGAATGTCGCTACTGATGGTGACATCGATGATGATTAAGATAGGAGAGAGCATGTCTCTCTCGTCCGTTATTCACCTCCTTCTTGTTCTTCACATGGTTAGGATCCACCTGCACACATTGCACCGTATTTTTCTAACACTTTTGTAGGAAACTCCTCCAGAAGCGGGTAATATGATGAGCTGTTTCAAGAATTGCACAGTCGAAAATCTCGTGATGATTAACGTGATAGCCTATTTTACACCATGTATCAGTAACATCAAGAGATGCAAGTGTCACTAACATTCATATGCAAGTGATGCGAAAAACCCAAGCAAACATATGCATCATGCATGAGCAATTTTGTCATACCCCAAATTTTACCCTTAGATTATTAGGTTCATTTCACATTTCATTTCATTCTGCATTACATTTTAACTAACCGCTAACCAGTTTGCCCAGTCTGTTGGTTTTTGCAGGAAAATCACACTGCGTGCGATTTAATTTATGAAGGGAAAAATGGTCATTAATTTGCAGCCTGTTGACAATTTATGAAGCGAAGTCGTCATCAGGAGTGCCTCAAATGGTTAGGGTTTCCATCTCCGAGTCATGTGACTTCAGTTGAGAATGAGCTGAATTTTATGACGGTTTTGACGTCAGGTTTCTCGTGACACAATAACTTTTATTCAAGAGCTGAGATCTAGTCGTCAGTTGGGTTCTGAAGTGTTGTTTGCTCCCTAAACCATATGGAGCTGAGTGTGTTATAATACAGGTGGATTCAGGTTAAATCGGTGCGAGAATTTGTTTTAAGGAATTTATTTTGACAGAAACACGTTTTCCTGCTTTCCGCTAGTTATCAGTTGAGTTGATTCAGGGTACAGAGTTAGATTATTCGAGATACAATTTGAATTTTAAATGCGCAGGAAAGTTCGTCTTGTCGTTAATTTGGATTGCTCTGTTTCTCTATTCAAGGCCGTATTCACTAATTTTATTATTAAGTGCGAATTAATTTTCAAGGGTCCGGTTGAATTCAGAAGTGTGTTGGATGTGATTTAATTTCAAGTATGGTGCAAAGTCGTTAGTTGCCGAATTCGGATTATGAAACATCGAGTTTATTCAAAAGAAATACGAAATGAATTTTGAGTCGGAAATTAAGAATTCATTTTATTCAATTTATTTATTCAATTTCTTTATTACAATTTTCATTTGAGAAAATTACAAAGAACTCCTAATTTTCCTAAGGTCCTACTTGTCCTGAAAGGTCCTAATTTTCTCTAAGAGTTCTTCACGTCGATCTTCAATCTTCGATTTTTCGAACCTGCAAAACCGACAACACATGAAAATAATTGTTAAGTGGTTAGAATTAATAATAAAAAAGTGGTTTTTTAATTAATTATTTCGATACCCTCAGAAAAGTTTTATCACTGGTCGGGAGGGCAACAACGACAAGGTCGCCACCAGCTCCCGACTCCATTTTCTGACCTCGGTAAATCCGGCAACATCTGTTCAAGGCATCAGAGAGAGAGAGAGAAAGATTTTTGAGAAAAAGAATTTTTCGCAGAGAAATGATTATTTTATGTTCAGCCAAACGGATTCAAACCAATATGGATATCCAAACCATAAAAATCAAACGGATCCAAAAATATGGATATCAAAATAACTTAAACCATATCCGCAAGCATCTCTGTTCCAAAACCAAATAATAACAGAAAAACCGTGAACCTGCAGATTTCTGTTTCAAAAGAATATTAAAACCGAAAAATCATAAGAACAACATAACAAATCCGCAAATCTCTTTGCTCCAACAACAAATCAAACAGAAAATCGTAACAAACGTGAAGCGTATCCAGGCCCAACAAAACCACAATAGTATAAATACAACATCAAAAGAGGACGGAGGGGACGATAAGGAATCTGCCGCAAGAACAAGGACCTTCAAAGGTCCTCAGCATCAAAATCATCAGAAAGAAGTGAAAAAGGATTCGCGGTCGGACTCAGGGGGAGGAGTTTCCCTCACCAGCATCATCGTCTGTTCAAAGTCCATCAGCAATCATCACAGCCGGACGGAAAACATCATCCGTCAACAACTCCAAATCACTTCAAACCCATAAAGAAAAAGGTGAGCAATTTTCCCCTAACGGTTTATATGTGTTTTCAGATGTCGCGGAAAAGAAGGAGAAAAGTCGATCATGCGAGTCAAAGAAGAAGAAGGGAAGAATTCACGGCCATGGGAGAACAAAAGGAAAAGAGAAGCTCAGCAAGCTCTCCCATGGAGAAGCTGTGTCGCGGCTGCCAAAAATGGGGGTTATAAAACCCTAAATTTTTTAGGGCCCCCTTTTATATCATCTGGACTGGGTCGGGTCTGGGTTGATGGCTAACCCGACCCGTTTTGAATTTTTCTTACATTTTCTGTTTTATTTTTGCATTTTATTATTATTTTTATATTTTCTGTAATAACTAAAATGAAAATCAATAATAAACTTTTTTTTTTTTAATTTTAAAACTTTTAGAAAAATCAAACCAAAACTCCTATTATTAATAAAATTTAATTTCTTTTAGGAATAAAAAACCCAAAGTTCTTTAATTAACATTAATCCTTTTTAAAATAAATTTAACCTAAAACTAAAAATTTTAAACTAAAACTATTAAACCTAACATTTATAATTAAAATTTAATTTTTAAAACTAAAACTTTAGAAATTACTAATTTTTCTTTAATATACTTTCCAATACCCTTAAATTAAAACGAATTTTCTAATTCTAACCTTTCTTAAAAAAAATTAACAAAATTAACTTTTCCTTTAAGAATTAAAATCCATCATTTTTTTAATAAACTGATCCTAAAGTTTTAGAATAATTAATAACATTTTTTTAAACATTTAAATTAAGATTAATTTTTAGTTAAGTTTAAAGCTTTTTCTTAAAAATATTTTCTAAATTTCCAATGTTTTACTTTTAATTTCACATTGAACTCTAACCTAAAAAATCTTAAAAATTCCCAGCATTCCCGTTAATTGTCATCTAACTGTCATTGTTTCTCATTTTGGTCCTTGTTTACTAACCTCATTTTTTTTCGTATTTCATTTTTCATGGTTGTACATTATGCGAGGACATCGTCGCTTCTTATTTCGTTATGATTCTTGCACATTTTCCCCAATTTTAATACTTATTTATTTTTCAGCATATTCATTTACCGTTAATTCCCCTTTGAAGGAATAGGTTTAACCGTTTGACCGTCGCGTCAATAGTCCTTACCTTTAAATCTTTCACCGTTCAAACTCTAATTGCATAGGTGTCCCGCCGCATACAAGTTTACCCTTTACCCTAACATTAGGATAAGGAGTCGCCGCACTCCATATTAGGTTTTCCGCCGTGGAATACCCATTTTACCCTTTTTAAATTCAATTCAATTACAACATATAAATAGGAGTCGCCGCACTCCACGCAAGCGCTTCCTTAAGAACGTTTGCATCCCCATGAAACCTTGACCACAACCAAGAAGTTTCTATTCCTCCCTTTTGAGGGGAACTACGATTACTCTGATTCCATCCTCTACCTTAGATACGTAGGCACAAGATGCGAATCTTGGCGAGTAAACTTAGGACTAACCCTTAGGTCTTTTTTCACCTTCTAACCCTTAGCATATATCCTTAAGCAGATAATTAAAGCAAAATAGCAAACATTAAAACAAGAGGTTCATGTAGAGTACTACAGAAGTTTAGGGTGCTAATACCTTCCCTAAGCTTAATCAACCCCCGAACCTTAGATCTCTCCCCGCATTGTATTTACGATGCAAAATAGGTTTTTCCTTTCTTTAACCTTTCCTTCGGATAAATCAAAGACCGGTTGTGAATAAAAGATGTGATTCAAATTAATTAATAATTTGATATTCTATTTTCACCGCAACAAGTTTCAACAAATGAAAGTATCTCAAAATGCCCGCCGCCAAAGTAGAAGTGGTCAGTGAAGACAAGGACAACAAGAGAAAGACCAGAGTAGATTTGGCCATGGTGGCACGCGGTAGAATTCATACAGGTTCCGTATTTCCTTTTTTCCACCTTTTATCAAAATATTGAGGATAATGTTTTGTTTAAGTATGGCGGAGGAACTTTTCCGTTTTCATTTTTCGCTTTCTAGGTAGATTTATTGCCTTCTAGTTTATTTCAATGTTTTTAGGACTTTTTCTGTTTTCCGTATTTTTTCGAGTCATTGCATGTGTTGCCGAATCTTTATGCGTGGTTTTCAGTTGTTTATTAAGTTTCTCAAAATTTGGACCCCCAACAAAAATTTCTTTGATTCATGGCACGACACTCTGAATGTATATAGGTTGTTTTTAATTTTGGCTATGTTAGAGAGACTTGGGAAAGTTTCGATAATATCGATATCGTCCTGACACCCTAAACCCCATAAATATGCAAAATCAATTTGAGTATCCATTATGTCAAAACCTTAAGTTCAGTTTTTAAAGTAACCCCTGAGTAGTTTGTAATAGCAGTCAACACCATCCTAAGCACACACTAAGTAAGAACTCGATGCAAATAACTGTATGATCTCTGGTTTAAAATGAGAAGTTAAGAAAAAAATGAATGATAAGATATGTTCCCTCTAAGTTAGGTGGTCCTCACCAAATCACTTAGCCCAACGATACAAACTCTTTAAGTTAAATTGATGCTTAAGCATATTTGCCAAGAAAAATAAAAAAATGAAAATGATGAGACCATAGTCACAAACAGGTTTACTTACCATGTACATGCAAGGATAAAGGACTTAATGTGATTTCCCTTGAATGAAGTGAGGTGAGAAAGAAGAAGATACATAGGTTGAGTTATAATGGCATGATTCAGATTGGTTTTTATAGGGAGGGAGTTTTTGAAATTGTGCCGTTACAGTATCCTTGGTATTGATATTTAGTACCTATCAATCTAACACTAGCCTATTAGCCACATATGATTGGAGTCTCGTTGTGCCTTTGTTTCAAACCATACTGATTTATTTTTATCATGTTGGTTGATTGCTTGAGGACAAGAAATTATCTAAGTGTGGGGGAGTTTGATAGCATGAAAATATATCGTATATTTCGACCTAATTCACATGCTATTTAGTGTCTTTTTATTATGTTTTTGTAGTATTATGTCGTATTATGTTTGTTTTCAGGTAAGTAGCCAAATGATAGCCGTTCACGAAGAAACGAAGCAAAACAGATGAAAATCAGAGAGTTTTGGGTGAAAATTACACGCACGACGTTTCACGTGGCGTTGGCCATCGGGGTAGCCATGACGTGTAGGGTTTCTCCCACGTTCTAACCGTCATAAGACCACGTCCACCATCTTTTGTACACATGGCGCACACCATGTCTAGATGGCGGGCGCCATCTTTGATTTTGGTGGTCCAGTCAAAGGCAGCTGAAGAATGAAGCCCATGACTACCAGTTTTTTCTCCCACGAATTTTGAAGCTTCTACTTGGCTTCCAAGGCATATTATTAGTATAAATAGGACCTAGTTTTCACACTTTGGATCATCCAGTCTTAGTTCTTAGCATAGGAATATATTCAGAGTTAAAGTGATAAATCATCACATCGAAGGTTTATTGCACCATTGTTGTAACTAAGGTTGGATCATCGTAGCATAGGAACTTTAAGATTGCCGTCATTTTACTTTCAAGCCAGATTTACTTTCCAGCATTCTACCAGATTCAAGCATCCGATTTGGAGCATATTTTATTTTACTCACACTTATTTATTTATCGCCTTTTAGTTTAGAGATCTGTTCCTAAAATAGTACCTAAGAGTGACACTTCGGTTCTTGCCTTTAGAAACCAATCACGCGTTTATTTTACTTGCACTTATTTACTTTTCGCTTTTTATTTTAGAGATCTGTTTCTAAAAGAGAACCTAAGAGTGACAGTTCGGTTCCTACCTTTGGAAACTAATCACACATTTAAAATCTGCACAATTTACTTATCACTTTTTATTTCGAAGATTTATTCTCTAAGAGTGAACTTAAGCGTGACACTTTTGTTCATACTTTTGGGAATCAATCACGCCTTTATCTTTCCACAAGATTTAATTATTGTCTTTTATTTCCAAGATTCGTTTTCTAAGAGTGAACTTAAGCGTGACACTTTTATTCGTCTGAAAACTAATCACACATTTATTTTACCGCACGATTTACATATTTCTTTTATTTTCAAGATTCGTTTTTCTGAACTGAACCTAAGGGTGACACTTTCGTTCATTCGAGAACCAATCAAACATGTTTTATTTTCCTATTTGATTTATTCTACAAGCAAAATATTTATTATATTTATCACCGTCATGTCCATCTAAATCTGTTGTGCTGGGATGTGAGGACCGTCGTTTCGACGATACTCCACATGTTGTATTTGTAGAAAGACTTTAGGGGCTGTCTTGGATTTTAATACAACTTTTTTGAACTTAAGTTGATCGGCCGTTACGTGAACGAGACCATATTCATGTTGGCGTAATGACCGTGACTACGTCGGGTAAGATCGAAAGTCGTTCGACACTTTAGATAAGAGTTGGTTAGCTTTTAATTGGTAAAAAAAACGAAAGTGCTTTATTAATTAATTAGGAAAGTTTGATATTATTAGAAAGTGATTTTAAAACTATTTTAGGATGCGTTTATAGATTTAGGATTCGGTTGGCCGAGCATATGCCGAAAACCCTTTGGTATTGAAAGTTTCCAATCAAAGATAGTTTTTAACTGAGTCTTAGAGGTAGTTATATAAAAAAGGACTTAGTCACTTTAACGCAAGATGCAACCGATGCAGTGTGAGCGGCTGGTATAGATTAAAGGTCAGGTCTGGTTCCGATTACGCTAACGCGACAATTCCTATTTAACTAACTCTTTTTCAAGGAAGAAAATATTTCCCCATAAGTATTACTACTTAGACAATATGAGTATTGTTTGAGCGATGAGAATTACATTCCAGTATGCCCTTATTCTGAATTTAAATTCATTTCTTAATTTTAATTTTCTCTGCGCGAAATACTTTCTATTTTCATTAGCTTTAGATAAACACCGTAACAATAGTAATCGATAGATTGGAATTGGTCTCTGTGGGATCAATAATCTTTTATATTACTCTGACGTACTCCGTATACTTGCAGATAGCACACATCACTGACTCGGATCAGCAACATCACCCTCTATAGGTGGCACCGATGCATCATGATTAGTAGGTGCGACTGGGTAAATAGGAGGTGGCACAGGTTCATCCCACCATCTGCGGGAGGATGGAGGAAGTGACGTGTCAGTTGATGCATTCCATGGTCTGCAGGAAGAATATGAATAAGGTTGAGTGGGCTAAGACGTAGATGGAGTGGCCAGAGATATAGCTGGAGTGGCCTGAGGCGTAGTTGGAATAGCCTGAGGTGAAGGTTGAACCACTTAAGTGGATTGAGCCTCAGGAGTTGACTGTACACCAGCAATCGATGCCTCTCCCTGACCAGAGGTACCTGCTTTATTCGGACCCGACTGGCTCCACTCTCGTATAACAGATACGCGTTGGGCAACCCGTTCATGCCTCAATTGGTCGAATCTATCAGCCATTATGCCTGCAAGATATAATTTAATTAATCGTACAATGAGTTTACGAAATAAGAAAAATTATAAACCAAAAAGAAAAAAAAAATAGACTGAGAAAATTTCGGAGATACAACTCTAGAAATATTCAATGTTTCATGTACTCTGGGTGATTCCAAAGATACAACTACAGAAACATTCCACAGATGTATCCCCGAAATCACCCAGAGTACATGAAACATTGAATTTTTTTAGAGATGTATCTCTGGAACATTCTACAACTCAGAGGTCACGCCAATGGCGCCCTCTGCCCCTCAGAATCACAAATTTGAGGCTCTGATCATCCATTTGAGTCAACAAACAATACATGCAGTTACTCTAAACCATGTTTCATCTAATTTCTAAACATTTAGACACCTAAAAATGGATTCTAACTCATTTACAACAAAACTTGAATATTTATCAGAAACTCGAAAAACTTACCCAAATTATATGATTCGAAAGATGTTAAATGATGCACTGGATGCAACTTGATGATTACTTGATCCTCGGACGAAAGAAATCAAATTTGGTGAAGTTTTGGAAATTTGGGAATGAAAGAGATGAAGAGGTATGAGAGAGATGAAGAGAAATGAAAATGTGTAGGAGGAGAAGAATCTGGCGCAACAATATGCTCAAAATTGTTCCGGAGATATATCTCCAGAATATTTCAATGTTCAATTGATCTTTGGTGTGTCTAGATATATATATCTCTAGAATATCTTATTTTTTAGTTAAAATAAGGTATGTCCGGAGATATATCTCCGAAAACTAGGGGCATTATAGGAAATCTGCATGGTGTCTAAGAAGCACATATGGTGTGTTATTGAATTCCATTAACCCAACCTCATCTAGGTATGAGCCTATGATCCAATAATGAATAACTTGACTTACTATTAAGGCCTAACATGCTAGCATATGGCTATCCCTAAAAAAATTTCATATAAGCATAAGGATTAAGAAGAAACTTCCACCTTCTAATGAGCCTATAAACTAGTCCTAAGATCACCAATTCATGATTTGAGTTTAAATATGTAAATACCTATAAACTCTAGAAATCCTTAAAAAAGGTAGCAAAGTTTGGAGTTTTAAAACCTCTAGACAGAGGCACCGTTATGTCTATCTAATCAAGATAGAGCTTCTTATACATTGGCATATCCAAAGGTTTAATTTGTATTCCCAATTACTTCTTGAATCTATCATAAGTGAGGTTGAGATTCAATAACTATTGTATTTGACGTCAACCCTTTGATGCAATTGACTAACACCACACACTGTTTTGGGATATTCAGAAACTCGGTTGAAATGAAACCTAAGGTAGGGGAATTCCATAACTTTCTATCTTAGTTCACCTTAATATTATTTCTCGTAGGAATTTCAAATGTCACCGGTGCATTATCAATTTGTCTGAATGCCTCAGATGACTTTCTTGTGATATGCACATGTCTAAAATAAATATTATCCTGATTGTATGCATCATTATCCACTGGATACCCTCTCCTCAGGGTTAGACGTGGAAAAAATACTACACTAAGAATTACAATAGTAAAAGATAAACTTTAAATAGGATTTAATTAAACCGTGGAAGGCCTTATTGTTGTATATATTAGTTAGCTTTGAGTAACAATGTATGGTTGACATTAATTGTCTAAAACTCTCTATATGGTAGACATGAAAAATTGTAACTTGAATTGACTCATTTGGTCTCCAATGACCTAGCTTGTTGGAATTTATTGTGAATTGTTTTACTGTGCCTTAAAATCTTTGTTGATGAAGAAAAAGAAAACATATTTTGGAGATTGCATTTATCGCGAAAATCAGACGAAAAGTCGAGGAAAAAAATTGACCGATGAATAGTGGCGCTCGTACGATGAATAGTGTTGTCCATATGGTGAATAGTATTGTCCATATGGTGAATAGTGTTTTTGAGTTTTTGGGTTTTTTCGATTCGGTCCATGGATCCATGTGATTTTGGGCCTTGTTTTTTTTAGTATTTGCTATTATGAATATGTATCTCTTATATCCTTGGTGTGTGATAATCTTAGAGTTTTCACCAACAAGGGAGTCCAATGGTTTAAAGGTATAGCATAGGGTTTCATCTATGCACAAAGAAAACCTTGGGTTAGACCTTGGGTTTGAGTGATTCATATATTGAGAGTTGGAGAGGTAGAGAAACACTTGGGTAGAAAATAGAGTTGTTCTTAGGCGCCTTCAGGGTTGTTCTTGGAAACCTGAAGGGGAAGACTATTTTCTTGTAACTCATCTGTAATCTCTTGTAACAACTTTCTGAGTATAGTGAATTGAAGAGCTGCTCTCTCCCCTGGAGTATATCGTTTGATCGAATTGGGTAAACAAATCTTCGGTTTTTTCTTGCCTTATTATGTTATATTATCTGTGTACAGATTATTATTGATGAAGATCATTTATCTTGGTTGCTATTTTTCTTTGCCTCACAAATTGATATTGAATTTTGTCGTAATTCACAACAAGTGGCGCGGTGAGCATGAAGCAAAGAGATATTGTTGACAAGTGAGCACCATGGTTAGTAGATGGCAGTTCGAGAAATTTTCCGGTAACAACGACTTCAGGTTGTGGAAAATTAAGATGCAAGCAGTTTTAATTCAAGAGAAGTGTATTGATGTTTTGAAGAGTGAAACATTGATGCCTGCAGGGCTTACATAGGTATAGAAGACTGAGATGATGGATAAGGCCAGAAGTGTCATTATCTCGTGCCTCGGGGATAAAGTTCTAAGAGAAGTCGCCAAGGAGCAAACTGCAGTTGCTATGTGGGAAAACCTTGAATCATTACATATGACAAAGTCTTTGGCTCATAGGTTGTATCTGAAATAACAACTCTATTCATTCCGAATGGTAGAGAACAAATCCATAGTTGAGAAGCTCATAGAATTTCACAAGATTATCGACAATCTTGAGAATAGTTAAGTGAGGATTGATGATGAGGACAAGGATTTGCTCTTGTTGAGTTCATTACCCAGATCTTTTGAGCACTTTAAGGATGCCCTTCTTTATGGTAAGGAAGGTACTATTACTTTGGATGAAGTCCAAACGGCGGTGAAATCCAAAGAATTTTCAAAGTCGAAAGATTTGAAGATTGAAGATAGTGGTGAAGGCTTAAATTTGTCAAGAGGAGGAGGTGAGCGTAAAAGAATGTCTAAATCAAAGAGGTCTAACAAGTCAAAGGTAAAATGTTTTAATTTTCAGAAAATCGGTCACTTTAAAAGGGATTATCCTGAAATAAAGGTCAATGAAGATTCTATTTAAGCTGTAGTGCATTGGATGAGGAAAGTCATGAGGACGCTGAAGCACTAGTAGTATCGAGTTTGGAAACTAAAGATAGTTGAGTCATTGACTCAGGTTGCTCTTATCATATGTGTACAAGAATAGAATACTTTGAAACTTTGAAGATAGTGCAAGGTGGAGTAGTTTTCCTTGGTAATAATAAGGCATGCAAGGTTCATGGTATTGGTACGACCAGATTTAAAATGTTTAATGATCGTGAACTTCTTATTCACAATATGAGGTATGTTCCAGAACTCAAGCGAAATTTGTTATCTATAAGTATGTTTGATGATCTAGGCTATTGTACTAGAGTTGAACGTGGAGCGTTGAAGATTTCGCGTGATGAATTGATTATTTATAAAGGGTCTAAAATATGTGGTCTATATATTTTATAAGGTTCAAATGTTATTACTCATTCATCGTTAACTAGTGGAGGCTTTCATGACAAGGAAGAGCTATGTGATTTAAGGCATTATGAATGCCTTGAGAAAGTTTTAGAGGAGTACAGCGAATTTTGCAAAAATCAAGGGATAAAAATGCATGTTACCGCTGAGTTGTTATTGAGTTTCTGGGGAAGAGCTGAGGTTAAAACAACTTACTTGGTTGGTAGAGAATTTCTTTAGAATAAGAATTGTGAAAACCAAGGGAGAAATCTGGGAGAAACTATAACGGAGAAAATTCAGTTTGAGGTGGAGTTTCCTACTATGGATGCTAGCAATAGTGAGGGAACAATTACAAAGATCTCTTATTATAATTTGACTAATGATAAGGTAAGGAGGATTATTGTAGCATCTCAGAGGAATAGTTATACTAGCCTTGGATATTATGTTTTTATTGTGGCTGAAGGACTGTAAAATAAAATAAGAAAAACCTTCAGGGAGGCATTTGAAAACAGGTGGAGTCAAGGGTGGTTGAAAAATCATACTTGCAGGCTTGCTAAATTACCTAGGAAGAAAAGGGTAATTGGGAATAAATGGATGCAAGTTGCGAGATCAAGATTCAAGGGTTTCTTAAATTTGATCAAAGTTATTGATTAAAGTTGCAACTTGGTAGAGAGCATCAATGTTGTTGATTGTTGAATTGGTATCAACACGGTTTAAAGTCAAGGTGGAGATTGTTGTAAATGTGCCTTAAAACCTTTGTTGATGAAGATAAAGAAAACATATTTTGGAGATTGCATTAACCACAAAAATCAGACGAAAAATCGAGAAAAAAATCGGTCAGTGAATAGTGACGTCCGTATGGTGAATAGTGTTGTCTGTATGGTGAATAGTATTATCCGTATGGTGAATAGTGTTGTCCGTACAGTAAATAGTGTTTTGAGTTTTTGGGCTTTTTTTGATTCGGTCCATAGATCCATGTGATTTTGGGCATTGTTTGTTGGGTATTTTCTATTATAAATATATCTCTTATATGCTTGGTGTGTGATAATCTTTGAGTTTTCACCAACAAGGGAGATCAAGGGTTTAAAAGTATAGCATAGGATTTTAGCTATTCACAAAGAAAACCTTGGATTACACCTTGGGTTTGAGTGATTCATATATTGAGAGTTGGAGAGGTAGGGAAACACTTGGGTAGAAAATATGGTTGTTCTTGGGCGCCTTCAGGGTTGTTCTTGGGAACCTGAAGGCGAAGACTATTTTCTTGTAACTCATCTGCAATCTCTTGTAACAACTTTCTGAGTATAGTGAATTGGAGAGCTGCTCTCTCCTCCAGAGTAGATCGTTTGATCAAACTGGGTAAACAAACCTTTGGTTTTTTCTTGTCTTATTCTGTTATATTATCTGTGTACGGATTATTATTTCTAAAGACCATTTATTTTGGTTTCTATTGTTCTTTGCCTCACAAATTGATATTGAATTTTTTCATAATTCACAACAAGATTCACAACATGTATCATATGTCTTATAATCTCTACGAGTTGTTAAGAGACTTGATTCATGATATCATGCATTTCCATGTTCATTTGTTGTCTAATAATAAACAATATGATTGCCACTAGTTTATCTAGTGGATCATTCAACACACCTCTGTGAGTAATGGGAAAAGACATAACTGTTGGCATTCCCACTATTTATAGAGATCCATTGGGTCATTGTTGGCCTGACATCTTCACTTACGATAGTGATACTACTACTAAAGTTGCACAACTGCACACACCTAAACATAGTTTTAACATGTGAATGGAATTTTTCAATGGTATTGGATATAGTGTTCCACCGGGGGAGACAATTTTTTATGGAATTATGAAAGTTAGTTAGGGATCGACTAACAAATTTTAACAATGATCATTTATCTTCAAGTGATTGCGCTCAGGGAGGAACTATGCCCCTCAATTGTGAGTTACTTAACTACTTTAGAGATGTTAATCACGTTGTGTGAAAATTTTGAACTATTAAACTAAGAAATGCATAAAATGTAAAATATAGTAAACAAGATAAAATTGCGTAAAATAGTTTGGATATTTGATTGAATTTGTTTAATGATTTTATAATTTGTGGAGTTTATAGCGGAAAATATTCTACTAGTCATAAAATTATGACCTAAAAAAATAATATCCTTGAGAGACTATCTATATGGATAATGCTTGAGTGCTCTCTTTGATTTGGGATACGTGACATCCCACGTTTTGATTAACGTAGTCCATTTATTAACATATTTGGTTGACATTATTCAAATGTACATTTTCCATAGATAATGGTTGTGTAATCTCCGGCCTATTCAGTTAGAGATGTTATTAGTGAGAAATATGGTCATAAAAAGCAGAGATTACTGTTGTGAAACGATGTCGTCAATAACATAAAAAAGTTATGAGATAAAGATTGAGTTTCTTGAACAAACACTAGAAACCCTATTAGGTTTTATGAAAGAGAGAGAAGAAGGAACAAGAAGAATAAGATTTGGTTAAAACTATTTTGCTATTCACTTTCTCAATAAGGGTTCAAAGATTACAAGTAAATAATAACAATTAACCTCTCTAAACAATTTCAGAAAACTAGTCTTTTTATAGACTACTAAGCTAACTTAAGCAACAAACTAACTTAACAGTTGGTCTTACAAAGCTAACATATTTAGACAGCATGCTTGAGCAGACTTCGACTACAGCATGAATAACTCCTGTCGAGCCGTGAAGCTACCCTTGCCGACACTAGAGTTAGATCCAAGTACAACGAATATCCACCTTGGAATAAACTCTATATTAACAAGGAAGCAAACTAGCTTTTATCATGCAGCTTTATCAACTGCATACAGTGGAAAAACTTGCTACTTGGCAATGTCTTAGTGATCATATCAGTAGCATTATCATTAGTCGAAACCTTCAGCACTTGGACTTCTCCACGCTCGATTATCTCTATGATGAAGTGAAACCTTACATTGATGTGCTTTGTTCTCTCATGATAGGATGAATTATTTGACAAGTGTATTACACTTTGACTATCACATTTAACAGTGATAAGTCGACCTTGAAGTTTCAGCTCCTTAGCAAAACCTTTAAGCCACAATGATTCTTTCATAGCTCCAGTGAGGGCAATATACTCCGCTTCAGTGGTTGATAAGGCAACAAGCTTCTTAAGTGTTGCTTTCTAAATAATTGTTGTGCCAAACATAGTGAACACATATCCAAAAATAGATTTTCTAAAATCCATACAACCTGCATAATCAGAGTCTACAAATCCTTCGATTTCAACTTTGCTATCATCACCACATGGTCCACTATAAATCAGAACTCTACTTAGAGACCCATGGTGCACCTAAGAATCCAATTTAATGCTTGCCATTGCACCTTCCCAAGATTGGCCATATACACCTGCTTACAAGGATCATTCTATATGCTATGTCTGGCCTCATACAAACCATAACATACATTAAAGAACCTACTATACTAGCATATGGAATGTTATTCATATAGGCTCTTTCGACTTTAGTACTAGGAATTTTATTCGTACTCATCTTGCACTGAGGATTAATCAGTGTTAGAACAGGTTTTGAGTTCGACATACCAAACTTGTTGAGAATCTTCCTAAGACATGTCTCTTGAGATAAGAATAATAATGACTACTTTCTATCTCTCAAAATGTCAATCCCAAGAATTCTGGAGGCGGCTCCCAAATCCTTCATGTCGAACTCCTTATCGAGTTCATCCTTCACATTCATAACATCTTAGACATTGTTGCTTGCTATGAGGATGTCATCCACATAAAGCAACAATATAACAAGTGAATTTCCAGATAAAAATCTCAAGTAAACATAGTGGTTAAACTGGCTTCTAGTGAAACCAATGTGTGTCATGAACTTGTCGAATCTCCTATTCCATTGTCGAGGAGATTGTTTCAGGCCATACAGAGACCTATTCATCTTGCACACATAATATTCCTTTCCATTTTCTGCATACCCTTCAAGTTGCCTCATCAAGATTGTTTCATCTAGATCACCATATAAGAAGGTTATCTTCACATCTATCTGTTCAAGTTCTAGGTTGAACTTTGCCACAATGGATAAAGACATTCTAAAGGATCTATGCTTTACAACATGTGAGAACATATCATTAAAGTCGACACCTTCTTTCTGAGTGAACCCCCTAGAAACCAACCTTACCTTAAAAATATTTTCGACATCACTCCTTCGATTCCTTCCTTTACCTTGAAAATCCACTTACAAATGACTAACATGGCCCCTACAGGTTTCTCAATCATCTCCCAAGTGTTTTTATGATGAAGATATTTCATCTCATCATCTATGGCTTTCATCCATTTAGTCTTGTCTCGACTCCTCATAACTTCCTTATAGTCTCTAGGTTCTTCTTCAAGAACATCACTTGTAGATATTAACACATAAGCTATTATATCTACCAAACCAAGTCCATGAAGGGGCTTGACGACTCTTCTCAACCTATTTCTTGCCAGCAGGTAGACATTGTAAGAACACGATTTTTTTTTGCATCAGATCTTGAAGTTTTGATGAAAACTGTACATGATATTTTAGAGAATAATTATGTACTATAATGATTTCTTTCTAGTGTGTAGATTTTGCTAAAGAGATTCCGAAGGAAAGGCGTGTGACGTCATCAGATATGAACTCATCACTCTAGAAGAATATGTCTGTTGGTTACACGTTATGATTTAGGAATGCCTCTAATACAACGGTTCTAAAGAACGTCATACTAAAGTTTCTAATCATGACTTAGTGTGTAAATCTTGAAAGGATCTATAAAGATGTACTTCAAATGCTCCAAGTTCTGAAGTTTCTGAAGACAAGGTTTTGCTGAACAAGTTTTGAAGATTCTGAAGATCTCATTTCTATTGATCCAAGTTCTGAAGTTTCTGAAGACAAGGTTCTACTGAACGAGTTTTGAAGATTATAAAGACATCATTTCTATTGATCCAAGTTATTAAGATCCTAAAGACAAGGTTTTGATTGAGTAAGCTCTGAAGTTTCTAAAGACATCACTTCTAAAGACCAAGTACTGAAGACTCCAAAGACAAGGTTCTGCAGAATGAGTTCTGGAGACTCTAAAGACTTTGGTTCTAAAGTTACAAATATTGATCCTTCTACCACATGCTTCATCAAATATACATATGAAGCCTCTGAAGAACTAGAAAATAGAAGATCATAAATGGTTTTCGTGATTTGATGAATATAAAAGTACAAAAGTACTCTATGACCTTTACTTAGAAAAGGTGGCGCAAGGACAACTCTTTTGTATTATGATGTTGACCATTCCTTCAAGTGACCGTTGGAAATTACTGTTGGAATACATTTCCTATTATACCCTTCAACAAATCCATCCTCAAAGCTATAAAAAGGAAGACTTGGAAGCATTAAAAAAGTAGCAGACTGTGCTCAACGAAACTGAAGCTTTTTCCTCAACCAAAAGAAACTTGCTAGTCAACAAAAATAACGAGATGCTCAACAAAAGTAGCTAGTAGCTCCACAAGAAAGATAGAGTGCAACTCTACATGAAAATAGAGAAGCATTAAAAGAAGATTTTAAGCTCAACAAAACTCATGCTGATACGTGTTGCACCCCAAAATTTGACCAACCGGTTCCCATATCTGGTTTATGTTTCGACGCATTTTGCATTCGCATTCGCATACTGCATGCATTGCAATTTTCTCAGTCAGATTGATTTTATCGGGATTTCAGCCCCTGGCACTTCAGGGCGGTTTGGATAAGTGTATTTTGAGATTTGGTGCTCGTTCCCTGTGTTTTTAGGCCATCTCGGTGCCCAGGTTTCGCTATGGTTGCGCAATCGTTCTCTAATCGATTTAATCGGCTTCTTGGCATTTTTAGGATCTTTCTTTTATTTTTCTAGATTTTTAATGCATTTTAATAGATTTTTTAATAGATTTATTTGTTTTTTAGATATTAAATAGGTTAGTATTTTGTTTTATAGAATTTAATAGATTTTCATAAATAGTTTTTTAGATTTTTAAAATAGATATTCCTTGTTAATAGATTTAATAGATTTTTAACATTTTAGAGTAGTTTAATATAGATTTTAAGATAGATTTTATATATTTTTTTTAATAATAGTTTTTTGATATAGTTAAAAAAAAAGGAAATATAATAATGTTAGATTAGATTTTCTAATTGGTTTAATGGATTTAATATAGAATTTAATAGGTTTTATAGATTTTATTAGATTTTTTAATTGATTTTATAGATTTAATTGGAATTTTAAATAGTTTTTTAGATATTAAATAAATCTTTTTCTGTGTTTTAATAGGTTAATTAGGGTTAATGTTGTTTTTAGGATTAATTAGGGCTTTTATTATTAATTTTTGTTTAGTTAATTAGGTTTATTAATTAATTTTCGTTTAGTTAATTAGAGTTTAATTCAGGTAATCATGTTTAATGCATTAATCAGGTCATTAGTCCTCATAGTGGGCCACTGTCTATTATCCAAATCAGAAAAGCCCAAAGATTCTGCCACTTGTCATTTAAATACGCAGGTCACGCGTGGGTCCATTTTTCAGCCACTTCACACAGAATACTGCCAGCGCACGTTTCCACTGAGTCCCTCTAAGCCACGTGTTTCCCCCTCTGCTCTCCCCAAGACACGCGTCTTCGTTTCCCCTCCCCCTGCATGCACGTTCGCCAGGTGTCTCAACCTCCTTCACCGTTCCCTCTCGTCGGAAGCCCCCACCGGAGTACATGCAACCACCTCCCCTCCGCCGCAACTGTCCCCGGAGATCGTTGAGCTCGCCGGAAACTGGAATTTCTCAAAAAATTCATCCAAGTACCATCGATCTTCTTCATCCTCCATCAATTTCTCACCAGAGATTCAAAGACTTCGCCGGAGAAGTCATCAGAACCACCGTGTTTTTTCCAGAAGACCTTCAACGAGCAAGCTCAATCTTCAACTGACCTTTTCCAGATTCCTCATTGTTCTTTTTTCCAGAAATTCTTTATAGAACCTTCATAGATCCTTCAAGATCTTTGAACGTGTTCTTCACGTTTTTCCATCAACTTCAAGATTCTTCTTCGTTCATCTGTATCTCCAGATAACCGCAGCTCAAGAACACTCGTAAAGATCCGTCGCCCGTTCCAGATTGTTCTTCAGATTCCTCAAGGAACTCCATCAAGACTTCCTTCTGTTCAAGATCATTGTTGATCTCCATCGCGCGAACGACGCCACCTCCGTAGTTCTCCGGACCTTCAAGTTTCCAGAAGTTGCTTCAGGCTTCATCCAAGATCCAGCTTCTGCGCCGTTTGAGTCTCCTCCAGGTTCGACTCTGAACTTTATGGCTTGATGTTTCTGAACTTTCTGGTTGAACGAAGTTGAGGTAGAGGAGATCGTTTTGAGCTGAGATTGTGTAGGTTAGTTAGTATTAGCGTTGGTTTTTTTTCTGATGAATAATGTTGGTGGACGGATTTAGAATGAAGTTTGGAGTTTGAGTTATGGTGTTAAGGGCTTCAGAGATTGCGAGCGAGATGAGGGTTGAGAGAGTCAGAGAGGATGGAGAGGGAGAATGAAGGAGCGCCGCTAGGGCTTTCTGAGAAGGTGATGAACAGTAGTGGAGAGGGGATTTGGAGGCTTAGGGTTTTCGTTTTACTAAGGCTGAGAATGGATTGGGTCAGGGCCTTAGGCCCATTATGGTTGTCTTACTAATCCTACTCCCCGTTTCCCCAGTGACACCCCCTCTCCCACATATTTTGAGTTTTGGGCCCCAGATGGATTCGCTATCCACACCCCCCAGTCTGGGGCCCAATGGAAATACAAGGAGAATAGTTGTTAGTCGACCCCCCCTAGTTTTTTCCTTTTTTTATTATTTTTTGTGTTGTTTTTCTGATTAGTAATGGGCCCAACATGCTGACTATTGGCACCCCCATCCTGAGCCCAATTCCCTTGGGAACTGTATTTCATTGCAATTTGCCACGCATTTTTTTTTTCATTTTTAAGTGATTTTTAATGGATTTTCATGTTTGCATATATTTTAGTCAATAAATCATAACAAATTGAAAAATGGTTGTTTTTACATGGGATTTTTCCCCTCATTTTCATAAAAACATCAAGAAAATTATAAAAGAATAAAATTGGAATTTCATTCATTTTTTATTTTTTGGTGCATTTTTACATTTTATGGCATTTATTTCATTTTCACTTGGCATATGTTACTTGTTGAATTTAGTATGGTCATTGTATTTCACATTTTGATGTAATTCTTTTTCCTATGGTTAGATTAGAGTATTAGGTTCCCCCTGGAATTTTATAACATTTTTGTGATTTAATTTAGGATAGTTTTGAACCATGAACTTTAGGGTGATCAGGATTAGGGTTTCACAACAAGTAGGTGCAGTTTAGGGCATAGTTTTGGGGTTTTGAAATTGATTTAGGTCTTGGGGTTTATATGGGGTATAGGGTACATAGTTAGGGTCCCCTATAAATTTAATTAGGATTTTATATTGAGTTTTACTATTTTTACTTGATTTTGCAAATTGATTGATATTGGTGTGTCTCCCACTTGGGATATTGCTTTGTTTGCTTGGGTTTTGGGTATTTCTATGGGGTGTGGGGCTTGGTCTTGGCTTGTGGAGCATGGGGAAGCATATGAGAAGATCAAAGGCAAGTATCAACACTTGGAGCTTGGGGATTCCTTTGCTTGAAGATGGTTTGTGAAGACTTAGGAGAAAGGAGAAATAGGGAGAGCCTTAGATTAGACTGAATTCTTCTACAAACATGGAAAGAATCTTGTGCTTCCATTCCTCCCTATGACATAAAGTCCTTCTAAGGTATTCACATCCCTCCTTTGGAGGGATAAGTGGATTATCTTGGAAGTAGAACTTTGAGGGAACCTGTCTCTCATAATGTTAAACACTCATAGGCTTCCTTTGGTTGTCAATAAGCTGTTTAGCATTCAACTTATTCTGTTAAGTGATTCTCTTCTGGAGTTCTTGACTTGAAGAAAGAAGTTCATTGGAGATAAGAAGTTCATTTCATTGAAGATGGATAAAGTAGAAGGTTGTGCCTGTCAAAGCTGCTCAACTGTGGGATTCGGGTTTTACTGCTGTCTGAAGCTGTCAACTGTTGGGGTTCATTGCTTGCTCAGGCTTGGTGTTGCTTGGAGTGTAGGGAATCATTGAAGAGTTGATTTTGGGGTTTACTTGATGATGTTACTGTTTTGCTGTTAATCAACTGTCAGAGTTTGATGTTTTTCAGAGCTGCTGCTGTGGGAGCTGGTGGGCTGTCAGAGCTGGTTTTGGGGTTTTATTTTCTTTGCTGTATTGTTTGTTAATTTTCCCTTAGGTTTGAAGTGAAGCTGTTTCACTTTGCCTATTGTTTTCCCAGGTTCGAGGTTGAGTGGGACTCCCTTGCCTCGCTTGTACTGCTGCATCTCATGCATTTTACTGCTTTACTGTATATATGCTGTTTCTTTTTCGTTTATCCCCTAGGATCTCTGTTTCTCTCTGTGCAAGAGAGAAATATGACAGACATTAGGTGTTAATCCATGCATGACAACATTAGGGTAGTTTTGATTCCCATTTTTAACCCTAGGTTTTTAGATTTCTTTCTCTTCTCATCTCAGAATAATTCAAAACACAGTAATAAGGATAATTGATGTCGTACGCTACGAGCCTTAAGCTATTTGGGAGAGGGTTGCTAGAGGGTCACTCTTCAGTAATCTGACTGCTTAGTGTGTTACCCTTAGGGTGACATGCGACGTAGTCACTCTCAAATCATAGTCTCTAGTGCGCCAGAGATTGCAAACATCATAAAAAAAACAGTTCTTGCGTAAAAGACTGAAAACAAACATCAAAACGTCATTTTTGTCCGCTTGGACCCGTAATCAGGAGAAAACCTTTTTCAGAAGGATAAAAGATAAACAGACAGATATGTGTCTTCCGTAGCCCGAACTACGTTTGCTCTGACCTTTCATGCTGTATGAAAGTACGTAGGCATAGGATGCCGTATCCTAGCGAGCAACCTTCCCCTTCTTTCCAGTAGGTAGGCGAACTACGTTGACTCTGATTTCTCATTCCAGACGGGAATACGTAGGCATAAAGTGTGATACTTTGCCGAGTCACTTTTCTTTTCTTGTGTCCTTAAGCCTTTAGCTAGATAGTATTAATCAGCCCTTCGAGATAAACAATTAAGCGTGGACCCCGTCGAGTACGACGGACGTGAGGGGTGCTAATACCTTCCCCTTGCGTAACCGACTCCCGAATCCAGGTTTTGGTTGCGATGACCATTCTTTTTCCTTCTTTCGTTAGGTTTTCTCTGAGCGTTTCCTTTCCCTCCGTTGGGATAAATAACGCACGGTGGCGACTCTTCTGTTCAGACGGCGCTGATTTTCGCAGTAGCGACAGCTGGCGACTCTGCTGAGGACTCCAACGGTTCCCTACGCGAGTCAATCCTAGCGCTTGTTTTCCCGTCGTGGGTTTTGTATGGATTTACTTTTCAGTTATTTACTTTCAGCATTATATTATTGTGATTATTGCTGTGGGTATGAGGGGGTTCTATGATTGAGAGATAAGCCGAACCTGGGCTTGAGTGCACCTAGAATTAGAGTGGAAATTAGTGGGCGCGTGCTTGCTTTGCAGGCACTAGTGTCTCATGAAATCCACGCTCGGACGAGGTTCTTCTGGTTGACTTCTTTTTCAACCCTTTGGGTTGAGGGGGTTGTTGGTTAGTTGGATTGTCGACTCCGGGGACCGATCATTTGGAAGTTGGCTAAGTGAGGCCTCTTCAGGACATGATGATGCCACACCTTCTGGGTATCGTATCATCAGTCTTGAAAGTCTGTGACGCCAACGAACGCATAGGATGCCATACCTTGTGTCAGTTATTAGGACACCTACCTATGAGAGGGGTTGGGACATGCAGGTAACTTGACCTCCAGACTACCGGTTTTCTTGATCGAGATTCAGTGGTGTGATATTTGAGAACAGTATTATTGGGTCTGTCAGAGACCAGGTTAGAACCTTGTAGATGGTCTTGAGCAATTTGTGGGTCTATTTGAGACCAGTATTGTGGATTGGGCTTCTCAGCCAGGGGCACTTGGTCCTGTGTTGCATTGTTTGCATATTGCATTGTTTGCATCATCATGTGCATATCATTAACGTGTGTCTGTGCTGCAGGTGCATTTGCATATTTCCCGATTCTAGTGCTCCGGACTTCTATATGTTATTATGAGTACTTTGAGGAAGACTGTTGTGTATAAGTTGCCTACCCCTGATGTGACTTCTCTGTTGGGTTTGATTTCTCTAGCTGACGATGATGTGAAGAGAAGTTTTAGAAAGAGTTATGGGAAGCTACTGAATTTGGTTTACAGACCAACTGCATATGAGCTGAACGGGTTATACACATTGATGCAGTTATATGATCCCTCCTTGAGGTGTTTTATGTTCTAGGACTTCATTTTGGCTCCGACCATGGAGGAGTACGCTGAATTTCTAGAGTTGCCAGTTCAGAACAAAGTGCCCTTCGTTCATTTTGATGCTAAGCCTAAGTTGGAAGACTTAGCTGTTCCCTTGCATATGGATCCTGCAGAGTTGTTGTTGACTTCCTGGCATGGAGTTTCGGGGTTTTCTCTCAAGTTCTTGGTTGGCAAAGCTCAAGAATATGCCAAAAGTGGTAGCTGGATTGTGTTTAACGCTATTCTTGCTTTGTGCATCTATGGGATTATACTGTTCCCTAATCTTCCTGAATTCGTTGATTTGGATGCATTCTACTTGTTTGCTGCAGGCAACCCGATGCCTACCTTGATTGGAGATTTCTATCATTCCTTGCATTATAAGAATGAAAACAGAAGGGGGAAAAATGTCCATTGTTGTGTACCTTTGCTGAATATGTGGTTTGAGAGCCATCTGCCCAAGAAGGGTCCTTTTGTTGAATATGCACATACACCTGAATGGTCTGAGCGTCTAATGGGACTTTCTTCAGAAGACATTGTCTGGTTCGATAGAGATTTATTGGGGTCAGAGATTATCTTCAGTTGCACCGGGTTTCCCAACGTTCCTCTAATTGGAAGGAAGGGCTGTATTAATTACAACCCATCTTTGTTGGTTCGACAGTTTGGGTATGCTTTGAAGAGTCCACCGAAGGAGGAAGAAATACAGGAATCTCTGTATTTCACTGGTGACCTGAGTGGGGAATTATTGGCCAAGATTCAGCATTCTTGGAATCATATCTGCAGAAGAGGGAAACCATTACTAGGCAAGAATGATTGTCAAGCTTATCCGCCGTACAAGGTGTGGATTCAAGAGAGGGTAAGACAGGTGCAGATGCCTTTTCCAGCATTACCACGTCCTGTTCCCATTCCAGTTGAGGAGCCCACTTCTGTGGCTATTGAGGTCTATGAGCAGGTAGTAACAGAAAAAGAAGACTTGATAAAGATCAATGAAGAGTTAGAGAATGAATTGGCTCAAATCCGGAGGGAGAAAAACGAAGCTGTGTATTCCTTCCAACAGCAGACTGAGTTGGTAAGCAGATTAGGTGCTGAACTGGCAGAAGAGAAAAAGAAGCGTGAACGCCTGGGAAAAGACTTCAAAAGCTCTCATGACATGTTAAAGTCCAAGAAGAAGTCACTCGATGTCGCCTACCGGGAGATCTCTGCGTTCAAAAAAACTGGAACGCCCCGCTGACCGGCAATAAGGAAAGAGAAGACAAACTGAGGCTGCAGATCTCTGAGCTGGAGGGTCAGTTGAAAGCTAGCCAGAA
This sequence comes from Lathyrus sativus, assembly GCA_963859935.3. NCBI lineage: Eukaryota > Viridiplantae > Streptophyta > Magnoliopsida > Fabales > Fabaceae > Lathyrus > Lathyrus sativus. The sequence goes on from OZ012735.1 coordinate 843,226,985, forward strand.
GAGGTTAGAAGAGGAGGTTACGCGGAGGTATGATGTCCAGAATTCCTTGAACAAAGTTATCAAGTGCAAGAAGGAGTCTGCATCTCAGAAACGGAAGTTAGATGACTGCTTTGGAGAAGGGGCATGGGAGGAATCTATTGGTGATTTGCGACGTGTTCTCAAGCGAAGAGATTTACTTATCAAGGGATTGCTTACTCAACCAAATCATCCCAAGACTAAGAGATTATTAGAGGAGTACCAGGCGTATGGCCGCACTTGACCATCTCATGTATTGATGTGTATGCTTTATTTGCATTGTGCTGGCCATCACCAGGATTGTTGGTTGAGGTCATGCCTTCTTATTGTACGCTCATTAATATTGTATTCCTGGCTTGATGGGATTTTCTGCAATGTATGAGATGTTTTTTCTATGATTGGGTTTCGAGCTTCTTATTGCTATCACTGTCACCGCACTAGCACATTGGCACTAGAATTGAGGAGCGATATTCCCTAATGCACAGACACATGTTGCATTTGCATACACATTCATATTGCATTTACCAGGTAATTATTGAACTGTATCTCATTCCCTGCATCTCGCCAGGTTTTTCCAGGATTGAAAGTCAACGTCCTCACCGATACTCTACTCGTACCAACTGCAAAAGAGTTATGGACCAGATGCAAAACGAGATGCAGGAGATGCGCGAAAAGCTGGCGCTGTTCATGCAGACGATGGAGACAATTGTGAAGGGGAAGGAAAGCCTGCAGACTTTGGTGCAGCCATTGCTGGCGAAGAGTGCTGGGAATGGAAACGAAGACCACAATTCTGTACGTGTTGAAACCATTCATGGGGATGGTACTCCTACGCCTGTAGCTCCACCTGTGGTGAATATACCTGTTGTGAATGTGAACAATGGCGATGGCGCCGGGAATGGTAATACAGGAATTGGTAATGAGACTGTCATTAACAATGTTGGATTCGGAGACGCCAATCTAGGAGGTGGTAACAATGGAGGTAATGGCTTTGGCAACAACGGGTTCGGCTATAACGACCAGGGGTTTGATTATGGCAATCAGGATGGGAAGTTCGACTTCAACGCTCAGGGTTTCGGATATGATGGTTTTGGTAATGCTAATCATGGCTATGGTGGATTCGGTAACGGAAATGGTGTTGGAATGATGCCTTTTGGACCTGCCGGGGTCACTCAAGGGTATGGTAACAGAGGACGGGGTCCTATGATGAATCAGTCTGGATTTGGTCGCAACAATGGGTATGACGGGTACGAAAATGAGAATATTAATTGGAATGAGGACCAACAAGAGGACGCCTTTTCTGGTAGAGGTGTTGAAGGACCTGTGGATCCTGTGCAAAGGATCAGAATGCTTGAGGAACAAATGAAGGGTGTAGTGAGTCAGAGTACTACTGGCTTAGATATGACCACAATGGGATTGGTTCCTGGCCTGAGAGTACCGCTGAAGTTTAAAGCTCTTGCGTTTGATAAGTATAAGGGAGACACTTGCCCAAAGGTGCATGTTCGCTCTTACTACAGACGGATGTCTGCTTACTCGAATGATGAAAGAATGCTGATGCATTTCTTTCAAGATAGCCTATCCGAACCGTCACTGGAGTGGTATATGGGGTTGGAGCCCACTCAGATCAAAACATGGAGGCAATTGGCTGAGGCGTTTGTGACACATTACAAATATAACAGTGACCTGGCACCAAACAGGGTCCAGCTGCAAGGCTTGTCACAGAAAACTGGGGAGAGTTTCAAAGAATATGCGCAAAGGTGGCGCGACATGGCGGCAAGAGTGCATCCTCCTCTAGTGGAGAAGGAGATGAACGATATGTTCATTGGAACATTCACGGGGATATTCTATGAGAAGTTGTTTCCTGTTGCGTTGGGCAGTTTCTCTGATCTGATCTTGATGGGTGAAATGATTGAGAATAGTATTAAGGTGGGAAGATTCCAAGCTGGGGAGTCTACTTCGTCGGGAGGTAATAGAAAAGCATTTGGGGGTCAACGTCAAGGTGATTCCAGTGCAGTGTTTGGTGGCAGGGGCAGGGGCAGAGGAAGACATCAGTATGTTCAGCCGCAGCATGTAGCTAGCGTCACTATCCCGCTTCCTCAACAAAGACAACCACAACAACAACAACAACCGCAGCAACAGCAGGGACAGAATCCTGGCCAGAGAAGGGTACAGAACCCGAGGCCAAAAAGAGTGTTCGATGCGCCTCCTTCCACGTATGCAGAACTCCTCCAGACTCTGCTAGGTTTGAACTTGGTCGAAAAGAGGACTTTGGCACCGCCTACTGGGGCAGTACTCCCTTATGGATATGATGCCAACAAGCATTGCGAGTTTCATTTCGGGGCACCCGGGAATGATATAGAAGCTTGTCAGGCATTTAAGCATAAGGTTCAGGATCTATTGGATAGCAAAGCTATTAACTTTGGACAGGCAAGTCCAAATATAGTACAACAGCCTATGCCCAATCATGGGGCAAACACCATTTTAACTGAGGAGAATCTGAATTTAGTGACGGATGTCGATGAGCTGAAGACACTGTTGGGTGAGATCAAAAGCAGGTTGTTAAAAGGGGGTGTATTCCCAGGGTGTGATGAATTTTGCTTGGATTGTTGGATACAGCCTGAGGGTTGTAGGGAGCTGAGGCAAGGCATTCAGGCTTTGGTGAATGAGGGTACTTTGCAGTTTGATAGAACCGCGACTGAAGAACCCGTAGAGGAATTGTGTGAGGGGCGTAACGATGTTGCTACGGTGACGATTCCAAGGAAAACGATAGCGATCACGGCGCCCGCCAGGCGGCCGACGATCACAATTACCAAAGCAGGACCAATTCCTTTTGAAAGTACCAAAGCAGTGTCGTGGACTTATGGGTTGGAGGTATATTGCGACGGTAAGAAGATCGAAGTCAATGGACAACCAGCTGGGGTTGTAGATAATGTTGTCGGAACCGGGGGTATGACCAGAAGTGGGAGAATCTTCACGTCACCCGAGGTAGAGGCGGAAAGATTAGCCAAGGGTAAAGCTAAGGCAACTGAGAGTGGTCCTTCTCAGTCAAATGAAAAAGAAACATCACTGAAAGATGTAGAGGAATTTATGCGCCTTATCCGTAAAAGTGACTACAAGATTGTCGAGCACCTTCAACAAACGCCTTTAAAAATCTCCATATTGTCGCTGCTATTGTGTTCCGAGGCCCATCGGAACGCGTTATTGAAAATTCTGGACACGTCATTCGTACCCTAAGATGTTTCTGTGAATCAGTTAGAAGGAGTGATGGCGCACGTGAATGCAGGCCATAGTTTGAGATTTACAGATTTTGATTTGACCCCGAGGGGAAGAGAGCATAATATGGCGCTGCACGTCTCAGTTGAATGCAGGGGCACAGTCATGTCCCATGTGTTGGTAGATACAGGGTCTTCCTTGAATGTGCTTCCGAAGAAAGCAATGATGAAATTGGATATCAGGGGGATCATTTGTACGCCTAGTGACTTGGTGGTCAGGGCATTTGATGGCACACAGAGGTCAGTTTTTGGATCCATAATATTACCGTTGCAGGTGGGGCCTGAAATATTTGAAACTGAGTTCTATATAATGGACATCCAGCCGGCGTATAGTTGTCTTCTGGGGCACCCATGGATCCATGCTACCAGGGCAGTCACATCCACGTTACACCAAAAACTGAAGTATATGGTGGGGGAAAGTGTCGTCACAGTTTGTGGAGAGGAGGATATTCTGGTCAGCCATTTGTCGTCGTTCAAGTACGTGGAAGTCGACGGCGAAATCCATGAAACACCCTGTCAAGCCTTTGAGGGGTTGCGAATTAAGAACAAAGCTCCAGGGCCAAGCAAAGTATCAGATGTGGCAGTGTCGTCGTATAAAGAGGCTCAGGCTCTAGTGAAGACAGGCGAGACCAAGGGTTGGGGCCGAGTGTTGGAGATTCCCGTGAAGAACAACAGGTTCGGGCTTGGATATCATCCTTCATCATCAACGCCTACTGCAGGGGCACCCCGTTTCAAAGGACCAATAACAATTACGGCTAGTGAGGTATGTTATGAGACCATCAATGCTGTTTCAGATTCCGAGGAAGGGGACAGCGATTGCGACATGGACACCTGGATCAAGCCGAGCGTGCCAGGACAAGGGCTTTGCAATTGGTCTATTCAGGAGACTGTTCCTGTGACAACGAAACAATAATGCTTTGTTTTATTAATTGTTGAACAATCCGGTGTCCTACCCGGGGCATCGTGATTTTGCTTAGGGCCATTCTGTTATGTACATTGCACTGTTTAATCGTTAAATAAAAGGCGTTTTTCGTATACAAATATTGTGATCCCTGTTTTTCTTGTTTTTATCTTTTATAATAAAAGGGAAACGTGGTTATTTGCTTTGTATGCGTTTTGAAGCATTTAACCATTTCCTTTGCAGGATTACTATTTCAGATGACATCTATGAACTGCCTATGACTCACTTCGACTTTGAGCACCCGGTATTTCAGGCCGAAGAAGAGATTGTCGAAGATGGCGATGTTCCAGAAGAGTTGACCTGGTTGTTGAAACAAGAAGAGAGAATCATTCTGCCTCATGAGGAAGTCATTGAGATTATCAATTTGGGGTCGGAAGGGGTTGAAAGAAACATCCGTATAGGGGCTGCACTGCAGAGCGACATCAAGCAAAGGTTGATTGAGATGCTCAGGGAGTATAGTGATGTATTTGCTTGGTCATACGAGGACATGTCGGGATTGGATACGGATATGGTTGTTCACCGTCTGCCATTAAAAGAAGAATGCCCGCCGGTTAAGCAAAAACTCCGAAGAACTAGACCGGACATGGCTGTGAAGATCAAGGAGGAAGTTCAAAAACAGTGGGATGCTGGCTTCCTAGCTGTTACAAAATATCCCTCATGGGTCGCTAATATTGTGTCAGTACCAAAGAAAGACGGTAAAGTGCGAATGTGTGTAGATTACCGTGACTTGAACAGAGCGAGCCCGAAAGACGACTTCCCACTTCCTCACATTGATGTGCTGGTTGATAACACTGCTCAATTCTATGTATTCTCCTTCATGGATGGCTTCTCGGGTTATAATCAGATTAAAATGGCGCCAGAAGACATGGAGAAGACTACCTTCATTACTCCCTAGGGAACATTTTGTTACAAAGTGATGCCCTTCGGATTGAAGAATGCTGGGGCAACATATCAACGCGCTATGACGACTCTCTTTCATGACATGATGCATAAAGAGATCGAGGTTTATGTCGATGATATGATTGCCAAATCCCAGACGGAGGAGGAGCATTTGGTTAATCTGCTGAAATTATTCAAGAGGCTTAGGAAGTTCAGGCTGAGACTGAACCCTAACAAGTGAACCTTCGGGGTGAGATCGGGTAAACTGCTGGGGTTTATCGTGAGCGAAAAAGGAATAGAGGTTGATCCTGCGAAAATAAAAGCAATACAAGAAATGCCAACGCCTAAAACAGAAAAAGAAGTACGTGGATTTTTAGGGAGGTTGAACTATATCGCCCGATTCATATCTCACCTAACCGCGACATGCGAGCCGTTATTCAAGCTGTTGAAAAAGGATCAGGTTGTGACCTGGAATGAAAATTGTCAGAAGGCGTTCGACAAGATAAAAGAATACCTGCAGGAACCTCCTGTTTTGATACCCCCAGTGGCCGGGAGACCTTTGATTATGTATTTGACGGTTCTGGAGGAAAGTATGGGTTGTGTTCTCGGTCAACACGACGAGACAGGACGTAAAGAGCATGCGATTTACTACTTGAGTAAAAAGTTCACAGACTGTGAGTCCAGATACTCAATGCTCGAGAAAACGTGTTGTGCGCTAGCCTGGGCCGCCAAACATTTGAGGCAATACATGCTAAATCATACTACCCTGCTAATTTCGAAGATGGATCCTATCAAATATGTATTTGAAAAACAGGCACTATCGGGGAGAATTGCCCGATGGCAGATGGTGTTAACCGAATATGATATTCAGTATGTCTCGCAAAAGGCTATTAAAGGTAGTGTCTTGTCAGAGTACTTTGCGGAGCAGCCTGTTGAGGACTACCAATCGATGAGGTTTGATTTTCCTGACGAGGATATCATGTACCTAAAGAAGAAAGATTGGGAAGAACCGTTGTCGGATGAAGGACCAGAGTCGGATTCCAAGTGGTAGTTGATATTTGATGGAGCTGTAAATTCCTATGGTAGCGGAATAGGTGCAATTATTACTACTCCTCAGGGATCGCACATGCCCTTTACTGCCCGATTGACCTTTCCCGTTACCAATAATGAGGCTGAATACGAGGCTTGTATCATGGGTCTTGAAGAAGCTGTTGATTTGCGAATCAAACATCTGGATGTATACGGAGACTCAGCTCTAGTGGTAAACCAGATTAAAGGAGAATGGGAGACACGTCAGCCTAATTTGATACCATATATGAATTATGCAAGGAGATTGTTGCCTTTCTTCGACAAGGTAGAATTGCATCATGTGCCGCGAGCAGAAAATCAAATGGCTGACGCCCTGGCAACATTGTCTTCGATGTATAAAGTTAATTTCTGGAACGAGGCTCCCCGGATCGTTATCTCTCAGCTTGATAGGCATGCCTTCATATTTGCTATTGACGAAGCATCTGATGATAAACCATGGTACTTTGACATCCAGAATTTCCTGAAGAACAAGGAGTATCCGGCTGGGGCATCCAGTCGAGATCAGAAGACTCTCAGGAGATTGGCTGGCAGTTTCTATTTGAATCTTGACAGTGTCCTGTACAAAAGAAACCATGACTTGGTGTTGCTACGCTGTGTAGATGAGAAAGAGGAGAAGTTGCTCATGGAAGAGATACATGAGGGTACATTTGGTACATATGCTGGTGGGCACGCTATGACGAGAAAATTGCTGCGGGCAGGTTATTACTGGCTAACTATGGAAACATATTGTTTCAAGTTTGCAAAGAGATGTCATAAATGTCAAATTTATGCGGATAAGGTCCATGTACCCCCAAGTCCTCTGAATGTGATGTCATCACCGTGGCCGTTCTCAATGTGGGGAATTGATATGATTGGAAAGATCGAGCCAACGGCATCCAACGGACACTGGTTCATCTTGGTGGCAATCGATTACTTCACCAAGTGGGTGGAAGCAGCATCATATGCCAATGTCACCAAACAAGTGGTCGCCAAATTTATCAAACGAGATATTATCTGCAGATATGGGATCCCCGAGCAGATTATCATCGACGGTTCGAATTTGAATAACAAGATGATGAAAGAGCTGTGCCAGAATTTTAAGATCGAGCATCACAACTCTTCTCCTTACCGACCCAAGATGAATGGCGTTGTTGAAGCGGCCAATAAGAACATAAAGAAGATTGTTCAGAAGATGGTGGTGACCTATAAGGACTGACACGAGATGCTACCTTTCACTTTGCACGGTTATCGTACGACGGTACGCACATCAACCGGGGCAACCCCTTTCTCATTAGTATACGGAATGGAGGCAGTGTTACCGTTAGAGGTTGAGATTCCTTCCCTGAGGGTTTTACGAGATGTCCAACTTGACGAGGCAGAATGGGTGAAAGACAGGTTGAACCAGCTGAGTTTAATGGATGAGAAGAGGCTAGCTTCTCTAGCATACGGTCGGATGTACCAGAGCCAGATGAAGAAAGCGTACGATAAGAAGATACACTCTCGAAGCTTTCAGACGGGCGACCTTGTGCTGAAGAGGATTCTCCCGCCACAAACAGATCACAGAGGCAAATGGACCCCTAATTACGAAGGGTCATACGTTGTCAGGAAAGTCTTCTCAGGAGGAGCATTGTTGTTGTCCACCATGGACGGTGAAGACTTTACGTCGCCTGTGAATTCGGACGCAGTTAAAAAATACTTTGCTTAAAATTGACCCGCTGGACAAAAAAAGAGAGTCCAGGCAAAAATGGGGCATCCTGGCGAACCAAAAACAGAATAAAAGGTTCGGGCAAAAGTTAGGGATAAAATTGAAAAGATGTACACCCGCGATGTCGAAAACCTACACTGGGCGAATTCGGCAAAAAAGGGTATCCCGGTGAATTGAAAACCCGCAAAGGGCGATTCACGCAAAAGTTAGGGATTGAAAAAGCAAATGACTGCGGTCCGAATCTGATACTACATTGCTTAGTGGTATGGGAGTACCTTAGGGTTCGTCTATCAGATACAATCTCTTCCGAAAATTGAATATCGGGAAAGCAACGGAGTCAGGCGAGTCATAGGAGGATCAGCTCATGATGTTTGTCTGCACCACGTCGCCGACATGTGTACAAATTCATTTTGTATTTTGTATTTTTATGCATATATATATATATATATATATATATATATATATATATGTGTGTGTGTGTGTGTGTGTGTGTGTGTGTGTGTGTGTGTGTGTGTGTGTGTGTGTGTGTGTGTGTGTGTGTGTGTGTGTGTGTGTGTGCGTAACTTCCTCTTTTCAGGAGTTGCACCCGATGTACAAAACTTTGCCTATTCAGAGGCCTGTTATTAATAAAACATGTTATTCAGCATTTGCTGTTTGTGCTTTACTGTTTTGTATATGGAAAACGCCAATGTTCCGATGAACTTGCATGTGCATAACTTTGCTGGCCCTTGCTAATAATTGCTAAAACTTCGAATTGACTGAAGTAATGTCACAGACACTAACCCGAATAGATTTGGTTGTATAGATTTGTCTTGCCTCGTTTGTGTTTTGCAGGGTCCTCACCTTTGAAGCAAACAATCAGAAAATTGCGGCCCCAGCCGGAGGTTCATGGTGAAAGACTTGATTTGGTGTGACGCTAATCCCCATGCAGGTTGCGCCTCACTCCAGGAGTTGAAATGTTGTTATCCCTTACCGAAGATGGATCACTCTCCCCAGCTAGTCGCAGCTTACCACTAGGGTATCCCCAGCAAGATAGAATCAGTGTCTCATGCAGTGTATACTCCCCAGAAAGTCGGAGATGTGCGCATTCAATCCCCAACTAGGAGGATTTCCATGGCACGTAACCAAGATAGTAAGTTCAGAAAGGAGTATCCCCACCGAGGATGGTTTTCTTCTTTCCCGCAGGTCGTCATGCCTTCGTCAGGATGATTATCCCTAGCGGAATGGTAGTTTCGAGTTTGTAAACTGTACCCAGACAGTTGTCGCCCAGAAGGGTTGCTTCTTCCCCAGTGGAATTAGTCTTCTCAGCAGGTGCTATTCTTTCCTCCAGTGGAAATCGATGTGTAATCTCCCCGGCAAAGTGGGTTGTATCTCCGGCATTTATTTTTCCAGAATATTTCGCGATATCTGTTCATCCCCAACAGGGTGGTATTTCGTCCTCAACGGCCGTGTTGAAGCAAGCTTATCAGAGCTCTCCGGCAGCCTGAACTTGCATTTGCATTTGCATACATTATCATGATTGCATCTACCCAAAACGCGTAGCATTTCCATGCTGTATGGAGCATTACGCCATTGCCAAACATACGCATTTTGAAACATAAATCAGGTTGGTCAACCTTTTGCTTTCAGGTGTGTTTCTCAACAGGAGTATGAAGTCCTATCTCGGATCTATTCGAAGTCTCGCTGTGAGACAGGTGATGATACAGTTCTTATTATTATCCCCACAGAGTTACTGGTGGAAGTCTCTCTTATCCGACCAACGGAGTGTTTTTCTTCAGGGTGGCTGGCGGGACAGCATTTCAGGGTTTCATAAATCATGATTTCAGAAGTGGTCACTTGTTGTCGAAACGGGTGTCGGGCAGTTATTTTCAGAATATCCCTAGTGGAGTTGGCTACTACTGCAAGGAGGCTAGGAAGCTATATCCAATGTTGAGTTTTCCCGTATGAAGCAGGCGGATGAACTTTCCTGTAAGTATCAGGCATATGTGTTACGATTTTCCCATAAGAATCAGGCGGAAGAACTTTCCTGTATGTATCAGGCGGATGTGTTATCTTTTTCTGTATGTATTAGGAAGATGTGCTGTATTTTCCCGTATGAAGCAGGCGGATGAACTTTCTTGTAAGTATCAGGCAGATGAGTTATAGTTTCCCGTATGAAGCAGGCGGAAGAACTTTCCTGTATGTATCAGGCAGAGTGTTATGATGTTCCCGTAAGAAGCAGGCGGATGAACTTTCCTGTATGTATCATGCAGATGTGTTACAATTTTCCCATAACGGAAGAATTTTCCTGTATGTATCAGGCAGATGAGTTGTATTTTCCTGTATGTATCAGGCAGATGAGTTGTATTTTCCTGTAAGTATCAGGCGGATGAGTTGTCTTTTCCCGTATGAAACAGGCGGATGGATTTTCCTGCATGAATCAGGCAGATGACTTTTCCCGTATGAAGCAGGCGGATGAATGTTCCGGTATCCAGATAGATAATTCTCCCCGGATAGCCAGAGTATGTGAGTTATGTTTCGAGGTTTGACAAAAGTTTTTTTTCCAAGGAAGTCGCCGTGATTTCCTCGTATTATTATCCCCTGTAGAGTCCTCCTCAAATTCGTTTGTGGGATGGGACCAACGGATTTGACTACTGCAGAGGTAGGCAGAGAAACAGTATTCAGATAATTTTCCCGTATGAAACAGGCGGAGGGATTTTCCTGTAATCAGGCAGACGACTTTTCCCGTACGAAGCAGGCAGATGGAGTTTCCTGTAATCAGGCAGATGACTTTTCCCGTATGGAGCAGGCGGATAAATCTCTCGTATTCAGGCATATGGTTTTCCCATGATAGACAGAGTATGAATCTCAGGACAAGACAGAATGTGTTCAGATAGTTGACAGAGCTGTTTCCCCAGCGAGGTCGTCAGGATTTCTCTGTGTTAACAGAATGTGGACAAAGTTTTATCCCCGAAATGATAGATTCTTTTTCAGGTCGATGAAAATAATCCCAAGCACGGTCGCTAATTGATCAATTTGTTGCCGTAACAACCAGATCCAGTCAGCGGGCGGTGTTGTCCAAGCAGTTGGTGCAGTTTATTTCTGCGGTTGGCAAATTTCAGGGTTTCTTTAGTATTCAACCATCTCGTACCTCGAATGTTTGAAGGTCGTTCGCTCTTCACCCAGTCGGGTCCAAGCCGTTTGAATAGGGGCAACTGTTGCACCCCAAAATTTGACCAACCGGTTCCCATATCTGGTTTATGTTTCGACGCATTTTGCATCCGCATTCGCATACTGCATGCATTGCAATTTTCCCAGTCAGATTGATTTTATCGGGATTGCAGCCCCTGGCGCTTCAGGCAGTTCAGGCCGGTTTGGATAAGTGTATTTTGAGATTTGGTGCTCGTTCCCTGTGTTTTTAGGCCATCTCGGTGCCCGGGTTTCGCTATGGTTGCGCAATCGTTCTCTAATCGATTTAATCGGCTTCTTGACATTTTTAGGATCTTTCTTTTATTTTTCAAGATTTTTAATGCATTTTAATAGATTTTTAATAGATTTATTTGTTTTTTAGATATTAAATAGGTTAGTATTTTGTTTTATAGAATTTAATAGATTTTGATAAATAGTTCTTTAGATTTTTAAAATAGATATTCCTTTTTAATAGATTTAATAGATTTTTAACATTTTAGAGTAGTTTAATATAGATTTTAAGATAGATTTTAGATTTTTTTTTAATAATAGTTTTTTGATATAGTTAAAAAAAAAGGAAATATAATAATGTTAGATTAGATTTTCTAATTGGTTTAATGGATTTAATATAGAATTTGATAGGTTTTATATATTTTATTAGATTTTTTAATTGATTTTATAGATTTAATTGGAATTTTAAATAGTTTTTTTAGATATTAAATAAATCTTTTTCTGTGTTTTAATAGGTTAATTAGGGTTAATGTTGTTTTTAGGATTAATTAGGGCTTTTATCATTAATTTTCGTTTAGTTAATTATGTTTATTAATTAATTTTCGTTTAGTTAATTAGAGTTTAATTCAGGTAATCATGTTTAATGCATTAATCAGGTCATTAGTCCTCATAGTGGGCCACTGTCCATTATCCAAATCAGAAAAGCCCAAAGATTCTGCCACTTGTCATTTAAATACGCAGGCCACATGTGGGTCCATTTTTTCAGCCACTTCACACAGAATACTGCCAGCGCACGTTTCCACTGAGTCCCTCTGAGCCACGTGTTTCCCCCTCTGCTCTCCCCAAGACACGCGTCTTCGTTTCCCCTCCCCTGCATGCACGTTCGCCAGGTGTCTCAACCTCCTTCACCGTTCCCTCTCGCCGGAAGCCCCCACCGGAGTACATGCAACCACCTCCCCTCCGTCGCAACTGTCGCCGGAGATCGTTGAGCTCGCCGGAAACTGGAACTTCTCAGAAAATTCATCCAAGTACCATTGATCTTCTTCATCCTCCATCAATTTCTCACCAGAGATTCAAAGACTTCGCCGGAGAAGTCATCAGAACCACCGTGTTTTTTCCAGAAGACCTTCAACGAGCAAGCTCAATCTTCAACTGACCTTTTCCAGATTCCTCATTGTTCTTTTTTCCAGAAATTCTTTATAGAACCTTCATAGATCCTTCAAGATCTTTGAACGTGTTCTTCACGTTTTTCCAGCAACTTCAAGATTCTTCTTCGTTCATCTGTATCTCCAGATAGCCGCAGCTCAAGAACACTCGTAAAGATCCGTCGCCCGTTTCAGATTGTTCTTCAGATTCTTCAAGGAACGCCATCAAGACTTCCTTCTGTTCAAGATCGTTGTTGATCTCCATCGCGCGAACGACGCCACCTCCGTAGTTCTCTGGACCTTCAAGTTTCCAGAAGTTGCTTCAGGCTTCATCCAAGATCCAGCTTCTGCGCCTGAGTCTCCTCCAGGTTCTACTCTGAACTTTATGGCTTGATGTTTCTGAACTTTCTGATTGAACGAAGTTGAGGTAGAGGAGATCGTTTTGAGCTGAGATTGTGTAGGTTAGTTAGTATTAGCGTTGTTTTTTTTCTGATGAATAATGTTGGTGGACGGATTTAGAATGAAGTTTGGAGTTTGAGTTATGGTGTTAAGGGCTTCAGAGATTGCGAGCGAGATGAGGGTTGAGAGAATCAGAGAGGATGGAGAGGGAGAATGAAGGAGCGCCACTAGGGCTTTCTGAGAAGGTGATGAACAGTAGTGGAGAGGGGATTTGGAGGCTTAGGGTTTTCGTTTTACTAAGGCTGAGAATGGATTGGGTCAGGGCCTTAGGCCCATTGTGGTTGTCTTACTGATCCTACTCCCCGTTTCCCCAGTGACACCCCCTCTCCCACATGTTTTGCGTTTTGGGCCCAGATGGATTCGCTATCCACACCCCCTAGTCTGGGGCCCAATGGAAATACAAGGAGAATAGTTGTTAGTCGACCCCCCCTAGTTTTTTTTCCTTTTTTTTATTATTTTTTGTGTTGTTTTTCTGATTAGTAATGGGCCCAGCGTGCTGACTATTGGCACCCCCCTCCTGAGCCCAATTCCCTTGGGAACTGTATTTCATTGCTATTTGCCACGCTTTTTTTTTTTTTTTTTCATTTTTAAGTGATTTTTAATGGATTTTCATGTTTGCATATATTTTAGTCAATAAATCATAACAAATTGAAAAATGGTTTTTTTTACATGGGATTTTTTCCCTCATTTTCATAAAAGCATCAAGAAAATTATAAAAGAATAAAATTGGCATTTCATTCATTTTTTAAATTTTGGTACATTTTTACATTTTATGGCATTTATTTCATTTTCACTTGGCATATGTTACTTGTTGAATTTAGTATGGTCATTGTATTTCACATTTTGATGTAATTCTTTTTCCTATGGTTAGATTAGAGTATTAGGTTCCCCCTGGAATTTTATCACATTTTTGTGATTTAATTTAGGATAGTTTTGAACCATGAACTTTAGGGTGATCAGGATTAGGGTTTCACAACAAGTAGGTGCAGTTTAGGGCATAGTTTTGGGGTTTTGAAATTGATTTAGGTCTTGGGGTTTATATGGGGTATAGGGTACATAGTTAGGGTCCCCTAGAAATTTAATTAGGATTTTATATTGAGTTTTAATATTTTTACTTGATTTTGCAAATTGATTGATATTGGTGTGTCTTCCACTTGGGATATTGCTTTGTTTGCTTGGGTTTTGGGTATTTCTCTGGGGTGTGGGGCTTGGGCTTGGCTTGTGGAGCATGGGGAAGCATGTGAGAAGATTAAAGGCAAGTATCAACACTTGGAGCTTGGGGATTCTTTTGCTTGAAGATGGTTTGTGAAGACTTAGGAGATAGGAGAAATAGGGAGAGCCTTAGATTAGACTGAATTCTTCTACAAACATGGAAAGCATCTTGTGCTTCCATTCCTCCCTATGACATAAAGTCCTTCTAAGGTATTCACATCCCTCCTTTGGAGGGATAAGTGGCTTATCTTGGAAGTAGAACTTTGAGGGAACCTGTCTCTCATAATGTTAAACACTCATAGGCTTCCTTTGGTTGTCAATAAGCTGTTTAGCATTCAACTTATTCTGTTAAGTGATTCTCTTCTGGAGTGCTTGCCTTGAAGAAAGAAGTTCATTGGAGATAAGAAGTTCATTTCATTGAAGATGGATAAAGGAGAAGTTTGTGCCTGTCAAAGCTGCTCAACTATGGGATTGGGGTTTTACTGCTGTCTGAAGCTGTCAACTGTTGGGGTTCATTGCTTGCTCAGGCTTGGTGTTGCTTGGAGTGTAGGGAATCATTGAAGAGTTGATTTTGGGGTTCACTTGAAGATGTTACTGTTTTGCTGTTAATCAACTGTTAGAGTTTGATGTTTTTCAGAGCTGCTGCTGTGGGAGCTGGTGGGCTGTCAGAGCTGGTTTTGGGGTTTTATTTTCTTTGTTGTATTGTTTGTTAATTTTCCCTTAGGTTTGAAGTGAAGTTGTTTAACTTTGCCTATTGTTTTCCCAGGTTCGAGTTTGAGTGGGACTCCCTTGCCTCGCTTGTACTGCTGCATCTCATGCATTTTACTGCTTTACTGTATATATGATGTTTCTTTTCCGTTTATCCCCTAGGATCTCTGTTTCTCTCTGCGCAAGAGAGAAATATGACAGACATTAGGTGTTAATCCATGCATGACAATATTAGGGTAGTTTTGATTCCCATTTCTAACCCTAGGTTTTTAGATTTCTTTCTCTTCTCATCTCAGAATAATTCAAAACACGGTAATAAGGATAATTGATGCCGTACGCTACGAGCCTTAAGCTATTTGGGAGAGGGTTGCTGGAGGGTCACTCTTCAGTAATCTGACTGCTTAGTGTGTTACCCTTAGGGTGACATGCGACGTAGTCACTCTCAAATCATAGTCTCTAGTGCGTCAGAGATTGCAAACATCATAAAAAAAACAGTTCTTGCGTAAAAGACTGAAAACAAACATCAAAACGTCATTTTTGTCCGCTTGGACCCGTAATCAGGAGAAAACCTTTTTCAGAAGGATAAAAGATAAATAGACAGATCTGTGTCTTCCGTAGCCCGAACTACGTTTGCTCTGATCTTTCATGCTGTATGAAAGTACGTAGGCATAGGATGTCGTATCCTAGCGAGCAATCTTACCCTCCTTTCCAGTAGGTAGGCGAACTAAGTTGACTCTGATTTCTCGTTCCAGACGGGAGTACGTAGGCATAAAGTGCGATACTTTGCCGAGTCACTTTTCTTTTCTTTTGTCCTTAAGCCTTTAGCTAGATAGTATTAATCAACCCTTCGAGATAAACAATTAAGCGTGGATCCCGTCGAGTACGACGGACGTGAGGGGTGCTAATACCTTCCCCTTGCGTAACCGACTCCCGAATCCAGGTTTTGGTTGCTATGACCATTCCTTTTCCCTCTTTCGCTAGGTTTTCACTGAGCGTTTCCTTTCCCTCCGTTGGGATAAATAACACATGGTGGCGACTCTTCTGTTCAGCCGACGCCGATTTTCGCAGTAGCGACAATACGCTGCAAATCTCTTGGAGATCATTCTTAAGATAGTTTTGTATATTAGCAAGGAACTACTATTCATATCTAGCTAGGAAAAACTTTTTTGTTATTGTACTTAAACTTGTGTAATCTGCTTGTCTAGAAGCATCTTCCCATACATATATTTGTAATCAACAGTGGTTAAAAGTTCCTTGAGAGACTAAGGTATAGTCAGAATTATCACGAAGCCAATGGAGGTTATCCATTGTGGTTTGCAACAAGGACGATTAATCTAAGTGGTATTTTGTAACAAGGTCGGTTAGACTTGTTGTAACTTGTGTAATATTTCAAGATTATTGAATTAAGTCCTTTTTGAAGGCGAAATCACTTTGGCGGGTGGACTGGAGTAACTTTGTTAACAGTGAACCAGGATGGAAATAATGGTGTTCTATTTATCTTTATTCTTGTTAACCATGATGTTTGAAGTTGGAGAAGAAAATCAAATTTGGTGAAATCCAATTCAAACCCCCTTTTCTCGTGTTTCTTTCCCTTTTAGTCATTAGCAGTCTCATCAGCTTTGACAAAAACTTCTGCTTCTTCTTTAACTTAATTTGAGTTATGCAACTCAACATCAATATGCTCCACCTCAACAGGAATCCCTTCTTGTTCCAGCACTTCTTCAGAGATCTTGGCGCTTCTACCAACATCATCAGTTTTCTTGAAATCCATTTCTGCTTCATTGAAAACTACATCTCGACTTTTGATACACCTCTTGTGACCTGGCTCTAGGAACCATAACCTATAAGCTTTGACTCCTTCAAGGTATCCAATGAACATACATTTCAAATATCTAGGTTTAAACCTGTCTTGTCTAATGTGAGCATTGTAACACCCATTTTAATTATCTCGTTTTTCTGTGATTATTTTATTCACGGTGCTTTTTGTGGGGGTGTGATTGAGTGCGATCGTGTGTAGCTCTTAAGTGTGGAGATTAATTGATGACCTTGGACATTAATATTAATAATATAATTATTATTGATAATAATATAAAAGTAATGATAATATTATCATTAGTAATATTATTGTTATTATTATTATTATTATTAATAATAAAAATGGAATAAAAGAATTGGATAAGGGGTATTAGGGGCATTGTTGGAATATTGGAGGAAGAAGAGTGAGAGAACACGTTGGAAAAAGAGGAACGAAGAACACGGTAGAAGAAGGAGGAGCACGATCAAGAGGAGAATCAAGGAGGAAGAAGAAGAGCTTGAATTTCAGAGTTTCATCAGTTGTTCGAGCATTTCGAGGTAGGGGGAGAATCGGGTCAAAATTTGGTAGAGTGAATGAATTCTAGGTAGAAAGGGATTTCCCTAACCCTATAGGTTTTGATGAATCTATTGTTATGTTGTGATGATTTTGAATGCGTGATTATCTTGTTGATTCTGTTGCATGTGGTTGATGAATAATCGTTTGGTGATTTTGGGGATTTCGGGTAATTGTCGTGTTTATGCCGAGATTGAGTTAATTGAGTGGAGCTGAATTTTTATCGGGTAAAATCGAGAATGGATTCTGTAGCTAAGTTTTAGATTATTGATCTGATGTTGTGGGAACTGAGTTGGGTGGAATCGGTTGAGTTCGGAGGGTTTTGCTGACTCTGAGCAGTGGAATTTTTCAGAAATTGAAGACGCTCGCCAGCTGCTTCGCTGAGCGAGCTAGAAGCGAACCTTCGCTAGGGATTCGCTGGGCCAGTTAGGTAGCTAGTGCTACCAGTAGCCACTGTCTGGCTTCGCTAGGGAGTTCACTGAGCGATCATGTAGCGAGTGTTCGCTGCTGCTTCGCCTAGCGAGTGAGCTAGCGAGCATGACAGTATGTTGTATTTTTGATGCTGTTCTGTTCTGTGCTATAGTGTTATTGGACCCTTATTGATCATGATTGATTATGGGAATGATGTTGATCTGTGGAGAGAGTATGTATGGGATTGGAAGATGATTTCTTGGATTATTCGTGTGATTATAATATTTACATTGAGGTGTATCACGTATGTATGATGAATGAATGTGGTGATGTGTGATATATATATATATATATATATATATATATATATATATATATATATATATATATATATATATATATATATATATATATATATATATATATATATATATATATATATATATATATATATATATATATATATATATATATATGAGGTATGATGAAATACGATCGGATGGACCGTGGGCACTTTGTGTGCGTGGATTGTTGTTGTGTATTGATGTATGCATATTCATGATGCATGTTTATATCTGCTCAGGGGGAGCATGGTAGGGATAGATCGTTGCTCGCATGGAGTGTATGCGATCTATCCTGAGTTTGATTATATGTGCTCAGGGGGAGCATGATAGGGATAGATCGTTGCTCGGATGGAGTGTATGCGATCTATCCTGAGTTTGTTTAAATGTGCTCAGGGGGGAGCATGGTAGGGATAGATCGTTGCTCGTATGGAGTGTATGCGATCTATCTTGAGTTTGTTTATATGTGCTCAGGGGGAGCATGGTAGGGATAGATCATTGCTCGGATGGAGTGTATCCGTGAGTTTGTTTATATGTGCTCAGGGGGAGCATGGCAGGGGTAGATCGTTGCTCGGATGGAGTGTATGCGATCTATCCTGAGATTGGTTGACGAACCATTGAGTCGGTACCGCATATCATGGGTTGAGTTGCATGTGTTGCAATGCCATATTGTGTGCTATGTGTGATGTTGGACAGTATTTCCTAATTGATGTGTGTTGAATGATATTTGTAGGTTTACTGCCTTTTATTCATGTGCATTATTACCGTTATATTTTGATCGTGATTTCTCACCCCTTTGCTGTTGTTGTGGTCTGTGCTTCCTCGGAAGTACAGATAATCCAGGTGCGTAACTAGCTTGGATTGTGGCGGGTCGAGCCGTAGGGATGCTCTGATACGTAATACCGGGGCTTTTGGGAATTTATTGTTTATCTGATGATTTTGTGTGCCCCTGTGGCGTATCATGTTTGATGAATCTTTTGGGTGAATATATCTTGTATATTTTGGGCGTTGGCCGTACATGGTGTATATTATGTTTATGTATATGATGTGACTATATGTACATGTGTCTATATGACAAACTTTTGCTGTTTAATTATTGAAAATCGTTTAATGAAAATGTTTGGAGGAGTTTCTTCTGTGA
The DNA here is from genome assembly GCA_963859935.3 of Lathyrus sativus. NCBI lineage: Eukaryota > Viridiplantae > Streptophyta > Magnoliopsida > Fabales > Fabaceae > Lathyrus > Lathyrus sativus. Next base: position 843,246,066 of record OZ012735.1, read on the forward strand.
CATCCCGTTGTGTTTGTGATGACTCTGATATTTCTTTATTTTAATTGCATTTATTTTGTATTTAGGGAGTGGGGTGTTACAATCTGGTATCAGAGCAGGTCGGTCCGTCCGGCCAGTGTAGTAGTTGAGTTTGTTTGTAGGATAGAGTTTGTTTTTTTTGTTAACCTGGTGTTGTTATTGTTGAGCAATATGGCAGGAAGGAATGACGCTGCTTTGGCTGCAGCTATGCAAGCGATGGCGCAGGTGGTTGCTAATCAGAACCACGCTGCAGGTGCGCAATTCAGGGATTTGGTGCAGTTTCAGAGTAACAAGCCGCCGACGTTTCAAGGAGGAATTTTGGATCCTGAAGCTGCTCAGAAGTGGCTGAAGGCGATTGAGAAGATTTTCAGGACGATGGGTTGCAGCAATGAGCAGAAGGTGAGGTTCGGTACTCACATGCTAGAGGGTGAAGCGGAAGCTTGGTGGAACAACAGTCGCCAGAGGTTGGAGACTGCGAGGACTCCAATTACTTGGGATGTGGTTCGAACTAGTTTTCTGGAGAAGTATTTTCCGGAGGATATCCGAAGTTCTAAAGAGATAGAGTTTCTGGAACTGAAGCAGGGCAATTTGACGGTGGCTGAGTATGCCGCTAAGTTCGAAGAGCTGGTGTAATATTGTCCTCATTACAATACTGATGGAGCGATGACCTCCAAGTGTTTGAAGTTTGAGAATGGGTTGCGTCCGGAAATTAAGATGGGAATCGCTTGTCAAAAGATCAGGGATTATCCTGAGCTGATAAGCAGAAGTAAGATTTATGATAATGATGATCGGGCCAGGATAGCGCATTACAAGGCTGCAAGTGACCGTAAGGGTAAGCAGAGGTACGGTGGTACGCCTTACAGTGTTCCTACTGATAAGGGAAAGTTTAAGGGTGCTGCTGATAAGAAGCCCAAAGAAGGGAGATCGTTTGCTGGTGGGAAGTGTTTCCGGTGCGGTGGCACGGGTCATCGTGCCAATGATTGTTCTCAAGAGATGAAGAAGTGCTTCAAGTGTGGTAAGCCAGGCCACGTAAAGGCTGATTGTCGAATCGTTATGCCTACTTTTTATAACTGTGGTGAGAAGGGCCAAATCAGTACGCATTGCGAGAAGACGAAGCCGTCTCGGGTGCCTCAGACCAGTGGCAAAGTGTTTGCGGTGGTGGGAACTCAAGCCGTTAGTGAGGATCGTTCTATCCAAGGTACTTGTTTCATCAATAATGTTCCCTTGTCTGCTATGATTGACACGGGTGCGACCCACTCGTTCATCTCTGTTGATTGTGTGAAGAGGTTAGGTTTGGTGTCGACTACTCTTGAGCGACGGATGACTATTGAGACTCCCTCTATTGGTTCAGTGACTACTTCTTTAGTGTGTTTGAAGTGTCCATTGACTATTTTCGGTAGAGATTTTGGTGTGGATCTGATTTGCTTGCCGCTTGGTAAGTTGGATGTTATTCTGGGTATGAACTGGTTGGAGTTCAACCGAGTGTACATCGATTATTTTCGGAAGGTGTTGTTGTTTCTTACTCTAGAGGAAGAAGCATTGGTGGATTCTTTGTCTGGTAAGGAGTTGAAAACCTTGTTGGAGGAAGAAGCTAAGATGTTTGCTTTATCTGCATCATTAACTATTGACAGTAAAGCATCGTTGAAGGAGTTAGCGGTGGTGAATGAATTTCCTGAAGTGTTCCCTGATGATATTACAAAATTACCTCTGAAGAGAGAAGTTGAGTTTAGCATTGATCTTGTACCTGGTACGAGGCCTATATCTATGGCGCCATACAGGATGTCGGCAGTGGAGTTGGCTGAATTGAAGTCTCAGACTAGAGAGTTGTTGGATAGGAAGTTTATCAGGCCAAGTATGTCGCCATGGGGAGCTCCAGTGTTGTTAGTGAAGAAGAAGGATGGTAGTATGCGTTTGTGCATCGATTACCGTCAGTTGAATAAAGTGACCATCAAGAACAAATATCCTCTCCCAAGGATTGATGATTTAATGGATCAATTGGTGGGAGCTCGTGTGTTCAGTAAGATTGATTTGACGTCGGGTTACCATCAGATCAGAGTGAAAGAAGGTGATATTCACAAGACGGAGTTTAGAACTCGATATGGACATTACGAGTATGCGGTAATGCCTTTCAGAGTGTCGAATGCGCCGGGAGTGTTCATGGAGTATATGAACCGGATCTTCCATTCTTATTTGGATTAGTTTATTATTGTGTTCATCGATGATATACTGATTTATTCTAAGTCTGAGGAAGAGCATGTCGGACATTTGAGGATTGCTTTGCAAGTGTTGAAGGATAATAAGTTGTTTGTGAAACTGTTCAAGTGTGAGTTCTGGTTGAAGACGGTGAGTTTCTTGGGGCATGTTATTTCTGGTGATGGTATATCGGTAGACCCATCTAAGGTGAGTGCAATGTTACAGTGGGAACCGCCGAAGACAGCGACGGAAGTTAGAAGTTTTTTGGGTTTGGCAGGGTACTATCGAAGGTTTATTGAAGGGTTTTCCACTTTGGCGTTGCCATTGACTCAGTTGACGAGAAAGAGTCAAGCTTTTGTGTGGGATGCCGCTTGTGAATAGAGCTTTGTGGAATTGAAGAAGAGATTGACTACGGCACCAGTGTTAGTGTTACCGACCCCGAGTGAACCGTTTGTGGTGTATTGTGATGCGTCTAAGATGGGATTAGGCGGAGTTCTTATGCAGAATGGTAAAGTGGTGGCGTATGCTTCGCGGCAACTAAGGGTGCATGAGCGGAATTATCCTACTCATGATCTCGAGTTGGCTGCGGTGGTTTTTGTGTTGAAGATCTGGAGGCATTATTTGTATGGTTTAAGGTTTGAGGTGTTCATCGATCATAAAAGTCTGAAGTATTTGTTTGATCAGAAAGAGCTAAATATGAGGCAGAGAAGATGGTTAGAATTCTTGAAGGATTATGATTTTAGCCTAAGTTATCATCCAGGAAAGGCTAATGTGGTAGCCGATGCTTTGAGCAGAAAGGCAATTCATATGTCGGCTATGATGGTGAAAGAGATGGAGCTTATTGAGCAGTTCAGAGATTTGAGTATGGTTTGTGAGACTTCAGCAGATTGCGTGATGTTGGGTAAGTTGCAAGTGAACAACAATTTCTTGGATATGATTAGAAAAGGTCAGAAGCTAGATGTGAAGCTAGTAGATTTGATGTATGGAGTGGGAAGTGACTCCGTTAGTGATTTCAAGATGGATAGTGCAGGTGTGTTGAGATTTCGAGGCCGGATTTGTGTGCCGGATAATGATGAGCTGAAGAAGTCGATTTTGAGTGAAGGACATCGTAGTGGTATGAGTATTCATCCGGGAGCTACGAAGATGTACCACGATTTGAGGAAGATGTTTTGGTGGTCAGGTATGAAGAGAGATATAGCTCAGTTTGTTTATGCTTGTTTGATGTGTCAGAAATCGAAGGTGGAGCATTAGAGGCCCTCTGGATTTATGCAACCGTTAGAGATTCCGGTTTGGAAGTGGGATTGCATTACCATGGATTTTGTTATGGGTTTTCCGTGCACAGCGAGAGGATTTGATGCCATTTGGATAATTGTGGATCGACTTACGGAGTCTACACATTTTGTGCCGGTTAATATCAGTTTTCCGTTGGAGAAGCTGGCATAGATTTATATTCGGGTGATTGTGAAGCTTCATGGTGTGCCATCAAGTATTGTGTCGGATAGAGATCCGAGGTTTACTTCAGAGTTTTGGAAGAGTTTGCAGGAAGCTTTGGGTACTAAGTTGAAGCTGAGTTCAGCCTATCATCCACAAACTGATGGTCAGTCAGAGAGGACTATTCAGACGTTGGAGGATTTGCTGAGGGCTTGTGTGTTGGAAAGAGGTGGTGCGTGGGAAAATCATTTGCCATTGATTGAGTTCACGTACAACAACAGTTACCATTCTAGTATCGGGATGACACTGTTTGAGGCTCTTTATGGTAGGAGGTGCAGAACTCCTCTATGTTGGTATGAGACAGGTGAGACTGTGGTTTTGGGACCAGAGATTATGCAGCAGACTACTGAGACCGTTCAGATGATTCGTGAGAAGATGAAAGCATCTCAGGATAGGCAGAAGAGTTATCATGATAACCGGAGGAAAGAGTTGGAATTCAGTTAAGGTGATCACGTGTTCTTGAGAGTTAACCCAGTGACTGGTGTAGGTCGTGTGTTGAAGTCCAAGAAGATGATCCAAAGTTTATTGGGTCGTATCAGATTTTGCAGAGGATTGGTGTTGTGGCTTATAGGGTGGCGTTGCCGCCTGAACTTTCGAATTTGCATAACGGGTTTCATGTGTCGCAACTTCGGAAGTATGTCGCGGATTCGTCTCATGTGATTCAAAGAGATGAAGTGCAAGTCCGGGAGAATCTCACTGTTGAGGCAATGCCGTTGAGGATTGAAGATCGCAAGATGAAGCGACTCAGAGGGAAAGAGATACCCTTTGTGAGAGTGACTTGGGGAGGTGCTGCAGGAGGCAGTATGACCTGGGAGTTGGAAAGCAGGATGCGGGATGCGTATCCGGAATTGTTTCCATCAGGTATTTTCGAGGACGAAAATAATTAAAGTGGGGGAGAGTTGTAACACCCATTTTAATTATCTCGTTTTTCTGTGATTATTTTATTCGCGGTGCTTTTTGTGGGGGTCTGGTTGAGTGCGATCGTGTGTAGCTCTTAAGTGTGGAGATTAATTGATGACCTTGGACATTAATATTAATAATATAATTATTATTGATAATAATATAAAAGTAATGATAATATTATTATTAGTAATATTATTGTTATTATTATTATTATTATTATTATATTATTAATAAAAATGGAATAAAAGAATTGGATAAGGGGTATTAGGGGCATTGTTGGAATATTGGAGGAAGAAGAGTGAGAGAACACGTTGGAAGAAGAGGAACGGAGAACACGGTAGAAGAAGGAGGAGCACGATCAAGAGGAGAATCAAGGAGGAAGAAGAAGAGCTTGAATTTCAGAGTTTCATCAGATGTTCGAGCATTTCGAGGTAGGGGGAGAATCGGGTCGAAATTTGGTAGAGTGCATGAATTCTAGGTAGAAGGGGATTTCCCTAACCCCATAGGTTTTGATGAATATGTTGTTATGTTGTGATGATTCTGAATGCGCGATTATCTTGTTGATTCTATTGCATGTGGTTGATGAATAATCGTTTGGTGATTTTGGGGATTTCGGGTAATTGTCGTGTTTATGCCGAGATTGAGTTAATTGAGTGGAGCTGAAGTTTTATCGGGTAAAATCGAGAATGGATTATGTAATTAAGTTGTAGATTATTGGTCTGATGTTGTGGGAACTGAGTTGGGTGGAATCGGTTGAGTTCGGAGAGTTTTGCCGACTCTGAGCAGTGGAAATTTTCAGAAATCGCAGACGCTCGCCTGCTGCTTCGCTGAGCGAGCTAGTAGCGCACCTTCGCTAGGGATTCGCTGGGCGATTTGGGTAGCGAGTGCTACCAGTAGCCACTTTCTGGCTTCGCTAGGGAGTTTGCTGAGCGAGCATGTAGCGAGTGTTCGTTGCTGCTTCGCCTAGCGAGTGAGCCAGCGAGCATGACAAAATTTTGTGTTTTTGATGTTGTTCTGTTCTGTGCTATAGTGTTATTGGACCCTTGTTGATCATGATTGATTATGGGAATGATGTTGATCTGTGGAGAGAGTATGTATGGGATTGGAAGATGATTTCCTGGATTATTCGTGTGATTATAATATTTACATTGAGGTGTATCATGTATGTATGATGAATGAATGTAGTGATGTGTGATATATATATATATATATATATATATATATATATATATATATGTATATATATATATATATGTATATATATATATATATATATATATATATATATATATATATATATATATATATATATATATATATATATATATATATATATATATATATATATATATATATATATATATATATTTATATGAGGTATGATGAAATACGATCGGATGGACCGTGGGCACTTTGTGTGCGTGGATTGTTGTTGTGTATTGATGTATGCATATTCATGATGCATGTTTATATGTGCTCAGGGGGAGCATGGTAGGGATAGATCGTTGCTCGGATGGAGTGTATGCGATCTATCCTGAGTTTGATTATATGTGCTCAGGGGGAGCATGGTAGGGATAGATCGTTGCTCGGATGGAGTGTATGCGATATATCCTGAGTTTGTTTATATGTGCTCAGGGGGGAGCATGGTAGGGATAGATTTTTGCTCGGATGGAGTGTATGCGATCTATCCTGAGTTTGTTTATATGTGCTCAGGGGGAGCATGGTAGGGATAGATCGTTTCTTGGATGGAGTGTATGCGATCTATCCTGAGTTTATTTATATGTGCTCAGGGGGAGCATGGTAGGGATAGATCGTTGCTCGGATGGAGTGTATGCGCTCTATCCTGAGATTGGTTGACGAACCATTGAGTTGGTACCGCATATCATGGGTTGAGTTGCATGTGTTGCAATGCCATATTGTGTGCTATGTGTGATGTTGGACAGTATTTCCTAATTGATGTGTGTTGAATGATATTTGTAGGTTTACTGCCTTTTATTCATGTACATTATTACCGTTATATTTTGATCGTGATTTCTCACCCCTTTGCTGTTGTTGTGGTATGTGCTTCCTCGGAAGTACAGATAATCCAGGTGCATAGCTAGCTTGAATTGTGGCGGGTCGAGTCGTAGGGATGCTCTGATACGTAACACCGGGGATTTTGGGAGTTTATTGTTTATCTGATGATTTTGTGTGCCCATGTGGCGTATCATGTTTGATGAATCTTTTGGGTGAATATATCTTGTATATTTTGGGCGTTGGCCGTACATGGTGTATATGACGTTTATGTATATGATGTGACTATATGTACATGTGTCTATATGACAAACTTCCGCTGTTTAATTATTGAAAATCGTTTAATGAAAATATTTGGAGGAGTTTCTTCTGTGACATCCCGTTGTGTTTGTGATAATTCTGATATTTGTTTATTTTAATTGCATTTATTTTATATTTGGGGAGCGGGGTGTTATAAGCATAGGCTAAGAAGCCAAATACTCTAAGTCTGTCGAGATTAGATGGATGTTTCGACCAGACTTCTTTAGCTGTTTTCATTCCCAAGGATGTCGAGGGACACCTCTTTATCAGGTATGCTGCAGTCACAACAGTTTCTTCCCAAAACACCTTCTTTTTTCTGCACTTATCAACATACACCTCACCCTTTCTAGAATGGTTCGATTAAACCTTTCATCCAAACCATTTTATTGGGAAGTACCTGCAATAATTTTGTCCTTGCAATATCAAACACAACATAATAGCTATCAAAAGCCTCATTGAAAAATTCAAGACCACCGTCGGTCCTCAACCTCTTGACCTTCCTGCTAGTTTGGTTTTCAACTAGAGTCTTCCAACTTTTGAAATTTTCAAAAGTTTCATCCTTAGTCTTCTGGATGAAAACCCATATCTTTCTGGAGTAATCATCAACTATGGATAGAAAATAATTTGCACCTGAGTGTGAAGGATTTCTTGAAGGTCCCTAAAGATTAGTACGAATGTAATCAAGGGATCCATGTGTTCTTTGTTAACCTTTATTAAACTTCATTCTATAGGATTTACCAAATACATAAGGCTCACAAAACTCCAGTTCTTCGACCTTGTCACCACACATCAGATTTTTGCTTTGACAATTTGACCAAGCCTCTTTCACCGACATGGCCAAGTCTCTTGTGCCATAGCTCAGTTTTTGACACATGTTTCGTGGATGCCACATCTATTAGACCACTTACAACCTCTGCCTCAAAGGTATACAAGTCTTGTTTCTTCGTGCCTCTCAAGACTTCCTTCGAGCCCTTCATTACCCTTATAATACTTTGCACTCCTTCGAAAACATATCCTTTATTGTCAAATTCACCAAGAGAAACCAAATTCCTCTTAAGATTAGGTACATACCTAACATCAGTTAATAGCCTTATTGACTCATCATGGAGTTTGAATCTCACAGATCCAATACCTGCAATTTTGCAAGCTTTTTTGTTTCCCAACATCACTGATCTACCATCTTGATCACACAATTACTCTAACATGTCTTTGTTTAGAGTCATGTTCCAAGTACACTCTGAATCTATAATCCATTCCTTACTAGAGTCGCTGCTTCAAACCACCAAGACATTAGATGATCATAACCATCTTGCACAATGGTTGCATTACCATTATCCTTTCCACCATGATTATTCAGTCGATCAAGACATACTTTTCTTGTATGACCCTCCTTCTTATAATGATAACACGTAATAGTAGGATCATTACCACCATAAGAATTATGTAGAACTTTACCCTTTTCTTCTCAAACCTACTATCTTTCTTCAAGAATTACCCTTTAACGGAAAAACCTTCACCAACTGTTGATGGCTTGTGCTCCTTTTGTTCGTTCAAATTTTTAGAGTACAAGGCAGATTCAACATCTTCAAAGTTCAACGACTCTTTTCCATACAAGAGAGTTTCTTTGAAGTGAGCATGAGACTTAGGTAAAGAGTACAAAAGCATCAATGCTTGATCTTTATCATCAATATTGACCTCGATATTCTCAAGATCAAGAATTAATTTATTGAACATATCCAGTTGCTCAACCAAGGCTTTATCTTCACTCATCTTGAATGAATACAAAGCTTGTTTCAGGTAAAGACGATTAACCAACGATTTTATCATGTACAAACCTTCAAGTTTCGTCCACACACCAGCTGTTGTTTTATCCTTTGAAACCTGTCGGAAAACCTTATCACCAAGGCTCAATACAATGACACTGTAGGTTTTTTCGACCATCGTTGTCTTCTCCTTCTTCGATAGGGCAACATCCATCTTCTCTGATCCTTTCAACGCTTCTAACAAACCCTGTTGAACAAGAAGGGCTTGCATCTTCAAGTGCCACAAACCAAAATCATTCACATAGGTGAATTTCTTAATCTCATACTTTGTTGACGACATCTTCTTTTCCACGCTCCTCGCACCAGTTTGTTGTGAAACAATGTCGTCAATAACAGAACAAAGTTATCATTTAAAGATTGAGTTTCTTGAACAAATACAAGAAACCCTATTAGATTTTACGAAAGAGAGAGAAGAAGGAAAAAGAAGAATAAGAATTTGTTAAAATTGTTTTACTATTCACTTTCTCAATAAGGGTTTAAAAATTACAAGTGATTAATAACAATTAACCTCTCTAAACAATCTAAGAGAACTAGTGTATTTATAGACTACTAAGCTAACTTATGTTACAAGCTAACTTAACAATTGGACTTACAAGCAAGACGCAATTCGACATGCTAATTTAAACACAAAAATAACATATTTCGATAGTATGCTTGAACATACTTCGACTATAGCATGCTCAACTCCTATTGAACCATTAAACTACCTTTGTCGGCACTATAGTTCGATCCAAATACCACAATTATGAAATATGGTCATGAAGTTTAATTGTCCAGTAACAACGTGTTTTGATCGAGTCTGAGGTCTTGACGACCATGATAGACCATACTTAATTTGCGTAAATTTCAATTTATTCATATTTAATTGTGTTTATATTCGTCTATCTCGCTATTGGTAGAAAACAATTTATTTATCTGTTAATCGTGTGACTTGCAATCAGTTGAGGACAATTTTTTTACGAGTTAATCGTGTACCTAAACGATTGCATATAACTTATTTTTAATAATACACGATTTATATATTAATAAAAAAAAGCTTCAATAAAAAATTGACTTTATTCATGGTTTAAATGAGAAGTAGCACTTGTAATAGAAAATACAAACACATGATAATATTGGGCAACACTAACAATTTAAATTTCAAACTTATTACAACTAGCTAATATCAAGTACAATCCCTTGAGCAACATAATTATTAATTTAACACTCACACAATAAAGTAATGCAGTCTTTCTAAAATAAATTTGAATTCAAACAAATGTGGTGTGTTACTTGAAAATGTACTTGACAATACCAGGGATATGTGCGTTCATAAAGTAATCATCCCAATCAATATCTTTGGGGTCGAAGTAAAATAAATCTGTCTCTGTTCCACTTTCTCTTGCTGCCAACCGCAACTTTTCTGTGTTTATATCATCAAATCTGTGTGCCATAAATTCATAACAACATCACAACTTTGTTCACATCTTGTATCACAAATTTATATATCCAAGAAATCTTACATGCCCTTGAAGAATAAGTAAGGTCTATAAAGTTCCACCAACTGCATCACAACTTGGATCTTCCTGTTTAGCTCAAGATAAGTTTCTTGAAAATACTGGCAAAATGCCGTATTCGCCAGTTTCAGTCCCTATAATAAAAATGTGTTAAATGTTTATTGTCTGTTGTGATCTTATTCCGCTCCAGAAATCTGATTTATAGGAAAACTTATAATAATAAAATTCTTTATAATGTCTTAAAAACATTTAAATAAGAACCTGTAATGGGAGAAGGTAGCGAATGTAAATGTATCTTTGGAAACTATCCATGTCAGCCAATACGGTTACTTTTTTAACCTTAACAGCGCTTCCATCTTTGTTTATCCAAGGTTTTGCTTTGAAATATCTGAATCCATAATCCTGTAGATTAAGGTATCTCACCGGGTTTCTAATGGAGGAACCGACGTGGTATATCATACGATCATCTCTAGGTTGATTTGCATGAGCCACAATAGCTACTAGCATTGCATTCACCACCATGTCTGCTGGTATCTGTGTACAAAGAAAAATCATTTAAAAATGAAAATTCAACCGACAAATCATTCGAGTTAAAGGACTATGAACTGACCGCGTCAACCACACATTCGAGACCTCCAAGAAAACATGTTAATTTTCCTTTTCCATAAGCAACACCTAAACTGTCTATAGTTCTGTAAAGCAAAAAATTCTATCAGAAAAATTTTCACTTTCATTTATAGTAACAATTAACCACAAACAATTTATCTTAAAAAAATATATTTACCTGACACCCTCGACCCAACCAGGGAAAGGTTCTTTCAATGTACTCGTGACAATGGCCGGTCGCAAAATAACAACAGATAAATTTCCTTTCAGTTGTTCGACGAACATCTCTCCGATCGCCTTTGTAAACACATATGTGTTAGGCCAGCCATACACTTTTGCCCTGAAATTTATTGAAAATTCAACGATGATCTTTTGTTACATGACAAATTATTCTATCCGTTAAATTATATAAGATTGTATAGAGAGATATTCACGAACCTTGTCATGCCTAAGTCTCTCATGGCCAGTTTAATTTCACGTTCACTAGCTCCATTCTCTCTTAACTCACCTAACTTTTCTGTTATTAATTTCTTTTCTGCATTCACGTCTAATCCAGCAACACCATTCAGTGAATCACCAAAAACATAGGGACTTTCTAGAATCAGCCCCTTTCCTTCACCACACACATATGCTGAAAAATTATTCAATTATTAAAGTTATTATACTATGTACTAAAACATACTTAATATTAATTAATTCATATTTACATTAACTAATTAATTAATTAATACTAATTAACCTGTTGATACATGAACAAGCACTTTAACTTTGCTACATTCTTTGGCGAAGTTAATTACATACTTAACTCCAAATGTATTTAGATCCAATGCTACATCATACCTGTATTTATATATTATATATAATAAAAAAAATTATAAAGTATATATATGATTGTACCAAAAAATAAGAAAATAAAATTTAATGTACCTTTCATTAAAGTTAGTAGTTGCAGCTAGATTGATAATAACATCTGTCTGAGACAAAATATCTTTTCTTAAAATGGCATCCTTCAAACCCAAGTCTTCACAAGTGATATCTCCAGCCACCACAGTTAACTTTTCAGAAACAAAACTCTTGAAATTTGATCCCCACTTTTCTTTTAGTGAATTAAACAAGTCCTTTGCTAATATCTAAAATTACAAAAAATATATATTAACCATGTATTAGTCCCAGGCTTAATTTATTTATTTATATATAATTTGTTTATATTAATATATAAATATGTTTTTTTACTAAGATATGTATATTTATGATTTTTAATTTTCTTTAAATCATTATTTATTTAGGCGCGCATATATATATATTGATCTAACTATCATTTATTAAAAAAAATTAAGACTTTTAGTTACCCTACTCATAATGTGTTTGTTCTTGGTTTCAATGTTGTCTCCTGGTTGGGTCTTGTTAGATCAAACTTGGATCTATAAATAATGGCCAAACTTTTATTTTTTGGATTTGTCTTATTAAAAACTTTGGGAAATTGTGTTTTTTTGCGGTCCTTTTGTCCTAAAATATAGAGCAACGTGTGAAAATTTTGAATTTCACAAGTGGCAGATTTGTCAAATTAATCCGAAATCACTTTTCCATAAGCAGTTTAAAGGTTACATGATCAATGTAAATATATTTGTGGAAATATATTATGAATAAAGAAAATATAACATGATAATAATAAACTAAATTACAAATATGCATTAATTTACCTCATTCTGCAAACGAGAAGCTGCAGATTTGTCATCAGAAGCTCTTAAAAGAAGAAAAAGCTTCTTAACATTTGGTTGAACTCTCAATACCTTCTCCACAAATACTGTAAAACACATAACCATGTATCAGAAATATGTGCACATTAATTAGAATGAAAGGAAGAGATGAAAGAGAGAACATATATATACTTTTTGCAAGAAAACCAGTAGCACCAGTAACTAAAATGGTCTTGTCTTGAAGAAAGTGGAGTATGCTTCCTACCTCTTCCATTATAGAAATAAAGTAAAGTGGAATCTAAAAAGAAATAGGTATTGTAGTCTATGAATGAAAAACTATAATGCAACTTCTTTCATATTTATAACCAGAAAAACGAAATTATTTCTTACTAAAGAAAAACTAAATCGTTGAGCAATTATGATATGAGAGCTGACGTGCAACTTGCACGTTGTTTTTCAATAGGAAACAAGGATAATTTTTTTTATATAATTTTTTACTCGCAAATATTTATGTGAATAAACATGGATAATTACTATAACAAATGATATATACTACAAGGTCATTCTCACCATTCTTACCACAGCAATGAGAATGACAGTTGTAAAAATCATGCGATTTTATTATTTTATTTTTTATAAATTAAAAAAAAATTATTAATTTTTTAAAGGACAAATATGAAACACGGCGTTATAGATAAATTAGAATTACTATAATTAACACATAATAAGTTGTACAAGATGATGAATAGAAAAGTAATAAAGAACACAATAATTGACAACTTAGTATTTGATAAAATTATGATAAAATATATGTACACCATGTATTTGATAAAATTATGATATGGATTCTCATCAACATTAGTTTTTCTTAAAAATATTATTGTTTCTTTCCTTTATTCATGAATGTTTTTAAATATTTTATTTTTTTATTTATTATTTATTATGCATAAATTTATTATTTTAGGAATATTGACCCAAAAGTTTTACCATGTGAGATGAAAAATCGTCTAAAGTTTTTTTTCTTATATTTTTGTTTTTTTTTATAATATTCATATTCAATTTTTGATTCTAAGTTTTTTTTTTTGTTTTTTCATTATGATTGTGACAATAATTTATTCTAATTATTTTTATTTTCTTTGAAACTTGTAGGCAAACAACAACATAACTCTTCACCAACCAAAAGAGTATAAAAATAAAGGTTCACATTTAGATCCCAATAGTAATAGTAAGTAGAGGTGAAATGACTACTCTACTTTATTTTAAGCTATCTTAATAATGATATAATTGTTGATAATGATATATAATAACTATCTTACTTTCATTTTTGTTGTTTTTATTTGTAATTAAGAATATATTTTTTTTATTATTTCAATTTTACAGTATTTTTTTTAATCAATTTTACGGTAGTTTTTTACGAGTTACTATCAGCACAATATATATTTTATTTTAATAAATAATTATCTTAACTTAAAAGATAAAATCCTTATTTTTAAATATTAAATATTTTTTTTATTTCACGAGTCTCTTTTTTCTCTTTGTATTTTAGTACAATTGAATTTGTATAATTATTGTTTATTTTATAATTAATAATTTCAAATTTAGATATGTATATAAATATATTTTATATAGTACCAAATTTATATATATATTTAAATATATTTAGTACCGTATCAAATAATTTTACTCGTGCGGAAGCACGGGTATCTTACTAGTTACTATTACAAATGATAGATACTACAACGTCATTCTCACCATTTTGACCACAATTATGAGAATGACAGTTGTAAAAATCATGCGATTTATTATTTTATTTTTTATAAATTAAAAAAATTTGTTAAAAATTTGTTTTTTAAAGGACAAATGTCGAACGCGGCGTTATAGATAACTTGTTCGACAAGTTAAACTAGAATCACCATAATTAACACATAATAAGTTGTACAAGATGATGAATCAGAAAAGTAATAAAGAACACAATAATCAACCACTTAGTTCGAGGCAACAACACCTACGTCTAGATGGTTGACTTCTAATTCAAGAAAGAAAATTCACCATTAGTAATTTAGTACAATTAGTCTTATATGAACCAACAAACCTTTGTTGGAACAAGATTTGTTCATGCCTTTAAAATATTTTGATGATAAAAAAGTATTTAAAGAACAATAGGGTTTACTAATGGTTATTCAAGTGTGCAGGATCAAAAGACATAAACCTTGATATAAATAAAATTAATCACTTAGAAGAACCATTAAAGAGAAACCAAGTGTGGAATCAAGATTCAAAGCCGTCTATGTTTTGATGAAGACAACTCATACAAGTTTGGCAAGCAAGATACTTTCACTATATACCCGTGGAGGTATATGCTTATTGAAGCTGCTTACACTATATACCCGTGGGGGTATATACACTGGAGATAAAATCAGAAGCTTCTCTATCTTAATCTCTCCACAAAAAGCAAGAGGTGCAAACATATCAACAAGAATAAATTATCAAGAACATCGCAAGATCGCATACATCGCTATGGATCAAAGTTTCATCTTTCAAAATTTCAAGTGGTTTTGAAGATTCAAGACACAGTATAACATTGCTTACTTAGAATTATGTATGCAAGTGTTCTTTAATCTCACTTCACTTCACCACTAACACAAAACCTTTTTAAACTCTTTTAAAATACTCTTGTTATTTTAAAAATTAAGTGTTTTTGGAAAAACCTTCAGTGTTAACCGATTAACACAAGTTAAAATTGTATTTTTGGGATTTCTAATAGTGTTACCAGATTAACCATATAGGTTAACCGATTAACACATGAAAGATTTGAATATTTTGCACGTTGGAAAGGTGTTAACCGATTAACCTATATGGTTAACCGATTAACACTGTAACAACAGCCAAAAATAGCAGCTTTTCATGAAAGAGCACATTGTTCTAAAATTTCTTACTGGCTATTTTT
This sequence comes from Lathyrus sativus, assembly GCA_963859935.3. Taxonomy (NCBI): domain Eukaryota; kingdom Viridiplantae; phylum Streptophyta; class Magnoliopsida; order Fabales; family Fabaceae; genus Lathyrus; species Lathyrus sativus. Next base: position 843,261,553 of record OZ012735.1, read on the forward strand.
GATATCCCCAAAACACACTTTTTTGGAAAGGTTTTTGATCAGTATAAATTGATTTCAATTTCAATTTCAAAACAACCTTCAAGAAACAAATTTCAAAATTACTCTTTCTTCAACCTTTTGAATTTTCACAAAGTGTTCAAAACCAGAATTTTTTGAAAGAAGCCATTGAAATACACTTTCACATCTTTACAGCTTGCTTTCGCACAAAAGAACACTTGTATAAATTCTGAGTAATCTTTGTTTCAAGAAGAAGATCAATATTTCATATTGATATACATTCAAATCATACTTATATTCAAATTCATATTGACTACAACTTATTCTTAGAATTATAAAAGATAAGTTTGTAGGGTTTTCCTTGTGATCCGGATTGTGGATACAAGAGGTCCTTGTGTGAGATATTTATTCTCGGTAGGACTTAAAATATTGTAAATCCAAGAGGATTGTTCTTGGTTGTTAGGATTGTCTTGTGTAGAAATCTAACGTTGATAGTGAAATTCTCTTTCATGTTGAAAGGGGAATGAAGTACTCTCGGATTGTGAGGGGAACCACTATAAATCTTGGTGTCCACTTTCTTTATGCTTTCTACTGCATTCATCACCAAGAACATAACCGGAGTAAATTTCAAGAATATCGAAAAACCGGAAAAAGTCTCTAAAAGCCTAATTCATCCCCCCTCCCTCTTAGGCATACTCTGAACTTACACCAAGTTGTTTTGAATATGAAGGATTGGAATCAAGCTTTCAGACTCTAAGGAGTCAACTCAAGTCTTTCAGATGTTGAACCTAAGCTTGCTTGGAATATAAAGATCAACAAAGCTCTGAAGACTGAAGTCATTTAAAATAGGTAAACTCTGTTACAAAGGAACAACTCTGCATCTTCTGAACAAACTTCATCAGTAATGCTGAAGATACTGCTTCATAGAAATTTGTCTATATCAAGTCATCAACTTTGAAAGTGTTCATCAAGACTAATTCTGATCAAGACTTAGATGAAGGCAAGCCTAGAACCTGTGAACTCAAGACTTTAAAGTCTTATTCCAACCAGGTTCTGAACACATATTTTAGCTTCTAATCATGCTTTAACTAATTCTATAAAAACCTCTGATTCAGGAAGCTAAGTATAAATATAACAATGACTTTAAGCAAGTTTTAACAAACTTCTACAAGAAGTCTCCATTCAGAAGTTATCTAAAGAAGATCATGTGACAACGGTATAATTCTTTATGTCTAATTAGTATAAAGTAATATTGTCAGGATCTTCTCTCTCCAACTGTTCAAAACTCTGCTCTGCTCCTCTCAACGTATTTATGCTATCCGAGTTTTTAGCTCACTATATTGTACACTAGCTAAATACCTTAAGCGACTATTTATATTATGGGTAGTTTCAATCTTCATCGGATCTATTTAAAGAAGAAGATTAAAAACATTCACAACACTCTTGAAGCTCTTACTCTCAAGAGAACTCTCAATGAGAGAAACTGAATGTGAGTTAAATAATATGTAAATGTGTTCACAAGAATGTGATACCAGTTCACATAAATGAGTTGAGAGAATCTGTGTTACACATAAAACACATTTGAGAGAAGAACACTTAAAAAAAATATATAACCAAAAGGATTCGAGAGCTTGGTACCTCCCTTCTGAATAAACCTCTTTCTAATTTTCAGCCTACCCAGAACATGATTTCGTTTTCCTTTTTATTCTACCTAAGTTTTGTATTTGCTCCTAATAATAATAATAATAATAATAATAATAATAATAATAATAATAATAATAATAATAATAATAATAATAATAATAATAATAATAATAATAATAATAATAATTGTTACTCTAATAATTTAATGGCTGCTCTTAGACTCTCTAACTGCTATAGATAACATTTAATAAGATTGCTGATATGCTTGTAACTAGAATAGAACAGTCACAATCTATTATGATTCCTAGTAATTCCTAAGGTCTAACAATACTCCCCCCAAAACTATCACCTTATCCTCAAGGTGAAAGAAAATACTCTGGAGACAAAATATATCCTCCGGTTCCCATAACTTGAATCAGAAGGATTAAGTTCTACATGACATATAAAAAATTTCTCCAGGATTAAATTGCCTTAGTATCAGCATCCCTCTAGTGAACGGTTGTTGGAACGATGGCGATATCGGCAGTGGAGCTTTCTCGTTACAAAACATTATCTTAGGAATATCAATAAACACCATTGTGCTGATGTCTGGTGATTTTAACAATGGAGGTTGTTGATCTAACCATTCTGATAGTGTTCTCTCATTTGGTTCTTCATCCTCTATTGAATCAGTTTCAGACCCAAATTTCTTGAGAATTGCATCTTTAAAATTTCCCCAAATGGAACTTGGATTGACTGAGATCCATGATTTGTACCATGTAAAGACTTTACCACTCACCCACTGTGAAATTTTTAGTATTTGATCTTCTTCATTACATACACCTCCTACATCAAAATATTTCTCAACCTTGATAATCCATTCAACAACATCCCTTCCTTCAAAGATTTGTATTTTGAATCGTAACTCTTTGAGTTCTCTTCTCTAATCTTTAATCACTTTCAGCACTTCATCAACAAGGTCAAACATTCCTTCCATTCTTGACGACAACTCTATTTTTCTCTGTTTTTTTTCGTTTACTCTTCCAGATCATAAGTGTAACACCCTTCTAAACCCCACGGAAAATATAAGCATAATCAGAGTAAAATTAACATGCAATCACAAAGGGCGTCACACATACACTTCCAAATTACTTAAACCACCTGTCACGCTCATTAACACTGAATTATATAATCATACTTTACAAAATTTCATTTTTCGCATGTAGCAGCAGATTCATTTATATCACTTTTTTTTCATAAAAGAAATATTTGTTTTTATCACATAAATCAACATCACTTAGGCACTGAGGCCAACATCACAATATCTCAATAATATGAAAACATAGTACATCACTACAACACAAACCAAGCGATCCCAGTGTTACATGACCAGAGAATGACTCGACCCAACATAATTAACTCACTAAACAGCTACACCAATAGGGACTTCGGAACTACAAGCAATACTACTCCTTGATACCTGCACGATATCATGTAGGACATCATTCCAGCAGAAGGGTGAGAAATATTATCATAATAACAATGCATAAATCATATATATATATATATATATATATATATATATATATATATATATATATATATATATATATATATATATATATATATATATATATATATATATATATATATATATATATATATATATATATATATATATATATATATATATATATATATATATATATAAATGCACAATTACAGAATACATATATTCCACATTTTCTCACTATACTTCATAAAGCATATATATACACAAATAAATATGGACAATCATCAAACATATCCATAATTCTCAATCCTAACAACTCACATCCATAAGCACACTTGCATACAACAATCACATATACTATATGACTCATATAACTCATCAACTCACAGTTACGCATTCACCATTACACATTTACAAACCTCAATTCATCAATTCATGCTCATAAGCATACTTCCATGCAATAATCATGTATTTACAATGCTCATTTACACAAGTCATACATATACACATACTTTCACAATTCCCACTATACTTCATAAAGCATATATATACACAAACAAATATGGACAATCATCAAACATATCCATAATTCTCATCTTTCCACATAAGCATACACATATGCATACTTCCACACAATCAATCATATATTAATGCCATAAGACTCAATGCGACTCAATGCAACTCATTCCATGTGGTACCAACACTTGTTATCCTTTTTCGGTTTTTATACTTAAACCGGGTCCACCCTTCTAGACCGATAACAATAAAAGCCCGTTCCCTAAGCTTTCAAACCCACCCTTCTAGGTTTGGCACAAGTCACTAGTCTCCACGAAACTAGCAAATATTGCCTCTTGGCTAAATGATGCATATGCAATCAACAACAAAATGCACTTAAGACCGTTCACTCGTCTTAATCCCATGCATTCAAATAATTCATCACATCAAGAATTATAACATGATTGCACACACAACATATTCATATTATCAAGTATTGCCAATTCAATATTATCACCACATTACCATGCAATGCACACATATTCACAATGTTCCCATGCATTATTCACATACGATCACAAACAGTGCACACATATTCACAATGTTCCCATGCATTCCAAATATCGTGCCAAACGGCAATAACCCAATCACAAATCATCACGCATTCTTATTCATATTAACAATGTATTATATATATTGCCCAAGGCTACATTTCAAAATCAATTCATAATCTAGGATTCACGCCATAAGGCTACCCACAGTATAACATATCACAACAATAATCATCGCCTCGTGCGATAGGGTTAATCATATACGAGTCGAAAAACCGACCTCAGATGGAACACACAAGAAAATCACATCCTGTCATGCTCGCCACCTTGCTCACTAAACGAGCCTCTAGCGAGTGCTCACTACCTGTTCGCCTAGCGAACCAGCTCGCAAAGGCAAACAGAAGCCACTAACTTGATTCGCTACCACACTCGCCACAACGAATGCCCAGCGAATGCTCTCTACCCCCTTCGCTACCAGCGAAGAACACCCAAAACCATTCTGCCCAAGTCTGGGACCATTCGCTACTGGCTCGCCACAGCGAATGCTCGCCTAGCGAACGTGCTAGCAAGGGTCTGCGAACTCAGAAATCCCCACTGTCCAAAACTCTGAAACTCATCGAAATCCAACCGATTTAAACCCAACTCGTCTCAGTAACCTTAGCCCAACATTCCTCAACTAAACTCTACTACTTATCCTCATTTTAACCGTTAAAACTCGGTTTCTACCGATTAAACTCAATGTGCCCTAGAATGGAAGATGAGGAAGAACAATCAAACAAATCCAAGCAATCCATACATAATCACATACATTGGTAAGATAACAATACTTCATACCCTTACCTCGATTAATCGGGAGCTAGAAGTCGTTCTTGAGCTTTCCAAGCTTTCATTTCTTTTTCCTTCTACTTTCTCTTCTTCCTCCACTTTTCTTTCATGTTTTCTACTTTATATTTTCGTTCGCTTCCCTTCATATATCCTTCCCTTCTATTTCTCTCCAATTTATTTCCTCATAAAATATCCCGTCTCATTCTAAATTAGAGAATATCTAGTAAATCCACATTATTCTACTAAATAGAATAAATCAGTTAAATCCAATAATTCACTTAAATCATACAAACCAATTAACTAGTACCATTAATCAGTTATTGAAAATTGTGTTGTTACAACTCTCCCCCATTTTATAAATTTTCGTCCTTGAAAATGTTATCCAACTCGAATAATTCTGGATACGACTCTCGCGCATCTCAGTCTCCTAACTAATTCCACCAACGGAATCCCTTTACCTCGAAGTTGCTTCTCGTTCACCCACCTGAACTTAACAATGTCTCCACAATTGGGTTGCCTCTCGCACAATCTCAGGTCCAAGTACAACACTCTCGCCAGACACACATCAGCTCATAGGAGCCTTATCCCCCCATACCAAACAAAGCCTCATACGATGTCATTCCGATATTAGAATGATAGAAATTGTCGTAGATAAACTCAATCAACGACGATTAACTATCCCACGATCCACCGTGATCCAATCACACAAGCTTTCCCACAATTTCTCTACATACTGGGTAATCCTCTTTGTCTGTCTATTTCTTCCATGGACGCTAGTCAGAGTTCAACAACCACATGACATCCAGAAGTACCTATAAACCTTTCCAAAATCTCAATGAAGAACTCAGATTCCTATTTAACAGAACGATTCATCCTTACTGGTAAGTAACGAGTTACTCTTGTTAATCCATTCGTAACCATCCAAATCGAGTCACATACCATCAAATTCTTCGGACACCCGTCACAATGTCCATGGGGGTACCCTCCCACGCCACTAAGAAATATTCAACAGTTTCTGATGTTCACACTTCTACCTTCAACAAGTCTAATCAACATATACAACTTTGACCACTTCTCTCTCCATCTATAGTTACCAAGACGATTCCTCAAATTCGGTCATATCCTCACAGCACCTGGATGGATACTAAATTTATCTCAACGTCCTTCTCCCAGGGTACTTTTGTCCAACTCCCACTATTGGAAACACAAACTTTATCACGACACTCATGGTACCATTTCCATCAATCCGAAGATCAACTCTTCGACTTTTATCCATTAAATTCAATCATTCTATTCAACTCAAATGAATTCCGACTCCCTCGGATCTCATCGGGAATACCAATAGTCAGTCCCAACATACAAAACTCAATTCCATAAGAAGTCTCTTCACATACTAAACTCATACCCCGAATTTGCTTCCTCAGTTCTAGCTTAATACCATCGTCATCAATATATATAGGAATTTCCCATTTGATATCTCAGTCACCACATCGTCTCACCCAAATGGTAATTCAACCAAAACCATATTCCTTGAAAAGTCGCAATTATACAAACAACTTAAGTTCTTAAGGCTAGCAATCATTTCAAATTTCAACTAAACAATTGAGGTCTCCAAACTCCGGCACAGACACACAACAACCAATTCCAAATTACTTGTCAGGCAATTCCCTTATGTATCTTGAGTTGCCTTAAAGCATAACCAAAACTCGCTAATGTTGTACTTAACACATCTCTCAATCATATCAACTAAACATCACAAAACACAACAATTAGTTCTGTCGGATTTGGCCAACCAATACACGAGTTATTGACAGCTTCTCCCAAAACACTTTAAACTTCTTCCCAGTGGTATATCACTACTCTTTCTCAAATACAGATAACTCAAGTCTCCGACGCTCAACATGATCCTCTATACTCTTCGAATATCCAAATATCATCAGCTACACAACTATTCACTCAATTAAGTATGGAAAATCCCATGTCAAACGGACACTCAATTCATGAGTTTATGGTGGAACAAAAACCACACTTCCCGTACTTACTACAACATCCAAACGTACTCCATCAAGAAATAACTTAATTCCATGTTACTACTCCACTATCACATAGAGCATTGTAGCAACTTCCAATGCTTCTAATCCTGCGTCATTCCGAGTTACGGTTCTCTCATTACGACAAAATATGAAAACAACATTCCCACACTCAGAAGACCATTTACACCTCTTCAACTCTTGAAGTACTTAGAGGCCTAATAATACCAAGATTGTATTCCACCTCTTACTCCCTTTAATAATCACCAGAAATCACCATCCACCCTTTATATACTCGACCTCATAAACTGTTGTCGTAACACACATAGACACAAGTCTCAAAATTATTCCATCAATTTAATTCCTTGGCTAACCAATTAGACATATAACATGGAGCTCTCAATATCGGACTAGTTTCCGTAACTAAGTCGATCATAACTCCACTTCACGCCCTGGCTGTGTATTCACCACTTCGTCAGGACAACTTCCCGACAATTACGACTGATCGGTAAACCGCCAACTTTCCACTTTCGTTAATGCACAAAACTCCCAAGTACTTGGCCTTACTCCAAACCATTCACTACTCACGCCATCTAAGCTTGCAAGACACGTCTATCCCATCCAACACAATCCCAACTACTATCAACAAGAGATTAAGGGTGGTCAGTTCCTCAATTTGTCAATAAACAGCCGAAATTATGATGGGGCATAAACCATCTTTACTAAACTATAGAAGCGTTCAACCATACACTCGCAGCATCCTGGAGAAGCACAACTTTCTCCCCCACTCGGGTCACGCCGACTCCTACAGATAAGGTTTAGAACAACAAACGCGTACCGACAGTGTTTTCACACACATGTCGCATACAAGGGAACAAACAACATTAGGCAACTTGGCCGGATGGACCGACCTGCTCTGATACCACTAATGTAACACCCTTCTAAACCCCACGGAAAATATAAGCATAATCAGAGTAAAATTAACATGCAATCACAAAGGGCGTCACACATACACTTCCAAATTACTTAAACCACTTGTCATGCTCATTAACACTAAATTATATAATCATACTTTACAAAATTTCATTTTTTCGCATGTAGCAGCGAATTCATTTATATCACTTTTTTTTTTTCATAAAAGAAATATTTGTTTTTATCACATAAATCAACATCACTTAGGCACTGAGGCCAACATCACAATATCTCAATAATATGAAAACATAGTACATCACTATAATATAAACCAAGCGATCCCAGTGTTACATGACCAAAACATGACTCGACCTAACATAAGTAACTCACTAAACAACTACACCAATAGCAACTTCGGAACTACAAGAAATAATACTCCTTGGTACCCGCACGATGTCATGTAGGACATCATTCCAGCAGAAGGGTGAGAAATATTATCATAATAACAATGCATATATATATATATATATATATATATATATATATATATATATATATATATATATATATATATATATATATATATATATATATATATATATATATATATATATATATATATATATATATATATATATATATATATGCACAATTATAGAATACATATATTCCACATTTTCTTACTATACTTCATAAAGCATATATATACACAAACAAATATGGACAATCATCAAACATATCCATAATTCTCAATCCTAACAACTCACATCCATAAGCACACTTGCATACAACAATCACATATACTATATGACTCATATAACTCATCAACTCGCAGTTACGCATTCACCATTACACGTTTACAAACCTCAATTCATCAATTCATGCTCATAAGCATACTTCCATGCAATAATCATGTATTCACAATGCTCATTTACACAAGTCATACATATACGCATATTTTCACGATTCTCATTATACTTCATAAAGCATATATATACACAAACGAATATGGACAATCATCAAACATATCCATAATTCTCATCTTTCCACATAAGCATACACATATGCATACTTCCACACAATCAATCATATATTCATGCCATAAGACTCAATGCGACTCAATGCAACTCATGCCATGTGGTTCCAACACTTGTTATTATTTTTCGGTTTTTACACTTAAACCGGGTCCACCCTTCTAGACCTATAACAACAAAAGCCCGTTCCCTAAGCTCTCAAACCCACCCTTCTAGGTTTGGGACAAGTCACTAGTCTCCACGAAACTAGCAAATATTGCCTCTTGGCTAAATGATGCATATGCAATCAACAACAAAATGCACTTAAGACCGTTCACTCGTCTTAATCCCATGCATTCAAATAATTCATCACATCAAGAATTATAACATGATTGCACACACAACATATTCATATTATCAAGTATTGCCAATTCAATACTATCACCACATTACCATGCAATGCACACATATTCACAATGTTCCCATGCATTATTCACATACGATCACAAACAATGCCCACATATTCACAATGTTCCCATGCATTCCAAATATCGTGCCAAACGGCAATAACCCAATCACAAATCATCACGCATTCTTATTCATATTAACAATGTATTATATATATTGCCCAAGGCTACATTTCAAAATCAATTCATAATCTAGGATTCACGCCATAAGGCTACCCACAGTATAACATATCACAACAATAATCATCGCCTCGTGCGATAGGGTTAATCATATACGAGTCGAAAAACCGACCTCAGATGGAACACACAAGAAAATCACATCCTGTCATTCTCGCCACCTTGCTCACTAAACGAGCCTCTAGCGAGTGCTCACTACCTGTTCGCCTAGCGAACCAGCTCGCGAAGGCAAACAGAAGCCACTGACTTGATTCGCTACCCCACTCGCCACAACGAATGCCCAGCGAATGCTCTCTACCCCCTTCGCTACCAGCGAAGAACACCCAAAACCATTCTGCCCAAGTCTGGGACCATTCGCTACTGGCTCGCCACAGCGAATGCTCGCCTAGCGAACGTGCTAGCAAGGGTCTGCGAACTCAGAAATCCCCACTGTCCAAAACTCTGAAACTCATCGAAATCCAACCGATTTAAACCCAACTCGTCTCAGTAACCTTAGCCCAACATTCCTCAACTAAACTCTACTACTTATCCTCATTTTAACCGTTAAAACTCGGTTTCTACCGATTAAACTCAATGTGCCCTAGAATGGAAGATGAGGAAGAACAATCAAACAAATCCAAGCAATCCATACATAATCACATACATTGGTAAGATAACAATACTTCATACCCTTACCTCGATTAATCGGGAGCTAGAAGTCGTTCTTGAGCTTTCCAAGCTTTCATTTCTTTTTCCTTCTACTTTCTCTTCTTCCTCCACTTTTCTTTCATGTTTTCTACTTTATATTTTCGTTCGCTTCCCTTCATATATCCTTCCCTTCTATTTCTCTCCAATTTATTTCCTCATAAAATATCCCGTCTCATTCTAAATTAGAGAATATCTAGTAAATCCGCATTATTCTACTAAATAGAATATATCAGTTAAATCCAATAATTCACTTAAATCATACAAACCAATTAACTAGTACCATTAATCAGTTATTGAAAATTGTGTTGTTACAACTCTCCCCCATTTTATAAATTTTCGTCCTTGAAAATGTTATCCAACTCGAATAATTCTGGATACGACTCTCGCGCATCTCAGTCTCCTAACTAATTCCACCAACGGAATCCCTTTACCTCGAAGTTGCTTCTCGTTCACCCACCTGAACTTAACAATGTCTCCACAATTGGGTTGCCTCTCGCACAATCTCAGGTCCAAGTACAACACTCTCGCCAGACACACATCAGCTCATAGGAGCCTTATCCCCCCTTACCAAACAAAGCCTCATACGATGTCATTCCGATATTAGAATGATAGAAATTGTCGTAGATAAACTCAATCAACGAGGATTAACTATCCCACGATCCACCGTGATCCAATCACACAAGCTTTCCCACAATTTCTCTACATACTGGGTAATCCTCTTTGTCTGTCTATTTCTTCCATGGACGCTAGTCAGAGTTCAACAACCACATGACATCCAGAAGTACCTATAAACCTTTCCAAAATCTCAATGAAGAACTCAGATTCCTATTTAACAGAACGATTCATCCTTACTGGTAAGTAACGAGTTACTCTTGTTAATCCATTCGTAACCATCCAAATCGAGTCACATACCATCAAATTCTTCGGACACCCGTCACAATGTCCATGGGGGTACCCTCCCACGCCACTAAGAAATATTCAACAGTTTCTGATGTTCACACTTCTACCTTCAACAAGTCTAATCAACATATACAACTTTGACCACTTCTCTCTCCATCTATAGTTACCAAGACGATTCCTCAAATTCGGTCATATCCTCACAGCACCTGGATGGATACTAAATTTATCTCAACGTCCTTCTCCCAGGGTACTTTTGTCCAACTCCCACTATTGGAAACACAAACTTTATCACGACACTCATGGTACCATTTCCATCAATCCGAAGATCAACTCTTCGACTTTTATCCATTAAATTCAATCATTCTATTCAACTCAAATGAATTCCGACTCCCTCGGATCTCATCGGGAATACCAATAGTCAGTCCCAACATACAAAACTCAATTCCATAAGAAGTCTCTTCACATACTAAACTCATACCCCGAATTTGCTTCCTCAGTTCTAGCTTAATACCATCGTCATCAATATATATAGGAATTTCCCATTTGATATCTCAGTCACCACATCGTCTCACCCAAATGGTAATTCAACCAAAACCATATTCCTTGAAAAGTCGCAATTATACAAACAACTTAAGTTCTTAAGGCTAGCAATCATTTCAAATTTCAACTAAACAATTGAGGTCTCCAAACTCCGGCACAGACACACAACAACCAATTCCAAATTACTTGTCAGGCAATTCCCTTATGTATCTTGAGTTGCCTTAAAGCATAACCAAAACTCGCTAATGTTGTACTTAACACATCTCTCAATCATATCAACTAAACATCACAAAACACAACAATTAGTTCTGTCGGATTTGGCCAACCAATACACGAGTTATTGACAGCTTCTCCCAAAACACTTTAAACTTCTTCCCAGTGGTATATCACTACTCTTTCTCAAATACAGATAACTCAAGTCTCCGACGCTCAACATGATCCTCTATACTCTTCGAATATCCAAATATCATCGGCTACACAACTATTCACTCACTCAATTAAGTATGGAAAATCCCATGTCAAACGGACACTCAATTCATGAGTTTATGGTGGAACAAAAACCACACTTCCCGTACTTACTACAACATCCAAACGTACTCCATCAAGAAATAACTTAATTCCATGTTACTACTCCACTATCACATAGAGCATTGTAGCAACTTCCAATGCTTCTAATCCTGCGTCATTCCGAGTTACGGTTCTCTCATTACGACAAAATATGAAAACAACATTCCCACACTCAGAAGACCATTTACACCTCTTCAACTCTTGAAGTACTTAGAGGCCTAATAATACCAAGATTGTATTCCACCTCTTACTCCCTTTAATAATCACCAGAAATCACCATCCACCCTTTATATACTCGACCTCATAAACTGTTGTCGTAACACACATAGACACAAGTCTCAAAATTATTCCATCAATTTAATTCCTTGGCTAACCAATTAGACATATAACATGGAGCTCTCAATATCGGACTAGTTTCCGTAACTAAGTCGATCATAACTCCACTTCACGCCCTGGCTGTGTATTCACCACTTCGTCAGGACAACTTCCCGACAATCACGACTGATCGGTAAACCGCCAACTTTCCACTTTCGTTAATGCACAAAACTCCCAAGTACTTGGCCTTACTCCAAACCATTCACTACTCACGCCATCTAAGCTTGCAAGACACGTCTATCCCATCCAACACAATCCCAACTACTATCAACAAGAGATTAAGGGTGGTCAGTTCCTCAATTTGTCAATAAACAGCCGAAATTATGATGGGGCATAAACCATCTTTACTAAACTATAGAAGCGTTCAACCATACACTCGCAGCATCCTGGAGAAGCACAACTTTCTCCCCCACTCGGGTCACGCCGACTCCTACAGATAAGGTTTAGAACAACAAACGCGTACCGACAGTGTTTTCACACACATGTCGCATACAAGGGAACAAACAACATTAGGCAACTTGGCCGGATGGACCGACCTGCTCTGATACCACTAATGTAACACCCTTCTAAACCCCACGGAAAATATAAGCATAATCAGAGTAAAATTAACATGCAATCACAAAGGGCGTCACACATACACTTCCAAATTACTTAAACCACTTGTCATGCTCATTAACACTAAATTATATAATCATACTTTACAAAATTTCATTTTTTCGCATGTAGCAGCGAATTCATTTATATCACTTTTTTTTTTCATAAAAGAAATATTTGTTTTTATCACATAAATCAACATCACTTAGGCACTGAGGCCAACATCACAATATCTCAATAATATGAAAACATAGTACATCACTATAATATAAACCAAGCGATCCCAGTGTTACATGACCAAAACATGACTCGACCTAACATAAGTAACTCACTAAACAACTACACCAATAGCGACTTCGGAACTACAAGAAATAATACTCCTTGGTACCCGCACGATGTCATGTAGGACATCATTCCAGCAGAAGGGTGAGAAATATTATCATAATAACAATGCATATATATATATATATATATATATATATATATATATATATATATATATATATATATATATATAAATGCACAATTATAGAATACATATATTCCACATTTTCTTACTATACTTCATAAAGCATATATATACACAAACAAATATGGACAATCATCAAACATATCCATAATTCTCAATCCTAACAACTCACATCCATAAGCACACTTGCATACAACAATCACATATACTATATGACTCATATAACTCATCAACTCGCAGTTACGCATTCACCATTACACGTTTACAAACCTCAATTCATCAATTCATGCTCATAAGCATACTTCCATGCAATAATCATGTATTCACAATGCTCATTTACATAAGTCATACATATACGCATATTTTCACAATTCTCATTATACTTCATAAAGCATATATATACACAAACGAATATGGACAATCATCAAACATATCCATAATTCTCATCTTTCCACATAAGCATACACATATGCATACTTCCACACAATCAATCATATATTCATGCCATAAGACTCAATGCGACTCAATGCAACTCATGCCATGTGGTTCCAACACTTGTTATTATTTTTCGGTTTTTACACTTAAACCGGGTCCACCCTTCTAGACCTATAACAACAAAAGCCCGTTCCCTAAGCTCTCAAACCCACCCTTCTAGGTTTGGGACAAGTCACTAGTCTCCACGAAACTAGCAAATATTGCCTCTTGGCTAAATGATGCATATGCAATCAACAACAAAATGCACTTAAGACCGTTCACTCGTCTTAATCCCATGCATTCAAATAATTCATCACATCAAGAATTATAACATGATTGCACACACAACATATTCATATTATCAAGTATTGCCAATTCAATACTATCACCACATTACCATGCAATGCACACATATTCACAATGTTCCCATGCATTATTCACATACGATCACAAACAATGCACACATATTCACAATGTTCCCATGCATTCCAAATATCGTGCCAAACGGCAATAACCCAATCACAAATCATCACGCATTCTTATTCATATTAACAATGTATTATATATATTGCCCAAGGCTACATTTCAAAATCAATTCATAATCTAGGATTCACGCCATAAGGCTACCCACAGTATAACATATCACAACAATAATCATCGCCTCGTGCGATAGGGTTAATCATATACGAGTCGGAAAACCGACCTCAGATGGAACACACAAGAAAATCACATCCTGTCATGCTCGCCACCTTGCTCACTAAGCGAGCCTCTAGCGAGTGCTCACTACCTGTTCGCCTAGCGAACCAGCTCGCGAAGGCAAACAGAAGCCACTGACTTGATTCGCTACCCCACTCGCCACAGCGAATGCCCAGCGAATGCTCTCTACCCCCTTCGCTACCAGCGAAGAACACCCAAAACCATTCTGCCCAAGTCTGGGACCATTCGCTACTGGCTCGCCACAGCGAATGCTCGCCTAGCGAACGTGCTAGCAAGGGTCTGCGAACTCAGAAATCCCCACTGTCCAAAACTCTGAAGCTCATCGAAATCCAACCGATTTAAACCCAACTCGTCTCAGTAACCTTAGCCCAACATTCCTCAACTAAACTCTACTACTTATCCTCATTTTAACCGTTAAAACTCGGTTTCTACCGATTAAACTCAATGTGCCCTAGAATGGAAGATGAGGAAGAACAATCAAACAAATCCAAGCAATCCATACATAATCACATACATTGGTAAGATAACAATACTTCACACCCTTACCTCGATTAATCGGGAGCTAGAAGTCGTTCTTGAGCTTTCCAAGCTTTCATTTCTTTTTCCTTCTACTTTCTCTTCTTCCTCCACTTTTCTTTCATGTTTTCTACTTTATATTTTCGTTCCGCTTCCCTTCATATATCCTTCCCTTCTATTTCTCTCCAATTTATTTCCTCATAAAATATCCCGTCTCATTCTAAATTAGAGAATATCTAGTAAATCCGCATTATTCTACTAAATAGAATAAATCAGTTAAATCCAATAATTCACTTAAATCATACAAACCAATTAACTAGTACCATTAATCAGTTATTGAAAATTGTGTTGTTACAACTCTCCCCCATTTTATAAATTTTCGTCCTTGAAAATGTTATCCAACTCGAATAATTCTGGATACGACTCTCGCGCATCTCAGTCTCCTAACTAATTCCACCAACGGAATCCCTTTACCTCGAAGTTGCTTCTCGTTCACCCACCTGAACTTAACAATGTCTCCACAATTGGGTTGCCTCTCGCACAATCTCAGGTCCAAGTACAACACTCTCGCCAGACACACATCAGCTCATAGGAGCCTTATCCCCCCTTACCAAACAAAGCCTCATACGATGTCATTCCGATATTAGAATGATAGCAATTGTCGTAGATAAACTCAATCAACGACGATTAACTATCCCACGATCCACCGTGATCCAATCACACAAGCTTTCCCACAATTTCTCTACATACTGGGTAATCCTCTTTGTCTGTCTATTTCTTCCATGGACGCTAGTCAGAGTTCAACAACCACATGACATCCAGAAGTACCTACAAACCTTTCCAAAATCTCAATGAAGAACTCAGATTCCTATTTAACAGAACGATTCATCCTTACTGGTAAGTAACGAGTTACTCTTGTTAATCCATTCGTAACCATCCAAATCGAGTCACATACCATCAAATTCTTCGGACACCCGTCACAATGTCCATGGGGGTACCCTCCCACGCCACTAAGAAATATTCAACAGTTTCTGATGTTCACACTTCTACCTTCAACAAGTCTAATCAACATATACAACTTTGACCACTTCTCTCTCCATCTATAGTTACCAAGACGATTCCTCAAATTCGGTCATATCCTCACAGCACCTGGATGGATACTAAATTTATCTCAACGTCCTTCTCCCAGGGTACTTTTGTCCAACTCCCACTATTGGAAACACAAACTTTATCACGACACTCATGGTACCATTTCCATCAATCTGAAGATCAACTCTTCGACTTTTATCCATTAAATTCAATCATTCTATTCAACTCAAATGAATTCCGACTCCCTCGGATCTCATCGGGAATACCAATAGTCAGTCCCAACATACAAAACTCAATTCCATAAGAAGTCTCTTCACATACTAAACTCATACCCCGAATTTGCTTCCTCAGTTCTAGCTTAATACCATCGTCATCAATATATATAGGAATCTCCCATTTGATATCTCAGTCACCACATCGTCTCACCCAAATGGTAATTCAACCAAAACCATATACAAACAACTTAAGTTCTTAAGGCTAGCAATCATTTCAAATTTCAACTAAACAATTGAGGTCTCCAAACTCCGGCACAGACACACAACAATCAATTCCAAATTACTTGTCAGGCAATTCCCTTATGTATCTTGAGTTGCCTTAAAGCATAACCAAAACTCGCTAATGTTGTACTTAACACATCTCTCAATCATATCAACTAAACATCACAAAACACAACAATTAGTTCTGTCGGATTTGGCCAACCAATACACGAGTTATTGACAGCTTCTCCCAAAACACTTTAAACTTCTTCCCAGTGGTATATCACTACTCTTTCTCAAATACAGATAACTCAAGTCTCCGACGCTCAACATGATCCTCTATACTCTTCGAATATCCAAATATCATCGGCTACACAACTATTCACTCACTCAATTAAGTATGGAAAATCCCATGTCAAACGGACACTCAATTCATGAGTTTATGGTGGAACAAAAACCACACTTCCCGTAATTACTACAACATCCAAACGTACTCCATCAAGAAATAACTTAATTCCATGTTACTACTCCACTATCACATAGAGCATTGTAGCAACTTCCAATGCTTCTAATCCTGCATCATTCCGAGTTACGGTTCTCTCATTACGACAAAATATGAAAACAACATTCCCACACTCAGAAGACCATTTACACCTCTTCAACTCTAGAAATACTTAGAGGCCTAATAATACCAAGATTGTATTCCACCTCTTACTCCCTTTAATAATCACCAGAAATCACCATCCACCCTTTATATACTCGACCTCATAAACTGTTGTCGTAACACACATAGACACAAGTCTCAAAATTATTCCATCAATTTAATTCCTTGGCTAACCAATTAGACATATAACATGGAGCTCTCAATATCGGACTAGTTTCCGTAACTAAGTCGATCATAACTCCACTTCACGCCCTGGCTGTGTATTCACCACTTCGTCAGGACAACTTCCCGACAATCACGACTGATCGGTAAACCGCCAACTTTCCACTTTCGTTAATGCACAAAACTCCCAAGTACTTGGCCTTACTCCAAACCATTCACTACTCACGCCATCTAAGCTTGCAAGACACGTCTATCCCATCCAACACAATCTCAACTACTATCAACAAGAGATTAAGGGTGGTCAGTTCCTCAATTTGTCAATAAACAGCCGAAATTATGATGGGGCATAAACCATCTTATCTAAACTATAGAAGCGTTCAACCATACACTCGCAGCATCCTGGAGAAGCACAACTTTCTCCCCCACTCGGATCACGCCGACTCCTACAGATAAGGTTTAGAACAACAAACGCGTACCGACAGTGTTTTCACACACATGTCGCATACAAGGGAACAAACAACATTAGGCAACTTGGCCGGATGGACCGACCTGCTCTGATACCACTAATGTAACACCCTTCTAAACCCCACGGAAAATATAAGCATAATCAGAGTAAAATTAACATGCAATCACAAAGGGCGTCACACACACACTTCCAAATTACTTAAACCACTTGTCATGCTCATTAACACTGAATTATATAATCATACTTTACAAAATTTCATTTTTTCGCATGTAGCAGCGAATTCATTTATATCACTTTTTTTTTCATAAAAGAAATATTTGTGTTTATCACATAAATCAACATCACTTAGGCACTGAGGCCAACATCACAATATCTCAATAATATGAAAACATAGTACATCACTATAATATAAACCAAGCGATCCCAGTGTTACATGACCAAAACATGACTCGACCTAACATAAGTAACTCACTAAACAACTACACCAATAGCGACTTCGGAACTACAAGAAATAATACTCCTTGGTACCCGCACGATGTCATGTAGGACATCATTCCAGCAGAAGGGTGAGAAATATTATCATAATAACAATGCATATATATATATATATATATATATATATATATATATATATATATATATATATATATATATATATATATATATATATATATATATATATATATATATATATATATATATATATATATATATATATATATATATATATATATATATATATATATATATATATATATATATAAATGCACAATTATAGAATACATATATTCCACATTTTCTTACTATACTTCATAAAGCATATATATACACAAACAAATATGGACAATCATCAAACATATCCATAATTCTCAATCCTAACAACTCACATCCATAAGCACACTTGCATACAACAATCACATATACTATATGACTCATATAACTCATCAACTCGCAGTTACGCATTCACCATTACACGTTTACAAACCTCAATTCATCAATTCATGCTCATAAGCATACTTCCATGCAATAATCATGTATTCACAATGCGCATTTACACAAGTCATACATATACGCATATTTTCACAATTCTCATTATACTTCATAAAGCATATATATACACAAACAAATATGGACAATCATCAAACATATCCATAATTCTCATCTTTCCACATAAGCATACACATATGCATACTTCCACACAATCAATCATATATTCATGCCATAAGACTCAATGCGACTCAATGCAACTCAATGCAACTCATGCCATGTGGTTCCAACACTTGTTATCATTTTTCGGTTTTTACACTTAAACCGGGTCCACCCTTCTAGACCGATAACAATAAAAGCCCGTTCCCTAAGATTTCAAACCCACCCTTCTAGGTTTGGGACAAGTCACTAGTCTCCACGAAACTAGCAAACATTGCCTCTTGACTAAATGATGCATATGCAATCAACAACAAAATGCATTTAAGACCGTTCACTCGTCTTAATCCCATGCATTCAAATGATTCATCACTTCAAGAATTATAACATGATTACACACACAACATATTCATATTATCAAGTATTCCCAATTCAATACTATCACCACATTACCAAACAATTCACACATATTCACAATGTTACCATGCATTATTCACATACGATCACAAACAATGCACACATATTCACAATGTTCCCATGCATTCCAAATATCGTGACAAACGGCAATAACCCAATCACAAATCATCACGCATTCTTATTCATATTAACAATGTATTATATATATTGCCCAAGGCTACATTTCACAATCAATTCATAATCTAGGATTCACGCCATAAGGCTACCCACAATATAACATATCACAATAATAATCATCGCCTCGTGCGATAGGGTTAATCATATACGAGTCGGAAAACCGACCTCAGATGGAACACACAAGAAAATCACATCCTGTCATGCTCGCCACCTTGCTCGCTACCTGTTCGCCTAACGAACCAGCTCGCAAAGGCAAACAGAAGCCACTCACTTGATTCGCTACCCCACTCGCCATAGCGAATGCCCAATGAATGCTCGCTACCCCCTTCGCTACCTGCGAAGAACACCCAAAACCATTCTGCCCAAGTCTGGGACCGTTCACTACTGGCTCGCCATAACGAATGCTCGCCTAGCGAACATGCTAGCGAGGGTCTGCGAACTCAGAAATCCCCACTGTCCAAAACTCCGAAACTCATCGAAATCCAACCGATTTAAACCCAACTCGTCTCAGTAGCCTTAGCCCAACATTCCTCGACTAAACTCTACTACTTATCCTCATTTTAACCGTTAAAACTCGGTTTCTACCGATTAAACTCATTGTGCCCTAGAATGGAAGATGAGGAAGAACAACCAAACAAATCCAAGCAATCCATACATAATCACATACATTGGTAAGATAACAATACTTCACACCCTTACCTCGATTAATCAGGAGCTAGAAGTCGTTCTTGAGCTTTCCAAGCTTTCCCTTATTTTTCCTTCTACTTTCTCTTCTTCCTCCACTTTTCTTTCATGTTTTCTATTTTACATTTTCGTTCGGCTTCCCTTCATATATCCTTCCCTTCTATTTCTCTCCAATTTATTTCCTCATAAAATATCTCGTCTCATTCTCAATTAGAGAATATCTAGTAAATCCATATTATTCTACTAAATAGAATAAATCAGTTAAATCCAATAATTCACTTAAATTATACAAACCAATTAACTAGTACCATTAATCAGTTATTGAAAATTAGGCTGTTACAATAAGTGCTCTGATATTAGTTGATAGAAATTGGTTCTTTAAACAATAAAATTATAGAATTTAAATATAGAAAAATAACACACAAACATAATGACAGGACCGGTTTGGTTCCTTCCAAGAATTTGAGAGTCTTGGATCTTTCCCTTTCCAAATGTTCGAGAGTCGGGTCTCTCCCGATAACCACTCACTAAATCAGCTAACGATTTACTCCAACAATACCATTCAGCATAGTAAACCGCAATAGTTCTTGCTTGTGCTAGAGGATATAGAAGTAGTTCCATTTTAAATGAACCAAGATACTTCCATGCACCAGAACAAGCAGAATCAGAAGCTTCATGCACCAGGTCAAAACTAACATATCATTCATTATGACACGACGATTATGGCTTCAAGAACCTGCTGATTGCGCAGGTCCACATCGAACACATTTATATCCAAATCTTATTATTTCATTTAAATTGTTGTATTTCATTAAATTTAATATCATTTAATTAAATTTAATATTAAAATTCTGGCAAGCACACGATGGATGTTATTACCAAAGTTATAATATCCATTTTGACATTGACTACTGTACTAGCTAATTAAACTGTAAGTAAAAGCAGCAAATAACACAACAATTGTTCACCCAGTTCAATGTCAACAACACCTACATCTGGGGGCTACCAAGCCAGGGAGGAAATTCACTATCAGTAGAATTAATTCATAGTCAAACAACCTAGTTTGCACTCTTCACTTAAAACCTACCCAATGACACTTCAACCTAGAGACACTCTAGACCTGAGTATTCCCACACACTCCCCCTCAATCACACCACAATGATATCAATTCACAATTACAAAACAATTATGGAGATACACTTCAACCTCACACCTTGATCTTGCTTCACATCTTTGATCAAGGATCACACACTCTTGCTTACAAGCTTTGAGTGACACAACAACTTAGAAACTACCTAACCAATGCAGCATACAGTTGCTTGGTGAACAAGTATTCCTAAGACTCAATTCACACGTGAAGAACACACTTTCTTCACTCACAATACTCACGTGAAGAACAACCTTCTTCACTCACAAGGACTCTCTAGATGCACTCTCTGATCTTCTGTTAAGAGCTTCTCTTCTAGGATTGCTCCTTCTGATATTTATAGCAGCATTCAGTCCTTTAGGCCTTGATGCATAAATTAGGTTTATCCAAATAAACCCTATTCTTCAATCATCTGTGCACTTGCCATTTAATTCAGGAGCATTTGTTTCACTTTAGGGCTTCTCAAATGTCTCCTGTCTTTCATCTTGAGCTCCTGATTTGTTTCCTGATTTCTAGATACTAGAAAAACTAACCTGCTCGCTGGATGTCATACGGTTAGTGTCATGACATTTTGTATGGCATTCAGCTTAACTTATAGTTAACTTACCCTGCACACACATCATTATGTATGTCTTAACATTCAGTATGACATACATGCAAACTCTAATGTTTTGCCACAAAATGCAGCCAATCAAGAGCACTTACAAACTCCCCCTTTGGCAAATTTTTGGCTAAAACTCCCTGTTAACATATCAGAGTTTACATACAGCAGAAGACTTATGATGTGTCCTGTCATGCAGGAAAGTTACTAGCTCAACACTCTCTGAGTCCTCACAGTTAGCTCTCACTATTATAACTTACCTTGTTAACCATCTGTTAGTTACCACTACAGATGTCACACTTTGCTGATTAACACACTGGGTTACTCCCCCTCAACTGATGCATATCCTTTCAGCTGAGCACACAACGTGCAAACAACCTTGCAGTCACACATATTCATCCAGTCTGCTCTGGATGTTATGACATTCAGGATGACATCCTGAAGAAACACACACACCTGTGCTACTCCCCCTGAAGAGATGCACAACACACTCTGCTATTATCCTACAGACACACACATAACTCCTAAACACCTTCTAAGATCACACAGAGTTAGCAACAAACATAATCAACCATTCAGTTGATGCGTCCACAAGTGCACGGAAATATCGAAGTAATATAAAAGATTGTCGAACCCACAGAGACCAATGTCAACCTACCGTTATCTATTGTTACGGCGTAAAGCTAAGGCTAATGGAACTAGGAAAGTTAAATACAAATGAAATTAAATTTAAAGGAAATGGTTTAAGGAAAAGTGATAAAGGGATATCGGTATGTAATGCTTTAGTTTTCGGGGATTCAACTGGTCGCTGTGCTTTTTAGTCTTTGCAAACACCTTTTTGGCCGTAGTTTTTAATCAAAATCCTCTAAATAAACCTTCGTCGCGAAAGCGAGAAATTATTTACAGTAGTTTCGCCACGACAGTGGGAAACTCATTAAGGCACGAACCGGCACGCGAAAGGTAGGGTTCAAACCAGATAGTAAAAACTAGGCATTTATTTTAAATACAGCGAAAGCGCTTTAAAAGAAATTAGAATCTATTTGTTTTCAAAAAGTGATTTTAACCCTGAATGGGACAGCGAAAGCGTACATTCCGCCTTAGAGTCATGACTAGAGTCAACAACCATCGTGAGATGAAGGTCTTTAAACGAGTATTTTCTTCTGAAAAGTCTTTGCAAAGACTAAAAAGCATCAGTGACCTGTCGAATCCTCGAAAACTAAAACATTACATACCGACATCCCTTTACCAAAAACTAAGCATCAGTGACCTGACAATAGAGGTAAGGCTAATGGAACTAGGAAACTTAAATGCAAATGAAATTAAATTTAAAGGAAATGGTTTAAGGAAAAGCAGTAAAGGGATATCGGTATGTAATTCTTTAGTTTTCGGGGATTCAACTGGTCGCCGGTGCTTTTTAGTCTTTGCAAACACCTTTCAGAAGAAAATACTCGTTTAAAGACCTTCGTCTCACGATGGTTGTTGACTCGGGTCATAATTCTAAGGGCGGAATGTACGCTTTCGATGTCCCATTCAGGGTTAAAACTACTTTTTGAAAACAAATAGATTCTAATTTCGTTTAAAGCGCTTTCGATGTGTCTAAAATCAATGCCTAGTTTTACTATCTGGTTCGAACCCCAGGTTTTGCGTGCCGGTTCAATCTTTAATATGGTTTCCCACTGTCATGGCAAAACCACTGTAAATAGCTTCTCACTGTCGTGACAAAGGTTTATTTAGAATTTAGATTAAAAACTGAGGCCAGAAATGTGTTTGTAGAAAGGGAAGGAAAACACTGGTTACTATCGAATCGTCATACTAATTTATTACATACCGACTTATGCGGTTTAGCTAGACATGGTAATTAATGCAAACAGAAATAAACATAAACATGAATACGATAAAACATATATTATGACAGAAAATAAAGTAATAATTAAATTAAGAAGAACCTGGAAAGTAGTACTGAAATTGAAGAGTAGTCCTCCACAATGTCGGCAAGATTCTACTTTGGCCAAATAAAATTGCAGAAAGAAATACAATGCTCTGAACTAAAAGGAAAAAGGAAAGGAAATAAAAGGAACGATAAAAATGGGAAAATGACTTCAACGGA
The DNA here is from genome assembly GCA_963859935.3 of Lathyrus sativus. NCBI lineage: Eukaryota > Viridiplantae > Streptophyta > Magnoliopsida > Fabales > Fabaceae > Lathyrus > Lathyrus sativus. The sequence goes on from OZ012735.1 coordinate 843,286,128, forward strand.
ACCTTGGCAGCCCTTCGGGACGTAGAATCCACCCCCCTCAATGATGTGAATCTCAGGCCTATTTATAGGAGATATTTCCTTTCTTAACTTCCAGAGATCATGCAAGAGTTATGGGGATAATGGGAGTAACTTCCAGTAGTGGGCAGTTGGTGGAGAAAGTGTAGGAGAAAAGGAGGAAGTCGTAGGAAGAAATTAAGTTGGACGTGCTCGTGGTCACTTATGTTTTTGCACCTTACTGAACTTGGGGTCGTGACGGTCGTGACACTCTTGTGACGACCGTGTTGCACATGACGGTTGTGACGGTCGTGATGACCGTGAGGAAGCTGTGACGAGCGTCACACGCACAAAATCTATTTCTCTGTTATTTTCTGTTTTTCTTCTCTCTTTTCCTTCCATTTCTTCTTCTTTTTTTTTTTAATTCAAATTCTCCACAATCTGCACAACGAAGTAAATTAACCGTAAACTAGAACATAAATCAAGATAAATTAACAATAGTCACAAATAAATGCATGTAAATCAAGCCAAATAAACAATACGATTTTGCGTCATCATCAGTTCTAACAAACATTCCTATACACCATAGGAATTCACACACATAGCACATTACTAACAACACTAGACAACTGTTATCACATATATCCTCAGCAGCACCTGTGGTCACACGTGCAAGCATTATTATACCATGTGCACACAATAACACATATGCTCTTCAAGCTATCCACCTGTTCTACACACCACATGTTTTGCACCTGCTGTTTCTATCTTTCTCTCCCCCTTTTTAGCCATAAATTAAGATCCAACTAAGAACTTAGCATAGATCAAAAATTGTAACATTATAATTGTTAGGGGCAAATTATACAAACTGCTCATAGAGAGCATCACAAATGCATGCTGGAAAGAATATAAGACTAACACAAATTACAACCACCTTCTCAAATCAGCAGATCACAACACCAACTCAGCAACTAGTAGTCTGAGCCAACCACTAGGAGCACATCTTCGCATTAATCTTCCTCCTCTTTACTGGAACTGGAACTAATGTCATTGACATTGGTTGAGACATTCTTACTGCTGTCATCAGACTCTTCACCTGACATAGCTGTTCTATCAATATCATCTGTATCTCTTTCAAGTCTTTGGATAAGAGATTCCAGCTTGATTTTACGTGCAGTTGTTGTACTGATGGTTTCTCCTAACTCCCTACATGCATCCTTTAATTCTGCTATCATCATTCTTTTGGAGATCTTGACCTTCTCAGTAGAGGTAAATACCATATCTGAAACATGTCTTCCTTCAAATAGTTTAAAATGAAGTGACAGGCCAGGCTCCCTTTTGCTGACAGTATCACTTAACTTCAGGATCTCAGGATATTGGCTTAGAATGATTTCACAGATGAGAGATGGAAAGGTAATTGGTAGCTTAATAGCATTGGTTGTGGAGTGTTTAACAACCTGATCAAAAATGTATAGACCAAAGTCAAATTTAACTTTGGTTCCTATGGCATGAATGATCTTGCCAAGTCCAACAACAATGGTGGAAGTATGATTGGTAGGCACCCAGTTAGTTGCTCCAATTCTATGCAGAATTGCATACTTTATACTTAGTTGTGTTGAAGACAACTTTCCTTTGGATGGCCAGGCAGTGACTTGATTTGCAGTGATCACTTTGCACACTTGACTGTCTGAGACAACCAATTTTATTGCACCATCATTTGTTCGTCCCAAGTATCTGTTGATTACAGAAGGTGAGAACTGAACACAGTGTCCTTTGACAAACACTTTTATGAAGTCCTTGCTGTCTCTTTTCAAGATTGATTTAGGGATGTTAACAATGAACTCTTTTACCAGCACTTTATAGCACTTTGAAAAGCCAGCAACCGTCTTAATTAGTCCTGCCTGGTTGATTAGCTCCATTACTTCCTTAATCTCTAAGGCATCCTTCCCCATCTCTCTCTCAAGGGCTATCCTTCTTTGGTATATATATCTCCATTTTGTCACACTGTGAATGGAATGGAAATATATGTTGTCCAGTGGAGCAGCTGTCATGGGTTTGAGAGGTCTCTTACCCAAAGATTTCTTGACATTGAAGATGTTAGGAACATCTCTTATAACATCCCCTTCAGACTCAAAGCTACTCACCTCAATTTTTCTTTTCTTTGAGGCAGTTGATATCTTGTTACAAGGTTTGGAAGGCCCAGCAGAAGACCTTTCTCCTTGGTTCTTGGAAGGAAAGGTTTTTCCTTTTTTGGTTTCTAGTTTTTCGGCTAAACCAGGAGCAGCATTCTTGATGATATCATTGTCTTCAATATTTACCTTATTGCAGGGTGCTTCATCCATGACCTTCTCATTCTTTGAGATGTTGGTTTTCTCATGTTGGTCATCACTCATACCTTCCTCCTGAACCACAGAATTAGCCAGATTTTCTAGGTTCTCAGTGTTAGGGTTTGACTTAACAGAGAGACACTCAGAATCATCCTCATGTCTTGCATTGTGATGTGGAGATGGATCTACCCTAGACAAGGGAATGGTTATCCCTTTTACTTCACAACCTTCATGGAACAATTTGGGGAGCAGTTCAGCTACATACTTGTCCTCACGTGTGGAGTTATTGTTGTTCATGTGGGTTCCAGAATTCTTACCATTTTCCTCTGCATGTGAATTAGCTAAAGTTTGGCCTTCACTACTTTTTTCAAAACTCATACTTAGAGGAAGGACTTCCATCACATCATCTGGAGAGATACTCTTGAGCTGAGCTGAGTGGAGCTTGGTAGGGATGGAGGTATGATGTTGAGACATTTTGAAAGACTCAGGCTGAATTGGAAGTAATTTTCTTTGGAGAGAACGTGAGGTAGGGAAGGAGACGAATTTGCAGACGCACACGGGGTTAGAAGGGTATGGTAGAAGTAGTGGAGGGAATTCAATATTTTGACCAATCAGACTACGACTAATTTTCAAAATATAATTCCCTATTAGTTTCTATAGTCCCTGACTATGCCACATTTCCAGGCTGCTTCTTTTACTTAGGATCGTCTGGTGATCCCTTGTAATACCCTTAGCCCTTTGTTGGTCAGAATCATCAAGTTTCAGGCAAGCCTTTTTAAATTGATACCTGTTATCCCTATGCATTACTCTCTTGAACTGAACTGAATTGATGTTCCTCTTAATGTCACAGAACAAGGTCATGACATCTTGAGGAACATTGCTTCCTTTATGTTGGCCATTATTCATGGACTCCATCAAGTTCCAATATAGCAGGTCCAAATTTCTGTGATGTACCTTCTTTGGATAAGATGTCTTGGCGTGCCTGCCTACTCCATAGTTACCATAGCCTGTTCTCCCATCTAGAGGAAGCTTTGGAGTTCCTCTTGCTAATTCCTTGGTTATGGTATTCTTCATCTTTTGCGGATGTCTACCAACCATTTTTTATCCTTCTTTTCTTCATTGACCAAGACATTGAGGTTACTCCTAGGCTCCCACAGATAGCAGTTGTTCTTGACTCTAGATCCCCTCATGACTTCCTTACTTCTTCATTGATGACAGCAAATTCATCTTTTGAAAAGTGGACTTTTAAACCTTGATCACATAGCTGACTTATGCTTATTAGGTTAACAGTCAGTCCTTTAACCAGCAAGACCTCCTTCAATTTTAGAGCTTTAGGATTGTCAAGTTGTTCAACACCTGTGATTTTTCCTCTAGCTCTATCACCAAAGGTTACATGACTGGATGAATGAGGGTTAAGTTTTATCAAGTGATCCTCAATTCCAGTCATATGTCTGGAGCAGCCACTGTCAAAGTACCAATCCTCTTGGGTTGGCATCCTTAGAGAAGTGTGAGCTACCAAAGCCATATTCTTGGCAACCCATTGTCTTTGCTTGTTAGGAGCATCCTTCTTAGGTTTTGCTTGATGCTGCCTTTTGACATGAGCTCTCTGTTTAGATTTCCCTTGATGAGGATGACTAGGAAATCCATGCAGCCAGAAACACACAGATTTGATATGACCAAGTTTTCCATAGTGGTAACATCTATACCCTTGGAATCTACTTTTGACTTGGTTCCAGTTTCTGTGTGGTGGATGTTATGACCTTGGTCATGACATCCTCTTTACCTTCTGATTCTCAGGTTTCAGTCTCTTGAGTTTCAAAGCAGGATTTTGTCTATCAACAAATCCCAGTCCAGACCTATTTCCTGAACTCTGACCACTCTGCAGGATTTCTTCTAGGGTGCCAGTCCCAGGGTTTAGCATCCTTATGGATTTTTCCATCTGCTTCATTTTGTTTTGGATTCCAACAAGTTGACCTTACTTTTGATTGAGTCTATTGTTGCTAGCTACTCTATCTTCTCAGCCTCTAATTCCATTATGCACTTCTTCTGGTGTTCTCCTTGCTAATACAAGTCAGTGTTTCTGATGCACAGCTTCTTATATGATTCAGCAAGTTCATCATAAGTCAATTCATCCTCACTTGAATCACCATCAGATATGCATACACTATTTAGAATATTTACATGTTTGGAAGATTCTCCTTCAGATCCATTTTTTGAATCTTCATCAGACCATGTGACAGTTAGGCCTCTTCCCTTCTTTTTGAGGTATGTAGGACATTCCTTTCTGATGCGTCCATATCCCTTATACTCATGGCATTGAGCTCCTTTGCCTTGGTTAGAATTCTCATCAAAGTTACTTTTTCTGCTGCTGTCAGAAGAGGTGTTCTTGGCATAGGGCTTTGACTTATGATCTATCCTTTTGATCAGTTTATTAAATTGTCTTCCAAGCAAGGCTATTTCTTCTGACAAATTCTCCTCTTTTTCACCACCCTCTTCTTCTGAATCCTTAGTAGTGTTTGAGACAAGAATTATGCTTTTTCTCTTTTTCTCTACAGTTTGATCACACATGCCCATCTCAAATGTTTGGAGAGAAACTATGAGTTCATCCACTCTCATGTTGCATATGTCTTGGGCTTCTTCAATGGCTGTTACTTTCATGGCAAACCTTTTAGGTAAGGACCTGAGAATCTTCCTTACCAACTTCTCTTCAGCCATCTTTTCTCCCAAGGCTCCTGAGGTGTTTGCAAGTTCAAGTACATTCATGTAAAACTCATGAATGATCTCATCTTCCTTCATTCTCAGACCTTCAAATTTGGTGATCAGCATTTGAAGTCTTGACATTTTGACCTTGGAAGTTCCCTCATGAGTAGTTTTAAGTGTGTCCCAAACATCCTTTGCCAGTTCACAGTGGTGTACCAGTATGAAGATGTTTTTGTCTATTCCATTGAAAAGTGAATTCAATGCTTTAGAGTTCCCAAGAGCTAAGGCCTCTTGCTCTTTGTTCCATTCCTCTTCAGGAATTAACACAGCTACTCCATCCTTGTCAGTCTTCACATGATGTTCCCAGCCAGAGTTTGCAGCTCTCCAAACCTTGTTGTCTAAGGATTTTAGGAATGCAATCATCTTAGGCTTCCAATAATCATAATTAGAACCATCCAGAATTGGAGGTCTATTAGTGAATCCTATATCTTTATCCATAGTACTAGAATTTATTTCCCTAGACCTCACCCAAAATAAACAGGCAGGGTGCCTGCTCTGATGCCAATTGAAATTCTGGCAAGCACACGATGGATGTTATTACCAAAGTTATAACATCCACTGTGACATTGACTATTGTACTAGCTAATTAAACTGTAAGTAAAAGCAGTAAATAACACATCAATTGTTCACCCAGTTCAGTGTCAACAACGCCTACATCTGGGGGCTACCAAGCCAGAGAGGAAATTCACTATCAGTATAATTAATTCAGAGTCAAACAACCCAGTTTGCACTCTTCACTTAAAACCTACCCAATGACACTTCAACCTAGAGACACTCTAGACCTGAGTATTCCCACTCACTCCCCCTCAATCACACCACAGTGATATCAATTCACAATTATAAAACAGTTATGGAGATACACTTCAACCTCACACCTTGATCTTGCTTCACAGCTTTGATCAAGGATCACACACTCTTGCTTACAAGCTTTGAGTGACACAACAACTTAGAAACTACCTAACCAATGCAACATACAGTTGCTTGGTGAACAAGTATTCCTAAGACTCAATTCACACATGAAGAACACACTTTCTTCACTCACAATACTCACGTGAAGAACAACCTTCTTCACTCACAAGCACTCTCTAGATGCATTCTCTGATCTTCTGTTAAGAGTTTCTCTTCTAGGATTGTTCCTTCTGATATTTATAGCAGCATTCAGTCCTTTAGGACTTGGCGCATAAATTAGGTTTATCCATAACAAACCCTATTCTTCAATCATCTGCGCACTTGCCATTTAATTTAGGAGCATTTGTTTCGCTTTAGGGCTTCTCAAATGTCTCCTGTCTTTCAGCTTGAGCTCCTGATTTATTTCCTGATTTCTAGATACCAGAAAAACTAACCTGCTCGTTGGATGTCATACGGTCAGTGTCATGACATTCTGTATGACATTCAGCTTAACTTATAGTTAACTTACCCTGCACACACATCATTATGTATGTCTTAACATTCAGTATGACATACATGCAAACTCTAATGTTTTGTCACAAAATGCAGCCAATCAAGAGCACTTACAAATATTATTTAGTTAACATTTATAATTTATTAATTAACTTATTAGAAAATATAATGAGTAATTTCATTATAGATTAAATGTATTTTACATTTCATGTCTTATATCTACACAATAGTTTCTTCATTCCTCATTTTCCAAAACAAAGAGGAACCCTAAATATTCATCTCAATCGCCATCGTCATCTACTCTTCCTGAATCGTTGCTCGTCTTTTCCATCCAAAAATCCTTGAATTGTTGTTCGTGTTCATCATCCAAGAATAGACAAGAAAAAACTAATTGGTTAGCTCGCAAGTTTATGTATATGCTAAGACATACTCTTGAAATAAAAACTAAAGGGTTGATTGCAAAAGCCATTGAGAAGTGGGGTGTGACTTATCAAAGGATCAAGCTTATAGAGCCAAGAAAAGATAAATAAAGTTGATTCAAGGGGCTAGTTGTGAACAATTCAAACATCTTAGAAGTCATGTTGAGGAATTGTTAAATTCAAATCCAAACTCCACAGTTAAAATTTAGTGCGATGATTCAGTGGGTGGTCATGTTTGAAAGAATATATGTATGCATAGAAGTATGTAACGAACCATATATCTCATAAATCTGTATCTTGACCTTTTAGTGCTAAAAAATCTCCATCAAAAAATGAAGGGTTGGCAAAAAAAAAAGATAATCTTTATCGTTGTAAGTACGAGCCATTTGTGTTTCAAGAAAATGGATCTTTTTGTGACATGTTTAGGTGTTTGACACAATGAGTCAATACTAGAACCAGAGCTATGATACCAATAGAGTGTGCGAGAAACACAAGAAAGATGGGGGTTGAATTGGGTTTTTGGATTTGAAACTATTTGTCACCCAACTTATCAAAATGCAATGATAAAGATAAAGATAAGAACACGAGTATTTTTATCTTGGTTTGCTGTTAACAAAGCTAGTTCCAATCCACCCTCTAGAGTGATTTCTCCTTCAAAAAGGACTTAATTCAATAATAAAAATTATTACAATCACAAATACTAACCATCAATGTCTTCTTGAGAAATTTTGAATATATCCTAGTCTCTAAAGGAAACCAACTCGAAGACAAACTATCTAAGACTTCTTGAGTATTCATACTAACACTAGTCACTTGTGGACTTAACCAAGTTTAAGAATATAGTGTTGTGTTTACAAAGAATGCTTCTCACATAAGAAGATGACACATAAAATGAAAATCTAATGAATACACTTAAAATTATATATGATGAAATCTCTAAGTGATTTTTCTTTATTGTTGATGTTGGTGTTATAACACACACGCGCATGCGCGCATGTGCATACACACACACACACACATACACACACACATACACACACACACGTACACACATACACACACACACGCACGCACACACACATACAGACACACACACATACACACACATACACACATATACACCCCTTCATATATTTCTTCCTATAAATATATATAATATAAATAGATTTGTTGGAGGATAGGATTTGACCTTTCTTCGAGGTACACCATTGTTGTAGAGTAGTAGGTACAACAGTGAGTTTTGAGTAGGTAGAAAATAATATTTAGAAGTTAATAGTACAGTCCTTAAAGATATGATATGTTTATCCTTTTATGCATATCCCTTTTTAAGTTTTACTTTCTTTGAATATATTTTTCGTCATAATTAGAGGCTTTAGATAAGAGATGAAGTGAAGTTTAATCAGAGTCCAGAGCCTAGATGATGTAGACTATAAAATCTATTCAAAGTGAGGCTTGAAAGTAACATAGTCCAGAGTAAATTTGAACAAGAAATGTAGAACCATTTTCTAGTTTGTTCAGGTGATTTGACTATTAGAGACATATTTCCTTTTTTCACTAACTTCTAGTCAGAGGTTTCTAATATGATTTGATGAAGCTTCAATAGAGCTTATATTCTTGATTTATCAGAGTTTTTTTTATCAAAATCACTCTGAGTAATTTCTTGCAGGAATGTTCAATTTGATAATCCTGAAGCTTTTGAATTTTCTTTAAACATGCCTTTGTATTTTTCCTTTCTCTCAGAGTGTGTCTTCACATTAGAATTTTCTTCCAGCTTTCTTTAGACTTTGTCTATATTCAGATTTTACTTCTTCATAGTCAGAATTTGTTTTCTTATATCTGCGCACTAACAAAAAATAGTCAGAGTACAAAAATGTTCTCTACACTTTGTTATCAATAAAATACGAGAATAGTTGTAGAACCAAACTTGTTCCAACAATCTCCCCATTTTTTATGATGGAAAATCCATGTATTTTCTGAAGAATTTTTAATTGAATAATCATATTTATAAAACTTCAGAGATATGTTTGCAAGCTCCTCCCGAGTTTAAAATTCATGATAATTTTGGTTTCAATAAAAGTTCACATCAGATAAATATGCTAAAATTCAGAGTAAGGTCTGTAAGCTTCCTTTGGTCTGAGTTTTCAAACTTCTTCTAAATCATTATCCTTGACTTCTTCAGAAAGTTAACACAATCTTTAAAGTTAAGAATGTTTGGGATTTTATCTGCTTAATAAAAATGATCAAAGTCATTATGTTTCTCCCCTTTTGTCATCAATCAAAAGGAAAAAAATTATCAACGAAATTAAATAAAGATAGAGAAACTAAAATATTCATTAATAGAAAAAAAATACAAAACAGCTAGAGGGAAAATAGACAACCAAGAGAAACAATGACAAACAAAAAGATAAAAGAACTATTATCCAGATAATCCTTCCTGAGGGTCATGTTTCCTCTTCTTATGTGTCTATAAGAACTTTACACCTTCATCCTTGTTTCCCTATGATGTCTCAAGCGCTTAAGTTAGGCCAACCATTTGTACTTTCTGAACATTTACATCATTGAAGTGAATCGAAGCATTCACCCAGAAGTTTCTGATAAAGATGGGAAAGACTGGTCCAGGAAGCATAGAAAAGTAGTTTCCCTAATATTGAGAGGCAACAAGACTACGTATGTTGGAACTTGAGTATTTTAACTCTTCAAAGTTAATTTTTTGTTCTAGGATATAATTAAGCTTGGTCTTATCACCTTTGAAGGTTTTGCAAGAAGAAACCATTAGAAAGATAGTAGTTGTAAGGAGAAGAGAGTTAAAGAATAGAATGAGTGAGTATGAAAAGAAAATGAAGGTAACACAATTTATATGGAGGTGGAGGAGTGGAAGTGAATAAGACTTGAATAAGTCAAAGATCATAGAGAAATGAGAGAGAACTCAAATGCCACTCTTGTCGCTACTCGAAAAATGCATCGTGCAACGACGGGGAGGCGAAAAAGAAGGACAGAAGAGTCGCCACCGAACTTTATTTATCCCATGAGGGGAAAGGAAAATATCGAGAAAACCTTAAGAAAGAAACGGATAAGATGGTCTCGCGACCAAGAACGGGTTTGGAAGCCAGTTATGCAAGGGGAAGGTATTAGCACCCCTCGCATCCATCATACTCGATGGGACCCATTTGTTTGTCGACGTGTGATGATATTTGCTTAAATATTATGCTATAAAAATAAGTGTTCCAAAAGATAGGGAGAAAAGGGTTGGAAATAGGAGAGAGAGAAGTAATTGGGAAAAAGAGAGAAATAACAGACTTGGTAGGACTTCGCGGTCCTATGCCTACGTATTCTCAAAAGGTATGAGAAAGTCAGAGTCGACGTAGTTCGAGGAACTACAGATATAGGGGGGAATGTGCTCGGCAAGGATTGTGGCCCTTATGCCTACGTATCTTTACTTATAAGAAGCAAAGAATCAGAGCAGTCGTAGTTCGGCCTACGGTTTGCGGGGAGTTCTGGTAGACGCTGTTATCATGTGCATTCTAGCAGTTTAGGTGTTTTGTTGCTCGCATGTGAGGAGACTTAAGCGTTACCTGTTTACGGTAGAACGAATGTAGCATGCCTTTCTGGGAAAGGGTGCAAAAGAGAAAAGGGTGAAAAAAGAAAAGGGTGCTCGCTAGGATATCACAATCCTATGCCTACGAATTCTTAACATGTAAGAGAAATCAGAGCAACGTAGTTCGTGCTACTACAGATAACTGGTGTTTTGTGGATGATGTTATCGTGTGCATTCTAGCAATTTAGGTTTTTTGATGCTCGCATGTGAGGAGACTTATGTGTTACCTGTTTGCGGTAGAACGGACATAACATATCCTTTTTTGAAAAGACTGGTTTTCGCCATGCAAGGCAAGGTGTCATGTTTGATTGGTTGAATTGTTTTTAGGGGCGAGATAGGTCCTCGGATAGTAACCCTTTGCAGGTAGTACCCAATTCTTTATCTCAAAGGTTTTTGTTATAAAAAGGTGTGGCGAACGTAGCATCTTTGTATTGAAAGACGAGTATCAAAATCACACACACTACAGTGAGTATCTTGACACTCGGAGAGGAAGAAGTCTACACTCAATCCTCTCTCTTTAATTCAATGCAAAGAGAACTTCATTCTCTTATTAAAGATGTTTTTGATTTTGAATGGTAAGTGCTTTTGCGATTGTAAACCCTACGGTAAATGTCAAGCACTCGGGATAGGAGAAGGCCTACGCCTAACGACTCCACGACCATTCAAGTTTTGTTATGAAAAGAGTTTGAAAATGCACTCGGTGCGGGACCGAGGTTTTAGGTGAGAAAGGTTACAGAAGGAAGTTCTGAAAGTGAGAGGTGGTGAATAAAGGCACGTCAGCGTATTGAAAGACGAGTATCGAGACCACCCACACTACAGTGAATATCCTGATACTCGGAGAGGAAGAAGTCTACACTAAATCCTCTCTCTTTAGTTCAATACAAAGAGAAATCGAATTTCTTATTGAAAAGGTGTTTTTTTGAAAATGTACTCGGTACGGGGCCGAAGTTTGAAAACATACTCGGTACGGGGCCGAGGTTTTTAGGAGAAAAAGGGTGACGAATACAAGCATCTTCGTATTGAAAGACGAGTATCGAAACCACCCACACTACAGTGAGCATCTCAACACTCGGAGAGGAAGAAGTCTACACTTAATCCTCTCTCTTTAGTTCAATACAAAGAGAACTCGATTCCTTATTAAAAGAAACTGGAAAATGCACTCGGTATGGGACCGAGGTTTGAAAATATACTCGGTACGGGGCCGAGGTTTTTAAGAGGAGAGGTATGGAGGATGTGGAAGAAAGCGTTTTCGTATTGAAAGACGAGTTTTTGTTCTAGTATATAATTAAGCTTGGTCTTATCACCTTTGAAGGTTTTGCAAGAAGAAACCATTAGAAAGGTAGTAGTTGTAAGGAGAAGAGAGTTAAAGAATAGAATGAGGGAGTATGAAAAGAAAATGAAGGTAACACAGTTTATATGGAGGTGGAGGAGTGGAAGTGAATAAGACTTGAATAAGTCAAAGATCATAGAGAAATGAGAGAGAACTCAAATGCCACTCTGAAAAGTGAAAAGAAATGTATAACATGACACGATTGAATAGGCATAATCATTTCTATTATAATTAATTAATTACATAGGGGGTGCCAAAGAATGGTTTCATTTTATCCAAGAAAATAAGAATTACCAATGGGTATTTCAAGCGTTTTTTACAGCTTAGAAAGAAAATGGGACAATTTGTCACACATCTTAGCCATAACAAAAGTACTTGAAAAAAACCAATAATATTTCAGAGATCAAGAGACAGAAAAATCCTAGAGGGGTTCTGTCTTAAAATCTTCTGGCTAAGACAACCTTCTCACATAGAGAGCTGGTTGGTTCAGAGGCAAACAACTTAGAATCAGATTTCACCATTCTGATGTTACACATTGTCGCAACTGCGAAAAACACCCGGCGGAAAATAGAAGAGTCGCCACCTTTCGTTATTTATCCCAAAGAGAGGGAAAGGAAATGATCAGAAAAACCTAACGAAAAAAGGGAAAAGACGAAGTCACCGCAACCAAGTCCTGGATTTGGAAGTCGGTTACGCAAGGGGAAGGTATTAGCACCCCTCACGTCCGTCGTACTCGACGGGATCCTACTTGTTGTCTATCTAAGGGTGTGTTTAATCTATCTACGCTACAGGCTCACAGGACAAAAAGAAAAGAAAAGAGACTCGGCAGAGCATCACCGCTCCGTGCCTACGTATTCCCTCGTGCAATGGGAAAGTCAGAGTCAACGTAGTTCGACTAACTACGGGTAAAAGGGGGGAAGTTTGCTTGCCAAGACATCACCGTCTTATGCCTACCTATTATCATCTGCTATGAGAAATCAGAGCAAACGTAGTTCGGCTGACACGAAACTACTGGTTGATTAAGTGATTTAATCGAGTAGGGTTAGACCTCTGTTCCAGCAGTTAGGCACGATGCCTATTTGCGGTAGAATCAAAGCTTAACAACATTCTTTTTACGAAAAAGGTTCCCGATTAATCCCGAAGGAAAAAGGTTTAAAGTTTTGTTTGTGTTTTTTAATGAAGTGAATTAATTCGACTTTTGATTCATGTTGCACTAAAGACTATGACATAGAGGCGAATGCGTCGTGTATCTCCCCCAAACGGGGCGTACACTAAAAACTCTAGACAAGCGAGAGGAGACCCCTCACTCATCATTCTCCATATAGCTTAAGGCTCGTAACGCACAACATACATCGCATTTATTAGATGAGTTAGAATCGTTTTGAGGTGAGAAGAGAGAAAGACGCACGGAAGGTCTAAGGGAAACTTGGTCCTGATGTTATCATGCAAAATGGTCCTAAGGTTAGGATTAAAGAGGGGAAATATCTACCCTAATGTTAGCATGCTTGGATTGAACACCTAATGTCTCTCCTACTCCCATCCTAAACGGAGGGACTAGGAACCCTATGGGGATCATGGCAAAAAGCATAAGAAAGCAACAGATAGATTTAATCACAAGGGAAAGATGAAAACATGAAAAATAAACATACAAAGAGGGAGGAAAATAGTGTGGGCAGCAGCCGCCCCAAGCGCGTCTCGACCTCTTGGAAGCAAGCAAAGAATGCAAATGTAAAAGAGGAATGCAAAAAGGCAAGCAAACATGCAAAAGCAAGCACCGAAGAAAAAGGATGGGAGAAGCGAACTCCTACGACCATCGGAGAAAAGTGGGAGGAAAAGAAGTGTGGGGCAACAACCGCCACAAGCGCATCTCGGCCACTTGATTCTCACACTCAAGCGAAACAAAAGAAATCACATACCACTTCGGACAACATATACGAGAGTATGCATCCAAGTGGAAAGCAAGCACGCGTGTCGATGAAATCCCGATTAAACAATCATGAACAATAACACATATCCAAAACATCTCAGTCCTAATGCATCATATGGATTCATGATGATTCGAAGCAAAACGATACTGAAACAAGTATGAAAAACAGCAAAAAAAGGCCTGCTGGAACAATGTTAATCAATTAACAGTAGATGTTAATCGATTAACCATTGAAAAACAGTTGAAAAAGTGAAAGTTTACACGTGTTAATCGATTAACAGATTACTCTAATCGATTAACACTGTGTGAACTACAGAAAAATGGAAAGTTACATCTGGTTAATCGATTAACATTAGAGGTTAATCGATTAACACTGCTCTAACAACAGAAAACAGCAGCAGAAAAGCACTTTTCAGCAACTTATCACTTAAGTAAACATCCACATGATCTCATAAACAATTGTGCACGAAATTAAACCAGAAAACAGTGATCAAAATAAGATGTAAACACATCTAAATAGCACCATCACAATTCATATGGATCAACATGGATCAAATCAATCAAAAATGAAGATCAACATGATAAGTCCAAAATAAGCTCAAAATGCAATGGATCTAGAGTTCCAACCTTCGAAGCAGAGAATTGCTTCGGTTAATGTTGATTAACTTCGAACGTGTAGATCTAAGCAAGAAATCCTGAATACTTCAAGATGCAAGCCAATTCTTGTAGCAGAAGTGATTATCAACCAAAATCAAGCCAAATTACTCCAAATAATCACTTCTAGATCCACTCCAAAATTCAGATCCAAGTTTACACGAAAATCAAATGGAACAATGGAGATGATGGTAACAAAGGATGAAGGTTTTAGCTCAAGAATTCATTGATTCCAATGGAGAATCAAAGAATTCAATGGATGAAGAGCTTTGGTGAGGGTTTTGAAAGTTGAGAGAAACTTGAGAGAATTGAGATGAATTCTGAAAATGAGAGTGAAAAATGAAGATTAGATGTGTGTGGTTTGGAGTAAATCAATTAAATACTCCTTAGGTTTGGATCCAAATGAGAGGTTTGGAATGTGGTTTGTGAAATTTGGTTTGAAATGAGGTACGGGAGTTTGGAGGGAAAATGAGATTAACCAAAATTCAAGATGATTCTAGATCCTTCCTAAATGTAAAATTGAGTTTCCAAGTGATCAAAATTGGACCCCAAAGTAACCCCCTTTGAAAATTCTCGTGCAGAGGCAAAACCTGCACTGGTTAATCGATTAACACTATTAAAAATTCAAATCCGGACAGATTTTGACTCGGTTAATTAATTAACACATTTGGTTAATCGATTAACACCTTCAAAATTTTAAATTTGGCGCCTTTTGGAGGGAAATCTGCACATTTGACCGTTTTCAGCCGTTTTGAGCTCTGTTAAGCGTCTGAAACTTGTTCTTGAACATCATGACCATGAAAATGCTTGTGATAGCCTGAATGCTGTTTTCTGAGCTGAAAATACCCTGCAAAATAAAATAACATCGGTCGCCCGACCGTTAGGCAAAATAAATGCCAGAGCCTCGGATGCTTGCTGTTTCGGTTCATGCACTGAGATGAAAACTGAGCCATGGGAAATCCTTGATCCCCTATCTCAAGAACGAATGTTATGCAAATGCAGAAATGCAAAAATGCAAAGAAACAAAATCCAGATACTACTAAAATGGAAAGGGCAAATTTTGGGGTGCTACAGCTGCCCCTATTCAAACAACTTGGACCTGAGGGGATGAAAAGCATCCGCTTTCAAACATTCAAGGAATGAGGTGATTGAATACAATAAGAACCCGGAAATTTGCAACCAGCAAGGATGCAAAACAACGAATACCAACCAAGAGTTGGGATGCGACATGCTGGGGATATCAACCCAATATGAATAGGACTGCCCACAAAATCTCCAGAGATAACTGAACCGATATTTGCAACGGAAACCAGCTTACTGATTCAGAATCAAAAAGCATCGACACTCAGTCGGAAAAACCTCTGCTAACGCGCAGGCATCGACACTAAGTCGGAAAGAAACCAAAAAATCACGCAACGGATACAGAACATCTAACATTGCTGCCAGGCATCTATACCCAGTTGGCAAAACTTCTGACCTCGCCATCAGGCATCAACACTAAGAATCCAATCAACAACGGACTGAAAAGTATCTGACATCACCGCCAGGCACCATTGGAGAGATTTGGCATCACCGCCAACTCTCTGTAGGGGATAAACATCTTCTGACCTCGCCGCCAGGTTACCACAATGTTGACAAATATCTGACATCGTTTCCAGGAAAACACAAAGTTGATGGAGATCCGACCTTGTCGCCAAAAACCCACCCACACCTGCAGGGGAAGAAAATTCTAACATCACCGCTAGAAATTCTGAACATCTGACCTCACCGCCAGAAAACCACAAACGTCTGACATTGCTGTCGGGAATCTGCGGTGTTGAGAAACGTTTGACATTACCGCCAAACAAACATAATGTTGAGAAACACCTGACATTGCTGCCAAAACAACACGACGTTGATAAAATAACTGACATCGCCGCCAGGCATCCAGAAGATTGATGAAGATCTGACATCGCCACCAGCCATCAATATCCAATCAATAAAACCGCTGACATCGCCACCAGAAATTCAAATGCATCTGACCTCGCCGCTAGGAATCTGCGATGTTGATAACATTGACCTCGCCGTCAGAAAACCACAAATCTGCTAACCATATGATATCGTCGCCAGATCAACTGCAGGGGGTAACAAACCTGACATCGTCGCCAGAATTCCACGCGGTTAGGAAACAATTGATAAACATCCAACATCGCCGTCAAACGAACACACTGTTGATAAACATCCAACATCACCGCTGGATAAACCCAATGTTGATAAACATCCAACAACACCGCCAGACTACTACGAATATCTGACCTCGCCGTCAGAAAACTCGCAAACACCAAATTGGTAACCTCTGACATCACCGTCAGGCAACCAGAAACATCTGACCTCGCTGCCAGACTAAAGGATAGCATGACATCGTCGTCAAGTAACCAGAAATATCTCAAAGTTAGTAGAAAACTGTCGTTATTGCGAAAATTGGCGCCGGCTGAACAGAAGAGTCGCCACCGTGCGTTATTTATCCCGACGGAGGGAAAGGAAACGCTCGAAGTAAACCTACCGCAAAGACGGGAAAGGAATGGTCATCGCAACCAAATCCTGGATTCGGGAGTCGGTTACGCAAGGGGAAGGTATTAGCACCCCTCACGTCCGTCGTACTCGACGGGATCCACGCTTGTTTTCTGGTACGGATTGATTGTTATTCTATCTACTCTACAGGTTTGGGGTTAAAAGAAAATAAAATGACTCGGCAAAGTATCGCACTTTATGCCTACGTATTCCCGTCTGGAACGAGAAATCAGAGTCAACGTAGTTCGCCTACCTACGGGAAGGGAGGGGAAGGTTGCTCGCTAGGATATCGCATCTTATGCCTACGTACTTTCATACAGCATGAAAGATCAGAGCAAACGTAGTTCGGACCACGTACGACGCAAGTCTGTCTTGATTGTTTTTATCTCCTTCTGAAAAAAAAGGTTTTTCTGATTAGCAGTCCAAGCGGACAAAAATGACGTTTTGATGAGTTCACATTCTTTTACGGAAGAAGTGTCTTTTATTGTGTTTGAAATTTTATTGTGTTTTTCTGTTTGTTTTGAGAAAGAAGAGACAGAACTCTAACCTATGGTTGCAAAGGGAATCCAACTAACCTAATGTTATCATGCCTGGGTTAAGACCTAATGTCTATCATGCTCCTCTCTTGCGCAGAGAGAAACAGAGGTCCTAAGGGATAAGCGGAAATAGAAACAATAACATATATACAATAAAGCAGTAAAATGCATGGATGCAGCAATACAAGCGAGGCAAGGGAGTCCCACTCAACCTCGAACCTAGAAAACAACAGGCAAAAGCGAACAAAATTCGCTTTCAACCTAACAGGTTAAACAGCAAGCAATACAATCAGGGAAATTCACACAATACATCAAAAATTATGAACAGTAAAAGATAAACAGCAAACAGCAGTCTTCATCAACATCTATCTTCAAGTCATCTTCAAACACCTACAAGCTTCAAGCAAGCATCAGTCTTCATCTTCACAGCCTCCAAGCAAGGTCTTTATCTTCACAGCCTCCAAGCAAGGTCTTTATCTTCAGTCTTTTACTGGCTTTTCTTCAAGTCTCACTCTCCAAGATGAGAAACAGTCAAAAGAATGAACTGGGGTGTTAAGCAATTAATTGACCACCAAAGGTGGCAAACAGACTGCTAACAACACATAGAATGTTTCTCTCAAGAGTTCTATCTCTTAGACACTATCACCAAGCCTTCCAAAGGAAGGGGGTGAATTTCTTAGAGAGACTCTGCATCATAGAGAGGGATGGAGGCAACCAAGACCTTCCATGTTTGTGAATCAAGTTTTTTTCTACTCTAGAGCTCTGCCTAACTCCTAGATCCTATAACCTTCAACAACTGCCAGCAAGAATTACTCTTCATCAACTCTGGAAATTGGTCCTCATTCTCTTAATCTTCAATGGGCTTCATCAGCACAGTCTTCAGCTCAAACCCAAACCCCAAGCAGGCCCAATACCCCACACAGTCAAACAATAACCCTAGAGAGGGCACACCACACAATCAAGCAAATACAAGCAATGTACTAATAGTAATAGTAGAATAGGGGAAGCCTAATATTTTCTAAGGGATCTATTCTTTACCCATAATACCCCTATAGTCCCATACCCCAAAATTCAAACTACAACTCCTAAAAGAAATGATTTATCACACCTATGTTATATCTAAACCCTAGTTTTGATTCCCCTAATCACACCTAAACAAACCATCTAAAAATTAGTCCTAAAATCATGAATTAAAATCCCATATGAAAATTAAAGTCCTAAGTGAAGTACTCTAAAAAGAATGGGTCCAAAATATAAAAGGATCTAGCTAAACTAAAATCAACAAGATCAAGTATTAAACTAAACATCATTTAAAACCTATTTAAAAGAAAAATATACTAAAAATGCAAAAATAAAATAAAATACTAATTTTATTATATGACAATTTTCTTAACAGAAATATAAAAAAGATGCAAAAACAACCACTTAAAAATATGGAATTTTCAATTTGTTATGGTTTTTCAAAGAATTAAAAAAAATAAAAGAAATTAAAATGACTTAAAATTGGTTAGGGGGTGCAATTAGCAGTTATTTGCATTGAAAAATGAAGGATGGGCCCAGACTGGGGGTGCACATAGCAAGGCGCGACTGGGCCCAGTTGATCAGTAAACACAAAAAGAAAATAAAAAAGAAAACGATGCAAATAGTAAAAAACTCAGTTCAATTGAGGTTGGGCCTTGAAAGTGGTGGTGCGAATAGCATTCTCAACTTAAGCCCATGGCTGATTTAAGTGAAACGACCGTGTTTCGTGCTAGCAAAGTCTAAATAACCTGAAGCTGAATCTCGTCCACACGATTTGATTTTTTTGTCAATGGTCAGCGCGCATCCAAGGGTATACAATCCATCTTCTCCATTTGAATCAGCTTGGAGCCAAAACTCCATGGAAGCTCAAGCATGAAACCTCTAATATCAACACTCGAATTCCCTCAATCCTTAATCAAAATTCACGAAATAAAAGCCTAACATGATCTATTTTTCATCCTGAATTCAATCATGTCATCAACATCAATTTATATCACCTATATCATCAAACACGATCTGGAATCCAAGAATGCTCAACAAATCCATCATCACTAATCAACAAATTAAATGCATCAATCTCTTCCCGGCCTCACACTGATCAATTATCACTAACAACCTAGGGTTCTAGAGCCATATCCACCATGTTCTATGTCCAAACAGAAATTGCATATACACATCAAGCTTCACCAAATTTCGTCAAACTGTCCAGAAACCATCCTCTAACCACCTAGAGTGCGTCTAACCTAACAATTCACTAAGATTCCCTCTAATTCAAGCCAAATTATGAAAAGTACTAACCTGGTAAAATGATGAAAACAGAAGATGATTTTCTTCTATTCAAGGCTTGTAATGCTCCAGGATCAGTCAATACATTGGTATCTTGCTTCTGTTTGCAGTGATTCTTCTTCAAATGGCCTGGATCACCATAACAGAATTCTACTTGCAGTTGAATGTGTAAGAACTCAAGAACACGATTTGTGCAAGGACTCTCTCAGATCTTGATTGGAACACTTTCAATAATGATTATTGAGTTGAATAGAATCAAGAATTTGAGGAAATGATGAAGAATCGAGGGAAAACGAAAACGATTTGCAAGAGAGAAGTGTGAAATGCAATTCTGAGTTTCTGCACCAAAATGAATCCCAAAATTGCTTTGGATCAGCTTCAATGCTTATATAGATGAGGATAGAGTGTTCTGGAACTTGCTAGAAGGATCCAAGGAGAAACTTGATATCTCATGGCATGAGATTTTGAAAATGGTGAGTTGAAAAACCAGCTGGTGAATACCTTGTTACAGCTCCAAAATGAGACTTGAATTTCTCTTCAAATGAGAAATAAGAAGTGTTTGAATGATCTTTTGCATTGTATCTTGACCATAGCTTGGTTTGGCAAGTGTTACTTCATACATAAGCAACCAAGGATAACTTCCATTTCTTGACCTCAACTCCAAAAACTAACATTGCCATTAGTCTTAAAACATGATTTACCTTCAAAATGGTTGGTCACATGCTTGGTTTTGCCCTTATATCAAAAATTCACAATTTTGGTGATTTAAAATGGACTTTTTTCCTTTATACTTGGTCCATTTTGCAATTCTAAGTTCCATGCATTTCCCAACTTCCATGATCACTTTCCTAGGCTCAAAATATCATTTGGAACAACTTTGATGTTGTGAATTTTTTTATTTGAAGCTTCCTTGTATGAGTTTTAGGCATATGCTTGAAATGACCTGTAATTCTCAAATGACCAAAATACTCTTTGCTTGCCAAGGCCATAAGTAGAGTTCCACAAATCAGATGAAGGCATACCATACCTTTCTAGAAATCTAAGATCATGAGGAACAACTTTCATGTTGACCATAAATCCATTTGAAATCTCCTTGAGGGGTAAAAGTTGCTTGGAAGACAAGTAACTTTCACAGACAAAATTTCAGACACCTTAGATGACCTGTAACTTGCAAGAACCATAAATTGAGTTCTATAAATCTCCTTGATGTTTTCTACCACTCAAATTAAAGGTCTTGAGATCCTATACAAGTTTCATGTTGGCCAAGGATCCATTTGAAGTTTGCATTTTGAATTATCTTGCTTGGAAGTTTGACCTAAACCAGGGGATTTTACACAGAAACCCTAATTTAGAAACTCCTCTTCTTCTTGATTTCTCTTGATTTCTCCTTGGCACAACACCACATCCTTATCTACATGTCAAATGATGAACCCCACATCTCTCAGATAGACCTTGATGCCTTTCAATTAATCATTTGACCTAGGGTTGACCCAGATGAAACCCTAGTTGACTGTCTTCAACTGCAACTCTTGTGATCACATCAATGACTGGTCTCACTTTCAAAATGAATCTCCATGTCTTCCATGATGTTTATATACCCTCCATGCTCAATTCACAGCTCACAACTTCTTTGGTGATCTTCAAATACACTCAAGATAGGAGAGAGATCCACTGCTTGATGCACTGACTTCTTAGATGATCAATTTCTTTCTGATGACTGGGATAGGCCTGAATTTGAACAATAACCTCTTGATAGGCTCATAGAGATAAGAATAGTACTTGGTCCCTTGTTGGATAACTTTCTATGCTATGCTATGCAGATGATTAGACTATGTACATGACTTGATATGCAAATGCTAATGCAATTGAAACATAAACCAAGTGAAGTAGGTTGAGCAAATTTTAGGGTGCAACAGCTGCCCCTATTCAAGCGACTTGGACCCGACTGGGTGAAACGCCCGGAGCCTTCAGACATTCGAGGTACAAGACGGTTGAATACTAAGAACCCGGAAATTTGCCAACCGCAGAAATAAACTGCACCACTGCTTGGGGAACGACATCCACCAACTGAATCTGGTTGTTACGGCAACAACTGATCCGACGTCTGATGACTCTGATTTCAACTTCAACCACCTCTGTAACGCCACAGATACTGAACACTTTTCGCAAAACACCTATGTCCACAACTGGACTAACCTTATCAACACAAGAAGAGGGACAAATTCGTCAACACGAATAGAGATTCTGTTGTCACAGGAGTAACCTCGTCCACATCTGGACCCAAATTTTGTCAACCACGAATACACAAATTTGTCCACGTCAGGACTCACATCTCAACAACACAGGAATAGAACTTTGTCCATGTTAGGACGCCTGTTTCGTCAACACGAAGAAATCTCAACTAAAACTTGTCCACGTCAGGACTCCACCTGCCGTCAACACGGAAAAATCTCGGCGACCTCGCTAGGGATGACTCGTCTGCATTTCATCAGCATGAGGGGATCCTATCAACATAGGAATGAATTGTCCACGTCAGGAATAAATCGCCCATGTTAGGAATAAACTCTTCCACGTTAGGAATAAACTTTCCCACGTTAGGAATAAACTTTTCCACGTTAGGAATAAACTTTCCCACGTTAGGAATAAACTTGTCCACGTTAGGAATAAACTTTTCCACGTTAGGAATAAACTTTTCCACGTTAGGAATAAACTTTCCACGTTAGGAATACATCGTCCACGTTAGGACTCACACCTTGTCCTGATTTGTCCACGTCAGGACTCACATCTTCGACCCGCTGAGGAAATAAAACTTGTCCACGTCAGGACTTCACATTCCATCAATACCGAGAAATCGAATCTGTCCACGTTAGGACTAGCACATCTCGTCAACCCGAGGAAATAAATCTGTCCATGTTAGGACACCCATTTTTCTAGCACGAAGAAATCCCGTCAATATAGGAATAAATTGTCCACGTCAGGACTCATATTTCGTCAACGCGATGAACTCCTATCAATATAGGCAATAAAATTTTGACGACTCTGGGGAACTACTCCTGTCAACCGGGAAGATACTCTGAATACAGTTTCTCTATTTATCTCCACAGTAACTAACTCCATTGGTCCCAACCCACAAACCTTTTAGCACTGACGTGACAACGACTTTGAGGCGGACTCTACTGGGGACATTTGGAAACCAAACTACCGGACGCCTGTTCTGATAACCGGCGGCAGCCTCTGAAATTCTGATTCAACAAATTTGAAGAAACTAATCCGCTGGCCGGACTATAGAAACTTCAACAAGCAACTCTGGCGGGGAAAACAAGAGAAATTTAACCTAATAACTCTGCTCGGGGACAAAGAGAAACTTAACCTAATAACTCTGTGGGGAATAATGCCCAAAACTGACATTTTCGTTGAATGTCTCACGCCGAGATCTTGAATGTTGGGTAATTCATTTGAGCAAGAGCTCCCTCCACCTGCATGGGAAACAATACTTGAAACAAACGGTTAACCAACCTGGTTTATGTTTCAAAATGCATATGTTTGACAATGGCGTAATGCTCCATTCGACATGGAAATGCTACGCGTTTTTTTTATTTGGTGGATGCAAGTATGACACTATATGTCGATGCAGATGCAAGCTCGAACTGCTGGAATACAGAAAACCGCTTCAGCAAAATAAATGCTGAAGACAATGCGAATTCTGCTGGGGTGACCGGGCGTTACAGAATTATTCCAGCAAAATAAATGCTGGAAGAGTGAACAGGTATCAAACGGTATTCCGACAAAATAAATGTCGGGACACACAACCAACTCTGTTGGGGAGAGCTTTAACCTTCGAGTTCCACTGGGAGGAAAGAGGACACTTGCTGAAAAGAGAACTCCGTTGGGGACGAAACGACTCTCTTGGGGAAAATCAACTGACTCTGTTGGTGAGAGTAAATGACCCTACGGGGAAGGGTAAACTGTCTGGGTACAGCTCACAAGTTGAAATATTAGTCTTCTGAGGCTAAACCACTCTGCTCGGGATGCACTGTCTGAATACAGCCTTCGATCTAGGAATCGTCAATTCTGCTGAGAGTAAACAACCCTGTTGGAGAATGTCCTTCGGCTAAGCTGCGACTAGCTGGGGAATTCGATCCTTCTTAAGGAACATTTCATCTCAGAAGCGCGACCTGCGTGGGGATCGAGTCTTTCGTTACGAGCTTCTGGTCCATACTGCAATCTTTTGATCGTCCACTTCATACGGCTACGAACCCTGCAACACCACAAACAAGACAAGACAAGTCTACGCAACCAAATCTATTCAGGTTGGCGTTAGTGACACTATTTTCAGTTAATTCAAAGTTTTAGCAATTATTGGCAAGGGCCGGCGACGTTATACACACGCTAGTTTCATTAAACCTAGGCGTTTATCATGTACAAAACAGTAAAGAACCAGCATCAAATACTGAATAACATGTTTTATTGATTGGGCCCCTAAATGGGCAGAGTTTTGTACACGGGATGTAACTCCTGAAAAGAGGAAGCTACGCACAACGAATATACAAGTATGCACAAGAAGCATAAATATAATGACAAATCAAATTCGTACACATGTCGGCAACGGGATGCAGACGAACATCACGAGCTGATCCTCCTATGACTCGCCCCGCTCTAATGCTTTCCCGGTATCCACACTTCCGAAGAGATTGTATCTGATAACCGACCCCCCTGGTATATTCTCCCGCACCAATGCTCACTGTAGTATCAAATTTGGACCGCAGTCATTTGCTTTTCAAATCCCTAACTTTTGCGTGAACCGCCCTTTACGGGTTTTCAGCTCACCGGGATACCCTTTTTTGCCGAAGCCGCCCAGTGTAGGTTTTCAACTTCGCAGGTGTACTTTTTTTCAATTGTATCCCTAAATTTTTTTTTTGCCCGAACCTTTCATTCTGTTTTTGGTTCGCCAGAATGCCCCATTTTTGCCTGGACTCTCTTTTTTTGTCCAGCGGGTCAATTTCAAGCAAAGTATTTTTTAACTGCGTCCGAATTCACAGGCGACGTAAAGTCTTCACCGTCCATGGTGGACAGCAATAAAGCCCCTCCTGAAAAGACTTTTCTGACAACGTATGGCCCTTCGTAGTTGGGGGTCCACTTGCCCCTGTGATCTGCCTGTGGCGGGAGAATCCTTTTCAGCACAAGGTCGCCCGTCTGAAAGCCCAGAGGATGTATCTTCTTATCATATGCTTTCTTCATTCGGCTCTGGTACAAACGACCGTATGCAAGAGAAGCTAGCCTCTTCTCATCCATTAAGCTCAGCTGATTCAACCTGTCCTTCACCCATTCTGCCTCGTCTAGTTGGACGTCTCGTAATACTCTCAGCGAAGGAATCTCAACTTCCAATGGTAGCACTGCTTCCATTCCATATACCAACGAGAACGGGGTTGCCCCGGTTGATATGCGTACCGTCGTACGATAACCGTGCAAAGCAAAAGGTAGCATCTCATGCCAGTCCTTATAGGTTACTACCATCTTCTGAACAATCTTCTTTATATTCTTATTGGCCGCTTCAACAGCGCCATTCATCTTGGGTCGGTAAGGGGAGGAGTTGTGATGCTCGACCTTAAAATTCTGACATAGCTCCTTCATCATTTTGTTATTCAGGTTTGAACCGTTGTCAGTAATTATCCGCTCGGGGATTCCATATCTGCAAATGATATCTCTCTTGATGAATCTGGCCACCACCTGCTTAGTCACATTTGCATAAGATACCGCTTCCACCCACTTGGTGAAATAATCGATTGCTACCAGAATGAACCGGTGTCCATTAGAAGCCGTCGGCTCGATCTTTCCAATCATATCGATTCCCCACATCGAGAATGGCCATGGCGATGACATCACATTCAGAGGACTCGGAGGCACATGGATCTTATCTGCATAGATCTGGCACTTGTGACACTTCCTCGCAAACTTGAAACAATCAGTTTCCATAGTTAGCCAAAAATAACCTGCCCGCAGCAACTTCCTCGTCATAGCATGCCCACCAGCATGCGTACCAAATGTACCCTCATGTATTTCCTCCATGAGCAGCTTCGCCTCTTTTTCGTCTACACAACGTAGTAGCACCAAGTCGTGATTTCTTCTGTATAAGACACCGTCCGGATTCAAATAGAAATTACCCGCCAATCTCCTGAGTCTTCTGATCGTGACTGGATGCCCCAGCCGGATACTCTTTATTTTTCAGGAAATTAAGGATATCGAAATACCACGGTTTATCATCAGATGCTTCGTCAATGGCCAACACGAAGGCAGGTCTGTCGAGCCGAGAGATAACAATTCTGGGAGCCTCATTCCAGAAGTTGACTTTGTACATGGAAGACAAAGTGGCCAGGGCGTCAGCCATCTGATTCTCCGCTCGCGGTACATGATGCAATTCAACCTTGTCAAAGAAGGGCAACAATCTCCTCGCGTAATTCCTGCACGGTATCAAATTGGGCTGACGTGTCTCCCATTCTCCTTTTATTTGATTCACCACCAGAGCTGAGTCTCCGTATACATCCAGATTTTTGATTCGCAAATCAACGGCTTCTTCAAGCCCCATGATACAAGCTTCGTATTCGGCTTCATTATTGGTAACTGTAAAGGTCAATCGGGCAGTGAAGGGGATGGGCGACCCCTGAGGAGTAGTGATAATTGCACCTATTCCGATACCATATGAGTTCACAGCTCCATCAAATATTAACTGCCATTTGGAACCCAATTCTGGTCCTTCGTCTGGCAACGGCTCTTCACAATCTTTCATCTTTAGGTACATGATATCCTCGTCAGGAAAATCAAACCTCATCGATTGGTAATCCTCAATAGGCTGCTCTGCTAAGTACTCAGACAATACACTCCCCTTTATAGCCTTCTGCGAGACGTACTGGATGTCGTATTCAGTCAAAACCATCTGCCAACGGGCAATTCTCCCCGATAACGCCTGCTTTTCGAATACATATTTGATAGGATCCATCTTCGAGATGAGCATGGTTGTATGATTGAGCATGTACTGTTGTAGACGTTTGGCAGCCCAAGCTAGTGCACAACAAGTTTTTTCAAGCATTGAATATCGAGATTCACATTCAGTAAACTTCTTACTCAAGTAATATATTGCATGCTCTTTTCTTCCTGTCTCTTCGTGTTGACCGAGAACACAACCCATACTTCCCTGAAGAACTGTCAAATACATAATCAAGGGTCTCCCTGCCACTGGGGGTATCAAAATAGGAGGCTCCTGCAAATACTGCTTTATTTTATCGAACGCCTTTTGACAATTTTCATTCCACGTTACAGCCTGGTCTTTTTTCAACAGCTTGAATAATGGCTCACACGTAGCTGTTAGGTGAGATATGAACCGAGCGATGTAGTTCAACCTCCCTAAAAACTCGCGCACCTCTTTCTCTGTTCTAGGCGTCGGCATCTCTTGTATTGCTTTTATTTTTGCAGGATCAACCTCTATTCCTTTTTCGCTCACGATAAACCCCAGCAGTTTACCCGATCTCACCCCGAAGGTGCACTTGTTAGGGTTCAGTCTCAGCCTGAACTTCCTAAGCCTTTTGAATAACTTCAGCAGATTCACTAAATGCTCTTCCTCCGTCTAGGATTTGGCAATCATATCATCGACATAAACTTCGATCTCTTTATGCATCATATCATGGAAAAGAGTCGTCATTGCATGCTGATACGTTGCCCCAGCATTCTTTAGTCCGAAGGGCATCACTTTATAACAAAATGTTCCCCAAGGCGTAATGAAGGTAGTCTTCTCCATGTCTTCTGGCGCCATTTTAATCTGATTATAGCCCGAGAAGCCATCCATGAAGGAGAATACGGAGAATTGAGCAGTGTTGTCAACCAGCACATCGATGTGAGGAAGCGGAAAATCATCTTTCGGGCTCGCTTTATTTAAATCACGGTAATCTACGCACATTCTCACTTTACCGTCTTTCTTTGGCACTGGTACAATATTAGCGACCCATGAGGGATATTTTGTAACAGCTAGGAAACCAGCATCCCACTGCTTTTGAACCTCCTCCTTAATTTTCACTGCCATATCAGGTCTAGTTCTGCGAAGCTTTTGCTTAACCGGCGGGCATTCTTCTTTTAACGGCAGACGATGCACAACCATATCTGTATCAAGCCCAGGCATGTCTTCATACGACCAAGTGAACACATCACTATACTCTCTGAGCATTTCAACCAGTCTTCGCTTGACGTTGCTCTGCAGCGCAGCTCCTATACGGATGTTCTTTTCAACCCCTTCCGACCCCAGGTTAATAATTTCGATGACCTCCTCATGAGGCAGAATGACTCTTTCTTCTTGCTTTACCAACCAAGACAATTCTTCGGGAACGTCGCCATCTTTGACAATCTCTTCTTCGGCCTGAAATACCGGGTGCTCCAAGTCGAGACGAGTCATAGGCGGTTCAATGATGTCATCTGAAAATGTTATCCTGCAAAAGGAATGGTTAAATGCTTCAAAATGCGTATAAAGCGAATAACCACGTTGCCATTTTATTGTAAAACACAAAAACAGGAAAAACAGAGATCACAATATTTGTACATGAAAAAACGCCTTTTATTTAACAACGCAATGTACATAACAGCACAACCCTAAGCAAAATCATGATGCCTCGGGTAAGACACAAGATTATTCAACAATTAAGAAACCAAAGTATTACTATTTGAGAGTCACAGGAACAATCTCCTGAATAGACCAATTGCATAATCCTTGTCCTGGCACGCTCGGCTGAATCCAGGCGTCCATGTCGCAATCACTGTCTCCTTCTTCAGAATCTGAAACATCGTTGATGGCCTCGTGACACACTCCACTAGCTGTGATGGTTATCGGTCCTCTGAAACGGGGTGCCCCTGCAGCAGGCGTTGATGACGACGGTTGATATCCCAGCCCGAATCGGTCCATCTTCACGGGAATATCCAGCACCTTGCCCCAACCTTTTGTCTCACCAGTCTCTACTAGAGCCTGAGCCTCCTTATATGACGAGACGGCTACCTCTGACGCTTTACTCGGCCCGGGACCTTTGTCTTTGATGCACAACCCTTCAAAGGCTTGACAGGGTGTTTCATGAATCTCTCCGTCGACTTCTACATATTTGAATGATGACAGATGTCTGACCAATATATCTTCTTCTCCTCAGACTGTGACCACACTGTCCCCTACCATGTATTTCAACTTTTGATGCAAGGTAGATGTGACTGCCCCAGCACCATGGATCCAGGGTCGTCCGAGAAGGCAGCTGTATGCTGGCTGGATGTCCATAATATAAAATTCAGTTGCGAAAACCTCTGGTCCCACCTGTAGAGGTAACATTATGGATCCAAAGACTGTTCTTCGTGTACCATCAAATGCCCTGACCACCAAGTCACTAGGCGTACACATGATTCCCCTGACGTCTAATTTCAACATTGCTTTCTTGGGCAGCACGTTTAAGGAAGATCCGGTATCTACCAGTACATGAGACATGACTGAGCCCCTACACTCAACTGAGACGTGCAACGCCATGTTATGCTCTCTCCCCTTCGGGGTCAAATCAAAGTCTGTAAATCCCAAGCTATGGCCTGCATTCACATGCGCCAACACCCCCTCCAGCTGATTCACGGAAACATCTTGGGGTACGAAGGAAGTATCCAGGACTTTCAACAATGCATTTCTGTGAGCTTCAGAACACAATAGCAACGACAATATGGATATCTTTGACGGCGTCTGTTGAAGGTGCTCAACAATCTTATAATCTCTCTTACGAATCAGGCGCATGAACTCTTCCACATCCTTCGACGACGTTTCTTTTCCGTTCCCCTGCACCGGGACATTCTCATTCATCTTTCCTTTTCCCTTCGCCAGTCGTTCAGCCTCTACCTCAGGCGATATGAAGATTCTCCCACTTCTTGTCATACCTCCGGTACCGACAACGTTGTCTACAACCTCAACTGGCTGTTTATTAACATCAATTTTCACCCCATCACAGTACACTTCCAACCCATAAGTCCAGGGGACTGCCTTAGTGTGCTCATAAGGGATTGGTCCTGCCTTGGTGATAGTGATCGGCGGTCGCTTGGCCGGCGCCGTTATAGTTATCGTTCTTCGGGGAATCGTCACAGTAGCTACATTACTTTGCTTGTCTGCTAATACCTCTGCAGGTTCTTCAACTGCCGTTCGGTCGAATTGTAATGTGCCTCTATCTATTAAGGTCTGAATACCCTTCTTCAATTCATCACAATCCCCAGCTTGGGTCCAACACTCTAAACAATACTCGTCGCAACCTGGATACACACCTCCTTGCAATAACCTGCTCTTTATCTCGCACAACGGTGTCTTTAGGTCGTCAACATTCATAATCAAATTCAAACCCTCCTCGGTTAAAATAGCATTTGCCCCATGATTGGGCATGGGCTTTTGCACTATGTTCGGACCCGCCTATCCAAAATTGATAGCCTTACTATCCAATAGATCCTGCACCACATGCTTGAACGCGTGGCAACCCTCTACATCGTGGCCAGGAGCCCCGGAGTGGAATTCACAGTACTTGCTTGCATCGTAGCCGTACGGAGGAGTGCCTGTTATTGGTGCCAGAGTTCTCTTTTCCACCAAGTTCAAACCCAGTAACGTCTGTAGCAATTCTGCATACGTTGAAGGAGGCGTTTCAAACACCCTCATTGGTTTGCCCCCCTGGGCTCTGCCCTGGACAGGATGTGCCCCCTGTTGTGGCTGCTGTTGCTGTTGTTGTTGTATTGGATGTTGCTGAAATGGAATAGTATCACTTGCCACCTGCTGCGGCTGATTGTACTGGTTTCGATCTCTGCCCCGACCTCGGCCCCCAAACACTGCGCTTGCATCACCTTGACGGCGCCCACCGAAAGCCCTTCTGTTACTGCCAGCTGCAGTGGATTCCTCAGCTTGGAACCTTCCCTGTTTAATGTTGCTTTCAATCTTCTCTCCCATCAGGATTAAGTCTGAGAAACTGCCCAAAGAAGTATGAAACAACTTGTCATAAAACATGCCAGTGAATGTTCCTATGAACATATCATTCATTTCTTTGTCCTTTAAAGGAGGGTGAACTCTAGCAGCCATGTCGCGCCATCTCTGCGCATACTCTTTGAAGCTCTCGCCCTTCTTCTGGGACAATCCCTGCAATTGGACCCGGTTGGGTGCCAAGTCACTGTTGTACTTATAGTGAGCCACAAATGCTTCAGCCAGCTGCTTCCATGTCTTTATCTGAGTTGGTTCCAATCCCATATACCACTCAAGGGAAGGACCAGACAAGCTATCTTGAAAGAAATGCATTATCATCCTCTCATCGTTTGAATACGCCGACATCCTTCTGTTAGTATGACCGCACGTGCACTTTTGGACAGGTGTCCCCCTTATATTTGTCGAATGTGGGAGCTTTGAATTTGATTGGCACCCTCAGGCCAGGCACCAGACCCATTGTAGTCATATCTAAGCCAACAACGCTTTGATTCACGACCCCCTTCATCTGCTCCTCGAGCATCCTGATTCTCTGAGAGTCATCCATAGGACCTTCGAAACCTCCACCGGAGAAAGCATCCTCTTGCTGATCTTCTAGCCAATTACCGTTCCCAGTTCCGTATCCATCGTACCCGTTGTTACGGCCAACTCTGGTCTGATTCATTACCGGGCCTCGCCCCCTGTTACCGTACCCCGGAGCGACCCCAGCAGGTCAAAAAGCCATTAACCCAGCGCCATTTCCATTTCCGAATCCACCATAACCCTGATTAGTCATACCATATCCGTCCTGTCCGAAGCCTTGAGCGTTGAAGCCGTACTTCCCAGCATGATCAAACCCCTGGTCATTGAAGCCAAATCCATTATTACCGAAGCCATTACCTCCCATATTATCACCCAGGGTGACATCTCCAAGCCCAACGTTGTTGACGACAGTCTCGTTACCGATTCCAACGTTACCGTTCCCGGCAGCAGTGCCGTTGTTCACATTGACAGCAGGCATGTTTACCACAGGTGGAGCCACTGGTGTGGGAGTACCATCCCCGTGAATAGTGTCGACTCGCACAGACTGATGATCCTCATTTCCGTGCCCAACATTTTTTACCAACAGAGGCTGCACCAAAGCTTGCAAATTCTCCTGTCCTTT
Organism: Lathyrus sativus; assembly: GCA_963859935.3. Lineage (NCBI taxonomy): Eukaryota > Viridiplantae > Streptophyta > Magnoliopsida > Fabales > Fabaceae > Lathyrus > Lathyrus sativus. Next base: position 843,318,077 of record OZ012735.1, read on the forward strand.
CGCAATGGTCTCCATTGTCTGTATGAAGAGCGTCAGCTTCTCACGCATGTCCTGCATTTCATTCTGCATCTGATCCATAATTCTTCGGCAGTTGGTACGAGTGGAGTATCAGTGCGGGCGCTGACTCTCAATCCTGAAAAGACCTGGTACAGTGCAGGAAATGAGATACCGTTCAATAATCACCTGTAATGCAATATGAATGTGAATGCAATGCAATATGTGTCTGTGCATTAGGGAATGTCATTCCCCGATTCTAGTGCGAATGTGTCAGTGCAGTGACAGTGACAGCAATACGAAGATCGGAGCCGAACCATAGAAAACACCTCATATATTGCAGAGAAATCCATTAAGCCCAGAATACAATATCAATGCATACAATAAGAAGGCATGACCTCAACCAACAATCCTGGCGATGGTCAGCGCTAATGCAAATAAAGCATCCACATTAATACATGAAACGATCAAGTACTCCCATATGTCTGGTACTCCTCTAGCAACTTCTTAGTCTCTGGATGACTTGGTCGGGTAAGCAGACCCTCAACAAGTAGATCTCTCCGCTTGAGAACACGTCGCAAATCACCAGCAGATTCCTCCCATGCCCCTTCTCCGGAGCGATCCTCTAGCTTCCGCTTCTGAGACACAGCTTCTTTCTTGCCTTCGATGGCCTTGTTCAATGCATTCTGGATACTATATCTGGCCATTACCTCCTCTTCATACTTCTTGGTGCTAGCCTTCAACTGTTCTTCGAGTTCAGAAATTTGCTGCTTCAATTTGTCTTCCCTCTTTTTGTTGTTGGTTAGCGTAGCATTCCACGTCTTGTTACAAGAAGAGATTTCTCGGTGAGCAGCATCGAGTGCTTTCTTTTTGGACTCTAACATGTCATGAGAGCTTCTGAACTCTTTCCCCAGGCGTTCCCGCTTCTTTTTCTCTTCAGTCAATTCAGCACCTAGCCTGTTTACTAATTCGATCTGCTGTTGGAAAGCATGCACAGCCTTGTTCTTCTCACTACGTATCTGAGTCAGTTCCTTTTCTAACTCTTCATTGATCTTCATCAAGGCTTCTTTTTCTTTTACAACTCGCTCGTAGACTTCCATAGTAACAGTGGTTGGTTCTTCCACCGGCATATGAACAGGGACTGGTGTAGCTGGAAATGGCATCAGCAACTGACTTGCTCTCTCTTGGATCCATACTTTGTAGGGTGCATAAGCCTGACAATCATTCTTCCCCAACAGTGGTTTCCCCCTTCTGTTGATACGCATCCATGCGTGCTGAAGCTTGGCTAGTAACTCTCCATTCAAATCACCGGTGAAGTACAGAGATTCCTGTACTTCTTCCTCCCTGGGTGGGTTCTTCGACGCGTATCCAAACTGGCGAACAAACAGAGACGGATTGTAATTGATGCACCCTTTTCTTCCTATCAAAGGAACATTAGGATACCCAGAACAACTGAAAATAAGCTTAGATCCCAACAAGTCTCGGTCAAACCACTCAATGTCTTCGAAAGATAGTCTCATCATGCGCTCTGGCCAGTCAGCTGTAGTTGCACTATCTACAAAAGGTCCCTTCAGGGGGAGATGGCTCTTAAACCACATGTACAGCAAAGGCACACAACAAGAGACGTTCTTGCCTCTCCTGTTCTCATTTCTGTAGTGCATCGAATGGTAGAAGTCCCCGATCAATGTAGGTACAGGGTTGCCAGCAGCAAACAAATGAAATGCATCCATGTCCACGAAATTTGGGAAATTGGGAAACAGCACTATCCCATAAATGCATAGAGCCAAAACAGCGTTAAAGACTACCCAACATCCATTCTTGGCGTATTCTTGAGCCTTACCAATCAGAAACTGGAGAGAGAAACCTGGAACCCCGCGCCAAGAAGTCATCAATAGCTCAGAAGCATTCATGTGCAAGGCCTTAGCCAAGTCCTCCAACTTGGGCTCAGCGGCAGAGTGAATAAAGGGAACCTTATTCTGTACTGGCAGCTCAGTAAACTCTACATACTCTTCAATGGTAGGCCCCAAAATAAAGTCAGCGAATGTGAAACATCTCAAAGCAGGGTCATAGAATTGCATCAGGGTGTACAACCCATTCATCTCAACATCAGTTGGCTTGCAGACCAGTCTCAACAATCTTCCATGACTCATCCTGAAACTTCTCCTAACCTCCTCATCAGCAAGGGACATCAGACCAAGTAGGGGAGTAATGTCAGGTGTAGGCAACTTGTACGCAACTGTCTTTCTCAAACCGGCCATGATCAATGAGCAGAAGTCCGGGCACTAGAATCAGGGAATATGCAAATGCACCTGCAGCACAGACACACGTTAATGGGATGCAATGATAATGATTATGCAAACAATGAAATGCAAATAGATACAACAGGGACCAAATGCCATGGCTGAGAAGCCTGAACCATATCAAAAGTCTCTGATAGACCCTCCAGAATTCCTCAAACCCTGGTCTTGGACAGACCCAATACAAAGCTCCAACACTGGTCTCTGATAGACCTCATATCATAACTCTGACTAGTCTCAGACAGACCCCATATCATAACTTCAACCGGTCTCTGATAGACCTTTCAACTGTCCATAAATACCCAGAATCTCAGATCAAGAAACAAACCGGTATCTGAAGGTCTAGTTACCTGCATAACCCCAAACCCTCTCACAGGTAGGTATCCTAGTAACTGACAAAGGTATGGCATCCTATGCGGTCGTCGGCGTCACAGATTTTCAGGGTTGATGATACGATTCCCAGAAGGAGTGGCATCATCAAATCCTGAAGAGGCCTCACTTAGCCAACTTCCAAATGATCGGTTCCCAGAGTCGACAATCCAACTAACCAGCAACCCGAGCCACCATAAGGGTAGGACAGGAGGCCAACCAGAAGAACCTCGTCTGAGTGTGGATTTCGCAGGACACTAGGACATGCAAAGCATGTGCGCGCCCACTACTTTCCACTCTAATTCTAGGTGCACTCAAGCCCAGGTCCGACTTATCTCTCAATCATAGAACACCCGTCACAACCCCAATACAGCAATAATAACAATAATATAATGCTGAAAGTAAATGACGGAAATATAAAATCCATACAAATTCCTCGACGGGAAAACAAGCGTTAGGATTGACTCGCTTAAGGGACGTTGGATCCCAAATGCATGAGGAACTATCGCAGTCCTTAGCAGCCAGGGGATGTTGGATCCCCAGCAGAGTCGCCAGCTGTCGCTATTGTGAAAATCGGCGCCGGCTGAACAGAAGAGTCGCCACCGTGCGTTATTTATCCCGACGGAGGGAAAGGAAACACTCGAAGTAAACCTACCGCAAAGACGGGAAAGGAATGGTCATCGCAACCAAATCCTGGATTCGGGAGTCGGTTACGCAAGGGGAAGGTATTAGCACCCCTCACGTCCGTCGTACTCGACGGGATCCACGCTTGTTTTCTGGTACGGATTGATTGTTATTCTATCTACTCTACAGGTTTGGGGTTAAAAGAAAATAAAATGACTCGGCAAAGTATCGCACTTTATGCCTACGTATTCCCGTCTGGAACGAGAAATCAGAGTCAACGTAGTTCGCCTACCTACGGGAAGGGAGGGGAAGGTTGCTCGCTAGGATATCGCATCCTATGCCTACGTACTTTCATACAGCATGAAAGATCAGAGCAAACGTAGTTCGGACCACGTACGACGCAAGTCTGTCTTGATTGTTTTTATCTCCTTCTGAAAAAAAGGGTTTTTCTGATTAGCAGTCCAAGCGGACAAAAATGACGTTTTGATGAGTTCACATTCTTTTACGGAAGAAGTGTCTTTTATTGTGTTTGAAATTTTATTGTGTTTTTCTGTTTGTTTTGAGAAAGAAGAGACAGAACTCTAACCTATGGTTGCAAAGGGAATCCAACTAACCTAATGTTATCATGCCTGGGTTAAGACCTAATGTCTATCATGCTCCTCTCTTGCGCAGAGAGAAACAGAGGTCCTAAGGGATAAGCGGAAACAGAAACAATAGCATATATACAATAAAGCAGTAAAATGCATGGATGCAGCAATACAAGCGAGGCAAGGGAGTCCCACTCAACCTCGAACCTAGAAAACAACAGGCAAAAGCGAACAAAATTCGCTTTCAACCTAACAGGTTAAACAGCAAGCAATACAATCAGGGAAATTCACACAATACATCAAAAATTATGAACAGCAAAAGATAAACAGCAAACAACAGTCTTCATCAACATCTGTCTTCAAGTCATCTTCAAACACCTACAAGCTTCAAGCAAGCATCAGTCTTCATCTTCACAGCCTCCAAGCAAGGTCTTTATCTTCAGTCTTTTACTGGCTTTTCTTCAAGTCTCACTCTCCAAGATGAGAAACAGTCAAAAGAATGAACTGGGGTGTTAAGCAATTAATTGACCACCAAAGGTGGCAAACAGACTGCTAACAACACATAGAATGTTTCTCTCAAGAGTTCTATCTCTTAGACACTATCACCAAGCCTTCCAAAGGAAGGGGGTGAATGTCTTAGAGAGACTCTGCATCATAGAGAGGGATGGAGGCAACCAAGACCTTCCATGTTTGTGAATCAAGTTTTTTTCTACTCTAGAGCTCTGCCTAACTCCTAGATCCTATAACCTTCAACAGCTGCCAGCAAGAATTACTCTTCATCAACTCTGGAAATTGGTCCTCATTCTCTTAATCTTCAATGGGCTTCATCAGCACAGTCTTCAGCTCAAACCCAAACCCCAAGCAGGCCCAATACTCCATACAGTCAAACAATAACCCTAGAGAGGGCACACCACACAATCAAGCAAATACAAGCAATGTACTAATAGTAATAGTAGAATAGGGGAAGCCTAATATTTTCTAAGGGATCTATTCTTTACCCATAATACCCCTATAGTCCCATACCCCAAAATTCAAACTACAACTCCTAAAAGAAATGATTTATCACACCTATGTTATATCTAAACCCTAGTTTTGATTCCCCTAATCACACCTAAACAAACCATCTAAAAATTAGTCCTAAAATCATGAATTAAAATCCCATATGAAAATTAAAGTCCTAAGTGAAGTACTCTAAAAAGAATGGGTCCAAAATATAAAAGGATCTAGCTAAACTAAAATCAACAAGATCAAGTATTAAACTAAACATCATTTAAAACCTATTTAAAAGAAAAATATACTAAAAATTCAAAAATAAAATAAAATACTAATTTTATTATATGACAATTTTCTTAACAGAAATATAAAAAAGATGCAAAAATAACCACTTTAAAATATGGAATTTTCAATTTATTATGGTTTTTCAAAGAATTAAAAAAAATAAAAGAAATTAAAATGACTTAAAATTGGTTAGGGGTGCAATTAGCAGTTATTTGCATTGAAAAATTAAGGATGGGCCCAGACTGGGGGTGCGCATAGCAAGGCGCGTCTGGGCCCAGTTGATCAGAAAACACAAAAAGAAAATAAAAAAGAAAACGGTGCAAATAGTAAAAAACTCAGTTCAATTGAGGTTGGGCCTTGAAAGTGGTGGTGCGAATAGCATTCTCAACTTAAGCCCATGGCTGATTTAAGTGAAACGACCGTGTTTCGTGCTAGCAAAGTCTTCATAACCTGAAGCTGAATCTCGTCCACACGATTTGATTTTTTTGTCAATGGTCAGCGCGCATCCAAGGGTATACAATCCATCTTCTCCATTTGAATCAGCTTGGAGCCAAAACTCCATGGAAGCTCAAGCATGAAACCTCTAATATCAACACTCGAATTCCCTCAATCCTTAATCAAAATTCACGAAATAAAAGCCTAACATGATCTATTTTTCATCCTGAATTCAATCATGTCATCAACATCAATTTATATCACCTATATCATCAAACACGATCTGGAATCCAAGAATGCTCAACAAATCCATCATCACTAATCAACAAATTAAATGCATCAATCTCTTCCCGGCCTCACACTGATCAATTATCACTAACAACCTAGGGTTCTAGAGCCATATCCACCATGTTTTATGTCCAAACAGAAATTGCATATACACATCAAGCTTCACCAAATTTCGTCAAACTGTCCAGAAACCATCCTCTAACCACCTAGAGTGCGTCTAACCTAACAATTCACTAAGATTCCCTCTAATTCGAGCCAAATTATGAAAAGTACTAACCTGGTAAAATGATGAAAACAGAAGATGATTTTCTTCTATTTAAGGCTTGTAATGCTCCAGGATCAGTCAATACATTGGTATCTTGCTTCTGTTTGCAGTGATTCTTCTTCAAATGGCCTGGATCACCATAACAGAATTCTACTTGCAGTTGAATGTGTAAGAACTCAAGAACACGATTTGTGCAAGGACTCTCTCAGATCTTGATTGGAACACTTTCAGTAATGATTATTGAGTTGAATAGAATCAAGAATTTGAGGAAATGATGAAGAATCGAGGGAAAACGAAAACGATTTGCAAGAGAGAAGTGTGAAATGCAATTCTGAGTTTCTGCACCAAAATGAATCCCAAAATTGCTTTGGATCAGCTTCAATGCTTATATAGATGAGGATAGAGTGTTCTGGAACTTGCTAGAAGGATCCAAGGAGAAACTTGATATCTCATGGCATGAGATTTTGAAAATGGTGAGTTGAAAAACCAGCTGGTGAATACCTTGTTACAGCTCCAAAATGAGACTTGAATTTCTCTTCAAATGAGAAATAAGAAGTGTTTGAATGATCCTTTGCATTGTATCTTGACCATAGCTTGGTTTGGCAAGTGTTACTTCATACATAAGCAACCAAGGATAACTTCCATTTCTTGACCTCAACTCCAAAAAATAACATTGCCATTAGTCTTAAAACATGATTTACCTTCAAAATGGTTGGTCACATGCTTGGTTTTGCCCTTATATCAAAAATTCACAATTTTGGTGATTTAAAATGGACTTTTTTCCTTTATACTTGGTCCATTTTGCAATTCTAAGTTCCATGCATTTCCCAACTTCCATGATCACTTTCCTAGGCTCAAAATATCATTTGGAACAACTTTGATGTTTTGAAGTTTTTCATTTGAAGCTTCCTTGTATGAGTTTTAGGCATATGCTTGAAATGACCTGTAATTCTCAAATGACCAAAATACCCTTTGCTTGCCAAGGCCATAAGTAGAGTTCCACAAATCAGATGAAGGCATACCATACCTTTCTAGAAATCTAAGATCATGAGGAACAACTTTCGTGTTGACCAGAAATCCATTTGAAATCTCCTTGAGGGGTAAAAGTTGCTTGGAAGACAAGTAACTTTCACAGACAAAATTTCAGACACCTTAGATGACCTGTAACTTGCAAGAACCATAACTTGAGTTCTATAAATCTCCTTGATGTCTTCTACCACTCAAATTAAAGGTCTTGAGATCCTCTACAAGTTTCATGTTGGCCAAGGATCTATTTGAAGCTTGAATTTTGAATTATCGTGCTTGGAAGTTTGACCTAAACTAGGGGA